>OY776093.1:22560000-23760000 GCA_963675205.1 Catocala nupta | reverse complement strand
ACCCAAACGAAACACAACCAGACGAAGCACCACTATAGTATTCCACTTAGCACACCCGTAAGTGAGCTTCAAATAAAATAAACATGCGGAGCAGTCTTTGGGGACTGCCGATAGAAGTGAAAACTAAGTAACTAGCGTGCGGTGACGATGACGGGAGTTTCACGCTTTTTGTTCACCCAAAAAGTGCTCAACGCACCTAAAGAAGCCACTCTACCCGAAGTGGACATATTTCATGATAGCAGAGCAAAATTTAAATCAAAAGTTTTGAAATCCCTAAATACATCTCTTTAGAAATGATTGTAAATGTAAGCTGCTTTTTTATTTGTAATAATTATTTTAACTCGTAGTTTTGTTTAAGTTCTGTTTTTAATATTAAAGTTTATCTCAATTAAGTAGCATGTCTTAATAAGAAGTATATATGACAATGTTGTGTTAAATCATAATAGGCATATGCATGAGATTAATTACATATGTACCAATTCTAAAATATTTTATCGTAACATGTATGTATGTGCCGTGAGTAAACCTTATTAGATAAATAAATATTCCACTAAGCATATAGCGAATATCACTCCATAGTCCTGGGACTAAGAAATAAAAATGTCGACTGAAGAAAATATTTATTATTTAATAAGACTAACTTAATTTTTCACATAATTTAGTTTCGTTATTTTAATGTGATACAATACTTATCATTTTTATATATTTACTATTTTAAGCACACCCAGAGTGCTTCTATTGGGTGTGCTTCATGGAATATCTCGATATACATATGTATAGTAGATTAGACCCAAGACAAGATGGAATGATGTAGTGCAAAAAGATATGAGTAAGTGCCAAGTGACTGAAGACGAGGTCGAAGACAGAGTCAAGTGGAGGCAAAACATTAGGCAAGCTGACCCCACCACCATGTGGGACTAAAGCTAGGAGAAGAGAAAGAGAGAGACATATGTATAGTAAATCTATGTAATTTATTGCTATTAAATTTGCTGTTTTAGACAATTGTTCGTCGGTAATTACCTACCAGAAATTGTTTAATGCTTTTGCTGAACTTTGAATTACAAAATGGGATCCGCTCAAAGCGTTGAGATGATAATAATCCAGCTCTCTTTAGTAACATGTTCTCCTAGCACATGTTTCATAAACTACTAAGTTATACGTAAAATACACACACTTGCCTACACAAAGTTGTGTAGACAAATTTAATGTGAATGAAGACGTCATACTCTATTCAACAAAAATTCTCTGACTAAATCTCATTTAGAGAAAAGATGGATTAAGAATACCGTAAACGAGCGTCCACCAAGAATCTGACGATAATAGCTGAATCAAGAGTGATATGTTGAAAACCGTAGTTACTGATTATCCTGTAAAAATTAACCGTAGATCCACGTTAGTAGATACATATTTTTAACACCGTTCACATGCATCCAAAATCTCTGTAAGATAGTTTTTGCGTATCAAGATATAATCAAAAAATAATACGTGGATACGAATAATATTCAAATGCAATAGTACATAACTTGATAGTAACTTTGTACAGTCAGCATACGCACGCACTTATGTACACAAAACACTCGTAAAACGCTCCTTGCTATAGTGGAAATCTCCAAGATCCGATTAACTACATAATTTATGACAAAAATGACTGCTGTTCGCACTTTCGCTGAATCTGTTCCAGTCGGATCTAGAAATCTGGACCGCTGCCAGATTTCATGACGATAGATTACTCACCTGATGCAAAACACAGGTCCCCAGAAACAATTAATATAGAATGATTAGGTGCTTCCATACTTTTTAATACGGGCTACGTTTATTCTATACAAATATATTTTTATTTTTTCCCTATCATATATTATCGCTTAATAACGACACTAGACCAAAAAACATAATCCTAACTAATAATAATAATGTCCTCCAGACCGAATTTTGGTCATGGCGGCCAATCTTAACGGAGAATGGCCATCTGCGCAGTAGATATTATAGTGCACAAGCGTGTGCATAAACACAAGTGCACTCTCTGTTCCCTAACTCTCATGATCCGATGGGACGGATAATCCGACACGACCGGAGAGAGATCAGGCGCAGGACCAACAGCTTTACGTGCTTTCCGAGGCACGGGGTTATCTAACACCGCCAGCTTCCTAACTCCGGGCTTGTATTGAGATTTCTTAACAGAAAAAACTACTACTTAACTACTCGACCGTTTATCATGAAATTTAGCATAAGTATACGTTGCCAGGGATACAGAAATGGATATAGGCTAACTTGCATCCAAAAAAAATACTTATCCCGATTGATAAAAATTTACATAACCTACATTTTCACGAGCAAGGCCGCGAGCAAAATCTAGTGATGAATATTTAGAACACTTTACCGAATAATATATTGTTTACTGAACACTAATGACGTGGTTTATTTTAGGTTTCAGCAATATTATTTCACATGATGCGTGTAAAATAATTGTGCCACAGAAAGCAAACGATGATGAATCATATAGGCCTAATTTTGTAAGCTATGTAAACTGTGTCGAAAATGAGGCCTACTGCCACAGTTAGTCTTGTCATGTGACTGTTGCTATGCTGAAAAGTTTTATTCATACTGAATAATATACGGCTTTTTGCGTAGTGTAAGTAGGGCTGCCAAACATTCTGTAAAACCTGTATTTTGTATGTTTTTCAGTTTAACATCAATAAAATATATGAAAATATTCTTTAAGTTATGACTTTTGAAATACAGTCACCATGACCGGTATTTCAAAATCATAACTAAAATAATATTATATTTAAAAAAAATATTTATAAAGGTGTCGAAACATAATATAAAGTCAAAAGAACAAAATATTATGTAATATGTATTTATAAAACATCTCCAAATTTTTGGGTACGACCAAATTGGAGCATCTGTATACTAAGACACACTTATTCGTTAGGGGAGATAGAAATTGATATTTATACAATAACGTACACTCTAAGTAGGTAGTATAGGTGTACAGAAATAACTCTATTAACCTTTTATGAGCAGCAAGTACGAAGCAAAGTCAAAGATAAGCGCCCTCTTTTCTTTCTATTTGAAATATTAAATAGGCATAATAATAGTATAGTGCTTCGAGCAACTTTTAATACATTCTCAATTTTAGTATTTTAAATAGAGACTTTATTTAATTCACACAAACAGAGAAAATAAAACCAATTTATTTTTCTACGATAAATAGGTAAAAAATAATTGAACATAAAGTGGCACTGGTGCGAAACATACAATGCCTAATCAGAATAAAATAAACTTTTTATGTCGTGCCGTTCCGTATCGTAAAATAGAATAGTAGTTGGAATACAATTTAGATTCAGATTGTGATAAATAGATCTAGTATTAGATAATAAGTATGTATAAAAAGTGAATTTGCGACGGCCAATTTATGGTATGCCTACGCAGTGATTAGCGACAAACGTCTAGAATGTTCTTTAATGTTCTGTTTCTGTATGCCAAAAACGATTCGTTTTAGTTGTAAACAGTAAAACACCCGTTCGCCGTCGTTTCAATTGAAAACAGCTCAGACAAATTACCTATTAATGGCATGTGAATTCTCTCAGGTTTACCAGTAACGTAGGTAGGAATTTTGTATGGATTTGCGAGTGTCGTGGTATAAAAGGTTAGAAGTCATCTAACCTTTTTCATCGTAACTGTATCAATTACGAGTGTTACAACAGTTACGACGTATTATTGTTACCCGACTGCGTCTAAACGAGAATAATGTTTGCCGGTATGTATTTATGTATTACTATTTTATTTTGGCACGCTCTGTAGCCTAAACGGTGCCGCGGTGGTCCAATAGATTGCAATAAATAAGTTGTCGTTAGATTCGTGTTAATAATAAAAGTAACATGGTTTTTGGAGAAATTAAGATGCCACCAGATGCAGTATTTTGTCGTAGCAGGGACCATTCCTCCAAGTGTTTTGACATTCGGTTTTTAATCTTTAGGTACTAGTGATATATATTGCATTTTTATCTTGTGCATATAATTATCTTATGAAGACTATGAGCTTCAGCTTAAAAAACAAAGGCTTTGTAGTTTTACTTAACAGTAAAAAGGTAAGATTGTTTTATTTTCTTTCGTCAAATGCGTCATCTGCCACGCAAATGTAGTATTATAATGCCGTGATAAGTTTACTCTGTTTAGAAAAGCAGGAATCTTGTCGAAGGAGAAATCGTAACAAGCTTCAAAATTTACATCCTTAAAAGAGTCAATAAAACAAAACAATATGAATGATGAGGTTGTGCAACATGGTACTTATAAATCTATTACCTACACATTCTGAGAGCCTTCATAGGCTTCTCGCGACTGCTACTGGTCAATGACAGCCACTTTTTGAATATTTTTGTTACAACACTATTGAAGTTACGCCACCAGTTACGACGCGTGTCATTTGTGGCAAATATTTATAAAACTTAAAAAGTCGCCGTTACTGACCACCAGTAGCTATATCGCCAATGAAGGCAAAAATATCGATTGCAATAATGCTGTGGATGCTAATGCAATGTCTACTCACTCGTAAAACTTTTCTTCGATATTCGCCATCCTCTGAAAGTAAGTCATAGCAGCAGATCCATTGAGAGGAGCGTACTGTATCTTGTACTGTTTGGACAGATCATCCAGCGACTCGATAGGCGTGTCGAGTCGGGACACCGTCAGGAAGGCAGCCAAGTTCGCCGTGTACGATGCTATTATGATGAAGCTAGAGGATACATTATTCGGATTGTATAATAGGAAGAAAATAACCTTTAGGCAACGTTAAATGAATGTTAGGAAGTGTCATAAAGAAGCTACATGTGCTTCATATATAGAAAAAGGACCACAATCAGGCTTTTCAAGACTGACTCAAATAAACGAGGCACTTTGTAAAAGTGAATTAAAGGTAAAGAATAGAGCAATTTACTAAAGGCAAGTCATATTAAAAAAAAGTGTCACAATCTGCCGAAACACAAGTAATATCAATCGATTCTTTACAATAATACCGAAATATTTTCTTATGTTTACGGGATATACGGAATAACGAAACCCGGCTTTACTACCTTAAATACTAAAACGTACCCGTAACATTGTGACGAGCGACAAATGCCGCACAAAATAAATCGCGATAACATTGTAAACAGTAGTTACAGAAAGTAAAAAAAACCTTATTCTTTTCTAATATCCAAAACAGATTCAAAGAATTATTTTAGCTATATACAATATGACCAACTTATCACACATACGTGATGATATAATAATAAAAAATACATAAAACGGTTAAAAGGCGAACGGCCTTTATAACATTTTAATTTCGTATTTGTTTATTTCTGCGTGATTATCTCCGTAATTTTATTAAAAAAAATATCTAATCGTAATGTTATAAATACCAGAGTGCCTACTGCGAATTTGTTTTACGATCGGCACGTTTATGACGTTTGGCGCTCCGATTGGCCCGCTCCAAGCTCTTACCCAATCAGAGAGCTAAACGCGGTAATCGTTTCGATCGCGTTAACGTAGAAACAACTCGCACTCGGCATCCAGAATACGATAAAAGACTTCGGACGTGGATATTTCTAGAGATTTTAAATTGATTTTATTTTACACACTGACATTACCCAAACAACCACCAAGTAGCCGCCAACAGCCTGCCAGAGAGATTCTTCGGTGCTTCGCCACCTCCTTGAGGAGTGAGTGACGTCATACAGAACCATAAACACTCTTTGAGTGTGAACTCCCTTTTTTCTTCATCATCTTTGTATTTATCACGGTTATTCTGATAGCTGTAGGGACTCCATTTGTCGAACACCCACATGAGAAAACTGTCAAAGTAGAAAGAAGTGTAAAGTGATGATTACTTAAAATTAAATACATACTTATATCAGTGATCAGGAAAATAAATTTAAAAATTACAGTATCAGCATGGAATTTGGTACTAGGCCCGGTAGACAATCATAGGCTCGTCCCCTATTAGGAATGACCTAAATTCATAGCTGACAATGTGTGCTGCCGTCCACTAACTAAGAAACCGTAAGTATTATGAAGACGCATATGGCTTAACGGCGTTTTAGTTATTGGATGGCAGTGTGGGTGAACCTCTGCCTATTCCTTCAGGGATATCGGCGTTCGTCTATTTAAGTAAGAAACAGTGTCGCCATATGCCCTTTAAACATTTACCATAATACTTCTGTAGAAGGTAGCGGCACATTAGAAAGGGAACAACCAAAAAGCAGCATTAAGAGGACGGATTACTTATCTATGACATTGTCCTAAGAGACCCAGGTTTGGTGACCAAACTATTTATTAAGTAATTTGTTAAATAGTTTAGGCAAACTTTAAAAAGGTTTAACGTTTTGTAACAATATCAATTTAATAGGACATACATTACTGACGAATCCTGCCCTACATTTAAACTGGGTAACTATTTGCCGATACGTCGTCACTCACGTATTTATAGTAAGTAGAGCAGCTATATATATACACAAACACTTGGTTTGTTTACAAAAATCATGTTCAAATTATTATATAAATCTACGGCCTCGACAACAGATCTTTGACCAGATCTGAAACGTTATGAACGTTTTGAAACAAAGCTGGATTAACAATCGATTTTTAAAAGACACATCAACACTAACTAATTATATCCTACAGACCGAATTTCGGTCACGGCGGCCAATCTTAACGGAGACTAGCCATCTGCGCAGGAGATATTATAGTGCACAAGCGTGTGCGCAAACACAAGTGCACTCTCTGTTCCCTAACTCTCATGATCCGATGGGACGGTAATCGACACAACCGGAAAGAGATCAGGCGCAGGACCAACGGCTTTACGTGCTTTCCAATGCACGGGAGTGTCTAACACCGCCAACTTCCTAACTCCTATTGAGAAATCTTAACAGAAAACCCGATAACTTTTTGTTGGCCCGACCCGGGATTCGAACGCGAGACGTTATGAACAGCAGTCGCGTTCATTACTGCTGCGCCACGGAGGCAGTTAAAATCAACATTAAATATTTGTTAACAGACCTATCAAACACTACAATTGCTGGGATTGGCGGACTGAATTGATTCTGATTTGATTTTGACGCGTTGTTGATAGCCTTGTGAAATCGGGCTTTGCGACTAGGTACACCAAAACTACAAGCGTGCAAAAACCACTAACTATAACCTACAATGGAAAATCAAAATATTTTTAAACTGTCGTAAACATTCATGACAGCTGGGAAACCGATGGCTCTACATTTTCTTCGAGGCATGTTGTGTAACTTTGGCTTGAGGAGGCGTATCTTTTATAAGCTCAAATCTTAGTTTGCTGAGGATGTATCTGTTCTATTTAAGAACGGTGTAAGTATAATATATGAGTTGAGTAATGTGTGTGAATTTCATTTTTATTTTTATTATAAACAAAAGAGGTTTGGTCATAAATGCCAATGCTGTTCTCGTTGGATATACCTACACTAATTTTTAGTCTTAAGAAGATTCTTAACGTACTATCTATCTATTCTGTGCTTTAGGCCTAGCTGGCGTATAAAAATAATTATATATTATGCCGCGTATTCTGACAATTATATAGTTGAGATATGTAAGTATGTAGATGACACTTTTGCGTATATCAATCAAATCGCGCGCACAGGAAGTAGCGCAAGTATGGAATGAATGTGGTATTTGCTTAACGAACGTGCTAGCATGTTTTTTAAATAAAATCATTGCATTGTCTTTGTATTACAGCCATGTACATGTTCAATACGTACATATTCATTACCATAAATATAAAGCTTTTCGTGCAAATGCTCTCTTTTTAAAACTGCACTTGTTTAAATCGAGGTATTAAACATTTGTCATTCGGCTTTTGAAAACATGTAAATTACTTTTGGTTGTACATTTTTTATTTTGCACTTTACTGTAACGTGCCTCATTAAATATAATTACCTACCAAATGCTTTAGGAATACTTATGTAGATATCTTCATATGTAATAACAATTTATTACAACAATTCAGACAATTTTAAATCTTAAGATTGTATCTTAAAGTTGAAAATGATAGTTGCTTCGTCAAGGATGACGGAAAAGACGTGTTGCTATGTGTACTTGGTTGGGTTCGTTTTTTGAATGAAACTGTGACTAATTTGCTGACGCATATTGAAAGTCTACCAAACGCAAAAAGTACGCTTCGTGAAATATTTCAATTAAACTATTATTATAAACGATCTAGGTACAATTCGAATTAAAATCGAATATTCAAAGCATACGATAAGCACATTGATAAGATTCCTCGTTACGATAACTGTTATAATATAAGTATAACCGATACTGTGATTGTTAAGTTTGTCACACCGAGATTTGAATTGATATTCATCTGTGCATTTGTTTTAGCTGTTATGCTGAAGCAATCGAATATGGATTCATATTATTCGAATAATCGAATTATTCGAATCGCTATCATATACAACGTAACAACCGATAAATCAGAGATAATTATCATAATATTTATCAGGCAATTCCCCAACATTTTCCCTCCAGGTTGCAGCTAGATGCCGTTGACATCATGCGGTATTAATAGTAGGGCAGTAGGTGATTGTTATTGCACACCTATACGTGTCTACTACGTGTCGTAACACGGAACACCGTAGGTACACGCTATGAAATTAACAAATTACAAAATATGATGGAATTACATTTCTTATTATATTTCATAGATGCATACCTATCTACCTCTATATATCTATCTATCCTACTACCTACTGTAACGATTCCTTCTTATGGGGGGAAAAAGCTTACAAAAAAATATTTTTCATAAATCGCATGTATATCTATTCAAAAATATACTCTTATAATTTGAAGCCAATATTGCAAATTATTTAAAAGTTATAAGCGATTAAGTGAGTGCCCCTCGGTACAAGGTCCGAGCGCGTGACTTGTAAAGGTCCATAGCACACATACGTTTCAGAACCACCGTACCCCTGGCCATACCCCTGGTCTTTTATAGTTAAACGGTACTACCGAGTGAGTGACCCTAGTGATGTGCTAACCTACCTATGTTTTGCATGATAACTCATTGTTAGATAAGTACGTAATAGATAATGCATAGACTAGCGTAGCGAAAATCTTCTAAGTCTATGAGATAATGCATATTCTAGTATCTATCATTTAATCTCTTCCTTTTTCATACGTGTTCTTATTTTTTCTTTTTTCAAATGTCATTCAGTTCAAAAAGGATTTTCTTTTTTAGGCATTTGAATTGAATTATTGTTCCGCGAATACTATTTTTGTTGAAAATACTAAGTTATTATGAAAGATATCTCGATGGACATAAATTATATTAAAATAAATGGTACCGCCCTTCTAGGTAAATGTCATTATCATCGGCACAAGAAATACACAGATGGCTCTATATTATGGCGGTGTTCATCATACAGCAAAAGTAATTATTGTTTTATTTCAAAGAGTTCAGGAGTAATATATTTATATTTATCCGTATGAATATCGATATTAAAATGAGTTAGATAGTTAGTTTGTAAGGTTTACCCCTTACTAAAAAACATTCCAAGATATTTTTTTTTAGGATAATACGTTCATCAAAAGCAAAGATTATACTTGTGTAATTAATCCATTGCGTAATGAAATATTAAAGGAAAATAACTTTGCGAGAAATAGTTGTTTCATCTGACAAACCCTACAACTATACGACAAGAAAAAGAAAGATTTTAGAAATTCTGGAATGAATTTTGTGATTGTGGATCCTCGATATGAAAGCGTGAAGCACTTTCTTCAAGATGCTCGAAACAAAGCGACTCAGGTTTCAAAAACTGTATTTAGAGGTATGAAAGATATCGAACAGTAATGTACGGAGAGACGTAAGCGTGGGGACGACGAGCAGTAAGCGCGAGGACTGCAAGCTTGTCCCGAGGCGAGGCGACTACGTTACGATTCCGATTAGAGTGCGTTGCAGTAGGAAGTTTCATACAAAGAATACTGCACGGCTCGAGTTGATACGGTGCCGATCCGTTTCCGAGTTGATATGTGTGCTATGACCTTAAAGCGGAGCGGCCGAGCGGGGCTAGTCATTCATATACTACCAGGCGTGTATTTAAAGGGAAAGGGAACATGGGCAGATGTTATTTTATTCTTTTGTGTGGAAATTTCTAGAAGCATTAGCGTCCTTGTACCAAAGCATCAAACAAAATTAATTGAAAAAAAGAGAAGGATTGCAATATGGTGCTGGAATCGCTGATTAACCGGTAAGTTGAATTAGTTAATTAGTGCTGTAAATTAACTTTAGCTGCCACTTTTTTTAAACGCGTTTTTCTCGAAATTGTGTGTGTGTGTGTCTCTAGTTTAAAAAGTTTTTAACCAATTGTTTTAAAATTTTATATATAGTTTCTATATATGTATAAATACGCTTCATTTGAACATGAATCCCAAGCGATATCTTTGTTGAAAGTATTTTTTTTTAATAAAAATGGGATTAAAAATTTAAAAATCATTCTTTGTTTACTTTACACCCCTCTAAAACTACAAACATTTTTGAAAATGAGTTTTACATAAAAGATACATATAAAAAAAATAACTTTTCTTTTCCTATTGATTTCAGATGGAAATTATGGCCTCCAAAAATTACGCAAACTGCTTAGTCGGATGGCAACTTACAATGCGCGGCAGCTGATATCTCCGGTACTTTTTGAGGAAAATCTTCAAAAATTTCAGAATATGTTCTCCAATATATGTGTAAATTAGTGACGTTAAGGTCATTTTACACAACATTATAAAATGTTAATAAATAATATAAATTTGAGTAAAATATGTATGAATATACATGTTTTTAAAACTGTTTCCAATTTTTATTGATAACACTAAAGCTCGTAACTACTAAGAAATAAAAAACGAAAATCGGTTGACAAACTAAGGAGAAAAGGATCTGAACTGTTTTGTCTTTGCCTATTCAATATACAGATTACATCAAGCAAGCATACACACTAGTGTCTTTGTTGAGAAAAATAAATGGTAACATGATGGATTTCAGTTAAGTTTAATATCGGGCATGCCTTATCCTGAAATCATTGGTACACCACAGGAGTTCTCATGTCTCCTTTATTAAAAAGAAACTAACGCCTGTATTATCTATGCAAGTATGTAGGTACCCAAAAGATAATTTCACATAAAATTGACAGCTTATAATTATTAGGTCCTATAAAATGAGTGGCTTGCTTATTAACATCTACTGTTAACAGTTTTAAGCTGCCATACAGCAACACGGACAGCAGGAGAGAAGTTCATAACAGAGAAGAAAACAACACTTTTTTTTTTTTTTTTTTTTTTTTTTTTTTTGATTCCCAGGAAAAAATGCTTGATGCACTACCCGCCGGCTAGGGGACGGCACCGGCGGGGCGTGTGGGACTCACCAGCCTACTGCTGGTATACCCACTAAAAAAACCTGGGGTGTTCCCTCTCTCACCCAATGGGGGGGGCCAGTTGGGAGTCTGAAGAGATTCATCCATAACACCTAGCCTGACTTGGGAGTTGGCAAATATAAGCAAACTATACCTAAACGCAAGGTCGTCTTTGACTATAATTGCACAAGAAAATAAATATACTTATGTATAATATATGTATATTATCTTTCTATAAATATAATTATTTATACTTTTTAATCTATACCGGCGGTCATTACCTTATCAGTTCTAGTATCTTATTTCTTTACAAAAAATGTAAAATATAAAGTGCAGTGAATACATACCTAATTCCTACTTATTTATTAAATCCTTTTGCCAACAGTTGCTATTTAATTGTTTGGAAACATGGAATTAAAGAAGTCACATTTCTCCAAAGCTTAATGATTCGGACTTGACTTCGAGAGGTCACGGTTTTGATCCCTAGTTATTACATTACTATTGGTAATATCCCTTATCATCTAGAGCTGCTCCTCTGGGGATTACCAAGAATTCAAGTAATTTGACGTTATAGTTAGCGATATATTAAAATTATATTCGAATGTCAAAGAGTTCATTAAAATCGCGAATGAATCGCCAACACTGTACAGAAGCGCGTCCGCTGCTTCCTTAAACATTCAAGGTATTACCTACATATGACAATGCGCACATTATACGCGAAATATTTTCGAATATTTTTCAAATGCATAAATTATTCCTACACAAGGACTGCATCTGCATAAAAATGCTAACGCTGCCTTTCTGTAGGGTTTCGCAGTCCGCCAATACCTTACACATGATTCAAGGTAACGTAATTAACGTAAGCTTACCTTAAATGAACTTTATGTCTACCTTTCTTAGCAAGTAGACACAAACTACCAAACTCAAACGACCATTTTGAAGATGAGCATCCTTAAAATAGCTGATGATTATTGTATTGCATATTATAGGTTCCTATTGAATAAAAATAACAAGCCTCCGTACTGCAATGCTATTCTGTAAAAACTCATTTTAACTTGGTTGTCACCACGCCAGTACGGACGCCACCGGTGTTAATTTGGTAGTGAGATTTAACAGAATCGTTCAGATGCGCTGAACACCTTTTTGAGAATCATGATGAACTATTATTCTATTTTATTTTATAAGATAATTATTGCATACCTACATACATACATAGATTCACGTTTTGTTGTTTTATTTCCCAGAGGGGTAGGCAGAGACTATAGATTTCCATTTGTAACAATCCTGACACACTTCCCTGGCTTCATTCACTTTCATCACATTCCTCATGCATGCTCGCCGGTTTAAAGTGCTCTTAACCTGGCCTTTGTCCAAAACGTCTCCGATCTGGTCAAGAAACGTTCGCCCAGATCTGTCTCTTACGACTGTTCCATTCATACTAGCCTTATAAACTCTCTTGCACCGCAAGAAATTACAAAAGAAACTTCTAATCTCAAATATCTTTAGATATAGGTACGATTTTATGCATGTTCATATTTTCGAGCAATTAAATTAATTATCGATTTCAATCAAATCAAATGTAAATAACATGTTAAATCTGTAGGTATATATCTAATTGCGTGCCTGTCAGACAGGCTTAGGAGGCTGGTAGGCAGGTAATTAACAGGCTTAATATTGGGAGTAGTTGTTCTGCTTACTCCTAATGATGCTAAGAAATCGCAAGGTTATAACTTGTGAGAAATTACAGAATCGGAAAAGCAAGCCCTACAATTAGCTTGAAGATCCGTAATACAAAATACTAACCGTAATACGCACGAAAAATCGTAGTTAAATACAAGTTCGATAAAAGTGTAATTTATCAAGCGATCTATATCTATTTCATACTCACACACTCATTATAATTTACAAAAACGGTCTAGAAATATATATTTATGAACCAAGTTTATACCCAGTAACCCTAACCAAAGGTCGAATAATTATCGAGGTTCCCCTTGGCATCTGCAATGGCCATATTCATAAATAAATAGTAACATCGGCGTATATGAAGTGTCAGGTCCATCATTTGACCTCGTTCCACAAAATCAGATAAGAAATAATGGAAGCAGGTGGGTACTGGCTCATCGATCGCGTTATGTATCGTAATGTATGTCAAAATGTCATGGATGAACGCCCGTTTTCAGATTACGTACGGCCGCACCACCTCACCGCTATAATAAACTAAAAAACTGGTTTTGAATTGAAATCACACTTCATCTCACTCTTTCTTGCCAAAATGAACAAGGATAAAAATAAGGTCAGCTACAAGGAATTCGGAAATTGTAAAACATTGTGGAGCACCGTTGCGCTTTATGCGAAACAGGTTTCTGCACAAAAGCTACTCGAATGATGTCATTACCTGGTAAAGAAATACGCAGCCAATATCGATAGCCACACATCGTTCTCTAGAACAGTTAGGAATTTAAACAGAGATGTCGGAGTTCTTGGCAATTTCATCATTATCGTTATTCCAACCAAATCGTAGTACGGCACCGTGAAATCTACCACATTTTCTCGTTCGGCCATGACGGACAACGATGCCAGGCCTATGTCAGCTTTCTTGTCGACGAGTTCTTTGATAATGCCGTTCCAGTTTCCATTTTCGTCCATTGTACCAAAGTTACCGTCCGGCGCTAAAGTTATTTCATAATCGAATTTAACGATTTGACGAATCTCCTCTATGAGGTCGATACAATAGCCTTTGAAGCCTTTAGGTTCTTTGTCATCTCTTATTATGAACGGTTTTTGCTACAAAAATAGAAAATGCGTGACTATAGAATGTATGTATAATATATTATCAAAATTCCAGACGAACGAAAGTCGAGAATGACATTGTTGTTTGAACAGTTTGTTGTTAAGTAAACTGACAAAATTTTATCAAGTTGGCAACAGAATTTTAAACAATAGCAGAGTTCATTTACCTACCTCGACTGTGACGATTCTGTAAACTAGTTGCGCTGAATAATTACTCATATTATTAGGGTCAGTCAAGGTTAGGTTCGAGGAGAGGCCCGCCTTCCAAGAACCCAGTGAGTTGCTGCTTATAGAGGCTCCATCTTTAACAGTTATCGCTAGCAAATCGGTGCTAAACTCCATGTAACTTCTACCGTTCATGGGATCATCTTGTGGAATAAAGAACGGTGCATATGTAGGCGTCTCTTTTATCTGTAATAAGATCAGTGACTCGTAGTACGAGCAGTACGGGTGATTAAAATCTTAGAATACGTTTCTGCCAAAATGTGTCAACGCACCTCTTGGAACGCCGTTTTAAGATCCAAGGTCCTGTTTGGTGTATTCTTGCCATCGTAGTCGTCGCATGTAATATATTTCATGTCGTTTGGCCACTTGCCAGAGTCCAGTAGTGATCTGGAAATTCATAAGCGTGAACTCTTATGGAACATACCCAGGATATATTTAGACAAACCACATTGCACGTGGTGTACTAAAGTAGAAACTGGTGCGCTAGAACGAGAATAGTAAAGGTCATTACTTGATAGCTAAAAACGTTCTCAAAGACAGGTCGAAGTAAAAGGCGGATGTGATTTCTGGTTCGCCGTTCATGCTGTACGTGGTTTTGATTTTCCCCAATCTGTCCCTACTGTTGGCGTCTGGCGTCGGTCGCATGTGTACGATCGTTGCGTTCTTACACCCGCAGCTTATGTCGCCTTTCTCCAACGATAAGGCGAACCAAGCAGTTTTCCGTCCGAAATACTGGTTCTTATCTGCAGCATCTAGAACATTCTTTATCGTTCTCAAGCTACCGACAATAAAGAAATTCACTATATCCAGATTTCGTAGACTTTCCAATTGAGTTTTTATTTCATTGACCTCAAAGCTCTTCACAGGTGTAATGACATGCCGTGTTGCTATATTTTGAAGAAGAGATTTATATTTGTGATCCATAACTGAAAATAATTAGTTTGTGTTATAACTTATAATAAACAATTATAATTAGTTAACAACTAACAATAAAATCAATGAGTTATGCGGGCGCTATCTAAACGATTTCAAAGTGGAGCCTTGAAAACCTTGACTAAAATGCCACATTTGCTCGAATTTCACGGTTGACATGAAAAACATGTCATTATTGATTGATACGATAAAACGCCGAATGTTTTATTTTTGCGAGAATACCTACCATAATATTCATCGAATATAATAGCAGCATTGGTAATATCTTGTTTAGTCACGATAGCTCTTATGGCTTCAGGTAGAATATCAGCTGGCGGTATGACTTGCAGAAGAAATTTTGTCTGATTGGCATTAAGCGACCTCCATTGTCTAAGGTCGCCAATTTGTCCAAAAGATCCAGATATCGTGGGTAAAGCTAAGGCTGCTGTAAAAGATTTTATAGTTTCGGAACCCACTCCAGTCATCGTGAAATCGAGAACCACGTGGGGACTCTTTTTTGCCAAGAGCATGTCATTGTATTTTCTGCAAACTAAGAAATATCTTTTATATATCTCAACTATCTATCTATTTTATGTTTCAAACTATTCTTTATTTTCGATCTCCTTACCATTTTCCAAAAAAGCTTTGGCATCCGTTCGGTTACCCACAACTATAACTGGATCCACTGCAAGGCCCAGGCTTGGGTTGCGTCTTACGTATTCTTTAGCAACTTCGAAAGCCTTTTCAGCCAATGCATTACTCTCTTCGTTGATCAGTACTGTAAACACAACGCGAATTTGTATACGAATAAATGTCTATTTTAAAAAGCCATATCTTTCCATGCGTTATGCGGATTTAGCCCATTCGTTACACGCCAAAATATATTTCTGCATTTATTTGTTTGTATTTCAATGAGTCATGAAACACAAGTTTGAAAAATCGTACGCGGGACAGACGAAACTTCACAACAAAAACTGTTGCGACGCACTTCGATTTAAATAACAAAAATAAATATAGAGATAACTATATTATACGACAGCAAATGTTACTTACAAACATTTATGTTTTGAGTAGTTTGCGCGAAACCAACACGAAATAAAGAAAAGAAAATAAAAACTGTAAGTGACGAAGACATGATTAATACTATTTACTCGTAACTGCTACTCATCGTAAATAACTGTTCCGTGCCAGTTAATCCTTTGACCGGTCACCGAGCCTACTGACCATCGACTGAGGGTCTTTACCCAGTTATGTGTACTGTCTTGTTTCCACGGAGATATCCGAACGACCTTGTAATGACTATTTGTCCTATCGATGAACCGGTCATCACTAATAAATGTTAGTATACACAACATTAACACTAGGCAACGTAGTCAATATACTTAGCACAAAATACAAGCCCTAGATATATTGTACGTACCTATTTATTAGTTTGTGTTATCTATAAAAGCTATGGCGTCATAAACGTTTTACAAGCGATGCCCTTAACAAAATGGACATTGAAGCCTAAGAAAATAGGTAGGTACTTATCTACCTGCACACGCACGTAGCTATGACGTTAGATATTACAAATTACAGCGCATTCAATTTAGGTAGGTACCTACCTACCTAGGTAATAATAATAATGGTAGGTACCACAACTTTTATACAGGTATACTCACCTAGTCCCTGGGCTAACCTGGGTAGGTAGGTATCAACTTTTAAGAAACATCTCGTCTGAGATAGGTACCTACACAGATAAGTTTTATGCTTCATGATTGTTTATATGTAGATGGGTAGTCAAGAAAACGTCTCAACTTCAGCAAACTATAAAAACACTCGAGATATTTTATTTTTTCCACTTGCGTACATACATACCTACTTACCTAGTTTGCATTTGCAAGCCACTATATTATAATATAACGCCAGTCATGTTATTTTAAAACTACTAGCCAAACAAAACAAGCCATTAGAAACTAGCGTACTGGTGTAATACGAGGCTATTATTTCGTTTATCTTTATATATAGTTTTAAATTTATGGTCATAACTTGCACGTATAGGCTGATAATTCGCATGATAAGTCAGTATATCGGAGCGAAAACAGAAACAATAGGTAGTAAGTTCGGACTATTTTATTGCCAGAAATGTTTTACAAACACTAACTCCACGGTCAAGGGAAGTAAAGTGTAAACTGTACACACTACTTTAAATCTAATACTAAATGTACTTTGAATCAAAATTTACTCTTAAAATTGCTTAGTCACAATCTGAAAAGTTTGTCACAACTTTAATACAATTATATCATTGTAAGGAACACAAGGTGTTATAGGTACTCGACAATAATAATGAAGATTCGTTTCCACAAAGGTTATCTTACATTCGAGGTCTGTTACTATCACAAAATAAGAAAATAAATTAGAAAAACAGGATATAAGAAAAATAAAGTTGTCCATAGAATTACAAACAAATAAAAATAGCACGCAAATGTTAGTTATGTCAATATGAACTATCACCTTATTTGTCAACTTTGAACTTCAATTAAATTCCAAATCTTAAAATTAGTGGTACAATGTGAACAATTATTTTAAATAATGACTCCCCTAGAGTATCAGTTACAAGTTCACTCATGTTGAATTACACAATGAATCTATTCACTGGTTGTAATGCACACAAAAACGGTTGAACCCCAACATTTCATTTCATTTCATTTCCCAAGGAAGTAAGTCGTCCACACTGCGAACCGTAACCAAAATGTCAAAGGAATGTTCAAATGGTTAAGTAATAATGCCTATGAAATATAAAAATGTGCGTTATCTGCTAACTTAAATTTACAACTGAATTAATTACCTAAAGTTTAATCTTATTCTTTATCTAAAATCCTTGTTTTTCAGAAGCTGTTTTATAAAACGCGTCGTTCACAGAACGGATCGTGAATTGATTTCACACTAGGTGAATTACTTTGGCAGTATACTACTGGCGAATTAAGTTAAACGATAATGATACTCCATCAATTCAAAAATCCACCGCTACTAGTCCGTTGAGATAGACACCGATACTCAAAAACAGCATACAACACCTAAACCGACTTGTGTATATTATAATGTTCAGTTCACTGCGATGCACACTTCAGTCGCAACTGACAGTAACATTAAATTTACAATTTACAGGTACTTCACAGGTAAGATTTAATACACAATGTATTATAAACCTAAACTTAAGTGCGGTCACAATAGAGTCCAACTCTTCATATACATGCTGCATATAAATTGTAAACAGGAACTACCAAGACTTCCTAAGTGTCGGTCGGCCGAAAAGTTTGTAAGTCCACATATAAAGTGTATAATTATTGTAGAAAACTTTGTATATATTAGTATATCTCTATCTGTATAATTTGGCAAGTTAGGAGGCCCGAGTAGTTAAGTTATTGTTATAAACGTGAGATATGTACTGTGTTTGAGTTGAACCCTAATGAACATTGTTGCATTGCAGTAAACCGAGCGAGGTATTCTGGTATGAAGTTTTAGGCAGCCGCCTCTTCTTCTGCGGCGGGCGCCTCCTCCGCAACTTTTGCCTTCTTTTCTGGTGTGGTCTTCTCTGCGTCACCATTATCCACAGATACGGATTTCCTCTTCACGCCGACATCTTTCTTTTCTGCAAGCAAAGAAAATAGTGATTGTACATTTAACTTGTTACTGTGTGAACTCACTTAGAATTTGAAAACATTTTTTGGTGAAATATAAAATGTTGATATAGGCTTATCAAGTTGATTGATACCTGTCGCATCGCCATTCTCAGTGGCGTCGTTGCTCTCCTCGGCGTCACCATTCTCGGCAGGCGCGTCTTCGGCTTCCGGCACTTCACTGCTGCCATTCTCCTCCTTGCCGTTGCCATTGCTTTCAGGCACTTCGGCGGGCTTTTTGGCGGGAGATTTCTTCACTGGGGACTCTTTCACCTCTGTGGAAGTAACCTCCTCGGGTGCGGCGTCCCTGAAAAGACAAATAATTTTACACATGAAAGTAGATTCAAATAACTAATTGTGTCACATTGGTATAGGTAGTTACCCATAAGCATTATTCTTATTGGTAACTACATCAGTAGGTAAGTATATTTTGCTGAATTGATGGTATTTGCAAAATTGTTACCTATACACAACAATTTTGCAAATACTATCAGCATAGCATACACCCTGGCCTTGTATTTATAACGCCACAAGATTGAAATGTTAACACAAACTAATAAATAGCGTGTTGTTTTAACGGCTTTGAATGTCGTAAATTCTTCAATCTAAATAACTACGCACCGTAGCTAAACGCGAGTCAGTAACGGAACATAACAATGCAACAGTTCCATACGCGGCCAATGCTCAGCGGTTAAGTGGGGCGGCATAAAAGGAAAAGTCTGCCGGAACAAAAACTAGTGGCTGTTGCGCAAGGCTGCATGTGGGAAAGTTGCAACATAGGAAACTGAACGTAACCGTGATCACCTTTTATTGAATGAATACGTTACTCGCTCCAGTGGTCCACACTGCACGGTAAGTCGTAAAGCGTTAAAAATAACTAATGACAACATGCGTCGCTCGCGCTAACGTAACCGACCAACAACCAGAGTTGCAAAACTCGAGGTCTCGGCAAATTCAAAGGAGCGCGCGCTTGCCCCCGGTGACGCTACGCGCCGGCACGCCGCGCACGCAGCGCCATCTTGGATTAAACAAGCGACCCCGCGCCCGCCGGCCCGCTACCCGGCGTGCTTTTAACTTCTCTACTTTAATATAATACGCCATATGAGGAAAAATCATTACTTCTAATCGATACTTTGTATTCCCCGATATGCAAATCATTTGAAAACATCAATAGTCAGGTACAGGTATGCTTCAAATTTAGTTATCAGTAAAATAATATTTTCCCGCGTGTTATCTGTGTCGGCGTTTACAAAATAAGCATCACAAAACTATCAATAAATATCAAAACAATATTTGTCAACTGTCTCATAAATACCACTAAGTTATGTTAGTGATGATGAATCACTTCAAAACACCATAAATTCACTGAAAACACGAATTTCACACTTAAATAGGAAGCCATTTTGATCACGTTTTCGAAGCCGCCAAAAATAATAAACCGCGTAACTTGCGAATAATGAATGAATGCAAAGTAAAAACTTACTTCTTTTCGACGGCTGCGTCTGCCATTATGATTTTTTAGTTTTAGAATGTACTTTGAAATTATAAAGAAATAATTATAAGCACGTGTTACGCACAACGTACAACAATGTTCACCGCACAAACACCGACGACCAAATGAAGGAGGAAGAAGGAAAAAATATAATGCGCGACGCCTCGCGCGGGAACGCGCACTCATCGTGAAGCTAGTGCGCGTACGTCACGATAATGAAACAAATATATTGCTGATACCCCTTGTTAGAAAAAGATGGTTAGAGTTCTCATATTCATCTACAGACAACCTTGAAATTTACCTCGAACAACACAGACAAGCAATACTATTGCTTACTCTGTCTACCCTGTTTGAAAAATACAATCGTTAAAATGTTCCAACAAGACAAAATAATAAATGGGTGTTCTTCTGGAAAATTAATATAACAATAATAACGATTTTACGTCTACAATTAGAATATTCAAGTATTTTACAACTTTATTTAACTTGACAACTACAATACGTTCGTAAAAATATCTACCTGACAGTCTATAGTTTTCTATGTAAAGTGATGAATGTAATAAGACTAGGCATTTTCCACTGGAAATAGTTTCTGTGGGAATAATATAAAAATGTGTCAAGTCGTAAAATTGTAGTTAGTTTCATCGGTGTCATTACATTAACACACGCGGCTTACGTAATTTATAGATGTAATGAATAAGTTAGATAGGTAGTTATTACTTGTATAAACAGATCGATTTATTTTGAGTCCATGTTCACACTTATGATTGTAACTGTACCTCCTCTTATCTATGAAGACATTTTCATTCATGTGTGTTAGTAGTACTAGCAAATAGCAATATTACAGTGATAGGTACATGCTTGTCTATAGTTATATTTCATAGGTCGCAATAATAATTCAAGCAAGCTCACGTATAATTCTACATCTCGCATAGGCAGGTATATGTATGTAGTGAAGTTATAGTGAAGGGCATTTACTATGCCGTCTATTACTTCGGTCTGTTATTGAAGACATCCTTTAATGTGTAGGTAATTAATAATATGTAGGTACCGATGTGTAGATGAATAGATAATAAGTAGTATGGATAAAGCCCCTCGCACTATGTGGAGATAAATTAGATAAATATAGGTAGGTGTCACTGTAAAGTGTCCATGAAATTCAATTTGCGCCTGCGGTTACCCAAAGTTCATTGTCCGATTGTCTTGTTCACCCTATCTGTCGTACATAGCGTCATAAATAAGTACCTATTCACCTAGGATTTAGGATGTCTATAACACACGCTTCAAATAGGCTTTTTCGCAATTATAATTAAAATTCAACAAATTACGTGTCCGACAATGTGCAATGTGAGCGCATTTATTTCCCGCCAACCACAGTTCGGTTCACTTGTGCCAGAAAAGCTTAAGTCCAAGTGTTGTCCGACCGACTCCTAAAGCCAGCGCCATTAATAACACATAAAACTATAAGCTTGGCTATTTTAGACGTTAACTCAATGTATTAAAGCTGTTTATAAATTTAACAAAACGTAAAATATAACGTTGTCTTTTGATAGGTCGATGGCTTTTAAAAGAAATCTTGGCACTAGTTGGTGATTTCGTCAGAATATGAATTCGTCAAGCAGAACAGTTCATGATCTGATGTACCCACGTGCCTACATCATACCTATACACCTGTTGTAGAGAACTATGCTTCATGCTTTTGTTTTTAGGAGGTTTAAATCGTTTATTTATGTACCTACATAAGTGAAAACTTATGTAGGTACCTAATTACAACGTTTCCAAGTAGGTTTAATTAAATATAATAAATTCTTTTGTGTATATAATGTTGTAATACATAAATAAGTTATTTGCTGAAGCATGAGAAATAGCATAAGCTCCTAATTGGTATACTTTATACGTAATTCTTAGTATTGTACAAACCTCTCAGGGGGTGATTATACTTGTTATTATTGTATAAGTATCTAGTAAATACTTATGTACTCTGGCAGTTTTATATCGGGAATCTATCGAGTCATTACATTTATTTGGCATTGGCCTATTCGGTATAAGTTATAAGTTATAACCTATACTTACGTATAGGTTATAACTTATAACAAATTCAACTGTGACGTCATTCAATACCGTTTTTTTTATTGATAAATAAACATTTTTATACTAAACATTACCATTCGGTGCCGGTGTTTTTGTTAGTCATCCAATAGCCGTTTGACATATTTTTGAATAAATTATATTTCGGTAATGTTCTAAAAAGAATTTTAACTTTTTGAGCGGCAACAGCACCGGATATAAAAGATGAGTTCATATGTTTTCTAAGATTTGGATTTTTTATCCTTATATCTTATTAAATAGAGTACCTTTTTGTAAGTAATACCTGGGTTGTTATGACTTTTTGGATTGAAGATGTGTTATCGATCTTGAAGTCTACGTTTAATTTTAAACTTTATGAGTTACAAATAAGATATATATTTGTTTATGTTAGATCGTTTTAAGCTATATATTATATTAGCGGAATCTATGTATATCCCTGTATAGATGGTATAAGTAGGTAGGTAGGTACATTAGAAATATCTGTATGCCTACTAGATCTGATTCGATGTAGGCACAGCAAACATAATGATGACTATTATTTTGTACGAAGAAAAACATTAGCAAAGATTAATCGGAGTAGGTAGTTAGACGAACATTATAAGTTTATAACAGAGATAAAGGATATCTAAATATTATAAATAACACGGAGTGATTCATCTTTTGTTTAATTATAGCAAGTACCTGTATTTAAAACATACCTGTAAATTAATTTTGTTTCTATTTTAATTGAGTTAGGTAAATATGTAGGTATGTAGGTACTTACTGGGTAGGTATACTTATAAAATCAATTGATAAAATTAATATTTTTGCTGTTTTTTCTTTAAAAGGGTTTTGTCGATGTTAGATATGTACCTATTTCTTTCGTTAAGAACTGTAGTTGATAAATTAAATTGGAGATGCTATTCTTTTAAAAGTAGGTACTGAATTAAGTAGGTAGGTAGTTATAAATTTGTCATGTTTCATATTAATCGTGGTACCTATAAATTTTAAAGATATATCTATTTTTATTTCAGGGCCTACCTAGCAAGGTCTGTTGCAATTCCAGTGGCGACGGAGTCGTAGTCTTTAAAATCTATGACGGAACCTAGTTTTTAACGAGGCCACAAACAGCTGACGTCGCGGTATACGAATAGAAGAAGCTGGTCGTCAATTTCACCTATAATACAGCCGCTTTGACGAATAACCTTAATGGTAAAAAGCAGCATTTACGGTAATACACCGTATACCGTAAATGCTGCTTTTAGGGGTGCCGAGTGCGAGTTGTTTTTACATTAACGCGATCGAAACGGTTACCGCGTTTTGCTCTGATTGGTTAAGAGCTTGGAGCGGGCCAATCGGAGCGCCGAGCGTCATAAACGTGTCGATCGCGTTAACGTAAAACAAATCGCACTCGGCACTCTGCACTCTTTTAAACTGAAATGGCAAATCGGTCCGAATTATCGGAATACGGGGAATCAAAACATTTTCTCCTGTTGCCATTCTAGTCATGATTATAACTTTTATAGTATTCCATCCTAATTGATTAATTTGTTGCCATGTACCATTACATAGCCTGGGTGCGTCAAGATTTCTCAATAACAGGTCTGGAATACCAACTTTCAGCCTTAACTTATGGGATGCCTTCCCATAAGTTAAGGCTGAAAATTGGTATTCTCCTGATAATTCTAAAGAGTTGAGAACTCTATAGGGTACGATGTCACTTGTTCAGTATCCTTAACATTGTCTACTGAGGGTAAGTAATTTGTTCGTTTATCTGGCGTACTATCTCATTCGTCGGCGCCAAAGTTGATCTGGCACACAACCATTCTCGATTGCCCATACTTATTTGTAGATCTGGATAGACATTATTTAAATCATCTGTGTTATCGACATTTTGTCAGAATTCACGTCTTAGTGTAATACAGAGTCTTATGGTTTTATCTTCCTTAATGACGAATTCGCATACAAACTTTCATCCCTTATTTCCAGCCCTGCATGCCTATTTTTACAACAAAAAGTACCTTTCCTAAGGTGTAGTCTATCTCTGTACCAAATTTCATCAAAATTGGTTCAGTGGTTTAGGCGTGAAAGCGTAACAGACAGACAGACAGGGTTACTTTCGCATTTATAATATTACATATATATAGTAGGGAAGTAGGGATTGTATCAATGATTTATAATTACTAATTAAACGGATGCTATGCGTATTAGGGTTTACTTATAAAACGTTGATTTCCTTGATGTTGAATGATATAATGCTACCGGAGGAAAACAATAAATGGGTTAATTATTTTGTAATAAAGCTCCTAACAACGTCCATTATTGTTTGCAATACCTATTTAACACTTTTGTTACATAGCACTGACTATCGATAACGATGATAAGTAAACTGAGAGGATAAAGGACTATAAGTAAGTACCTATCTAAATAGTATAACTACCCAATTCAGTATTCACTTATCTATAGCATTGGAGTTATTTCGTGGTAGGTATTGCGTGCTGTGAAATTGAGGGAGAGAAGATCTTGCCACCAATAAATGAGTTACCTATTTAGGTTTAAGAATGGTAAATAAGTAGATAAATAAAAATTACCTATTCCTATAGTTAGATACCATCATCTTGCTTCATTTCGTCAAATCTTTCCCATCAATTAGCGTGTGCGTTACCCCAGCAAAATAATGTCGAAAATAGTAATATAAATGTTATAGATAATTAGTTGCCAAGCTTTTGTAATTGTAGCACACTTTTAAATTTGTTGCTGGGGTAACGTTAGTAACGTTACCGCAGCCAGACATTTTCTTTATAATGGGAATATTGAAATAAATATTAGCTATATAATTAGTTGTCTAGACAAGGTAAATGTTGCAACTAATTTCGTATTTGTTCGTTTTTCGTCTGCGAAGTTATTCGAAATCCTGCTGGAGAAACGCTTGTGCGTTTGCTGGATCTCTGAAACGGTTAAGCGGATTCTAATCATCTTTTGTACATGACTTCGTGAGAATTAGTTATAATTAGTTGTGTAATAGAAATACAAAAATAATACTGTTTAAAAATAAATAATATAATAATGCATTATTATTACTTCTATTATTTATTTTTAAATATTCGAACTAGTAAACATAACTATAATTGTTCACTTGTATTCGTTGACATTGTTTGGGTATGATTAATTAGTACGAGAACGTGCATCTATGGTATATTTGATCGAAGCACTGGCCCGCTAAAATAATAAATAAGTAAGTTTTACGTGTAGGTATGTACGAATCACCTGCCTGCAATGAATCGAAAAAATAAACCAATAAGTCAGTTTCATTTGTGTAGGTACATATCTGTACTAAACTACAAATTTACAGTTTACATTATCCTACATATTTAAAAAGATAGCATAATGCGAAAAAGACACAACACTCAATTATGTAATAAAGTGTAACTTTGTCACGCTCTCTTCCGTAAAGTTTACAATACTAACTGCTAGAGAGAAGTATGGTGGTAAGACGCTGTACTAGTTCCACTGCAGTGCTAAGGTATTTTCATCTAGTTGCCCACTACAAAATACAGATGTCACTTTATATTTTGATATTAGTACGTCAGAACACTTAATTACGCTAATGTAGGCACCACGTCGTAGCTGTCTTCGTTGCTTCACGACATGGCCTGCATAACACACTTACCTTATCGCGTTTACCATTTCAATGATTCTAGTTATAGAATAACAAGCAATTTTCTATTATCAACCTTAGCTCTTAATTCTAAAGGTTGATAATCCCTTGCAGATTAATTTCTCACGCTTTTAAAGGGCCGCTACCTTGTCTATCTTTAGTTGTGTGCAGAATTGCAGATTGAATTAATATCTAGCTCTGTTCTGACACTGACACACTGACTAATAAAAACAACTGTATCTAAAGATTAGCTCTTATGTTGTTAGTGAAGGAGATACAGGCGCCAACAGTCTGTTTTTGCTGGTAAAAGAACTCATAAACATATTTTTTCTTTTTACTAGTTATTCGTTAACCACAGTTTTAACGTGGCGTTTTACAAAGCCATTGAACGAGCGAGAGGCCGGCCACGCTCGAGGCGACGCTCTTCAGCCAGTATTGTCCGATTCAATTAAGCTTAGATACACACATTATACATTCTGGTAAAGCGCCATCTTTGAGTAAAAGCAATGACCTCAAAATATGTTTTATTATGTAATTCTTACAAGCCATACATTATTATTTGAAAACATGTACCTATGTATGGTAGTCTATATGGTCTGTGGAGAGACAGGACTGAGAGTGCGAAAATTAAAATCAGTTTTTTACGAAGGAAGACACGGTTCATATTGTTGCCCCATGTAAAAATAAAAACAGAGCAATAAATACCCGAAGAAAGTATAAACATACGGCTTATTTTGACAATACTATTAACTTGTAGATGGTAATATGTATTATGTATTGTATTTTACGGTTTACATACAGCATTTGAGCCACAATATAACGCATAAGATCAGCAGTTAGTTTATACCGACTTATTACTTCTAGATTACCTAACAATTTTATGAAATTACCAATTTACGAAACAAATAAAATAACTGATGTTTTCAATAATTTGTTATTTAGTACCTACGCGAATGGTGACAACAATATTACACTAGGCAAGGTTAATAATAATTTATTCATGACAATTCATTCATTTAGTCATTCGTTTAAGATAAATTCAATTCATATGTTTTCTGTTGTAAGTTTTGTAACAGAGGTTATTAAGTTATACGATAAGAAGTATTTAACTAATTGTATTATTTTATATGTATTCCGGTTGCTATGCTGCTTCGTCAAGGTTGTCTGGTCTCGTGTCTGTACCTAATAACTAGGTAATAACAATAAAATTAAATTTTGCAACTGAGCTGTGCACAGAGGTTTTAATGAGTAAGTAGGTACGTGGATTTCAAGGAAAATAAGCAACGAAATATTGTAATTACTACTTACAACATTGAATTAGGTAGGTATCTACTATCATTAAGGATTGTTGCTTAGCTGCACGTAATGTACCTATTTAATTTTGTAATGTAGTATACGTTTCAGGTAAGCTATGTAACCGTAATGTTTAAATATCTATATAATTCTAATAATGCCTACAAAACTATTGCGGTCTCCGCGAGAAGATAGAATTTTATTAGAATTACATTACATTTATGAATCACTAAACTGTTCATTCCTTGGCATGTAATTTCGTATACTTATGTTTTTATAGACTGAACTGATATACACATTTACACACGGTTCAAAGAATGTGCTAGTTATAATAAATACCTAAGTATATAGATATAACCCTACTTCAGTAACCTGTAATGTATAATAGGTACCTAATACATTGAGCCGTGAATTAGTGTAATAAATTAAATAATTATGCAGAAATAATATACTCGTTTATAATTTTTGGTAAGACAAGACAATAATTGAACCAAATAAAAAAAAAATATCGATTGAAATTAGTTATGCAATATGCCGCTGTGTGTGGTAGACTTTGGCAGCACGGTCATAAAATATACTACCTGTATCGTATCTCCTATATGTAGCTACAGCGCAAAAGATGACGAAGAATGTGCTGCCATCTGTAAATTTCAGAGGGCAACGCGTTTAGTGTTGCCATAGTAAATATTGTCATGGTCTCATAGTAGAAAATATAGTATGTAACAGATGAGTAATACACATCTATACTTCATTTGGTTAGGTATACAACCTAAGTAAAGGTAAACAATCTTGATGTGTCTTTTTATCTAAAAACTCAGTTTATAAATAAAATGCTGCTAAAGATCAATGTAAATACAACAATTACGATTACTAAATCAATTGAACCGTTAGTTTAAGCAGTAGTTTATTTGTTAGTGTGTTTGTGTAAAAAGTCACATCAAGATTGTTTACCTTTAGTTAAGTACCTAACCAAATTGCGTATATATTTTCACCATACGCCTATTTTATTATTTATTTTTGCCTCATCACGCCAGCAATGTTATTTAATCCCTCGTACGGAAAAGTCCATTGCCGTCTACCAGGCCTATTTTCAGACTCCTATCGGCTGCTGAGGATTTTCGAGCAGAAAAGCCAACATGACAATAATTTAAAATATGAATTTGTATTACCTGTATGTTGCAGAAAGGTTCATAATATTCTGCAACATTGTAAGTATACATGTTATGTCAAATTATTAGCTTACATTCCTCTCTCAATCAAATTAATTTAAATCTGTTGTTGTTTGTTGTTTTATGTAAAGAAAGAGATATGTTGGGCAACAATTTCTTAAGTATTGTATATTATAACTTAAATGATAAAGAATTAAGAAATATAGAAATCATGCAGCGCTCAACACTGCCTGTCAAACTTTCATTCTTAGTGATTATAATAGTATATATT
The DNA here is from genome assembly GCA_963675205.1 of Catocala nupta. Taxonomy (NCBI): domain Eukaryota; kingdom Metazoa; phylum Arthropoda; class Insecta; order Lepidoptera; family Erebidae; genus Catocala; species Catocala nupta. The sequence continues at coordinate 23,731,069 of OY776093.1, read as the reverse complement.
TTTTGGTTGGTTATGTCGTTTAAGTTTACCTGAGCTTTATATATTATAAGGCCTCATTCCGAGTAAGAATGATGATTTTCAAAGACATGAAGTCTTCACAATCGATGTAAATAAGCTTTATCACAATTTTTTTCTGTTTAAATGATAATATACTAATATACTTCCTTAGTCCTCAAATTTCATTTCTTTAAGGTATAATAATATTAATAATTTTTGCATTATTAAATATTGCCAGCTTTTGGCCTTTATTTATGAATTATTCAACTCACTCTCTAAATACATATAATTGTATAGTAAAACTAAAGCATTTCTCCTCAACTTAAATTATGACGAAACAGAAATACTGATAAAGTGATGAAGATGATTTACACCAATTAGCACAATTTACCGAGTAAATAGGATCAGTAGCGTAGCTTACCTTAGACGGGCCCTGTATCAAAATGAATATAACTATAAATATACATATATATTTACATATACTATAATATTATATCCTGTAATTTAATACACTATATAAACGCGATTTCACATACATACAACGCCTTTAAACACATACACACCCTCCCCTCCACACACACACATATACACACACAAACATGCATACACATTCACTCCATTGATATCATTGATGTCAAGCCATTTAATCCCATAGTCGCACGAAAATTGTAATACCTAAAACCTTTTCCCGGACGAATGGGTGGCCCCTATAACACAGGATTTCCCTAGCATCTATATATATACTATTCACATTAGTATGTGTTTTAACTAATATGTAACCACATTATAATGTACTCAATTGGCTAATAAAAAAATATTATTATTAAATTATATAGTTATATTTATTTAGTTTTGGTTTTTTCCTCTTTCAATAAATAACTTATTTGTGTTCACATGAAGCAATAAAAACCAATAGTCTTATTAGTTAATTGCACTGTTCAATACCTGTAGAATATAGTGAAATAGTATCGCTTTACGCTTTATCCTTAAAGGGTAATGCCCACTACCTGTAGTAACTTTGGCCACGAGTGCCCATATTTAGAATCATATTTAAATGATAATATGCAATATTTTGTCTATGTTTTGGCAATAAATATAACGAGACTCAGATGGTGTTATAGTCTGTTTAATTTCAGTAAAAGTAAAGCTTATATACTAGTGTGGCGCGTGTATACATTTGCATGCGTGTGCATTTTAACTTATCTTAAGATATGCTCTATCGGAATACGTGTAATAATGTAGTCACTACATATACACCCCCCTTTAAAAATGAAAAAAAATATTACAATTCCTACTTAACTATTACAATTTCTATTTATAGATTCAAACGTATGCTTAATGACATAATACATTGCTGATTCCGAAAAATAGTCGAGTAAAAATATGTGCTGACGCTTGTTGTGACTGTGCGTAGCCTAGCTCAAGGTACTTCGTGAGTGGTTATCCAATGCACTTATGCTGACTGTTTCTTGCAATTTGTTTCATTCTCTTGTCCATGACCTTGAGCATTCCGTAAATGAGGAAAATACCCAGCGTGATGACGATTTGTCCTATTGCGATGTATCTTGTCCACCGTAGTTCTTCCAGTACGAGATTTTTTAGTTGGTCGGCTTCCTTTTGGTTCAGGCAACTATCGGAGTTTCTTCTCCCTAGCCTTTATTATTCCCAAGTCACTTAGGGTCGGCTTGTCTGGTCTAACCGGATTTGACTGGATATCAGTTTATTTACTAATTTCTTACAGGAAATCAGCTTAATAGAAGTACCTTCTGTTTTGTTCCTCCAAAACTGGGTATTAACAGATGAATTAAGAATGAGTTTCGTAGCCTCACAAACTCTTTCCATTCATTTAATCTCATTCACTATCAAATCCTTTTTCCTAAAGTCGTCGATGCACAAATAATACCTATAATATTGGAATCTATCATAGTATACTCTACTATAGTATGTCTCTCGTTTGATCCATCCCGGGTCGAAGTAAAAAGATTTATTTGAAAAACAAAAATAAACTATGCTCAATAGACTCGTCTCTATACCCTGGGCCCTAAAGCTACACTTGCCTACTCTTAATTATAGAAGATAAAGGCTTAAGACTATGTATCTATGTATAATTTACCTAGTATAGAACTTCTCCCTAGCCTTTATTATTCCCAAGTCACTTGGGGTCGGATTTTCTAGCCTAACCGGATTTGGCTGGATATCGGTTTTTACACGGAGCGGCTGCCACCTGACCTCCGCAACCCAAAGGCTAACGATACCCTAAGGCTAGACCAGTGTCAGGATATTATAGGGCACTGACTTCTCAATAACGACTGCCATAGATGTTCATGGCAGCCGGGACCGACGGCTTAACGTGCTCTCCGAGGCACGGAGCAGGCGATAATTGTCAATCAATACGCACATAATTTCAAAAAGTCATATAATTTCCGAAAGTCAGAGGTGCGCGACGTGGGTTCGAACCCGAGACCCTCTGCATTGCAGTCTGTTGGTCTCCCCACTGAGCTATCGCTGCTTAACTATATGCTTAACTATCGGAGTTTTATACTATTTTATCTTTGGAGCTTTGGTTGCCCATTGTTTTATCCCAAGGTGCTAACGGTGTATGATGATATTTGTTGTGATCTCGCGAGTATTTATATCGATTGAATGCTTGCGTCACGGAATACAGAACCGTACTGTGGGCTTAACTGTCCGTCCTGACTTGGTGATGCACGTGTTTGAATAGCTGTGTCTGTTTTCTGAATTCGTCACGTTCATATCTTCGTTGTTGATGACGAATGCTGGTTTTAATCTATCTATTGATATTAGGTACTGTTTCTTTATCCTTGACCTTAATGACATATGTTTTATCCATTCTTCTTATCACTGGGAATGGCCCTTCATAGGGTGGTGTCAGACTTCTTTTTACTCTGTCGCATCTTACAAATACGTGTGAACATTCTTTAAGTTTAGGATGAATGAAAATTGTTCGGTTGTGCTTCTTGCGTTTTGGTACTGATGTCGTTTTATTGATATTCTTTAGAATATTTTACGAATTCTTCGTATGTAGAATTTCGATGTGAATAGTGCGAATTCGAATTGTTTGCTGCATCGATTTGATCAGGGTTGCAGGCGTTGTAAGCTCAGTTACCTTGTCAATCAGTCTTCGACCAGCTATGTTGACTTATTAGTAGTAGTATAATGCTCTAAAAAATCTGCTCCTATAATTGGTTGCGTCACATCAGCGACGATGAAATTCAATGAAAAACATCTCCGTAATCCCAAGTTTAAAGTAAGAGTTTTTCCACCATTAGTCTTGATTTTTGTACCATTAGCAGCATAAAGTGTATATTGATCATTTTGTTTAAATGAATGCAGAGACATTCATTTTCTTGCCGATAACTGAAATATTTGCTCCCATGTCAATCAAAAATCTCATACCACTTTTTTCGGTCGGTGACAGTGAGGCGGTTGGACGGGTGAATAGCACAGAGATCCGCCGTAGTCTGCGCTTTCATTAGTTTCTCTGGTCTCTTGAGTTAAATTTTTGTTGCCAATCACATGATTCAATACAATTTGTTACATATTTTCCGTATTTATAGTGATAAAAACAATAGTGTTTTCTTTCCCGACTGTTTGCTCTTGGACTTGACCTCAATGGGAAATGCTGACGATTAAAATATCTTTGAGTGCTGCGTCGATGGTCTTTGTGATCACGCTGAATTGCATTTAATTCCAATTGTATTTTTGCTAACTGTGTTAATACGCATGCCATTGCCGCTTCATCAGTTTTGTCTATGTTTTCGTTTACAGCTGATACCTCGGTAAGTTTTGAGTTTGTTATAATTTTGTCAGCGATCTGGCTCATCTTGTCGATATACATGTCTTCTGTAACTGCTAGGACTGTAGTGACTGATGGTGGTAAAAGTCGCAACCATAGCAGCTTGATGGTTTCGTCACTCATTTTTCCTTTTCCAAGAACTTGCATCTTGCGTAAAAGTTGTGATGGTTTTTGATCACCGAGGTCCATTTCAGTCAATAATTTTTGAAATTGGCGCTGTTCTGACTCCTCATAGCAATTAATTAAGCGCTCCTTGATGGCCTTATACTTTTTTGTGGATGGTGGAGAGGTAATGAGGTCACTAACCTGTAGTATTTCTTCCTTAGACAGCTTTGCTATAACCGTAAAATATTTATAATCGTCGCCTTGTTTTTGTGGTGCTAATATGGCTTGCAGTTGTGTAAACCATAATTTAGGTTGATCCCTGCAAAACTCCGGAATGCGGGATAAGATGGTGGTACCAGCCGCTACTTCCAATGTTTCTTGATGGCCGTAGCTTGATTTGCAAGTTGGTTGGTTCATGTTGCTTATTTTCTTGGTGCGAAGTCCACTTGTAGAGCCAGAATCGTAGCGTCACCGGGGTTACCACTTTGCCTATGTTTTGGCAATAAGTATAACGAGACTCAGATAGTGTTATAGTCTGTTTAATTTCAGTAAAAGTAAAGCTTATATACTAGTGTGGCGCGTGTATACATTTGCATGCGTGTGCATTTTAACTTATCTTAAGATGTGCTCTATCGGAATACGTGTAATAATGTAGTCGCTACAATGTCATTAAATGATTAATCAAGGAATTTAATTACATAAAAGTAAGAGTTGAAGTTGAAATAAAATAGTAATGATAAGATTTTAAATAAATGTTTTCCACCCACACTCTCTTCACATATAATCATCATTAACATACACAATTAAAAGATTGTCTAAAAAATGAGCATTATCTTGTTTGTTTGTAAATAAAATAAAAAAATCACAACGTAAGAAACATAATCACGCAAATCGAGTAAGCAAGCCGATTTGTGTTATGACAGTTGGATTCGGTGTTGCAAGTTAAAAACAAAAAATCATTGATCAATGTCTAATCGATATTATTATTTTGCGTATTACTGGCATAATAACATAAAATAATATATTTGCCTTATTATATGTTTATTATATTATCATATAACAATACCACTATGCTATTTCTTTATCACTTCTAATATTTTTATTCAATAATATTAGTCTCTGGTGATTATATCAAGACTTATTTCCATTACGATACTTTTTTATTATCTTGCTATTTTGCTATCTTCTTTCGGTATATAAATAGTACGAAAAATTATTAGAAATTATAATATATTTTTTATCATACGTGTAATCTTGGGCGGCTAAAAATTATACGTTAGCCAAAAATGGGCATTCCCATTTGCTTTTTATTATTTTCACTTAGCCATGAGATACAAGATTATAATTATATTTTTAAAGCAAATTATATTAACATTAAGCAATTATATTTAAAGCAGATTTTATTATATTAACACAGCATACCAGATATACAATATCTGGTATGCTAATATGATTGTACCTTTTTTTGTTTAATTTCGTAAAAAGATTTTGGAATAAATAGGATCGTATCATTGAAGGCTGAATTCTTTCAATTACCTATTTTAAATATTGGGGTCTACTTTAACCTTTAATATGGTATAAAGATTGCACATTACACCGTGTAAACATGTCTTGTGGAAAGTAGCTTGCCAGAATTTTACCCTAAAATATTTAGATAAATGTATTACAATAAAGATTTTAATAATTTGCAATCTCCCGCACTATGAATAAAGTCTGTGTGTACAAACATTCAAACAAGGACACAACACCCAAACTGGTATTAACAATTTGTGAATAACACAAGTTTTTCTCTCGTGTAGGCTTAAAAGTATAGTGTTGGTTGCGGAATGCGACGTTAAAAAATAACGTCACGGCCGACTGAGCGAGCTCTAAAAGCGAGTTCGACGCGCAGTGGGACTCGGGCCTCTTTTTCACAAAGGACAGCGTGCGAAACGGTCGTACTATTTGATCATTGTCGGGTGCTCTCGTATTTTATTTTCTATAAAATAATTTACTGCTCTCTTGTAGTTTGTATTAAGTATAATTGATTTCATTAACTTGTGTATCTTATTAAATTATTTTGTGTATTTAAATAATTACTTGAAAATAAAAGTGTCCTTGTTATTTTCTTTTTTTTTGAATTATTTTACTTTTGATTCCTAATAATAGTTATAAAGGATGACAGTAAAAGTGGCATAGCACTTTTGCTGCCATCCTTTAGTTATGGTGACTGTACATACTGTCAGTGTCATAAGTCATAACACTTGACAGTATGCACAGTCACCATAACTTAGACAACAAGCAGAGTATTTTTGTAATTCTAGAATTATTATTACATTTGTGCAACTGACTCCTGTTAATTAGGACTGACGTGACTATCTGAACTCTTTATTAACGACGAGTTTTACTTTTAATGACAACATCATTGAGCTGCAGATACTTTAAAAATAAGACTAAACTTTAAACAGGTATTTTGTTAATGTAGTACTACTATTACATGTATTTCCAGATAAATCAATTCTAAACGACAACTATTTTGATTTTTGAAATTATTCTATTTATCTTCTTCTCCCTAGCTTTTATTATTCCCAAGTCATCTGGGGTCGGCTAGGAGTCTAACTGGATTTGACTGGATATCAGTTTTTACACGGAGCGGCTGTCACCTGACCTCCGCAACCAAAAGGCTAACGATATCCTAAGGCTAGACTAGTGTCAGGATGTTATAGGGCACTGACTTCCCAATAACAACTGCCATAGATGTTCACGTGCTCTCCGAGGCACGGAGCAGGCGATAATTGTCAATCAATACGTACATAATTTCGAAAAGTCATGTAACTTCCGAAAGTCTGGGGTGCACGACGTGGGTTCGTACTCGAGACCCTCTGCATTGCAGTCTGTTGGTCTCCCCACTGAGCTACCGCTGCTCTTGACATTATACTATTTATAATTCTGTTTATTTCGATTTACTTAGAAGCAAAATAATGACATTTCAATACCAGAAGGTATAAAAATATATAATAATTTTTAATTTGTATACTTTCTGGTATTGAAATAATAATATAATAATAGAAAATTATAGCGCAGAACTAAAATTACAATCACGCTTATCTGGCTTACCGCTTCGTCATACAAGCTTTCTAATTATTCTGCACTAAATGTTATAATTTTTATGATTTAAGATGCTCATAAAATTATAACTAATTAACCTAAATGAAAAGAGCAAAAATCAAATGGCGTCATAATTTTGGTGGCGATAGTCAAACCAGTCTGAGATTAAATTTACAATATGTTATTTAGACGATAATACTTATCACTCCAAGGTTTTTCCGTAGATGTTAAAATATCTGATAGATTTTTTAACATGTCTTGCAGAGATGGGCTTTTCCGTGATCTGTATATTACAATTAGTTGTACTAACGGTCCTTCATAAGAAGGTGTAGAGCTTGCATAGTAGCTGAAGGAGCCCACTTCGAAAATCTTGTATAATTTTGTCAATAAATTTTATTAATTACTAATGTGTTTTAGAGTGTCTACAAACCCATGATGATCAAATTTTAAGGAAATTTCTCATTATCTTTGAATCTAAAATTAGTATCAGCAATGTTAAAGTAATTTAATAAAGAAATCAAAGGAGATGTTTCACTTTTGTGTAGGACTCCGCCTATAAATTGTACATTCTCAGGAATCCTGGGAAATGTACCCCTAAATACATTTAGTTAAGCAATTCTTTATTAATTTCTAGTATTTTCGTTGCGCAAAATAAAATATAAAAAAGAGTTTGTCGTGCGGACTACCTATGACAAGTTGGTAGATGACATTTGTACATAACCTAGAATGCTAGAATTGTCAGAAGTAAAAGAACTCTTGTTGGAATAATATTCGCCAAAGAATTGATAATTCTTGTAAAAATGAAAGGAAAACGTATGAATTCAGGAAAGTGTAATAAGAAAGACCAATTCAGCATTGGAATATTTAATATCAGTCAATATGACATTGACAGTTGATGTCAAACATAAACAAAATATTTCGTTCCGGAGTGCACCCTGCAAAATCAGTATTATATTATATGAATATATATCTTGTATGTCGATTGTTTGTTGAAAATATGTGTATAATAGTTTAAATGAATAAATGATGCTCTAAAACATATTTATTGTTAACATAATCATATATATTATTTACATTATTATATTGGCGATACAAAGATTCTAACTAGCGCCTCAAGTGTCAAAATTGTGAAGCTGTCTAAGAACGACACTTTGTCAGTTTTCGATACAATTTACGTCGAGGAAAAATTATTTATTAAATATAAATCAGATTTATGTGGTTTCTTGCTGGACGAAACAATAATTATGTTGTCTATAGTCGCTGTAATTAAAGCGTCTGCAGGATACACAAAACCAATGCGTTCTGGAGAAGAATTATTACGGAGTGGAATGATTTCTGTAGGAAAAAAAGAAATAAGAATAACATAATTCATGTACATGCACTGGTACTGCGCACTTCGGGATTAAATTCCAAAAATCCAGCCATTATAAAACTGTGGATAGATGTATCTCAAGAAAAACAAAATTTCGTATTTCTACTTTTATTAGCAACAGGTTTCTGTATGTAATCGTGGTCCATCTGATTATGTCTAAACTAAACTTATTAACCTCAACTTTAAATAGTAGTGTCGTTCTTAGACAACTTTTAAATTTCGCCGCTAGAGGCGTGCGGATAATCTTTGCATCGCCAATAGTACTTTCGTACTTTCGATATGATTTATGAACGCATACAAAATTACCGAGAACCACCGCCCTATTGAATATAATGGCAATAATATAAAAACTATTATTTTTAATACAAACGTAATTCGACTTTAATTCAGTTAATAATATTTTCCTCCGATTCCTGTAATTTTTTGCTAGTTTTTGGCTGATAGTACATTTCAAAGGCGAAAATGAAACATCTTTGTCTGAAAATTCTCCTTTAAGATTCAAACAGCAATAACTTTGTACTTTATCAAGATACTGGATATTATTATACCATTTTAGAATCTGCATTAAATGGGCAATTTTATAAAATAATGGGCCATCGTAGTGCAGTACATATTTTTTTCGATACATTGATCCAATGATACATAATTCCTTAGAAAACATGTTTAAATTTGAGAATAAGTATTTTTTGCGAAGTTGTCTTAGATTGTAACAAAAAATCTTGATACTGGTCTGATGATACAAATATTCAGGAGTGGACATTAAAAAAAACAGAACTAGAAAACGTCGCGAATTGTAGAAATGGCAGCTGATTTTGTATGAGTAAGTACGATTTTTATTTAAAATTTCTAAAATTCCAATAGTTTGGGCATCCATGGGTATACGGTGATATAAGTGGGGTAAATGATAAATGATAATCTGGCTAGTCAACAGTTTCAGGGTTACCTATTATTTACGCCACACCATGTATATTGTAATGTGTAAAATATGTACATTCAAAAGATACTTTATATTATTAAATAAAATCTCTTTGGAGAAATGGTTTTTCAAAATGGGCTTACAATAAGTTTCAATCAAAACATGTATGTGAAGACTCATTTCATTTTCATGATAACTTTAATAATATAATATGATAAAAATTGCTCTGGCTTTTGAAAATGATTTGTGAGTTTATTATTTCTTAAGTATATTAGTTTAGGAAAATATATTTTATTGTAATTGCAACAAACAGTACCATATTATTATTGACAAGATTACTTACGGAATGTGCTATGGGACTTCCAACATTGTATTGAAAACTTTGTAATATCTTTGTGGTGAAATTGTGAATAGTCTTGCGTTGTTATTCCTTCCACTCTAAGTTTGTTTATTTATTATATTCTTCTACAATTATAAATATATATTTAACATAATTCTTAAAGAATAATATTACCCTGAATTTTATTTTATATTATTACATTATTACCTATTGTATTTTTATGTATCAACTTTAACTTTCACTGCGTAAGACAAAAGCTCAGCGTAATGCGGGATTAACATATTAGTAAATACTTGCAATGTTTATTGTAAATAATTCTATTATTTTAATCGTATTTGTTAGTTTATTCTAGAGAGATTAAAATAATTCCTTACTGGTAGGTTTTTGAAATAGTAGATTTTGGCGTATTTTAGAAGAATTCGAGCTCTGGGCTGGCAACATTTTTTTAATTGACCGCCACCCGTGAGCGAATCGTTCGCTCGATCTCGCTCTGTCGATCGAGTTCGGTTGTGGAAGCCATTTTATTCTTGTGGATGTGACAAAATATTTTTTGTGATTTTCGTACATAAACTATTTACTATACGCGTCAATGTGTACCTGCGTTGAGTGTGTTTTGTGACGTGTGACCGTGCTTTTCCAAAATTGAGAATGTACGTGTTTCAAATTGGTTTGTGTTGACCTGCCCCGTTTCTTACGCGGTCGCACAGCAGGCATCGATTAGTGCAGCAAAGCGGCCTCTAATAACGGCTACTCGAGGGTGTAGGACTAGTTTGTGGTGTGCGCCATGGGCAACAATGCTGCCACCGCCAATAAAAAGGTGGACGCCGCCGAAAGCGTCAAGGAGTTCCTCGATCAGGCCAAAGAGGATTTCGAGGAGAAATGGAAGAAAAATCCTACCAACACCGCCGGATTAAACGATTTCGAACGAATAAAGACCTTAGGTACCGGCTCGTTCGGTCGAGTCATGATAGTTCAACATAAACCGACTAAAGAATATTATGCTATGAAAATATTAGATAAACAGAAAGTGGTGAAATTGAAGCAGGTCGAGCACACACTAAACGAGAAACGTATCCTTCAAGCTATAAACTTCCCGTTCCTGGTGAGCCTTAAGTTCCACTTCAAGGACAACTCCAACCTGTACATGGTTTTGGAGTATGTCCCAGGTGGTGAGATGTTCTCACATCTGCGCAAGGTGGGGCGCTTCTCGGAGCCGCATTCGCGCTTCTATGCGGCGCAGATCGTGCTGGCGTTTGAGTATCTTCATTATCTGGACCTCATTTATCGAGATTTAAAACCAGAGAACCTCCTGATCGATTCCCAGGGCTACCTCAAAGTAACAGACTTCGGTTTCGCAAAGCGCGTTAAGGGCCGTACGTGGACGCTGTGCGGCACGCCCGAGTACTTGGCGCCGGAGATCATCCTCTCCAAAGGTTACAACAAGGCTGTGGACTGGTGGGCGCTCGGTGTGCTAGTATACGAAATGGCGGCAGGATACCCGCCGTTCTTCGCCGACCAGCCCATCCAGATTTACGAAAAAATCGTATCGGGTAAGGTCCGTTTCCCCTCGCACTTTGGTTCGGATTTGAAAGATCTGCTCCGTAATCTACTCCAGGTCGATCTGACTAAGCGTTACGGCAACCTGAAGGCCGGTGTGAACGATATAAAGGGCCACAAATGGTTCGCGAGCACCGACTGGATTGCTGTGTTCCAAAAGAAGATTGAGGCTCCGTTCATCCCGCGCTGCAAGGGCCCCGGCGACACGAGCAACTTCGACGACTACGAGGAGGAAGCATTACGTATCTCATCGACCGAGAAGTGTGCGAAGGAGTTTGCTGAGTTCTGAGCGCGTAGCATGTGCCTGCGAGCGGACACTCCCGTGAGTAGGTGTTTTTAGTGAATCTTCCGTGACATTGTGGTCGTGGAACGGTGACGAGTGCGTCTCTATGCCGACAGCTTTGGGTGATAATAGACGCTGAGGCGGCCCCTGGCTGGCACCCCATGTGGATCAAATTTGGAGTGTAGGCGAGATGATAGTAGAACTGATTTCCGATATTTCGGTGGCGTTCATTTGCTTAGTGCCCTTTCAAGTTGACATAACATAGAGCAGGTAGAAAAGCAAAAGTGATCCTTGTTCTGGTGATATCCCCCGAGTGTTACCACTGACACACTGTACTGTGTACCCGCGCCGATACTCTCAGCACTCCATGTCTTGCTACCTGGTCATTCATGTGTACTGGTAGTTTGCTGTTGATAGCATTGGGATGTGGTGAGCTTTATTATTATTATATAATATTTTTTATTGTTTTTATGAAATCAAGAGTAAAATTTTGTAATATGTAATTTTGATCAAATTTTTCTTGTTGCTTTTAAGATTCACAATCGATCTTCTCAATTTCGATTTTTATCTATTGACATCACAAAACCATCAACTTAGAGCAATTACAACAACCATCACTAATACTTTAGTAGATTACTGAATTGAATTTCCTAAAAACTACCTATGTATTACTTATCTTGATGAAATGTTTTAATTAATTATATATAGGTTTTAATTAATTGACATTTCGTTATTGGTTTTATTTATAGTGTTAATATTGTTGTATCAGTTGATATTTTTAACTAAAGAAGTATAACTACATCAAAATATTGAAGAGATTAATTTATTGTATATGTATTCATTGTAGTTGTGTTCACATGTGCAATTTGACCTGTGTTTGTGATCTGATGTGAGGTTCATTTGGGTTTAAGTGTAATTTGTATTAGTTCCTTATTTTGTAGGTGTAAGTGTAGTTACTTTAATTGTCAAATCAAATATGAAACATGCATTGTATCATCTGGAATCAGCCATTCAAAGCAGCAGACACAAGTGACCTGGGACTTATTGCTAGCATCAGTTCTGTAATAGCAATAAATTAATGTTCATTTAAACATATTCCCATTTGCACCAAGAGCAATATTTTTGTCCTGTTAAATGTTTATAGTTTTATACATTACAACTTGGTATTGAGCACAAAATAACACATGAGAGAATTTTTATATTATGAAAATGTTGTTTTCATAAAAGAATAGGAATATGTTTAAAATGTACTTAGTGTTAGAACACAAAATGCGCCATTGTGGTGATATCTTGTCATTGAGACTGATGTTATCAATAAGCATGTGTATTATGAGAAATGATATCATAATGATCAGGTTCAACTATTATTTTGGTCCCACCATTCTTTGGAGTGTGTGATACAGCAATGATTAATTGGCAATGTTTACTATAAAGTTTGTTAGCTATTAGATGTAGGACTTTGAATTCAGGCTGTACAAATAAATATCTAGTAATTCGTAGTGCATTTTACATTGTGGACATTGTGAGCGTCTGTGGTAATAGTTTTTAGGTTGAAAATCATGGGAAGGTTACTTAACCGCTCTGTGCACATTCATATTTATTATAAAATGTAACTGATGTGACTTTTTGAGCTATATCTGACGCATATGATTGTCGTCTTTGAGTTAGAACTGTACTTGTTCTTACTGGTACTGGTCAAGTTATGATAATAACTACTTTGTAAAATCATATCAAATTGTACACTAAATTAATCATTTGGAATCAATGTATATTGTAAATGATACATTCTCAGTCTTTTCTAATGATCAATCAATGTCAACCTTCAATTATGAATTTGTATTCAAATTGCTTATTCTACTCTTTTTTTAATAAGCACTAAATTGTAAACAATGTCTTTTGGTGAGATGTCTTTTGGCATACTTGAATGCCTTAAATTCATGTTGTTCTTTTGATATATTTAGATAATAAATCAATACTTATTATATAATTTGGTGCCATAATTAAGTTCTTGAAATGGTCCTGCTGTGTAAATATTTAGGGGATATTGTTAATGTTTTTATTCACTTATATTTTGTCACCCATTGCCTACTTTTATACTTATGATATTGTTGTGCTGAAATGGTACTCTTATCATAAAATTATATTATGTCAGTATTATATCTTTGCACCATTTGAAGTAAGTGATAAAGTAAGTCTCGAAGCATCAGTGAATATTAGAACAATACTTAAGTAGCTAGTCACTACATATTTGTTATTTCTTTTATAAATTAAATGCTGTTTCAAAGTGGCAATGTCGAGAGCTTGAGTCCAAATACTTGGAGTTTTATTAAGAGTTAAGTAGTAGAAGTTTTAGATTAGTTTTTTCAGACAATCGAAAGTGAGGTAGACAAGTCAAAGTGAAAATCGTAACATTTCTATCTTGCGTCATTGAGTTGAAGGCAAACTATTAATTAAGATTCTTGGATTGCTTTCCAGACATTGTTCTTAGAAACATTTATTTTTTAGTGGGAGATGTATTATCTATTTTCTATTGTCTGTGTAGTTTGCCTGTGCACTAATGACTTATTTGCTACATTATAAGAAAGTGACAGTCACCAACTAGACATTGTTTAAATATTATAACGATATTTCCAATCTAACTACCCTGCAGTTTCGTAGTGTCAACACAGCGTTTAATTTTTAATATTGTATTGACTAATAAGATTATCTGATGTGTACCCTGCGTAACAGTCATTGTATATAACTGTAGAGTGCTCGTATCCCCAGTAATTAGGAGATTCGGTATCTGCTTCGATATCCGCAGTCTTTCATTCCAATTAGCTTCACAACTTGCTCATTGACACAATATGAACGTTCTAATGTGAACATTTTAAGCCATTTTGGATATTATAAACATTAGTGTGACCGTGTGTATTTGCGAACAGTCGTCTTTTTATATCTGTGCGTTGTTTAATATTCAAATGTTCACATCTAGATCTATTATATCGAGTGCCTATAGCATTGAAAGTTCAAGTGTAAAAAGTCAGTTAATTTCAGTAATTATTTGTCACCATGTATTGATCTTCCATAAAATTACGATGAAATTAAAAATATCGATGTAACAGTATTACTCTGGTTTGATTTTTACGTGTCATTAGATCGAGTGGTCTATTCCAGTCTACAGGTACTACTATAAGTGGCTATTTGGCACATCTATATTAGGACATAAACGACTTGGCTTGGCCCAAAGATATAATATTTTTCGGTATACTTATGTTGTATTGTTTGACGTCGCTTGCACGTTTGGAGGAGCACGGCGGCAGCACGTGGGGCGAGCGAGCCGGTTTAATACGTGGCTTCCTAATAAATCGGAATGTTCCGCCGCCTGTACACTCCTCATCATTGCCAGCAGACAGATAAAGATTTGTTTTATAGCTCGCTGTTTCTACTTGACGATATAATTTAGTTATTATCGCAGACTGCTATTTTTCACTTATTTAGTTATTATACACACGCATATTTCGTGTCACCGATCAATCACAGTCATCCACTCATGTTATTATTTTTCTAAATATTTTAAACTGTGTGGCAAATGTTTATTTTCCAGCACGATTAGATCACTGTCGGCTTTAATATGCTGAAAATAAAATGATACAAAATTTGTATTTACATAATCTATTTAAATTTGTTGTAAATGAGGTTGGTTCGACAGATTATATAAGAAAATATTTATTCGACTAAAACGAATTTACGTCTTTCGCCTACGATTGTGTTTATGGTAACACAAAAAGAACAAGTCTAAACAAACGTGCTAAAAATTCATATTTTACGATTGTCTGAAATCCTGCTGTGAATGCCACGCTGACGTTGCCTGACGCAGATAACCATTTTACCATATGAATGACTTACGATACAGCTATTAAAATATATTCTTGCCAGCTTATTACAAAACATATTTTAATAGCAATATCGTGTGTGTGGTATCTTTATGGAATTTTCTCTTAATGTTTACGTAGGTGTAGTTTTACTACTGATTCACACGGACTTGTACCACCTGAATTACATTTTGACTCACCATTGCTTATATGCTGACATTGAATCAAAACACCGTGAAACTTGTACCTAGTTCAACTGTTTATTTAGCAGAACGTCGAAATACCTACATACATTTTAATAAATTAACTACTTCGTTAGAGTTGCCCACTCGTTTTCTCGTTGCTAAAGGGTAATAATGTCTTTCCGGTTCGCGTTTTTAGAGGCTGGTATAAAAATTATCTGCTTGAAATTCTCAGATTATTTTAAGGGAGGGAATATTGCTATGAATCTCTTTTCAATTGAACCTAGATAGCGCCCAGGTGATGTCATATCCTTCATTGATATTACTGTTTTTACAGTCTGCACGCTCATTATAAATGTTGTCTGAAAATTGACGTGCACCTATAACTTTCTTAAGGATTTCGATTTTAACATATTCAATTCCATTATGAGACAATCTGCATTAAATTACCGTATGAGGTCGTCAGTTTAGAAGTGCCTTTGTTATAAAATGCGTAAGCATAGTACGTACAATAGATGGTTATGTACTGATTTAACACGCGATCTGCTTGTGGGAAAGACGATCATTAGGTATCCATCCACACAATGGATGTTTAGTTGGATACATGAGCTTGGTAACACGTGCCAAGCGATCTCTCGCCAGAAACGATTAATTCTCAACTCGCAAATGGACGGTCCTTTGGCGTAACGTTATTATCTTTGCCGTTTTAAGTTAATGAATATGCATTGTCTTTGGAGCGTGACGTATTGACAAGTATACCTTGGCAGCATTCAAAGTAATCGTTGGGGATTTAAATCTTTCAACAAGCTGTTTTGTAGAAATATCTTAAAATAGACGACAATCCTTTAGAACTTCTAAAATTGAAATAAGCGTTTGCCAACAATGTTTTCATGTGAATTATGCTAATATCTCTGCACTATAATAGGATTAATTTGTAAACACTAGGACTGCTCGACCTAGGCTCTAAACTAGGCATTGAAATTTAGCAATCATTAAATTCGGTAGCGTTTTAACCTAGTAATATTCTAATGCTGTGCAAAACAATGCCGTTAGATAATAGTTTTGATACTTAACATAAACGCTAATATGTCCTTCAATTCATAAAAAGATATATAAATTAACAAACAATCCAGCTAGGATTAAAAATGACAATGAGGCACTATGTTATGACTGATTATATCAGTTGCAATTTTTACGAAAACGAATTACCAGTTTTATGATTGTTATTTCCAAAGGCTACAATTATCAGTCTCAGTACTTATTATCGGTTGTTGTTAATCCATGCCTAAAATAAACCCAAGAACAATTATTAACATACATTTATGTCTACATGCTTGCAATGTAGAAATAAATGAATTGAAATTGAGAAGGACACCTGTTATAAATAAGTATCCCATAAGCTATAAGAAAATTGGAGGCTCTTAAAATTTTTGAGTCTAGACTAGTTAACATAAGTGTTCTTTGCTACTTTGACTATAACTGTTTTAGCTCGTACTTAATTACTTATTTCCCTTATTACATTCGATAGATGTAGACTAGAGGTTAATTTATAGGCAGACGCAAAAAAAAATTGCTGTATCAACTTATTTAAGTTGATTCAGCAAAATTCAGCTTCAATTAATATCGATCGGTTCTTAAGTGAGACAGTCATAATAGACTATCGGTACTCGTGTAGCATTTTGCGCTTGCGAATAAGTAGGTGTGTTACCTATAAAGGCTGGTTGGTTCTCGCAACACTGTCGCAACCTTGGCGCCTGAGAAAGCATACGTTACGTGTACCCAACAGTGCGTATGTGGCGCGACATTGCCGAATAATCTCAATGTTGCTAATGAACAAGCGTCGTGCACAATTACGACATCGTCTTTAAATTCGATAACAAATGAGCGCATTACTTATTTAGGTAAATGTTTCTTTGTTTAATATTCACTTATTTAAAACGTGTTTGACACGAGCTAATTCTTGAAGTAATACCAATTAGCAGTTTTCCTGGAATTAAGTCATAAAATGTTGTCCAACTCACTCCTAATAAGGAAGGACTTGTATTTGAGTAATGTAAATGTAGCTTGTGTTTTCTAATCAAGGATGTCTGCTAGGCAGAGTCAACCGGTCCATTGCACATTGCCGTAATTGCCACTTATTTACAGATCTCGGGTCTCGAAATTATCCCTGTTCGTCTAACACAGCGTAAAACCTAGTTAGGATAGTTATCCGTCGTCCAGTACGTTTTGTTCGCCAGATGTCCATTTTCCATTCTGCGACGTTGTTACACGTCATCGATACAACACACATGCTAATTTTCACATTCAAACACGGTAATATCATCCAAGGTTTAAAGGCGTTCTAGTTTCATCTCATTCTCGTCGCACGATAGCAAAATTCTATAGTCACGTGTTAATGGGTTTTCCCACTAGTTTTGTTCTCTGTTAACATCCTATATTTTGTAATTAGCAACTTAGATATATTATGTTACCTACTTATTAACACCAAATCATATTCACGTAACCTTCAATGTTAGGCATTCTAATGTCTACCACATATCACATATCTGCATTGGATATACGCTTCTTTAATTTGCGGGTAGGTGAATTAGCAACTGTATAACTGTACGTGTAGGTGAATTATTCATCAAACGAGAACTTTGCTTTTAGCTTCGCGTGACAGTTGTTAGAGAATATTAAACTCCAGCCACGATAAAATATGGGTGATAGGTAACAACTTTTTGTTTTGTGAGTTGTAAAAGGGCTTCCAAAGTTGCCGATGTTTTCAAAAGACATCTATTAGGAAATTGGCTCGAAGTACCTATGTATTTCCATAATATTCATAGTCGTAAAGCGAAGTGTGCTCACAAAGCGGTCGTTTTATGACGGTAAGGTCGGCAGACTCGTTCAAGGTTTATAGGAAACGAGACCGAGAACGTTTTGTGTCAGCGTTCTCTATATATATTCAAGTTCTTTTAATGTAGGGCCGCCTTTGAAATGTGATTTACTGTAATGAGACAGATATATGTTGTCTTTCAGTCATTTGAGCAAATATACCAACCGAAACATTTTTTAACAAATCTTCTTATAATTTTCAAATTTAGCGTATAAATATATTTTCATATTTCAACAAATTTTATTTCTCATCTTTCATTCAGATACTAGTGCCGCTTTCAGGCTAGGTTAATCAAAACGTAACTAACTGTATCATTTCACGTGTACCTGATAAGTCACACGTTATATAAAAAAATGGGCTTTTACATTACACGTTCAAAATAAGTGACGGATGTTATTCCCGATTGTTTCTTTGGGTTTATTGCAGAAAACTTCCTGCTCATAAAATAGTCATATTGACTAATGTAATGGTACATTTGATCAAACGATAAAATTGTATTAAGGCCGTGTGTAATAAAAATATTATTTGGTACCAAATCAGCGGTCACACATTTGGACGTCAAATAAGAGTCGCCATGATTGGTGGTTACACATTAAGACGTTTTATTGGTTCGATTTGTCTTCGAGAGTGGAGGAAATAAGCTGGATACAAATGTAATCCTATTTGGTAAGTATTGATGGAGGTACCAGGTGCTTGTGCAAAGCTTCACTGATTTAGGGGATGCGTTGGTACAATTACCATATCATTAATATTCGGAGAGCACGTCAATCTATCTTAGCTGTTAGTGGTATAACCACTAACAGCTCGCTCGATAACGTGATTAGATTGTGTAGCTCTTTATAGTGGTATGCACTTAATTACATCGTGTAGGTTTTAGTGCATTTATTTGTAAATATTATATGTTAAACTATATACATCGTCTGTAGTACATATCTATACTAATATAATAAAGCTGAAGAGTTTGTATGTTTGTTTGCTTGAACGCGCTAATCCCAGGAACTACTGATCCGAATTGAAAATGATTTTGGTGTTGGATAGCTCATTTATTGAGGAAGGCTATAGGCTATATAACATCACGCTACGATCCACGGGGGCGGCGCAGTAATCATAAATGCGGGTGAAACCGCGGTCACATCTAGTACCTAATAATAAAGTAAAATGCATAGCGAAAGATCCTATCATTAAATACAGCTTAAACATCAGTGGCTATTTACTTAGTAGGATTGTATAGTACCTTAATATCCTAAGCGAATAAATATCTTCAGTTGGCATTAAGATTTCTACTGCATATGACGTTATTTATCGTACCTACTTTACTTACCGACCTAAGGAATAAAGTGTTTTGTTTCAGTAAACCGTACATATGAATTTTCTTAAATTTATCATCCTATTTACTTAAATGCTAAATTTCTAATTAGTAATTTGTTGTGGAAGACTTTAAAATCGCTTAAAATAATATAAATAAGTATGTGCACATTTCCTTCTTGTCATAAAATAAATTACAGAAACTAAATACTTCAAATTTAATATATAATGTAAACTATGTAATGAATTATATGTGTATTAGAAACAATGTGCGGAAGCCATTTGAAGTAGGTACACAAGTTTACAATGGAAAGCAGCAGGTCTGTACATATTTAAATAACCTGTTATTATAAACAAGCGAACATGTACTTATTGCCTGTTTATTGTTTTGGAGCTGAGCTGATTTACGAAGAAACGTTAACTATTAAAATTTGGAACAACAATAGTAATGAAATGCTATTAGAAATCAAAACAATTATTTTGTTATATGTATTTCTTCAATTTTATGAAAACAACGCATAAATGTGAACAATCTTACAAGAAGCCACGTTTAAAATTACACCACTCATATTTTCTTTTAAAGACTATTAAAATAATCGGCTCTAGTTTTCAATAAAGATTTTGCATGTGCAATAAATACTTCTAGTTGCAAATAAGTTATTCAAATTTCTTCTTCTAGAATTAGGGAAATATCGCGTGAGGTTTTATGAAAATAAATAATATTAACCACCAAGATATCGAATTATCTACTACCAATGCTTTACAGCCGAACAGTATCTATCACCAAAACGTTTTAAAGGCAAAGACGGCCATTACATTTTTCGAAGATCACATGGCACGTATGACGCGGTTCTAATTTCAAGTTCGTACAGATTTTTATAACGTTTAACGATAAACATGCGCGTAAATGGACCTTCGTCATGTCCTTGCCTCTGCGCAGCTATGTAAATTTGAAGTTTCAAGTTGAACGTACGAATGCGTCAGATAAGGCGTTAAAACCTCTAAATTTTATCATTCGGCTCCTTGTCTAAAAATCGGTATCTTATCACTCATGATAAGTGCTGAATGTACGGCAAAGCATTTGTTGAGACGCTACACCGTTAGGTTTCATAACAATTTTACTATCAATAATTATGCTTGACTGTAATGTTGAATAATAAGATGGTCTAAGACTGCCGAGTACCTTTCTCTAGTGATGATTGTTATATCTGGCGACTTATTAATATATACATATGTGAAAGGTATAAACATACCTACATACATAGCTACACGCTCATATCCCCGAACAAACAGGTGAATTACATCCACATTTTGCCAGCAATGTGTTTAGGTCCCACGCAATAGACACCAAGTTTATTGTTATCTACTACGGAGAATTGCTTGACAAAAACCGAATCCTTGCTGGCAAGCATTTAATTTGAGGGGTTAAACGCCTATAGCTTCTCTACCTTGCCGGCAAAAACAGACTGGACTAGACTTGGTACACCATTGACAACATTATGAACAAGTTACAAGCAAGCAGGTTTTCCCACAACGATTTTCATTACATTTACCAAATAGATCTATAAAATTGTAATATGCATATTTTGAAAATAAATAAAACATGCAAATGTATTCTTAATTGTCAGAATACCCTTTTATAAAAGTTTTTCAATTTGACATAAAAGGCTGTATAATTTGGAACTGGTAGATATTACGAAGAGTATCGGCCTCGATGGCGTAGTGGTTAGTGTAACCGACTGCCACGCCTGAGGTCGCGGGTTCGATTCCCGCACAAGTCAAACATTTGTGTGCATGAACATGGATGTTTGTCTTGGTCTGGGTGTTTCTATGTATAATAAGTATGTATTTACAAAAAAAAAAAAGTATATATGTATGTTTATCCATTGTCTAGTACCCATAGTACAAGCTCTGCTTAGTTTGGGCTAGATGGTGTTGTGTGTATGTGGTAGAATATTATTATTATTACAGGGTGTCCATGCGTAAAATTATTTTCTTCAAAAATGTGCTTGACATTCATAATTGAATTGAAATGTTTTGTCCAACTCAATTTCACAGCGTCGTGTTTCTGATTCCGTTGGTATCTTAATCATGTTTGTTTTATGAATACCTAGTAGATATGATTCTTTTTGTCAAATAATGACTCATCACACACGTAATATTATGCATGTTATCTGTAAAGTTTTAAGCGCAGCGATGTCAGGGCTGTTTGTGAATCAAGCAAATTCTTATTCTGTGTTTCAAGTCAAAACACCTGGTGCATTAGCAGGTCGGTACGTACAGCACTTATTTTGTCTCGTTACTATTAATACCCGATAAAAGAACCAAACGTGGTAACTATTCGGTTTGCAGTCTGCATATAAAGAAAGAAAGGAGCCACGTATACCTTACTGCGCTACAGACGAATACAACACAATGACTCGTGACTAAGAATGTCAAAGAACGCAGATATCGCCTATATGAAAAATAAAATGTCAGTATTTTAGGTAAGTACATACCTACCTTGGTATATAGGACCAAGTATATACCCATACCGTCAGTCAAGTTGAAAATTTAGTTATTATTATTATTTATTATTTTATTATTATATTCTTAATTCTGACAAAGGGGACACAATTTGGTTTGATCAATTCATCAAGCAAGAACTTCTATGACCGATTTAAAAGCAAATGGTAATAGTTTACATACATAGTTCCAGGCTCGGAAGTAATATATATACAACTTCAGGTTAACAAAACTTTGCTTACATAAAAACGCCCACTTAGGTTATTGCAGCTCCGCGTTACAACTCTTTATGATTGACGTAATACGCAGATTGATTGAGCGGCATTTTTCCAATTCTACATGAAGGTACGTGGTGCCAATGTGTATTCCATGATTAACCTGAAGCTATTTATTTCATGATATAAGCATCAAGCATGGAAACTACTGGAAATTGACTGTCAGAATGCGGCAACAAGTAATAGCAAAAATAATCAGAAAAGTGACGTTGACTTCTTTATGAGTTCTTTTATACAAACAAGGATATCTACAGCTCACTTGACCGAAAGCGGTTATCGTAGCTTTTGTATACTTGCAATATCAGGAGAGTTATTTGCACCTTGTTAGTAAAACCGTGCTTCAGAAAGGGCACGGTCCTTTTTTAAAGTACCCAATAATATAGTAATGGGTTAATCATGGCCAGGAGGTCATTTCATAACGTAAGCCTTCGTGAAAGGAAACATCTCTGAAATCGCTTGGTACAAGACATTCGATTCTGAGGTGATTATACTAGACTAGTGGACGACATTGGAACTTTTAAATACCACTTCAGCTTGCGTCCAAACATGTTAGTATCTTTACTATCATTATCATGATGGAATAACATAGTTTATACAGAGTGGATGGTAATATAGATTTGCTATTTGGCGATAATGTAAATATCTATAAACATTTTTTTTAAACTGCGTGTTACTGTTTACTTTGTATCTTATGTCGTGGCTTGTGACACAATGGCTACATTGCAATCCATCAATCTGTGATGTCTACCAACATAATCATATTTAAGTTCTTAGACACGAGACCGTTTTCGAAAAAAATCGTTTCCTTTCGTGCTTTTGAGAGCACGTCTTGGACTTTACGGAAAACTATAAATTGACAGACGATATGGTAAATTAGTACCAGTCAGTATCCTCAAATAATCTGACAACTATTCTAACCTTAAATGATCGTTATCGCTTTAAAGGCTGTAGTGTAGTGATGTGAGGTCAAATAGTAGAATTAGTAGTAAACCTAACCTAGAAGATCATAACAAACTAATCTGAAACCTAAAAAAGGGGTGGCGGGATTTGGGTACTGTAAAAAAGAAATTACATACGACATGACTATTCATCTTATGAACAAAATCCCTTAAATATAACCACACCTTTACACACGCTATATTTTGAAGACGCAGCAATGGCGTTTGGTGTTATTTTTTTATCTACCCACACTTGCTTAGCATTGCCAGCTCCGTCAATTGCAGCGGGGCGTGGCGGGTGGAGTGAACAAATTACGTCACACGCGCGAAAAATACCGCCGATCTATTATTGGACGCCGGATACTACATATATCTTTCAGTTAACGCAACATATCATCACACCTATGTATAATTGAAGGGCAGGAGGTTGAAGTGCAACATACCCATGTATCACTAACTACGTTATGGTGCGGTAATAGGTGACAGGCTATTTGCTGTTAACTGGTGATTTCGGTCTTAGTGCTGCTACAGAGAGAGTATACAGATAACGTGCCTTAAGGTACTTGTGTATTCACACAAGCACAGCGCTTTTTGATAAAATAAATTATGTCCAAATATATAATGTATGTCCGGAAATCTAATCCAGGCTTCTACTCAAGCGTTCACCTTTATTTATGCCGTCGAAGCGAGTCATCAATCATAGTTTTTATTTTTTCATGCTGCCATGATTATGTTTTAGGCAATATTTTCAAGTAATATGGAGAATTTGGTCGTTGATAATAGCGATAAAGTTAACGGTACGTTTCAATTTAAATCGACTAAATGCTCTTGTGATAACATTGTTCTGTTTTGTACCTATACGTAAAGTAGCAATAGCGTGCCTAGGTTTCAGGATAGGGCCGATATACAGCTATTTAATAGTAGATTAAGTGATATCTGAAGAACCACATAATATATGAAGAACCACAAAGTTCTTCTTTATTTTCTAATTTCATTCAGAATGCTTGCTAATGGGGAATTAAATATCATATATTATAATTATCAGCCCTCTATATGACCTGTCGCACTGCTGGACACGGGCTCCTTCCCAGTGTTAGAAGGATTAGGTTATAGTCCACCACTATTGCTCAGTGCGGGTCGAAGAACTCTCTGAGATGCAGGTTTCCTCCCGATGTTTAGCTACCGTTTATCGTTACATATAAATAAAAACTGTTGTGTATCCTGGATTTTATTATTCTGCAGTTTATGAGGACAAACTGGGCTCACATATTATATGAAGATGCCTTCAGTGTAAACTATTGCCACAAAGCACATAAAGTATGTATCTATTCTATGGATATGACGCGCGACGCACTAACACATACACACATGCGTACAGAGACACCGGGTCAAGATGGCCGAATGTCAATTAGTACTGAGTTGTGAATTTCTAATATGTGGTAATACAACTTTATAATAGTTGGTTAATTAATCAATTATTTTAGTGCATAAAGCATTATATAATCACATGAAAACGTCATGTCCATTTTACAATTAGGCCAGCAAATCTTTATATATATATAAATCTTCTGTACGCGTGTTTGTAATTAAACTCCTCCTAAACGGCTGGACCGATTTTGATGAAATTGATTGAAATTAAACTATATACGGATTTTATCGCGTTGTTTATTTAACACTGTACCTATTACATAATTTAGAAAACTGTTACACTACTAACTACTATTGAATTTTAATAATTTATAAGCTAATATTGTCTTCTGTTTACGCGAATGTTATTCATTGAAATTAAACTACTATATACGGATTTTATCGCGTTGTTTATTTAACACTCTATTACATAATTTAGAAACTGTTACACTACTATACTGTACTATTAAACTTTACTAATTTTAAGCTAATTAAATTATTAAAACTATCAAATCTATTTGTTTTTAAGTTTACACTTTCCCCGACGTTTCGGTTGCTTTTCAGCAGCCATGGTCACGGGGAGACTCCCCGTGACCATCGGGGAAAGTGTAAACTTAAAAACAAATAGATTTGATAGTTTTAATAATTTAATTAGCTTAAAATTAGTAAAGTTTAATAGTACAGTATAGTAGTGTAACAGTTTCTAAATTATGTAATAGAGTGTTAAATAAACAACGCGATAAAATCCGTATATAGTAGTTTAATTTCAATGAATTTATAAGCTAATAATATTATTAAAGCTATTTATATTTAGGTTTACACATGATAACGGGGAGACTGTTGAATGATTTGTTGAAATTGTTATTTTTTTCGTGTGTAGGTACAGGACGTCTTTCGGGTAAAAGTAAGGTTTTCGGCATTATTAGTAGCAGTGGGCATTTATACGTTCTATCTTGTCATTTTAAAGTTACAATTGTCACTCTTTACTTTATCTGGAACAGCTGACACAAAGAACATGGTGAGAAGATTGAGCATACTGCTTGGCGTAGTGCTAATGACAAGGCGACCATTAAACCATTCATATAGTGCCTACTTACATTTAAAGTTAGATACAACTGGTGTATTATTACAAAATACAAAAAAGTACTGTATGCTGCAGTACCTTTTTTGTATCTAGCCATATATATGCCAGTAATAAATGGAAATAACGGACACAATTCTATGTTATTTGGTATTCAGTTCTGCAAATGGCTAACTGAAAATAATTTCTACAGTTTTAAAGATTTTTTTGATTCTAAATTGTAATAATTTGCATACCTAATTACCTAACAATTGCTTGCTATGTAACCTTAGCAAAACATGTATGTACTTTATTGAATTGTAAGATCATTGTATACCGTGTTTTTTTGGCAAGCAAATATATTATTATTATTATAATTAATATCCAGACAAGAGCTAGTTATTGTGAATCGTACAAATATTTGTCATGTATAAATCGAAACCACTATGGGTATGCCACTACGTCATTCGCAACTATTGAGTTAATCGCAGTAATTACAGAAAAATAAATCAAATGAAAAAAAGAACCATAAAGAATCTGATTAAATTCCATTCCTTAGGAATTTTATCAGATTCTTTACGTGCCGACCGGCTATGTAATTGAAAATGCGTTAGACACAATTATAATTGATTTAGAATATATATGTATAGAAAATATCTAATTTATTTTATAAGATATCGGAAGATAACTGCGTTTTCTCTTTTATTTGTAAGAAAAGATATTTATCTCATGAAAGCATCTGGTTACGGTTTAAGCTGTATAAATCAAAATTGATCAAAATTGGTGCAGTGGTTCAGCAGTTATAACGTAACAAATGCAAAGACGTACGCTCGTATCTTTAAAATTAGGCAATCGTTACAATGCGGTGTACTTACCAAATTTACCTAATCAGAACTAGACAAAGCCAGGCTCTTAGAGTAGGCTGAATCGACGAGAGTTTAAAGAATGTATTATGAGAGAGAATGACAAAAATCACCAGTTGCAACGAAGAAAGAGGCAAACAGAAATTTATATTTACCCTAGAGACAGGAATAAGACTACATCATGTACTACATGTATGAAGTAAGTATGTACGTTGTATTAATAATCGCATAGCACTGAAACAGAATGAGCCAAAATAGAAATGACAGATGTTAGCATTATTTAGCCTTGCAGTATTTGCAACGCTTATATAATTTTTATTATTTAAAAAACGGACAGTTGCGTGGGACGCTTCAAACATTGAAACCAAGTGACGCCAAGAACGCCCAGATTCGAGACGACATTCAGTGCATAAAATATCTATTCCGTACACAGATAGATCGACTGCATGGATTGCGTAGGTTAACTGGTCACCTCGCCCCTGCCATTATGCCTAGTGTTAAGGGTTCGAATCGCACATGGGACAAAATATTGTAAGATACAGGTCTGCGTACCTAGTTTACGTGTTAGATCACCAACTTTTTGATCTCGATGTACAACGTGCTGTATTCATGTGCCTTTGTTTTGTGTCTTTTAAGTACTAATAAACAATTATTATTATTATTCACAAATGGTAGTTTCAAGTCTGTTGCCCGTGTCCACTTTCAATGTATGCAAAGTCCCCCGCGATAGAGTAATTTATTGTTAGTGCGGATGCTGACTTTACCAAATATTTTATTATTAACCACCACGTTTTAGATGATGTAGGTCTTATATTTAGCAGCAGATGCCGACTTAAGCTGTTATTCTCTGATCTTACCCTTTAAACAGGACTGAAATCCTTACATTTCTTAATCTTGGAACGTCGTGAATTATGAATATTTAAACGATTTTTACATATCACGACATACTCCTTAATTAAGCTGCAAAACGTGAGCAAACAAAATCAGGTTTCATATGTGCCAAAATTGTACGAAGATATTTTCGGCGATCTTAATGAGATTAAAGATCTGTAACTGGATTTAACATTTAAGTCTTGTCTTTCAAATAAACGTGCTACGTGCCAAATATGTTTTCAGTCCATAATTTTTGTGTATATTAAAATACATACTTACTTTTGCCACTGCATTTCTCATTAAGTTTTTATAAATGGCTTTATGAATCCTTATAACTTACTACTTAGTCCGGCTTCTGGTCCCAAAGTGATTTGTCATTTCTCAACATTGCTCACTCGTTCAAAAATGACATGTTTTTGCATTATATAAACTCACTGTGAATGGATATTTACAAAGTAAACTTATAAACGGCTGGGCTGACCTTTTCTTTACTAGATGTCGAAGTAGACTCTCAGCTAACATACAAAAATATTCAAATTTTTGCCCAAACACCATAGGTTTTTATAGTTATAGGTTGACTGTTTGACTTTTATTGGAATTAGTGTTCAAGTTTTCTAATAAAATATAACAAAAGGTAAGACGTTGTCGTGAGTAATATTAGGAACCTTGGAGATTCTGAGTTCATAGAGCTCTTGGTGTCAGCATGTCGTTGATTACATCAAAGTTATGAATGCTTTTATTCTTATAATAAAACTGTTTTTGGGCGCACTCGATCGCTCCCAACTTACACCGAAAAAGAAACTTAGTAGTAGTAGCCACTGAGAATTTTTAACGCACGCATTAATATTTTGCTTGACCCGACCCGAGATGTTTTAATCGGTCGGCAATATAAACAGAAATTTATGTCACACAACTGACAAGGCAGCCATTAATTAATAGTACAATATGTGAGTGTAAATCTTGAAATAAAATATTATGTCTATTCAAAAAGCCCTTGTTCTAATTAACTACGTGTGCTAATTTTTCATTTTGAATATGTATGATATGGGACTGGCTGATTCCACGTGGCATACTTTTTATTACCATCAGGTGTAATACAACGCGATAAATTCAATTAACTTGGCACACATTTCCTTTTCTGTCATGCACTTGTAGAGGGAAAGAGAACGCTATAGAGTGTTTTAATTCACTCAGTTATGTGAGACTAGTTGGAAAAATATTTATAATTGGCACTGTTTATGAACTGTACAATTGCTGGACCTTAGTATGAGATGGATAAGACCATAGTTTGCTTTATCTAGAGAATAACACAGCGAAGAACTCTCTAACGTGCAGGTTTCCTCACGATGTTTTCATTCACTGATAAACTGATTTTTTTAGTTTAATTATTAATTATTTAATACGCACATAACTCGATAACTCAAATGTGCGTACCGAAGTATCAAACTCCAGACCATTCCATGGCAGTCCAGCGGTCTGCCTGGTTATTGCTTCTCTGTACATTACTTTGCATTGGAACCAAGTAAGATTTCCGGGTCAGGTAAACTGGATTCGAAGTTTTCTTTTAGCAGAACGGAAGATGGAACTGCACCCGGCGGCAGTAGCCTAAACCCCTTATTACCTGGACCTTAAAACATACTTTGCCTACCCTTTTTAGAATATATAGGTCTTTGAGATTATGTATATAGTGGCTAATTACAGAGTATGCATTGTTATCACACTAAATTTATTAATTATATTTGGTGCACGCTTGATGGGCATGTATACAGACT
Source organism: Catocala nupta (assembly GCA_963675205.1). Lineage (NCBI taxonomy): Eukaryota > Metazoa > Arthropoda > Insecta > Lepidoptera > Erebidae > Catocala > Catocala nupta. The sequence continues at coordinate 23,701,686 of OY776093.1, read as the reverse complement.
CATGACGTCATTTGTCGATATATTTATAAACGTGTTCGGTCCATTGCCGGATCCCGTTATAAATATTCTGGATACGCGGGTCAAAATATATCCAGATTTAGCACATGCTTGAATAGTTTGTTAGTCGCCTGTTGTAAACACAGCGCTTGACGTAATATACCTACCGTCTGTTGGTAATTCATAAATTGATGTATTGTGTGTATACGTACTTATATATGTCGACTGTAGCTAACAAGCTAGAGGAGTGCGGGAAACATTCCTCGATAGAGTGTTGGTAGGTATTTATTCTCGTTCAAACCTGGTAAAGATTAATTATTATTTTATCCTTAGGTTTATTTTACAAATTTACACGTGATGAATGATGATCAATAATATTCGAATACAAATAGGTAATTGTATCTGCATGATATTTGAATACAAACAATTGTTTGTAATGCAATTGCATTCGATTGATATACAAATACAAACGATTGCATTCGAACGATGTAATCTCCTCCAGACCGAATTTCGGCCATGGCGGCCAGTCTTAACGGAGACTGGCCATTTGCGCAGGAAATATTATAGTGCACAAGTGTGTGCACAAACATAAGTGCACTCTCCGAATAATTCTCCTAATTCTAATTAATAATTCTCATGACCCGATGGGACGGTAATCCGACACGACCAAAGAGAGATCAGGCGCAGGACCAACGGCTTTACGTGCTTTCCGAGGCACGGGGGTCTCTAACACCGCCAACTTCCTAACTCCGGGCTGCTATTGAGATTTCTTAACTGAAAAACCTAATAACTTTTTGTTGGCCCGACCCAGGATTCGAACCCGAGACCTCAAGCACAGCAGTTGCATTCACTACCGCTGCGCCACAGAGGCAGTCATTCGATTCGGGGAGGGGATTCGAATGATATACAAATACAAACAGTTGCTTTCGAATAATATAGGTACAAACGATTGCATTCTAATAATATACAGGTAAAAAGATTGTATTCGAGTACATTTGTGTCAATGCGTACATTTGTACTCGAATACAATCTTTTCATTATTATTTTTTATGAATATAATAGTTAATAATATATTTTACCGATATATTTTACTCGACTGTACTGTTCATTGCATAAAATACAATTTGTGCGAGTCGCCTACAGAAAAATAATATTTTTTTAATAGTGTCATTTGCCCGATTCGGGCGAGTTAAATTCGGGCGAATCACCTACTAAGACAATTGTATACGCAAAGTAAACTTTTTGAAAAATTGTGGGTGCAGTCAAGTTTGTAAATATGTTGACAAATGCAGGCTACAATAATATATCAACTTAAAATGGATAAAAGTAGGTACTTTTATCCATTTATTAATATTTCATTATATCCTTTAAGAAAGTGCTTTTTATAAGTTTATAATTTAAAGCCTGGATTTGATTTGTTGTAATAACATATTATACATATAACATATTAATGAAATGGACTGTACGATCCCGCATACACCAAAAATTTACGACGATCAATAAAACAGTCATCTACATCTTCCATCACGTTTTCCGCATCGTGCATCCAATTGAAAACACCGCATGTTCTAAAAAATTACGTAATTTTTAAACTCGCGTACATAACGACTACTGGGCGCAGTAAACAAAAAATAACAGCTAAAATATAGAAATATCAAATATAAACAGTTGCCAAGATTTACACAAGCGAATTAGCGATTTCTTTTCCACTATTCGGTTTTTTTCTTTATGTTAGCATGACATTGTTGATGTATTTTTATCCGGCTGTCTCCGACGAGCGCTTGGCACTGCTTCAACGTTGGCTGAATGACGGTGGAGTGTCTATTCCTGTCTGACATTGTTCTTGGTGTGAAGCTAACACAAGGACGAGGTGGCCATGCTCTTGGTATTAATATAGTGTGAAGGTATATCTTTGTGGATAGAAGGTTAATTGTCTCCATTTATTTAATATTATTTGATTCCCCGCTGCTTAGGTAGGCGGATTATCTGAAAAAGTTGAGAATAGACTAAGTGCGGAAGGTGATCAGGTATTGTGGCAAAAATGTGAGAGAGGCTATGATCGGTAGGTGGTATAGGTATTTTTGTGTTTGTATTTTTATGAACATTTCTTCCCCGCTCTGGTACGGCAGATTGTATTTACGAGAAGGTTTCTCGTGAGTAAGGGATTATCTTGTTATAAACCTTGTCTCGCGGATAATAATCCCCTTCTGGGATTCGAAATCTGTGACGTGAGAGTCTCAGACAGAGATCGGGATTATCCAGAAATAAACGCTAATATAAACATCAAATCTGACTAAGGCTCAGAACAACATTTTAAATTCACAAAATTGTGTCCTATGAGGAAATCGAACTAACAATACACGGTATAATAAACAGTGGCGAGGTGTCTATTAAGTAGGTAAGTCAAAATACTTCATTCTCTATCCTGTGCTGTTATTATCATATTTAGGATTTAATTATATTATTCTTAGCGTCGATTTCAGCATGGATATTAATTTATTTTAGGTTCACAAAACAGAACAAAGTACAAGTAGGTTTGAATATAAATACATATCACAATTATGTTCTAAACTAAGTTCTTAACTATGTGTACACTACATGATCACAATGGACTGTGTTGCTAATGACAAAATGACGTTTTTTTTTGTTCTTTGTTCTTTGATGGCAAATAATAAAGTTAGGCTGTATGCCACCACACTGGTCTAGTGCGGGCTAGTAGACTTCCCAGAACTTCGAGAACGTTATATAGAATTCATAGAAATCCTTGATCGTTTTTAATTTTATGGAAGTGTAATTACTATTCAATCAGTTATTTTGTATCCCAAACTATATATGTATATTAACTATAGCATGAAATATTAATATTATTATTAAAAAATGCTGTTTAAAACGCACATAACTTCGAACAGTCAGAGGTGCATTCTTCGAGATTGAATTCCAGAACTCTTCGTGGCAGTCCTAAGTTCTAGTAACTGGGCTCAAAACCTATAGATTCTCACAATATGAAGGTAATCGCTCGCAGTAGTATTTTAAATGTATAGTCGCTGTACTGATGCTATCTGGAAGGAGTAAGGAGCTCGTAATTTCCTAGATGTATATAACTAGTATCCCGCTGATAACACAGGAAACTAGAAACGTAGGTCACCACAGGAACACAACACAAGCTGTCTTAGTTCTAATAAGGAATCCGGAACCAAGAGCACACAGCTTAACGAAATACCTGGAGTAAATTTGGGCAGTACCTAGTACTTCCTTAATTTGTGCAATATCCCAGATTTCAAGTTGGTCGTCGATAAAATACCCATATTTCTTTATGTTAAATGAGAGGTTCGGCTAAAGTTATATACGTATAAGCCTAACCAGTCATGTTAGATCTTTGTAAGTCGCGGGTTCATTGCAATATAATTCGCTGCTGCTACTGAGACCTTCATAAACAACTTTCCTCCAATTTCTGATTCGAATCTGCGAGATTTTAGTAGAATTGCCCAAGCTTATAGCATTAGACTAGCAAAGATCATTATGGAAAACACTTATCTCATTTTCCCACTATAAGCTATCTCTTCTGAAAGGTAAATTGATCAAAGAAAAATGTTCATGTTGTAAGAACAATGAAACGTGTTACATGATATCTGTACTTTGTAGGCTAGTCACGAAAACCGTTCGCGAAAGTAAGCACTGCTGACGGATAGCTATTGTTGAAAGAATTCCTTAGTGATTCGTGTGTAACGTTCGCCGGAGGAAACGCCGCCGCAATTAGTTTCCACAAACAATTCTAGATCGCACACAGATAACGCTTAAAATGGCCGACTCGCTAAATAAGTGGACAGCAAATTGGTCGGTACCAATTTATTATTAAATTAAGGTCTATTATTAAGGGTAAATGGATTAATATTTTTCCATTTTTAGGTTAATTAAGACTATTATTTTTTCATATTATTTAGGCGGTAAAGAAACTTACAAGCCACGCAACGACTGATGGTATTCGGTTATCATAAGCAATGATTGCTTCTTATATTAAATGTATCACTAGCGTGTTGTCTAAGGAAATGAAAAGCTGGGATAAAAGATAAGGAATGGTTGAGTGCCGGAGGTCGGTAACTATAGATGGTATATATCATCATCTTCTTAATATTATTAAGTAATTATTGTTAAAAAAAATTCTGTTCCCCTGACAACGTGTAGGTATGCGAAAATTTCATAATGATCGGTACAGTAATTGTAATGTGCCGGATAATTAAAAATGTAGATCCGCAAATACGGATCATTGGCACCAAGATTTCTTACTCAATCGGTGTCGGTGCGCGTGACCTTAAGATTTGAGTTTTGTTATAAAAGTGATCTTATAATTTACTTAATTAGAATAATTATTTAATTACAATTTAAAATATTACAAAGATTTAAACTCAATTGATCTCATTATAAAGATATTTTAAATAATATTTTATAAGAACTTCACTATAGTGTTTAAATATATATTAGATAGTTGATTTAGTTCGTTTAAGTTACGTACAGTATTGTATCGTATGTTAACTCACTACGATAAATGTTGATGCCAAATATTTGATTTCTAGAAATAAAAAATAGTTTGATTGAAATATAATAATATTTTATTGCTACCTAATCACCTATATATAGAATTGAATCTATGTATTAAACATTAATAAGGTACAAGATCCGTAAAAGATCCGTCAAAAATGTAACGGTTAGGGATAGGGATACGGATATATCTTTTTTCTTCCGCTGATATCCGCGGATACGGATACGGATATCCGGAACATCACTAGTTAGGATAAGGACAATGGCTGCAATGAGTTGTAAAATACTGAAAATATATTTAATTTGCGATCTAAATGAGTGACCGTGAGTTTTTTGTAGAGAGGCGGCTAAACCGTATGGTTCCCAAACTATTGATAACGACAAACTGCCAGTCGCGTTGTTAATTTTTTATTAACTGTAAGGTACTATCGTTAAACACTTATTAGTTACTGTTTACATCTATTTAAGCTATTTAAATTATAAAAACGATTAAGATTTAATTTTACACTTTCCCCGACGTTTCGGTTGTTTTCAGCAGCCATGTTTACGGGGAGACTAACATGGTGGTTGTCTCAATGTTCTAAGGTGTAGAACGTTGAGACAACCACCATTATCATCATAAACCATTTATGCAAACGTTATAAGAGCAGGACAGTATAATAAATTCTTCTCCCTAGCCTTTATTGTTCCCAAGTCACTTGGGATCGGCTTTTCTAGTCTACCGGAATTGACTGGATATCGGTTTTTACACGGAGCGGCTGCCACCTGACCTCCGCAACCCGAAGGCTAAAGATACCCTAAAGCTAGACCAGTGTCAGGATATCATAGGGCACTGACTTCCCACGAACGACTGCGATAGATGTTCATGTCAGCCGGGACCGACGGCTTAACGTGCTCTCCGAGGCACGGAGCAGGCGATAATTGTCAATCATAAATATAAATATGAAACAAAAGTTAAAGTAGTAGCAATTTTTGTTGCCGTCAAATACAATAATCTGTTATGCTCTGATAGTTTATACATCAAGTACAAGCACAACTTTTGACATTTACTTTTTTACATGTGAAGGTAGACTGGTAGAACATGCTTACTATATTAGCTCCGCCCATATACGTTTCGTGTATATAAAGAATAATAAATAAATAAAAAGGTTAAGCCTTAGGTAGACGAGACAAGTTCGTACAGTCATTATTGTTCCATCAGACTGCATAGAATAACTGGTTAGGTTTAATAATAATAATAATTATTAAGAGATTTATAATTATAATAATACTCTGCTTTATGTCTCACCAGATTTGACGATGCGTGTCGAGTGTTTATGCAGTATTTCTGTAGAGTAGGCCCATTTTATTATGTAGGTCCCTTGAGGACCCAAAAATCTCTAACACACTTACTTAGTGCTCTCTGGCACAGCATATGTCAAATAGTATATTAGAGCGCTATGCTTTTATGATATGTATAGCTGACAATAGTTGTAGATATTGCCAGCCGAGTGCTGTTGGCGGAATATTCAAATACGCTGGGGAGCCTCTTATTGGTCCACGGGCTTGAAATTGTGGTAGTCTTAGCTCTAGTAGGCCTTGCTCTATAGTATTATACAAGTGCTAATGTGTGCGTTAAACAAAGAAATTGTTTTTCTTTCTGGAGAAATGTGATACCAGCTCTTAAAAAGCGGCGGTAGCTTAATGGATAAGGCATTGGACTTGCGATCGAGAGGTCGCGGGTTTCAATCCTACCCATTACAATACCGACGTGAACTCACTCCTAATACAACGCTTATAGCCAGTTGCACTCACTGATCAGTAAACGATTAGCGAGGTTAAGCAACGTTGGGTGCGGTCAGTCTATAGATGGGTGACCGCTTAGTGGTATTTCATCTGAGCGTCTCCGTGCTTTGAAGGGCACGTAAAAAGTCGGTCCCGGTTGTTGCCAAATTGACAGCAGTCGTTAAGCTATGTTAGAGGCGTACGGGTGGCTTGAACAACTCTAGACAACAGGTTGGCCACTAACCACACGAAAAGAAAATAATTAAATAAATTAAAAAAAGAGAAGATGAATACAAACATTCTGGCTTAGCTAGAGGGATTAGCAACAATACTAATAATTTGTAACCGAAATTGCAAGAAACTTTTTTTTTGAGACAAAATAAAAAAGCATACTCTCTACATCGAGTATAAACGATATCGTTATCCCCGTTTAAAACGAATACCTCCTGGTGACTGTTGTGAAACAATTTTAATACCCGTATTTGTTCAGCGTTACCGGCGATATAACAGTGACTTCGCTAATTGATCCATTCGACATTAAACAGATATTACTGTTGTGCATGATAAAAAACTAAAGTCAAATTAAACCTTTTTGCTAAGTCCAGAATCTCGACGTAAATCCTAATCCTAATCCTAACTTTCTAATCCTTACTTCCTAACTAATAATATAAATGCGAAAGTTAATTTGTTTGTGTGTTACACTCTCACGCCTTAACTACTCGACGAATTATCATGAAATTTCGCATACACGTTGTCAGGGATACAGAAAAGGACATAGGGTACCACTTTTTATCCAGGAATAAACTGTTACTAACCTAATCTAACATATATTCATGCGAGTTAAGGCGTGGGCAATATATTTTCAAATGGAGTGTTGATGTTTCATTAACTTAAATAGTGAATTGTATTAAGTATCAAAATTCGCAGAATCGTTTCACATTCTCACATAGCAGCGAGTTTAGTGAACGCTCGTAATTGATGCAGTATCACAATCTGTGATCTCGGCGAGAGCGTGTTTTGTCTCAATGTTATTTCAAGGTAGGCGGTGTGTCTTTTACTAGGGTTTGCACTAGACTTGTAGATAACTTGATTCTTTACACTTTTGGCATGCCTACGCATATTTTTGTTTTGATCTAGGCTCTTTAGTTTGCATGCACGAAGAGTTTTTATCGCTAAGATGGAAGAGCGTTCGCAAGATCATAATTTTGCCGCGCGATGCGGATGTAGCGCCGGAATGTGTCACCGACGCGCGGACGTTTGAGTCGCTAACATAAAGTTAAGATTTTCTTTTTACGTGTACTAAAGTGTGAAATTGTCACACGGCCTGTCTAATAGTCAGTGTTGCTTGTAATTGTGTGTAATAGCAGGGTATAAGTCACGAATCTTGATGGAAGTACTCACTCTTTAGGAGCCGCTCTAGCACAATTAGTAAGGCATTAACATTGAACCTGCAACCGAGAGGACGTGTATTTTAATTTCACCCTTTGCATTATTGACATAATGTCTAACACAAGCAGTTTAGTTTATCTAGTGAGATTAAAATAAATAAGTACTAGAGATTTGCAGTCGAAATAGTTAGAAATTATTTTTAAAAATTTGAATTTGTCATTGCTACTGCCCCGTGCACTTTGGGTTTGATCCCGACACGGTATAAAAAATTGTATAAATCACTATTGTGTTCTTTGAGTCCGTTTTATTCGTCCGTTGAATTAAACCCAGCGCGGGAGATGTCTTAGAAAAAAGAAAGAAATATTGGTCATCTTTGCTGACAGCTCGCTACTTTTTAAGAAGCCTGGAAGTATGCCTACTGCTCTGCTGTTTTGGATTGATAAACTGAGTAACAGAAGTGAACCGAGTGTCTGCTAGTAGTAAATATTCTACTGAGAGCTTTAAAGGAGTCGGCTTTAAAGTTAGAATATAGAAGATATTTTCGTGTCGTCGTACACAATTATAATCAAGCCTACTTATCTGAATAGTAGGTTGAGTCTGCAGATTTCTAGGTAGTTTTGTTGCAGATTTTTAGCCATTTTTGCGAATGACCATGATCTGGTCAGAGAATGTTCACCTCGGTGTTTCCATTTTCACTGTCCAAAAGTTTTTTGATGAGATGATGTTCAAAGAAAAATATATTTAAAAGAACTATTTCAAATTCTTCATTTAGGTAATTTAAAATATTTGATGTCTTTAAAATTAATAGTTTCCATTAAAGTAATAAACTCCTGAATAAATAATGGCTCCCACTAATGTCATGTAAACTGTTCTATGACGCACATAGCAAGAGATTAATTGTTTGGTTATAAAGAAAATAAAAAATATAGATAATTACGTAGGTATCTACCTATTTTAATAAAAAAGTTTAACCTTCTTCGAGTCCATACTTAAGGTTGTACGATTCGGATTGCTGCTTTTTAATTACATTTGCTCTTTATTTATTGATTAATTTATTAATTCATTATTTATTACGTAATTTTCTCAATTTGAACTAATATTATAAATGCGAATTTGAGTTTGTTTGTTTGTTTGTTACGTTCGTACGCTGTAACTACTTGACCGATCATCATGAAATTCCGCACACACGTTGTCAGGGTTACAAAAAAGCAAAGGGTACCTTTCACCCAGAAAAAATACTGCGAATAAATTAATCTGATGCGGTTTTCAGTATCCAGTTTTTATCCTTAAAATCCAAATGCAGTAGGTATATTTTTAATTTTGTATATGTATAGGAACGCTATCAGTAAACTGATTTTTGAAACTATCAAAGTTTATATGCTTGTTTAGGTTCGTGCTTATTTATTGAAGAGTTAGTTTAGGTTCAGATTCTTGCCCAATGTGACGGAACAAGTCCATCTTTTTTGCATCCGGTGTGACAGTTGGAAACTTTTTGTAATTACTAAGATGTTTCAGTTGGACAAAAATTGTCGCTAACATAGCCTGTTTTACCTGAACGGATAAAACTCTTGTTTGTGATCTTGCCATTACTCCAAAGAGATTTCGTTACTGACTAAATAAAATACTGACTTTAAAAATATATCTGTCGTAATATAGATCTTGCAATACTCCTTCTGACATCGGCTGTCTATTCTACTGCCAACCATAACTAATACAAAGATTGGTCACATTTCCTTTAACTAGCTTTATACCAATGTTGGCGAAACTCATTATAGTACCTTACGTCAGTGAATCGTGGCAACCCTACTCGAATCGATATAATTAAACATCGATATTATTCCGCGTTTCAGCAATTGTCTTCAGCAACAGAGTAACAATAGCGTGTGTATTTGGAATTGTCTCATAGGTATACATGGTTTTAGCGTGATGTAGATATCTTTATACATATTTAAGTGTATACACATGTTGATAAGGAAAGAATGAGGTGACACGGCTGTTATTACGTAATTGTATACTTTTATGTAATATTGGCAAAGAATCTTTATATTTATCAGTGTGCATATCTTTTTTCTATTATGTGAAAGAGATAAAATTGTCTCTATTTAGGAAACGTATGTAGTGGTCGCTTGTACTATATATCATTAATCATAGCCAATAAATTCCGACTGAAATTTCGGTATTAGTTATGACAAGTTACGCGAGAAAATATTTGATTTCAAAGTTTTCAAAATTCGGTTTATTTTCAGTTTCGGTAATAAACGTGTCAATACTACGATTGAAATTAAAAATACGTTCGTGAAGCGTGCAAAGTTTCCGGCGAAATGATGGATTTAAAATGATGACAGAGAAAGAAACCGCTGCAGAAGTAGGTAAGTTTCGGATTTTCGCGTGAAACGTAAACAAAACGGAAATTCAGTTGCTGTTGTATAAACTACTTTCGGTTGGACAATTATAGTCCACGATACACAGGTTTCGTAAACTGCTTACTTTATTTGAAATAATGCTAGGAGTGATCTGTGCATACAGAACTGTGAATATGCACAGATCACTCTTAATTTTATAGAATAATTAATTACCTCTTTGAATTATTAGTACTCAAGCAACATTCAATGTAGAATTATTATAAACCATTTGCCTGCAGTACCTAATAACCAACTGTAATACGGCAACAGGCTCGCCCGAACCAGCACGTTCATACCTTTGCAATTTTACGCATCGGTTTGCAGATACGGCTTTCCTGATATCACAAAACAAAAGCATGCTGCATACGGTTTAGAGGTATAGGTTTTTCATATTCCACTAAAACTGTATCAGTAAACCGATTCATGAAACCGTATTGCGGCAATATGTACCGCGCCGTAAAGCCACTTCGGTCAAAACTAAAAATATTGTAATATTGCATCGAGAATATTCTCACATGCAATTTTACTCACGATGTTTTCCTTCCTCTTTCAGAGCAAATACAAAATGTTACTATTGGGCGGCTCGTTACAAGTCAACTTTGCCTCGTCGCCGCATCAGTTTGTTGACGCAAGCGCGCATATTAAGTACTTATTGCTGATAGACAGGTCTCTAATTCAATACCTGGATTGTGTCATTGGATTTTTTCGCTAGGAAACGTCACACTGCAGGCAATTACACATTGGCATTAAATAATTTTTATAGTCTCTTTGGTGACAAAATGAATTTTGATGTTAGAAATACTATGAGTTTTCACTAGAGGACCTGGAGGATAATATGAGGTAGTTTAACATAGCTGGCAAAATATAATTGAGTGCCAACTGCCTAAATCCTTAAGAAAATACAGACGTAATACTCATCATCATCCCAGGTTTCCTATTCTTAAATTTCTTGTAGCCGGCCTGCACCAGGCTGAGGCTTAACACGTGTTGACGCATTAAGGTCATAGCTCATTAGAGCCACCCGACACCCGACCAGCACCGCCTCGCCTCGAGCGGTTAGTATTCTTTGTATGGAATACTATGGGTATACGCTCACTATATTAACACCGGAGCGCCTCGCCCGCGGGCTGACCGCGCGCGGATGGCGAGTAGGCCACTCGGTGACCACCCCTTGCCCACACGCTTGCCTTGCGTTACCCACGCGCTGATCCCGAATTGATCGCGTGCCGTCCACGAGTGGTCCACGCGCCGTCCGCCAGTGGCCATCGCGCCGTTCTTGAGATGCGAGACGTGTAGACCTAGTAGCGATCCCTGACAAACTACTCATCTATTCGCGGACAACGCAATGTCCACTCGTTGACCACGCGACGTCCACTCGATGACCACGCGACGTCCACCCGTGGACGTTCATCGGTTGATACGCGGTCTCCAACCGTGGACCACCTGTCGTCAACGAGTGAACACTGAGCGACGAGGTGGCGCTGGTCTGGTGCCAGGTGGCTCTAATGAGGTATGACCTTTATATTGTATTCGAAGCGGCATACTGCAATTTGGAGTACATTCAGATAGCATGACACGGTTGTTCATCATGGCAGGAGCAAGCTTACAAGCCTCGAACAAGCGCGCTTCAAGCGTTTGGTTCGTGCTCGACTGTGCTCCGCCTACTGTCGTTTTTTTGACGAACACAAAGGGATTTGCATCGCGCTCGCAGTGCGCTCGTGGACGTGTTGTGTGACAGACGTTTCGCTCGAGCATCATGGAAACGTGGACAGAAGATGTTTGTTTGCATTTTATTGAATTATATGACTGGATCTGTCTTTATATAAATTTGTAGATCCCCATCGTCTTGGCCTGTTAGCTTTTTTACTGACTTGGGCTATAATAATCGCTGCAGCAGTAGCGGTTGCTGCGATAGCAAACTCGTGTATATCCGCCACGAGCCGAGAGCACACTGCGGAAAACTACGTTCAAGGACAGTCGAACAGTCGACAGTCAGAAGACATTCTTCTAGGCTCGTTGTACGTCCACACTTGACACCGCGAGTATGTGGCTCAGCTTGTGCTCAGCTCGTGCTCGGTTCGTCTACCGTCTAACCTTTACAATCCGAAGGGACAACGATTATAGGGCTAATCTTTATGAGAAATGTTTGAGGGTTCTGATTAAAATATTATTTACTGCGTTTTTTTTTATTAAGGAGTAATTAATTTTGGCTAATGATTAGTCTATATATACTTTTAAGATTTTATATCAGTGTGTGTGATAAGCTAGATTAGAATTGGATAAGTGACTTTATTTTAATTGGATACGTAATATATTTTACACTACGTCCTGTTTACAACACGATTACCAATTTGATATTACAGATAACGTTAATGTTTTAACTTTTAATTAAAATCCATGTAATTCATGTATGTGAACATCTTTAAAATAAGGGTTGTCAATGTTAAAAAATCACGTATGCGGTTCTTTTTTAAATAACACTGAGTTGCTGTATTGGTAATATACTATATAGACTTTGGCAACACAAGATATTTTATTGACTCTATTAAAAAGCGGTTTGCTGTGTTGTTGGTGCAAGATACAAAGACTATTGACGCCTTAAATTGCACAGGTTCCCGGTAATGAGTTCTGAAAAGCTACTTGTTCCAGAACACTGCCTTGTCGGTCTGTCTTTTTTCTACAAAGTAACAATTTTTTCCAGCCAACTGCTAAACAGATATACTGTTGTATTCCACCACAGAACATTATAAGTATTCAACTTAATTTATCGAAAGTAAATAGCCAGTAATAACATGGGTTAAATAAATCGTGTTTTAAATTAATATAAATTTCTCTTAAATAATGAAGTGTTTAATTTCGTGTGATTGTATTAAATTTAACAATTGGGAGAGACGTAAAAAGGGGAGTATCGTATGACTAGCAGTCGACTGCAAGAGGATAAATTCTTATATATATTTTCAACCTGAAGATTTCAAGTCATATCCGGCAACCCTGAATATATAATCTAAAAGCACCTAAGATTACAGTAAGTTTATGCCTAATGAGTAATATAAATAAAAGTGTATATTGTTAAACCAGATAAACAGTTTTATTACTCATCAATGTAACGAAACAAATTACTATGTATAATACGTATGTATTTACAAAAAAAAGTATATATGTATGTTTATCCATTGTCTAGTACCCATAGTACAAGCTCTGCTTAGTTTGAGCTAGATGGTGTTGTGTATATGTGATAGAATATTATATTATTACAAATAAAAATGTGTTCTATCCGTCGGAGCCATCTTGAAAGGGTATAAACAAAGTAAACATATAATCAGTCTCAAGCTACTAGGCTAGTCAGTGCCAGGTGTTGCAGCAGTGGTGAAAGCGACTGTTGTGCTTGAGGACCCCAGTTCGATTGCCGAGATGGGCCAACAAAATGTTATTGGGTTATTTCTGTCAAAGAGTTCTAGCAGTACAGTCTCTAGAACTGTGCTCACATGTACTTATCCCTTCGGGAATAAATGCGCGAAACTATAAATGTAGTGTCAAGCATAACCGCAGATTTATAAGATCGATTAGCTTTAGTCATTATAAATTTATTTTTAACTCGCTTTTATTAGCTTGGTATGTACATATGTATCTATGAATCTATGTAACGGAATCTTTGAACGTGATTTTCACCACTTTCAAACCGACGGATTGATTTGAAACTTTGCACATTTATCGAGGATCGATGACAAAACAATAATTTAGAAAAATATAAAGATATTAATAATAATAAATTATAGTTAATAAAACTAAAAACCACACTTTATTAAAAAAAAACAAACTAAAATGTAGAAAATAATTTAATAATTTTAATGTAAAAAAGCGTGGGGTGGGGGTTATCAAAATATGTTAGAAAGCACCCCACGCTTTTTTACATTAAAATTATTACATTATTTTCTACTTTTTAGTTTGGATTTTTTAATAAAGCGTGTTTTTTAGTTATTTTATATTTAATAAAGACTACACCTGCACTAGGAATCATTCCTGCGTCGCGGGGGACTTTACAAACATTCAAATAATGGACACAAAGAACATCTAGACTCGGAACACCCATTTGTGGATCACTAAAAGTTTTGTCTTGTCTGGGATTCTGACTCACAACACTCGGCGTAAGGGCGAGGCGACCACTTGAACCGCTACGCTATGCGTGCAGTCTTCAAATATTACTTATATTATAGTTCGGACTTGTGTACTTATTCACGTGTAAACTAAACTGATAAATGAGTCAGTGGCGTACCGTAGTGGGGGCGGCAGGGGCGGACCGCCCCGGGCGGTACTTTTAGGAGGCGGCAAAATTTCACAATAAATAATAATAATATCTTGTAAATATTTGAACAATTTAATGACGCACGAGAGAAATTGGAATACACAATAATGACGACCTTGCCGAAAACTTTTATAGAATTACTGTACATTCTATATATATATTCTATACAGTAATTTTGAAGAACTTTTAAACTAACTTGAAATCGAAATACCTAAATAGGAGAACGGCAAATTATTCTTCCGCTCCGGGCGGCTGACACCTATACTACGTCACTGAAGTGAGTAAGTAACCTGAACCGATTTGGATGCAGCACATGACGACACACAGATGTGTCATGTTCTGGATTAACACACACTTCTTATCCTTGTAATGCGTTTGAGGGATATTCACGCGAATCGCTCCCGTGAATTTTCCTTGAACGCATTGAGGCAGCAACTTGTTTTGTACAATAAAGTTAGATAACAGTGAGACTTAAATCCAAAACTGGAAAAGGTCGTCTGTAGATGTATCTCCACCCTTATTCTATGTCTCAGTGATAATCACAGGCTTTCTGCCAGTCTAGTGCTGTCTTTTCAATTAGGTAAGGAATAAGGATGCATTCTATGTTCTTAAGGATACGCTAAGTTGAGCTGTATGTAGACTACCAGTGAGATCTTGCTCATTGTGGAGGCAGCACAGCAACTCCTTTAAAACAGTTGCAATATGCAAGGGTCCAGCTAGTTTCCGTTCGTTGCGTAACAACTAAAGTGCAGGTGGGGCATTGCTTGTTTAATACCATAGTTAGCATCATAAGTTGATACACATTTGCGATATTTCGATTGGCTCTATCGGTCAAATTTTAAGACATATTTATTTTTATAGCAGCATTAGTTAAAAGGTAGTATACAAGATCAAATTTAAAAAATACATAAATTAAATTAGGATTTTAATTCATAATATATATATATATTTTTTTTTTATACAACTTAGGTGGCAGCTGGTTAAGTGGGAAGGGGAAGGAGCGGGAAGGGGAAAAGAGGATGATTGGGCTGGCTTGGCACTCTCACTCACCAAACGAAACACAACAGTAGGAATACTGCTATTTCAGTTCGATATTCTGTAAGAGGGTAATCCTTCCCCGGTCGAGCCGGCCCATTCATCTGAAATTTGGTTCATGTTTATCTACTTATGCCGCTGACTGTACTACCCTATCTTTTTATTAAACTGGATAAAGATTGATATAGCTTTTGCTTTAATATCGTGTTACGAAAACTTGCAAGTCACGGCGTATAATTTGACTTGCAGATGTTTTAGGCGTATGTCGCGTATGTTAACATGATTTATTAGATTCTGAAGACATAGATTGAAACTATTACATGAGAAAATTAAAAAATATGACTATTCTAGAACAAGGTATCTCATGTATCGCGGAATACTTTACTTGCATTGAAACAACGGACATAAAGATTACCCAAACTCAGAATTCATCGTGTGTGTGGCTTACCACACAATTTTTTGTTCCTTGTAGGGAACCACGACTGCGCATTGGTAGTGTTTAGGTGTCCTTATAATGCCTCTTATTTATTTGTTTAAAATTACAAACGCGATTGTACCTTGATAGTGAATAGTACAACATTTATTTTATTATTATTCTTATTTTACACTTTTGGGCTGGTTAATACAAATATAATACAGCATATCTTGATCCCTGGATACCGCCGAAAGACCCGACAAAAGTATATTCAACACACATCTGATCAGCTCAGCTTAAATTCCTAGAAGTTGGAGGTGAGTTCGTAGTTTTTTACCAGTAACAAACTCCGTGTTAATATTTTCCTTAAATTAAAATCCAGTAACACTGCCCGACGATATGCGATAATGAACTTACCTTGTAATTCAGCCAACCTAAATGCATTTTCAGAGTGGTTACAGGGCAGTGCTGCGATGGACCTGTATATTTTACCTGTTTGAATGCATGGACGCTTACTTCTCCGCGAGGGTGGAGAGGTTATAATAATAATTATAATATAGTTTTATTTCGGACCAATGAATCCATAGACTATTAGTAATACAATTTAACTTATTTCCTAGTGTTAGTATAAATTAACCTAGAGACAAGCTTTTTTAAAAGTGGAGAATGAAAATTTTCAGCAACAGTTCTCAGGATGCTGTTAGGACTGTCTCTCACTCTCCTCAATAGCGAGGCCGTTTTGTCGGACTCACCCGCGCATGTCCCAGTCCTACCTACTAAACTTACCACGGTGTTCTTCGACGGTAACTTTAATATAAACCCGCTTATCAAGGAGGAAATAATCTTTTTAGCTTCGGATTATTTCTTACGACAATTTAAAACCGGTTTCTTTTGTTAATGTAAATATGATCATTTTACAAGAATGTTATTGTAAACATCTGTCTAGAGCAAGACATACAATAACAACACAATTGTTTATAACAATTTTCTATCAAATCTTGACCAATCTTTCAATGAAGTCATCGTTCAGTTAGTCGGCTTCTATGAGAACTGTGAAGCGAAACTTCAAAGCAGATTTCTATTTTTTAATCTTTATTTCGCTTTAAAATAAATCTTTTTAGGCCGACATCCAACATGTTTTATATAAACACCATATATCTTTCATAATTTAGCGACACTAAGATATTTTAAAATTGCGGAGGCACTAAAGCTATTTGCGTTTTTTAACGTTTAGCGGTAGACGTATTGCCGGGGTTTCATCCACGTTTTAAATGGATACTTGAATTATACGCTATTTAAATAATTTCGTACAAATGTTACGAACATTTGAATCAATTTACGCCGATGTTTTTTTGCATTTAGCTAACACACTGAAATCACCCCTATTTTTACACAACAGCGCGTAGTAAAGCAACTGTTGTGGATTAAACAGTCTATGTGTACACTCATAAAAAAAGTCCGCGTTCACATGGAAAAGATGAGATATTTTTCTCGTGTCAAAATATAATAATAATAATAATATTCTACCACATACACACAACACCATCAAGCCCATACTAAGCAGAGCTTGTACTATGGGTACTAGACAATGGATAAACATACATATATACTGTTTTGTTTTTGTAAATACATACATATTATACATAGAAACACCCAGATCAAGACAAACATCCATGTTTATGCACACAAATGTTTGACATGTGCGGGAATCGAACCTAATCGAATATAATTAATGAATGCATTATGTATTGCTTTAACATTTAATAACACACAATTTTAATATGAAAATCCCTATGTTCTTTTCGTTTTTTGTTAAAAATATAGTTTTTTCAATCTCTGAAATTTGTAATTTAAATAAATGCGAAGATTCGATTAAAGTAAATAATTTTATTCATTTTTATATGCTTTTATTTACAAATTTAATACGAAATGACTTCTTCTCTGCCTTTTATATGCAATTATTTACAAATTTAATACAAAATGACTTTTTCCCTGGCTTCTCCTGGGCATGTTGTAGATCAAGTTATCCAATAGTTCTTGTGATAACCTGTCCCATTCTTGAATGGCGGCTTCCTTGATCTCTAACAGAGTTCTTGGAGGAGGCTGACGACTCCAAACAGCTCGCTTGAGAGCGTTCTATATGTGCTCGATTGGGTTTAAGTCCGTAGAGCCGGCAGGTCAGTCTAACCGCATGATTTCGTATTCCCGGAGAGCAGCGCTCACTCGTTGAGCTCGATGTGCCGGTGCAATATCGTCGACTAATACGAATTGCTTACCATAATTTATGATGCCATCAATAATAGCTATCTTGTACAAATTAGCTGTCAGAGCTTTGGTACGGGATCAAAGGCGTTCAAGCTTCAATCATTATTACGCCCCAAAAAGATACCGATTTGCTGCCTTGCTGAACGGTTCCAGTGGCAGTTCTTTGATTTTCGGAATTCCCAGGCCGTCTCCAAACTCGGACACGTCGGTTATCAGGGTGCGTACTAATCCGTGTTTCGTCAACGAAAAGACAATTGCGCCAGACATCTTCTTCTTCATCGTTTTGACGCTGCCTGGCCCACTGCAATCTGCGACGCTGTCGTTCCCGTGTATTCAAAGGTGCTCGCCAGGATCTCCTTGATAGTAATCTAAAGCGGCGTAAATAATTACGATTGGTCTGAGTGCTAATATCCTGTCCAGTAGCAGCTCGCAGCTCTAATTTCAGTTTGGTTTAATATTTTAAGCAATAAAATCAATCAATTGCTTTTGGTTCTTTTTCGAATCAGTTTATCCATTACAATTTTCGAACATAACCTAGCTGATATATTCCAAAGGGAAAAGCTGACAAGAAAAGTAAAACAATAGTTAACTAATTTAAAGTAAAATATATAAAATAACGAATAAATTATATACTTCTTTATTAATTTTAAACTGAATATTACATTTTTGTAACTAAGCACTTCCACTTTAGCTAAAGCGGCAAGAATATAATGTATAACACTACGCTAGGCAAGCCCAGTTGACATGAATTATTATTTTATTGCTGGTCAGTTTCCTCATATAATTTTCCTTAGCAATTAAATGCGTGTTTCGTAGGTGGTATTTTTCGGCTCTAACTGCCTGGTAACAAAATATGGGTGTAACTAACGCCTATCTCTTGAGGAATATTGTTTCAGAGACGTTTCTGTGTAGGCGTCGGAGTAGAGCTCCCATTACCATCTTTACAACACTGGCTGATTTGAAGATCAAGCCTGGAACCTCACGATCAACCACAAACGTGCAAGCTTATGCTATGGAGCCAATAAGGTAGTTACATAATGGCTCGTATAGTCTCAAGATGTAATCGCTCGATTATCGCGTATCAGGTTCCCTGACCCCTTAACATCCCAAAACTAACAAAACTTGTCCATCAATTGTAGACTAATTGCCTTTAATAGTCATATGATGTAATCACGTATCCAAAAATAGTTTAATAACGTGTTAATTACTATATATACTTCCTCATAAATTGAACGAAACACAAAAAAACGTACAGCTGTCCTCTCGTTAATATCTGAGAGCACAATCTCTGGAACAATGCCGAGACGGGCTTCCGCGTTGCAGTATATTTGTGTGGGGAGGCCGCCTTATCAAAATATTATTTCATATTAATTCATTTCTGTGGCCTCGTGATTGCGAAGAGATATTAGGATATCGCAAGTTCACTGTCAGAGTTGAAAGTATCTCTTAGGACTAACCGTTCTAGAAATTAGTCTAAGAATCAACGTAGTTCTGGCATTTCTAGTAGGTGCAGTCACTTGTACTTTGAGGTCATTCTACGTAAATAGGAACAGCAATAATTAAATTATGTTCGGGACTGGCATTTCTACTTTTAAATAACTAAACTTCAAGACAATGAGACGGCCACCATCTAAGTATACCCGTGACAATGGCTGCTGATAAGCAACCAATACGTCAAATCAAATATATTCATTCATTATTTAAAAATTTAAATAATTCTTTAGAATTATCTGGGCTTTTGTTTTTGTTTAAATTTGGGTGTTTTAAATAAACTGTTAGAAACGTGTTTCATTTCAGAGTATACCATTCGCGTGAATGTAAGACAATATCAGTAAAAGCATTTATAGATGACATGAAAGGAAAGGAAAACATTAGACTCTTACTCACTGGTTGAAACGCAGTAACAGTGTTTATACTTACTTTAAAAACACAAGAAAGAACAGTATGATCACCTTCAAAATGAAGGAAGCTGCACATAAGGAAGTCCACGATATCATAAAAGCCAATGTCGTGTTTCTTAAGGATACAAAAAGACATTACCGACCTAACACATAATGGGTTCGCCTGTAATGATGGAAATAACCACTAATGCCCTCTGAAGTGGAGAGTGCTGTCCTTTTTCATTAGGTGTGACACCGCCTTAATGAATTCGGGGCCAGTAATCAACTTTAGACAGTATCTGTCGATATTATAGACATTTTTCTGAGAGGCTTTTTCTGGCCAAGTTAAGCTGGTAGCAGAATTTTTTTGTCCACTATATGTAGTTGCAATGGGGCAGCTACATATATGAGTTTCTTATATGTAAGTAATTGAATTATATAGTTCAACTAGCGTACCCGAAAAACGTTCTGTACACACGAAAAAACAAATCTCATCCATTCTCGAATCCACTTGAACACACACAAAAAATTTCATCATAATCGGTCGGAGTTTACGAGGAGTTTAATTACAAACACGCACAGAAGATTTATTTAAATAAAGATTATAAGTTTATAGCTTCAAATTTATAGTTTGTTACCAGTAATTATACATACAGTCTCGTCTATAGACCCGAAAAGAGGGCACCTCATAAGGTCCAGTTTAAAACCAAGAATTACTTGACTTTTCTGCGCACACCACTGCCAACTATCTTCGATGATAAAATCATATAATATTTAGTCAAATACTATTTATTATAATATTTAGTATTAGACTTTATAATTTTCCCCATGCTTGAGAAAATATGTATTCATCGACTCAACACGTCTATAAAAAGAAATCCTTTGCCTGATTTAACATTCATGTATGCATAGTACGCTCATTAATTTTGCCTTAAAGGGTACACAAGTGAATCTAGAAAGGACTCAATACGAGGTCAATGACATGATCAAAGAAAATGCAATCCGGCTGATCTGTCAAGCAAGTTTTCTTTGTAATCAATACCTGAGATACTGCTTAGGTAATTGTGAAAATAAATAATATTAAAATAATAAAAAAATTAAATTATTATTATTATAATTGCGAATGTGTGTTTGTTTGTTACGGTTTTACGCCTTAACTACTAGCTAATCATCATGCAATTTCGCATACATGTTTTTAAGGGTACAGAAAAGGCATAGGGTACCTGTCATTCAGAAAAAAAAAAAAAACACTGTTCCGGAGAGATAGTAATTTTTTGACAAATTTTACATTAACAAAATAGCAAAATTTTGTGTATAGCATCATTATAAAAATAAATATTAAATAAAAAGACGTATCAAGCCTGCATATCAGATTAGGACCCACATGTAGTTATACTGAGTTTAATACAGTCCATAGGGAATAGCAGTACCACAATTGTACTGGTACTGAAATATTTCTCACAGTAAAATTCAATAACACTTTATCTCACGATTGGCACAGAACGGAAGAGGAAGTTAAATAAAAGTAATATTAAATAGCGTAATTTGGCGTGTATTGTATCGACATACATACTTTTTGGTTAAAGCCCTACTTTCTTAAAGATATCAATCTCATAAAATAAGCATACACATATTTAGACAAATGACGACCAAAACCTTGATCATTATACCTTGTTTATTATTTAAGTAGACCAAATATTTAAATAGTAGACAACTTTTTCATATTTTGTTAACATATGCGCTAGTTCATAACACAACCTCAGTTCATATAAAATAAACACAAAAAAGCAGACAAAACCAATTTTAAAAAACGATCGTTACACAAAATAAATCTTCTTTAAATAACGCAATAATAAACTTGTAATATCATACAAAACAGATGATCCAAGCGTTCAATGTTTATTTTCCATTTCGATACCAAAATGGAAGCTGATTCGGCAGTATTAGAAAACTTTTTATCCTTTTAACACGATGATAAAACGGGTACAGGCTAAAGAGTTGACCTTTCAAGTTTTGGACCCATCAAAACTTTGCCGAAAGAGCCTGATTTTGCATTCTTACCTTAAAGTAAACAAGTTATGCAATATTTAGGCTAAATCTCGATGGGAGAGCAAATAAAATTGGGTAAGTGACTGATGTATCCTCGAACAAAAGTGACGAGGGTTGATTGATCAAAGCGGAACTTTATGGATAAATATTGTTTAACTCCCAGCTGAGACATAGAGCATCCCAAGTCCATCTCTAGCTATTAACCCTCCTTGAATGAAATAAACTGCAACCAGAAAATACAATTACAAGTCCATTAGTTCAATTGATCCAGATTGTATTGGTTTTGGTTACAAGGCCATCGCTGTAACGAAAGTGGTATATTTGAAGAGAAGCACAACTGATCCTCAGAGCTAATAAAGTAACTGTGATCGCCTGTGACTATTTTGCGTTTGTAATAAAATAATGTAGGTTAAGGTTAAATTTTGGATGTAACAGTCGTTAAAATACCGGTATTATAGCACAAAAGTTTGCAAATTCATAGATGCATATTCATGTCCTTTTTCCAATTACTGACGAATATTTCAATTATAAGTAGGTTATAGAAACCAACAGTTTATTGTTTTCAAGAATAGGCTTTAATTTCCTGGCTTGTTAAATAGATGTTGTCTTGTACAACATCAAAAAACTTAAAAGGTTAAGTAGGTGATTTAAGCTTAAATAAGTGTCGATTATGGCGCATTGTTATTTTTTGTCTGTTGTTCACATGGGACGTGATCGCTAAATATTTGTTGAGGTGAGTAGAATGATGTCTGATGAAAACATCTGATGATGACGAGTGCTGACGCTTATTTGCACTATGAGACGTTGCCTTTCATAATTTACCTATTGCTGTGATGTATTCTTTAGAAAAAATAGCCTTGTATATACACTGTGTGTGCGGAGGGTTAGGTTATGGTCCACCACGCTGTCCCATAGCGGGTTGGCAGAGTTCACATACCTTCAAAGGACTTTATGGGATTTTCAGACATGCGGAATTCCTCACCATGTTTTTCGCAGACCGTTAAAGCAAGCAATAATTAACTATTTACTATGCACATAAATTCGAGATGTCAGAGGTCTGTTTGCGATCGATCTGCCGACCTCTGCGTGCCAGTTCCACCATCTGCCACTATTCTATCGCTGCTTCAGCCTGTCGAATATCTATTGCAGGTTTGGCTCTTTGAGGTAGTCCATTACAGAGTATAAGGGAAAGGAAAATTTGTACAATTATGGGACAATTCTCCAACATTTGGAAATAGTTGCTTCAAGAATGACTGTTTCGGGAGTTTCAAGACCGAATGTTGATAGTGAATTCTAAAAGATACCTACTACGTAATATACTCTATACATACCATACTACGTAATTTATAACTTATGCTATACATTGTCTAGCAGAAGGTATTAACACGTAAACAAATAGCATACAGTAGCGAATTTTATCGACGTTATAAACGAGGTTGCGACAGTTAATAAGTTAAAACAAACACGTGGGCGTAGAGCTGCGGTGGCTCTTATTATATACTTCATAGCTTCATTACATCCCACGTAGTGACACTATACTGGAATTAAAAGAAACGTCTCAATTTTGTTTCATTTATTATTTACCTGAGTTTGTAGCGCGCATTTTGTACTGCATATTGAAAGCTTTAATTTCTGTATTTGTTGACTGTGTAGTATATGGTTGTGAGTTTCAATCCAGGGATACATCAAAAAGATATTAGGTTTTTTGGTTAAGTTATTCTTAGTAACAGTCGGAGTTGGGCACTGCTCATACATATATGTGCTTTAAGATATTTTGAGTCCAATCCCACCCGTACCTTCATCACTGTAACAAACTGTGTAGCCAAGTTCGGCAGTGGTGACCGTAAAGACACCAAGTTTTGACACTCGTTAAGTCCCAGAGAAAGGTAAACTGTCCTGAGACGACCCACAACGAATTTAATCAAAAGTATATGGAAGGAGTTGTAAAATGAATTCCACTTACTAATGTTCCAATTTAGTATCCTTAAATGAGTCAATGAGAATGGTCAGAGAAAACATACCGTATTTTCTTAGTCAGCCTATGACGTCGTTTTGAGCGCTATTTTTCGCACGGAGTTTCCTTCAAATTTGCGTTTAGTTAATTATAGTAATATATACATCAGTTGAGTTGTAAATGGACAGCCGATTTACGTGATTGTCCTACAGTTATGAATTTTAAACATAGTAGCTGATAGTTCAATTTTATATACAAAGGCGTAATCTATACAGGGTTATTGGCAATTCGATGCATTTCCTTGGAGGGGTGACAGTAGAGCCCACATGCAGAAAATTAAAAAAAAAAAAACAAATCTTAAATAATTATTTAAATATTTTTTTGCATTTCGGACGCTACAACATGAAATTTATTTGTAATTTTTCCGATTTTTGTTATCTTGAGGATGTGTTGGAATGTTAGCTGTCAGAAAATGTACAAAACACAAAATAAAAAAGCTTTTTGGCAAGAATCGGAATTTTAAAGTAAAAACATTAAAATTAAAATTGTTCGAAAACTAACCGTTATCGGATAGGGTAGCACATAACAAAATTTACTGCAAATCATAATCATAATCATAATCATAATCATTTATTCAACTTAAATTGGTACAAAAAAGGATACAGAGCTTAGGTTACATCGTAAAGGTATAATATAAGGGGTGCCTGTACTAGGGTAAACCTGTGCCACAGGCATTAAGGGCACATACTGTATAATATAGATATAAATTCTAAAACAATACTTATGAAAACATTATTATTTGTATATAAAAACTTACGAATTACATTATAAACTAAGTGATTACTATGACTACTTAAAGAGTTATTTTATTGCGCAACACTTATTGAACAACAGTCATCAAATTTTCAGTTTGATCGTAGTTCAAGGTTTGTAAATATTGTTGAACTAATTGCTTAGTGTTAGCATAATTTTTGTCATAAATCGCAGTTATTTTGTTTATATTATTATAAAGAAATGGACCTAAAAATGCGAAAAACCTATTGGTAAAAATATACTTAGATTGAGGCTGAGTAGTACAAACGATATCTTTCCGTCGCTTAGTGTTAGTTAGTTCCGGGTTATATTCAAGAGTAGTATGTTGTTTTAGTACGGTGTGCATAATAAAAAGCTGCCTGACTGTTAGTACTTTAGAATTTTGATACAAAAGGCATGTGGGATAGCGAAAAGGTCGATGTGTAGCTACTTTTAGGAGTGCTCTTTGTGCTCTTTCAATTGGAAGAATAACCGACTTGGCGATGCCTCCCCATGAGGTAACACAGTATTGAATAATGGATTGGCACAGTGTCTTGTAGATTTGTATAATAAGATTATTGTCTGCTATATAACGCAGTTTTTTAAAAACGAATATTAATTTATGTAATCTGCTTGACAAAGTGGCTACATGTTGTTTAAATGAAAGAGTGTGATCTATTATAACCCCCAGATATTTAATGCTAGTTGTACTATGGATTGCAGAACATATGCAATCGTCATTCATGGTGTTGTTACAATGGTGTGCATATAGTCGAATCTTACTTAAATGATCTTGTTGATTGCGCATGTTAAACTTAATGAATTTAGTTTTATCAGTATTTAGTGTAAGCAAGTTATTTCTAAGCCATTTATTAACCACATCGAACCCACGCTGGGCATTTTTAAAGACTGCCTTATTTGTGTCAGCGGAGAAGAGAAGGGCGGTGTCATCTGCGTATGAAACGATTTTGCCGCTAGGAAAGCTTAAGTTACAAAGATCGTTAATGTACACCAAAAATAGAGTACTTCCAAGGACACTGCCTTGTGGAATACCGAATTGTGGCACTTGTAAGTCGGCACTGATGATATTATCTATTTTTACGCACTGATACCTATTTTGTAGATAGTCTGTTAGCAGCTTAAGCTGAGTGCCTCGTATTCCTAAAGCATCTAATTTTTTAATAGGATAGGTACAGATACAGTGTCAAAAGCTTTTGCGAGGTCGAGGAAGATTCCAATTACTTGTTTTCTTTTTCCAAGTTCCTCTGAGATAAAAGCTGTCAAGTTGTGTACTGCATCTGCTGTTGACAACTTAGGTCTGAAGCCGAATTGCATTGGGGAAAATAGGGAATTTTGTTCAAGAAATGATACTAATTTATTATTAATTAATTTCTCTAGTACTTTTGAGAAAGTAGGTAATAGCAAGATTGGTCGATAATTTGTTACGAGGTCTTTCGTACCAGACTTATGAATGGGAATCACTATTGCTTTTTTAAGGCATAGAGGGAAGACTACGATGGAGAGACAAATTCGGTAAATGTGGGTTAATGGAGGCACCAGGATATGCTTAAAGGTCTTTAATATTTTACAGCTTATATTGTCCCACCCAGGTGCACAATTATTTTTTAATGAGTGCAAATGGGCTCTACTTTCACCCCTCCAAGGGAATGTATCGAATTTTCAATAACCCTGCATATAAGAGGAAGGATTTGAATTTTTGTTTGTAATAAGTATTTAACTTAAAAATTTGTTACTGAACCGATTTTAAAATTATTTCACCATTAGAAAGCTATATTATCACCGAGTAACTTAAACTATGTTTTATTTAATAAAAACCTACTAAACGCGAGTGAAGCTGCTAGCAAAAGCTAGTAGATTATAACATTATAACGATGACAACATTTTGCTAGGGCTAACACTGCTCTCACTTACAGGTCTTACCTAATATAGTGTGTGAAGTTATCGAAGCTTTAGGTAGAAAAAATAAAATTTACTAGATGCAACGTAATGAGCGTTTATTCACGTACACACGGACAGTCAAGAGCGTAGAAAAAGCACAAGAGTTCGCTATAGTTTAGCACACACACTAGTAGAAGAAAGAAGGCGAAAGTTACAGAAAATAGTATTGCGAAAGATATAGAACAGAGATCGAACGTGGCCTATGCGCGAGCGACGGACAAACGTTTTATGATGGAAGGCGAATTCTCACTGAGCCGGCGCGGCCCGGTATCGTGGTTAAGTAGCTCGTCCTTCGGTCGCGCAAGGTCATGTGACGTCGCCGTCAGCTGAGCGGTCGCTCGCTACGAACATTTATATATATATAAAACCGTACAGTTTGTTCGGCTATAAAAAATAACAATGTTAATTTTGTACATAATAATATTTACGAGAACACATAATATAATAACACGCTACATCACCCCCCCCATGAGACCGTCCTACGGGCGATAATAATCTGGGAAATGAACCTTGCGCCCTGATCGCGTTCTTCGAACATCGTGTTCCTCGGCATTAGGGCCACTGGAAGTCTGTGGTAGTGATAGTGGTGTATTTTGTAACGTGTATGGTGTTTGCTTAAAGTTATAAGTGTTTGAGTGTGTGTTCGTGTTTTGTGAGTCATGTAGTATGTAGGCTGGCTTAACTCGGTCTACGGATACTGTGACTGCTTTTCCATTTAACAGAATGGTTAGTACCTTTTCACTCTTCTTGAGTACTTCGTGGGGACCTGTGTACGCTGGTTTCAAGCAACCACGGTTTATCTCCTCTCTAATAAAGACGTGCGATGCTGTGGAAAGGTCTTTAAAAATGAAGACAGTCCGACTTCCGTGACGGGATGCTGGTGACGGCTGGATTCGACTGGCGAAATTTCTCAAACGTGCTAAATAATCCGTCACATCACTAAAGTCGTCAGCCTGTGGGTGGAAGAACTCACCGGGCAATCTCAGTGTCTCGCCGTATACGAGTTCAGCTGAAGATGCGCGAATGTCTTCCTTGTAGGCACTGCGTATACCTAGGAGGACTAATGGCAGCGTTTCCACCCAGTTGTCATTGCCATGGCAGGTGATTGCAGCTTTCAACTGCCGGTGAAATCGTTCCACCATGCCATTACAAGCTGGGTGATATGCTGTAGTCCTTTTATGTTTGAACCCGATAACGTCCGACAAGCGCTTAAATAAGGCACATTCAAATTGCGCGCCGCGATCAGTCACAATGTCGGATGGACATCCAAAACGTGCGATCCATCCATATAGAAGTGCGTTAGCCACCGTCTCAGCTGTAATGTCGCGAATAGGTATTGCCTCAGGCCAACGAGTAAACCGATCGACGGCAGTGAGACAATACTTATATCCATGAGACAGTGGCAACGGGCCAACTAAGTCTATATGGATATGCGCGAACCTTGATCGTGGCATTTTGAATGTGCCGACGGGAGGAGAAGCATGACGACTAACCTTCGACCGCTGACATGCTAGACACGATTGTGTCCACGTTCTGCAGTCCTTCCTTACACCTGGCCACACGTACCGTTCTGCTACAAGTTTGGCAGTTGCGTTGGCACCGGGATGGCTTAGGGAATGCAGGCCCTCAAACACTTGATACCGAAGATCTTTCGGAACATATGGTCGGCTGGTGTTACCGCTTATGTCACAGAACAGTTCAGCATCCGTACCCGGAATCACCACCTTCTTAAAGCACAAGGATGTGTTGCTATTCAATAGTTTGCTCAACTCACTGTCAGAGTTTTGCAGTCTTGCCAACAACTTAATATCTACAGGTCTAGCAATCTCGTCAATTCTCGACAGTGTGTCAGCAACGACGTTGTCCTTACCGGAGATGTGCCTGATATCCGTGGTGAACTGGGATATGAAATCGAGATGTCTGAACTGTCGAGGTGAACAGTTCTCTTTGCGAGAGTGGAAAGCGTAACATAGCGGTTTATGGTCCGTGTAAACCACAAAATCCCTTGCCTCGACCATATGCCGAAAGTGCTTGATTGCTTCGTATATTGCCAGCAGTTCCCGGTCATACGGTGAGTATTTACGTTGGGAAGGACTGAGCTTCCGTGAGAAAAATGCAAGCGGTTGCCAAGTACGATCGTCTCCCAGCTGTTGTAATGCGGCTCCTATCGCTGTGTCGGATGCATCAGCTACAATGGCTAATTTAGCCTGGCTGTTTGGATGCGCCAACAAGGTGGCCTTGCAGAGACCCTCTTTGCAGGCGTTGAATGCATCGTGCTCAGCTTTATTGAATGTGACGGGGTGGGAACCCTTAACCGAACCCTCGAGGAGTGAGTTCAGGGGACCTTGGTGTTGTGCAGCGTCGGGAATGAACCTCCTATAAAAATTGAGCATACCCAAGAATCGCCTGAGCTCCCTGACGGTCCTGGGCACTGGGAACTCCTGGATAGCCTGGACCTTGGCGGGTAGGGGGCTGGTACCATCGGCTGAAATACGATAGCCTACGAAAGTGACCTCTGAGACTCCAAATACGCACTTCGAGGTGTTGATAATCATGCCGTATTCGTTCAGCCTGGTGAAGAGTTCTTTCAGGTGACGTTTATGTGTATCCTCATCTACTGAAAAAACTAGAAAATCGTCTAGATATGCATAGCAGAAATCGAGCCCGCGCAGCATCTCGTCCACAAACCGTTGAAACGTCTGTCCGGCGTTTCGAAGTCCGAACATCATGTACGGGAATTCGAAAAGGCCGAAGGGCGTTGATATTGCGGTCTTCGGTATGTCCTCGGGGCTCACCGGTACCTGATTATAGGCTTTGACCAGGTCTATTGTAGAGAAGACCCTGCACCCTGACAGACTATGAGCTAGGTCATGGATGTGCCGGATCGGGTACTTGTCTGGGATAGTCCTGGCGTTCAGCATTCTATAGTCACCACAGGGGCGCCAACCGCACCCTTTCTTAGGAGCTAGATGTAGTGGAGAAGACCAAGAAGAGTCAGAAGGTCTGGCTATACCCATTTGCAGCATAGTAGCAAACTCTTCCTTCGCTATCTTCAATTTGTCCGGAGCCAACCTACGAGGTGTGCATGATACGGGCGGACCCGGTGTGGTACGTATATAGTGTACGGTATTGTGTTTAGGTATGTGATAAGTGCCAGAAGGGCGGGTGATATCAGGAAACTCCCTGAGTATGTTGTGATACACAGACTCACCAGTGATTACCTTTACCGAGGAAACGATGTCGGAAGAACATGCAGGCGAAGCCGCGGTAGTAAGGCTAGTATTGTTGTCGATCAGCCGCTGGTTCCTGCAATCGACCACAAGGTTAAAATGGCATAAAAAATCTACACCTATTATTGCCCGTGTGACGTCTGCGATAATAAATCGCCAAGCAAAGTCACGGCGCAGCCCTAGGTTTATTCTAAAGTTTATATAACCATACGTTTTTATTTTTGTGCCGTTAGCAGCACACAGATCAAAATTATTTCTTACAGGTTTATTTTTAATTTTGCTCACTGGAAATACACACAAATCACTACCTGTGTCCACTAAAAACTGCACTTTGGAGATCCAGTCAGTGACGAACAGGCGACCGGCGCCCGGGCAATCGTTCGTCGCCATTATCGATCGCCCGGCTCGTTTCCCGCGTAGTTGCACGGCTTTACACAGTGCTTCGCCCTGTCGCCGAATTTGCCGTGGTACCAACATAGAGGGTACTTGCTACAGTTGGCTGGCGAACGTGTTCTGCTGATCCGTCGACGTTCGCGGCTGCGACTAGCTGAGCGGTCGCGGCCCCGAGACCGCCTCACCTCCGACGACAACGCCTTTACCTGTTCGGTAAGCGCTGCGATCTGCCGTTCCATCGCTGCCACGATGTTGGGGGTAGGTGTACTGGATGCCGACGCCACCTGCGGGTTGATACTGACGACGTCGTGCACGCGGTCTGCCAGCTCTGCTAGTTCCGCCAGCGAGGCCTTCGGCTGGGACGCGATGATGGTCTGCGTCCCTTGTGGTAGACGGCTCGTCCAAATGGTCCGCACGAAATCCTCCGGAACGCCGGGGCCCGCCAGGTTTTGAAGATGGCGAACGAATTGCGATGGCTTCCTGTCCCCGAGTTGCTCGTGGTCGAGCAGCTGCTTCACCTTCCGCTCTCGGGAAGCCGACAAGCGTTTTATTAGCTCTTCCTTGAGCTTGTCGTACTTGTTGCTCGACGGTGGGGAAGTGATGACATCTTCGACCTCGGCGGCGTATTGTGGTCCCAACTGAGCGATAGTGTGGAAGTATTTTGTGGTATCGCTCGTGATATTCACCAACACGAACTGTCCTTCCAGCTGAGCGAACCACAATGCCGGTTTCTCGGGATAGAAGGGTGGCGCACGTACACCAACACGGCATGACTCGCCAAAATGTTGCGCGCCATCTTGTCTAGATTGTTCCATCGCGACGCTTCCAGAACGATCTTCCTTCGTGTCCAGTTCGGGGTCACCAATTATAGTGTGTGAAGTTATCGAAGCTTTAGGTAGAAAAAATAAAATTTACTAGATGCAACGTAATGAGCGTTTATTCACGTACACACGGACAGTCAAGAGCGTAGAAAAAGCACAAGAGTTCGCTATAGTTTAGCACACACACTAGTAGAAGAAAGAAGGCGAAAGTTACAGAAAATAGTATTGCGAAAGATATAGAACAGAGATCGAACGTGGCCTATGCGCGAGCGACGGACAAACGTTTTATGATGGAAGGCGAATTCTCACTGAGCCGGCGCGGCCCGGTATCGTGGTTAAGTAGCTCGTCCTTCGGTCGCGCAAGGTCATGTGACGTCGCCGTCAGCTGAGCGGTCGCTCGCTACGAACATTTATATATATATAAAACCGTACAGTTTGTTCGGCTATAAAAAATAACAATGTTAATTTTGTACATAATAATATTTACGAGAACACATAATATAATAACACGCTACACCTAAATAATATATTATTAAGTTAAAACGGAATAAGAGCGGCTAGATTTGTTACTTTTAATATGATCTTTTTTTTATTGATTTCGTAACAATTTTTACATTGTGTATACATACTTCTAGTATATGAATAAGAACAATGTTTACAGTACATAATTAAAGCAAATCACTATTTGCCATTTAGCAGTTTGGTTACAAATAATTTATTATAATTCTATGCATGGGTGTATGATTATATAATAACAATTTATATAAAACTATAATTTCTACTTTAAGTATCTCATTCAAATAATGATACAATATGTCAGTAAAGATAATAATAATATTAACTAATAAGAAATTATAATAATATGTCGTACAAAATAATAACTTCAAATAAAATGTTTAATTAGTATATAGATTTAAAAATATAACAACATTATAATGTCTCAAATATAAATTCATCTATCGAAATATAATGGCACACTGTAAGTAGTTGCATAAAGAAAATAAGTTTTGTAACTTATTTTCTTTAAGCAACTACATTTTGAAATTTGAATATTGGATTTTGAAAATTTGAAATTTTGAATTTGAGTTGAGCTAATTATTTTTATACTTGTGTGTAAAAATAATAATCTCAATTCAAATTTCGGCTAAGTTATAGATAGTAGTAGCAACCTTCGAGCAAGAAATGTTTTTAATTTAGTTTTAAAGTTCATTTTGTATAGTTCTTTCTAGTACTTTCTTCTAATTTTTCTTTCCTCCTCTGTCTCACATTCATGTAAATATTTAGAAAAATGTGTTAAGAGCACTAAGATGTACAAGGAAGGAAGTGTGAGGATGTTTAATTCTTTAAAATGTTTTTGGCAAAATTTCTGCAGACGAATACGTACAATAGTGCGGATAGCTCTTTTTTGTAAAACAAACGCTTTTTGTATAATATTTTCGTAGCTACTACCCCAACACAAAATAATATATCTTAATAATATACCTTTTTTAATTGCGTTATGTCTACCTCATTTCTTAGGCTTATAAGTACGTAGTACGCTGAGCTGACAAATTTTTCTAAACTTTCAAGTTCGGGTTTCCAGTTTAGATGACAGTCAATATGCACTCCCAAAAACTTTACTACTTCTACCATGCCAACATTGATACCGTCCAAAGTACAATTCAGTTGTTTCTTGTTTTTGGATGTCGTACGAAATAGCATTACATTAGTTTTACTAGCATTCACTTTAAGTCCGTTTATGGTGAACCAACTAAGAAATGCTACTAAAGTTTCATTCGCACGAAAATTGAGAGACTGAATATTATCTGCCAATATTATTGCATTCGTGTCATCTGCAAATACGACCAATTTTGCATGTTCTATTAAACTCTTTTTTAAATATGCTATTATGTCATTCATAAATATAATAAAAAATATTGGATCAAGTATAGATCCTTGAGGAACACCTATGCTAGTGTTCTAGTTTAGACTTAAATAACCGTTCACAATATATATTATTGGATTCATTCTGCTCCTTATCATTTCGAGCATTTATTATTTGTTTTATTTCAACGACCATTTTTCTATTCACAAACTAAGTCTTGAGGAGTTGTAAGGCATTGCCTCTTACCCCATAGTGTTGGAGCTTACATAAGAGTAGATTGTGGTTCACAGTGTCAAAGCAGAGCTCAATAAAAAAAAAACAAATCTAAAAAAATTATATCTATAAAGAGACCGGCAACCAGATGCTTTGCATTTAATCTACTTCTGACTTCTTTGACTAGAGTATTGATAGCCTATGATCTAAAACTTTGTTTCGGTTTAAATGTGCCATAAGTCTAGTGTTAATTATTTTTTCGAAAATCTTACATAGTGTTGGCAATAAAGAAATAGGCCTATACATTTTTGGATTTTGTGTAGAACCTTTGTTGTTGATAGGGATCACTTTGAATATCTTAAGTTGATGTGGGAAGATACTTTCTGCCACACATTTATTGTAAAAGTTTTTTAAAGGCTCTGCTAATATGTCTATATTGTCTTTATAAACGGTTATAGGTAACTTATCAAAACCATACGATATATTACTCTGCATTTTCTTTATCAGATTGGCAATCTCATAAGTCGTGGTAGGTTCCCAAGTGTTATGGTTTTTCAATAAATTTATACATATAAATTTTATGTTTTTGTAATTAAAATATATTTCGACACACACGCGCAACAGCTCTTTATTTGCATAAATAAACAAACATTAATATTTTAAAATTAAAAATAATTGTACTACATAAAATGTTCTAAAACAATATTGATTTATAAAGCAGCTATCGTCTAATTCCTTTCATGTGAATTCGGCCGCTAGAACTTATATATTATTTCATTTTATAATTTAATTAGGCCGACCGATGAAACGTAGGTAAATGCGGGAGTTTCGGGCCTATTATTGATACTATTCATACCATGCAACACAAGAAGTAACACCATGGTTTGATAAATTCCTACCTATCTACTGGTTCGAAAAATAAATTAATCATTTTGAATTTGGAATCTCAAACTTAATAAGTTTGAGATTCCAAATTCAAAATGATAGTATTTTATTTAAACAGGCCTTTAATACCTGTTACCTACTGTAATGGAATATAATAGCGTGACCTAATCATAATCGTAACAACTTATATAATTATAATAATAAATTATGTAATCGTAGATCCAGGTAGTTAGCGTTGTGTCACACGACTTGCCAATAAATACATATTTATTTTATGTAATGCTAATACATAAAATCGTTTGTTTAAGCAGTTTATTGAAAGTTCTAAGAAATGTACATGGCTGGTTCGGGTCACGTTTTAGGTATCTTGACTGGGTTTGACTACTTTATTGGTTTGGTCGAACAAGTGTGAGGGCTTGAGCTATGGTCTATCGTAGGTATTGCTTTGGGTTAGGTGTGAGCAGCGATAGCTTAGTGGGGAGACCAACAGACTGCAATGAAGAGGGTCTCGGATCACACCGCGCACCTCTGACTCTCGGAAAATATATGACGTTTCGAAATTATGTGCGTATTGATTGACAATTATCGCCTGCTCCGTGCCTCGGAGAGCACATTAAGCCGTCGGTCCCGCCTGCCATGAACATCTATGGCAGTCGTTATTGGGAAGTCAGTGCCCTATAATATCCTGACATTGATCTAGCCTTAGGGTATCGTTAGCCTTCGGGTTGCGGAGGTCAGGTGGCAGCCACTCCGTGTAAAAACCGATATCCAGTCAAATCCGGTTAGACTAGAAAAGCCGACCCAAGTGACTTGGGAATAATAAAGGCTAGGGAGAAGAAGTTCTATACTAGGTAAATTTTAAATAGATACATAGTCTTAGCCTAGCCTAGCCTTTATCTCCTATTATTTAGAGTAGGCGGAGGTGTATTATGTCTACGTTACGGCAAGTGTAGCTTTAAGGCCCAGGGTATAGGGGCGAGTCTATTGGGCATAGTTAATTTCTGTTTTTCAAATAACTCTTTTTACTTCGACCCGGGATGGATCAAACGAGAGACATACTATAGCAGAGTATACTATGATAGATTCCAATATTATAGGTATTATTTGTGCATCGACGACTTTAGGAAAAAAGATTTCATAGTGGATAAGATTAATTGAATGGAAAGAGTTTGTGAGGCTACGAAACTTTTTATTTATTTTATTTATTTATTTCATCTGTTAATACCCAGTTTTGGAGGAACAAAACAGAAGGTACTTCTATTACGATGATTTCCTGTAAGAAATTAGTCTTCTAAGGAGTACCTAATTCGTTCCAAATAATTGATAATCTCTCTCATAACTCTTAAACTATATTTTATAATAAATTTTATAAATAATATATAATGAATTTACGTATTTATCCAACATACTACGTATATATTGGGTAAAAGTATCGCTATATAGACACCTCTGTGCACATGTAAACGTTTCCATTGATTAGTCTTCAACTCAAGAGTCCAGTTTCAATCTAGAAATTGTTGACAAACAGTACGTCAGCAATAGCATACAATCAGAATGTGGAGCGAACAAATGAGATTATATGAGATTAAACGTGACTGGGAGACTATACTCGTCTCTTGGGAATATTACAACACCCGGACGGTATTCGGGTCACACGTACATCCTCGTTTTGTCCAATTGTTTGTCTTGGGTGTAATGAAATAAATGTAGGTTATTTGGCATCAACAAAACTGTGTGTCGTATGGAAGCAGGATATCTAAGCAGTGCTTAATTGTCACTTAATCTTTATATTTATGTTTATTTTTATTTATTTATTTATGGATGGTCCAACAGCTTATGCTAGTTTGACAAAATATTTGAATAAGTATTCGATAGCCAATTACAGGTCCTCACGTTTAACATTTTATTAAAATTACACATAGTTTCCAAGAGCATAGCAATTATACGTATACAATTACATACAACTAATGTACAATACAGCTCAGCTAGCAATATAACAGTTTAAACAAAGAACTGTTCACTCATTCGTCGTCTCACTACTGGAATACTATTGCAGAATAAGTCCAAATCCAGATCTTTAGCAGTTGAGTTAAAGCTATTGCTCGCTCGATTAAGGAAAAAGTTTTGCCGATAGTTAGAAGAAGATCTAGGCACATGCAAGGGTTTTGCAGATCTTGATAACTTGGGTGGCACATGGAGATTGAGTTTGTTTAATAAGTCTGGACAATTTATGTTATTTGAGGCAATTTTAAGTATATAACAGACGTCGGCAATATTTCTTCTATCAGAAAGGGTCAGCAGGTGAAACTTCTTACAAATGTTCAGATATTGACTTGTTTTAAATGGAATTTGTAGACGATAACACATGTATTTAATAAATTTTGTTTGAATTCTTTGAATTCTCATAACGTATATACGTTATATATTAGTAATAATTTCACTAGAAAATAAGACAAAGTAAGATTTTGGCTTCTCATACAATAATATAGTAAGCAGTTACACTATCTACTAACGCTAACTACTCCAGGATTGTTACAAATAAGGTTGCCGACCTTACAAAAAAAGGAATTGCTTTGCTGCAGTGTGAGATACAAAAATTGCTAGTGCTCTGCTGACTACACAGTATCTCCTTTCGAAGTCTAAAACCCTTAGACACCACAGATATGTATGCAAGACAAGATTATTTGGATTGGTTTCCATAATAATATGCAAGAAGATTAGTCTTCTTTGATTGATTGATTATCAAAAGCATAGTTAAACACAAATTAATGAACTAATAGAAATGAAACTGTATGAAGTATTAGAAGTTACACATACATATAAATTATATACGACAATTTCCTTTCCATGCTTTATTCGTTTTTATTACACTATTCAAACACTCCTCAGTTAAGAGGACCTAATTACTCTGCTATTCTTAACCTGGCCTTTCTACGGAAGTTCTCTTATTTAGTTAGAAAACTTACACGAGATTGTTCCTCATCCAACTGTTTCATTTGCTCTATATAATTTCATTCTATTAGATCTTCTCCCTAGCCTTAATTATTCCCAAGTCACTTGGGATCGGCTTTTCTGGTCTAACCGGATTTGACTGGATATCAGTTTTTACACGGAGCGACTGCTACCTGACCTCCGCAACCCGAAGGCTAACGATACCCTAAGGCTAGATTGATGTCAGGATATTATAGGGCACTGACTTCCCAATAACGACTGCCATAGATGTTCATGGCAGCCGGGATCGACGGCTTAACGTGCTCTCCGAGGCACGGAGCAAGCGATAATTGTCAATCAATACGCACGTAATTTCGAAAAGTCATATAACTTCCGAAAGTCAGAGGTGCGCGATGTGATCCGAGACCCTCTGCATTGCAGTCTGTTGGTCTCCCCACTAAGCTATCGCTGCTCACTGATTTAATAGAATTTCATTCTATTAGATCACATTCATAATAATAATGATAACGATGGTTTTGTGGAAGAATATTTCGTTTGCTCAAAGCGAATGGTATAAATGGATTTAGGTATGTTGGCAAAATGCAATCTATTTCATCCAGGATATTGTTTGCAGCAGCACTAATATCCAATTATAATTGGATTTTAATGTATTTTCTTCAGTGTATGCTTCCATGTACAGATGTAGCTATTATAGGTATATTGCGACGAAGGGAAGGGTCTCTTCTGTTTTAATAACGTAAACTTATGTAAGCTTTCAAGCTGTCAAAGAAAACCGAGTAACAAATAAATAGTTAAAGCAGAGTTAGTAGGTAATTGAAAAACTTTCGCTCGACAAGATCGATTACCTGACATTTAGGTGAACCAGGAAACGGATCGGTCTTTGAGTTCGCCTGTTTGTTCTTAAGTTTGTGACGTTGATTTGATATTTTATACTAGGTTGATAGATTTTCTTGTGCCCATCTAAAGTTCAATAACTTAAGATGGGCACAAGAAAATCGAGATTAGTTTCGAACTAGGTCTCTCAGAATTGCTTTTGGAAACAGATTTGGCTGCAGTAACAACTGTTAACGACTTCAGAACTTAAGACGGGACTCATATATGCTATCCATGTAAATCAAAGTGAGGAACCTGAAATAACAAAACTATGGTGCTGCTCACTGGCTGGGATTTGGGATAATGGAAAATGTTTATTCGTCGCAGCAGTTTGGAGTTTCTAGATCAGATCTCAGAACTGAGTTCAGTAAACTTAATGAACTTTGGCGCTGTTGGGTATTTTTTTTTTACAGATAATGCCAATCATAGTTTCTATGACTAGCTAGTCATGAAGTCTACCTAGACTAGCCTTCAAAATAAAAATATCTTTATCCATTTAAATCACAAAGTAACACTTATGAACATCAAGGTTACACTAACTAAACAATAGTATAAATTTAAATTTAGATTTACCTGTTGTCACTATACTAAAAGCAGGTGATGAAATTAAGCACAGTAATCACGATAGTAGTAATATTGACGATGTGCAACGGTGCATTACTATGTTCTGTTTGAAAAAAAAGCTAGCTTTATTGATAGCTGTCTGTCTGCAAGATTAAATATCGAATGTTGATACAAAAGTCGATGAAAATAACGTCGAGTCTAGACACAACACATGCTGCGAGAACATCTAATTAATTTTAACATCGTCAAAACAAGAACACACAGACTTTTTACATGTTTTGGAATTTAGCCACATACCACTGCTTTGTGAAACGGTAGGTGCATTATGATGAATACTTTTAGCAATTATTTTTAGTGGTTCGGTTGTTGTTGGCAGCGTGTTTTCTTTTTTATATGTTGTGGGTATCATGTGAGAATCTCGACTAGTGGTAAGCGGTTACAGAGGTATATGACCTTTGCGACCCCAATCTCATGTTGTTGCCATTGAAAATACGAAGTCCTCTAGCTGATCAAGAGACAAAGACGCCTTGGCTCCAACTAACACCTGATTGATTTCGTAAGGAGCTATGGCGTGTCGAGGTTAGGTGAATAGGCTACTTTAAAAGGCGTTGTGCTGTTAATGGAAAAGTAATAACTCTTATTTGGCCATTGTGCCAGAAGCGTAGCGGCATTTCTTAAAGAGACACCTTACACCGTCTACTGCAAATCGTGATAAAACAAGCATCTATAGGACCTTATATGTAGTACCTGTTAGTCACCAGACCATAAAGATAAAGATAAAGATCAGTTTATTGCATAACTGTGTACAATACATAGGTCTTAATTATAAAGATTTTGGACACAACAGTTTATCCATATCGGACATGCAACATTTAACGGATCGGAATACTTATTATGTAAAATACTGTCTATGTATTTTGTCAAGCGTTAGAGACACTTCTATGTTCTTCACACTAGCTAAATCTGTATTGTGAAGAGCCAACTTGATAACTCCATAAAAAACAAAATTAACTACCAAAAATGTACCAAAAATGATTTATAAAATTTGTCTATGATTGTCCATGCCATCTTTAGTCCATGGTCGTAGTAGTTTGCAGCAGCTGCGCTACTTAATAGTTAACAATGAACTAGTTGAATCTGTTTATTGCTCAGTGCGCTCAAGTTCACGTAGTAACAGCTGTTTAGTGTTCTTGGTTCTCAAGTGTTCAAAGTATTGGTAAATCTATTAATAATTACTGTTGTGAATTAATTATTGTTTGTTTAAGTATCTTGCAACTGGAAATGCGTCGAAAGTTGGTTCTAATTACCAATATAACAGGAGACAGCACTTTGGATGATGTAAAAATAATTCTTCCGAAACTGGGTATTTTTTTCTTTGCGTCTGTTGTTTTTATGGATGGCGCAGTAGTTTATGCGGTAGCACTACTGCTAGGGTAACGAGTGTTGTGAGTTCAATCTTTACATGGAACAGAAATTGTATGTGCCATAAATAGCTTTCAATCTTCAAAAATATTTCTGTGAAGCTACCTAACAGTCCAAATAAAACATGCAATTATATTTCTTTTAGCTACATTTGCATCCGATTTAAAATGGGCAGGTCGCCATAATAATACATTTCGATATACTCGTATTGCTCGTATGGAAAAATATTATTCTAAAACTAGGTGTTTTCCTGTCGATTATCTTGTCTAAAACAAAAATATTGGATGCCCATCGAGTTAATTAAGGTGAAACACTCTCGATAAGACGACGATTCAATCGGATAATCGATACAATTCCATCAAAACGTCGTGAAATAAAAGTTTATATTGACCATCGGGCTTAATGTCACACAAAACAATAACAATGGATCTCAATTGGGTCAACTTTTACCGGAAAATACTTTTGATTAGCCGATGTTGAATCCAATAATCGGTGCAATTTGATCGATACATCGAGCAATATATCGGAAACGGGAAATGTGATCGTGAAATTTTAAATGATTAAAAGATATAAAAGGCTTTCAATAACAAATTTTAAACGGCATATAGTATGTTATTTTTGAGTAATAGCTTTTATCGAATTCATTTAATATTTAAAACAGTTTTTACTGGAAAAGAAATGCATGCCGTTACTGTTTAATTTTATACTTGTTATTTTTATTAATATCTGGCATATCAAATGATAACCAAATTATACATAAAATTGGCAGAGACTCTTCTGACTCCTACTGTCCCGACAAGGTGCCCATTTTTTGCCTAGTCTAGAGACATTCTGTAAAGTCCATTTTTTGAGCGATAAACCTTTTTCAATTTACCACAAATGGGGCGGCTTGAGCGACAAAGCACTACATTTCCACATACGTATTGCTGGTTTTGTTTATTGAGTGAGAGTGCCGTAGGCCTGATCACCCCTAAGTACCTTCTCTTTGTTCCTTATCTTACCCCTTTCTCCGCCCTTTTTACATAGACTACGGTAACTGCTTTCTAAAACAGCAACAGCAACAGACTGCTTGTGTAACATCTATATGGTTTATAAATAGGAAGTGGCTTAGTTGCGTTTTCTTGGAATCGCTCTTAAAATGGCAAGAAAATATAGCCGTGTCCATGAGCGATGGTTATTCCTTACCAACAGACAGGCTGCTAGCTCATTTGCTACCAGCAGCAATAAGACGGCAATGTTAAGGGTACTCTAGACTGACGAGGGCACACGTAAAACGTGGCGATAGTAAATAAAGCAAGAGAGATAAGTCAATTCTCCCAATGCCAGGCAAAGCCGATGTTCAGCCGCATCAGAGTTACGTTAGATTAAAAAATGTAGGCCCAAATACATTTGGATATAAGACAAGAAAAATAATACATAGTTACGACCTAGAATGTATGTTATTGAGACCATCTGGAATTTTCTGATGCCAATTATTGACAGCGAGGTTTTATTACTGTGTAACCTTGATATATTAAGTAGCCTATTCCATTCCTAGAACATAGTTGCACAGTTTTTAATCAACTACTCTTACGACTTCAATGCGAAGAACCATGAAGTGTTGTATTCTTAGCAAAATCTAAATAACAATAACATTTCAACACCAATAAAGTCACACATGCCAATATGTTAGTAACATTCGTGTTGTTATTATTTTGTTATTGTTATAATTTATAACCAGAAGTGCGCGCGTGGCCTTACCTTACGCCCAAAATACAAATCATTATTCTTTAAAGACCCGTTTACATTACACATTTTTGTCCGAAATAGTCTATCATTGACTTTAATCGATTAGTCTAATTATTACTTCTTTTTTCTATACATTGAGTAACTAGTCAACTAGATTAGATGACTTCGAATGGACAAGTCCATCTTTGAGTATCAAAATGGTCTTGGCGTTGTTACGACTACATAGTTCATCAACCAAACGCTACATAAGTCAATAGTTTGTTTAACTTCAAAGATTTTCAATATAGTTGTTTATGTAACGGAAATATGAATTTATTAGTCGTAGCTTATGACGACTATATTGTTAACTCAAATCGAACACTAAATATTTTTATAGTTTTACAAACTATGTTTGACCTTAGAGTTGAACGGCCTAGTCGTTTGAGCTGTCTCATTGTAAACGACCCGTAAGAAATTATACTGTAAAGCAATTTGAAGTATTCACGGCTGAACCTAATTGCTCATAATAATACATACGCAACGCTGTGGAGAATATAATTTACGTGCCTCACGCTAAATTTATTATAATTTAATGTTTGGTTCTGTGCGTTATGTACAGAAGCAATAAGTTCTAAAATTAGAGAAAACAGTTGTTGAAAGTAGCAAGTGCTGTAATCTCAGCGCGGTTGCCGGTCGTGAGGTCATAGGGTCGATTTCCTTGTCGGCTAAAGTCCATTGTTTAGGTTTATTGTAGTATCAATTTAGTGATTGTGCGACTTTACGGCATCGAGTATATTCGATATTTAAAGGTGCATAAGATTGAGATTATAAAATGTATTAAGTATCCTTTTAGTTTGAGTACCTACCAATGTTTAAGCAATGCGAGTGGTCTATTAAATGTGTTGCAGAAATTTGATGTGCTCGAATGACTGTCTACTTCAGCGTCGATAAACAATATTATTATAGAAAAGTAGTATAAAATATTAACAGTAGGTAAGACTGACTATCTCGGTAGCGCAGCGGTAGCGAATGAATCAGCGCAAGGATTGGCGATTCGTCTCGGGTCCGATTCCTGCGTTGTGCAGTGTGTTTGTACTAGGAAATGCCCAGAAAACGACAATAGCCTCGCTTCCTAATACGTAGTAAATAAAATCTATAGTTGTACAAATGTGGGTGTATCATAACAACATACATACAAAGTCGGCTTTATGGTCGTGTCGCATAAATCTGCTCGCACGAATTGTGCGAAACGACAGTATTTAAAGTAATATTTGTTAAGGTGTACATTCACACACCTTCTTTGTCAGATCGGTTAATTTTGCACTCGAATTATAATCGGATATGTGCGGAAAAACAATAAAATATTTTTTTGATACTGACTTTTCGCCCAATTCCTGCGAGCAGATTTATGCGAAACGACCAATAAGCCGACTATGTATGTATGTTGTTGGGATCAACAAGCCACATAGTTATGCATGTATGCATTATTGTTATATATTTATATATTTTTGACGATACGTTTGCACGCCTTATAGCATGACACTCTTTGATATGTAAGACCTTTATGTGTATATTTGTACCTATGATAAACAAATTAATAAATGCTAGGGCTGCCGGTAGACCCAACTTATTTTACATCACTTACAGGGTGTCCGGTAATTAATGGATAACCTGGAAATGTCTTATAGTGGAACTGACGGCGGTTCAGAAAAAAATATGAAAAAAATCTATCCTAACTACTACCTAAGATATGTGTTTTTTTAAATTACCATGTATAACTTTCTTGTATACTACGACCATAGATGAATGAAATCAATCGGTTTTTGTTGTTTTATTATTAAACACTAATAATGCTAATAGATAGACAGTCAAAAGTATGCTATGCTAT
Source organism: Catocala nupta (assembly GCA_963675205.1). Lineage (NCBI taxonomy): Eukaryota > Metazoa > Arthropoda > Insecta > Lepidoptera > Erebidae > Catocala > Catocala nupta. The sequence continues at coordinate 23,658,134 of OY776093.1, read as the reverse complement.
GTTAGCTTGCACTTTTTAATATATATATATATATACTTTTTTCATTTTTTCTGAACAGCATTCAGTTCTACTATAAGACATTTCAAGGTTATCCATTAATTACCGGACAGCCTGTATATTGAGTTTAAATATGAAGTTGCTCCTTTGTATGAAGAAAACCGGTAGCGTTGTGGTTTTCATAATGACTATTTTATCAATATTTTTTGAATGGCTAATTCGGATTCTATGTTTTATTTTTCATGCATAGTTGCTTGTATTTAGGCTACTTGGGTTTGTCTTAAATTAACATAAATATCGACTATCATATAAGATTTAGGACATAAACGGCAATTTCAAGATTTTATACAAAATACAGTTTCATAAAACAGTTAAAACAGTTGTGATTTGAGAAATAGTTTGTAACATATACGATTTTCTTTACCCTACTTTATATAACCTCAAAGGGAAAATACATTATTGATTAAAATACGAACGGTTGCTTGTCATTAGTAAAATTACAGAGCGAATGCAACAAGGAAATGATACTTTGATTGTCACAATCTATACTATCCTTATTAATATTATAAACGCGAAAGTTTGTATGGATGTATGGATGTATAGATGTTTGTTACTCTTTCACGTTAAAACTACTGAACCGATTGCGATGAAACTTGCTATGTAGATAGCTGGAGACCTAAATTCATACATTGGCTACTTTTTATTCCCGATATTCCTATGGCAACGGGAACGGCTGAAACCGCGGGCAAAATCTAGTGTTCAATATATTTTCAGTTGACTTGAATGCACAGATGACCTTGTCGTTTAAGTGCGCGCCTCGACACTGCACCGAGTGTTGTGGATTAGATCTCCGTAAGGGACAAAAAAAGAAATGGGCACAAACAGTTGTACTGAGTTGGGGTGTTCTTTGGGTCCGTTCCGGCGACTGAGGAATTATTCCTAGTGCGGGATCTTTTTTAATTCTATGATAACCTTAATTGAATACATGATGTGTATAACATCATGTATTCAATTATACAGTCTGGCAGCCATTAAATGACTATCTGACTATTGAAGTAATTCAGTCGCTTGAGATAAAAATATGTAAATACAATGCACTTTTATCATCTCAACTTCATTAACTCAGTCTACACAATGTATTTTTATCAAATTAGTTTTATTTACTCTCTGTCTCATAGATACAATAAGAGCGATTATTATGTATTTTCTGCAGATGGTTTTAATAAATAATTTATACTTATGGTTTTAGTACATAGTTTGACTAAAACTTCTATAAAGGGTGTATTAGACCCACGTTTTGCCAGCTATATTATAGGTACTACGTAACAGAAGGCAAGACTGTTATCTTCACATCTTGATAGGCTTTTCTTAAAGGCCATTTCTGTTTTAGAATTATTTAATATATCGCAGGGGACTTTAAAAATACTAACGGTCGCCAAGTTGTCGAAATCGACCATGATTGGTTTAAATTTTAAGTTTGATCGTCATTAAGGATAATTTTACCTTTATAATCACATTTCATTTAGATTTCGCCAAGGCTATCTTTTTCAAACAAATTATTATTTACTTAACTATACTCTTTCATTGACGATATTCCTAAGCTTGCTACTTTGTTTTCTTTTTTTCTTTATTACATATAAATAAGATACAGGTAACCATAGTTACAATAAATTGTACGACGTCAGCCGAACAATGCCGAAATACTATGAACGCGATTCGACTGCTTGTGTCAAATGAATGGTTGTATGCGTGTAAAGAAAGAAAGAAAAATGTTTTATTTGAATCTCCATACATACATAATTTAAAAGAAAACAATATTAAATACAATTTAACAAAGGCGGTACATGGAGATCAAATTAGGCACTGCGTCAGCTATTGTTGCAGTATAGACTACAACGCTGGTATTCTCGCAGGCCTACTAAATAATAATTTATTATAAACATAATTTGAATAACATTGTCGGAATACGAACCTGCGTCCGGAAAGCAACAGGCGCGGCTCAATTCGCTGTTTTTAAACACGCCCAGTAATTGCTTAAAATAACTGTGTCCCTAAAAACACGAAACAACGTGAACTCATCGTGTTTATGGGATATTTTTAGCCAACCAATTACTGAACACGCGACAATTGTACTAATTATAAAAATAGTGGAATTGCGTCGAGGGAAAATTAAAAAGAATTTTCGGCGCCGAGGTAATTAACAAGACTTTTAATCTAAATATTAAAGCTAGTTTTTTACCACGGTATCGCCCGCATAAATCCCACCAAAACGTAGACCACGAGAAAAAGTATCCTATACGTTATTCCAGGCATTTCTGTGTCAACATTTGAATATCATCGCTTTACATACAAACATACAAACTTTCACATTTATACTATTAGTTGGTTATACACTATTACTGTATGTAAACTGTCCCTCTGCTGGGCATATGCCTCTTCTCAGTTTGAAAACCCCTTACACACTGAGAAGAGGCCCGTGCCCAGCAAGGCAAAACTCCACCATGCCGGCTCAGTGGGAGTTGGCAGATGCTCACATATCTTTGAGAACATTATGGAGAACTCTCAGAGTTTTTACCCGTTTAGGCGAGTTTTTACAATACATTGTTATAAATGTTTTTATTATAATAGAACATTGCGTGGGATTTAAGTATGATAGCTTAGCACTTGTATACCTTGTATGTATGTATTATTATAAGCTTTATCGGTGATTTTGCTCGTATAATTGTATGAAAAAATATATAACAATAAATGTTCGTGTTAATCGTGCTTTTTTCCGGGATCGGTATATTATTTCTTATCGCATATTACGGCCCATAAACTTTAGAGGAACTCATGAGGCTATGTACATAGTTACGTATATAAACTGCCATCTACAACTCTATTTCAATTATAGTCAAGATTATATATATATAATCTAGATTTATTTCAACTAGTAGGCAAAAAGAAGTTAATGAGGAACTTTTAGTTACAAAAATGTTAATTGACGTAAATGGCCCATAAACGCACTTACCCCGGTTGTCATTATCTAATTTATTTTTCGAAGTTGGCAGTCAACCAGCTAATTAACTATCTTTCTGTTTTCAAATATTGTTTTCAAACATGCTGTGTTGCCAAAAATCCGTTATTTTGAATGAATATAACATAAAAGATTGACACTAACGTAATTCATTCGTTCTTTAAAATATTCGTGTTCTATTTTTAAATCCGTTTTCTGTCATTTGTACTCGAGTTCGTTGCGATTTTGTATCATTCGGTGTCACGATACAAATACAATGTCGATTGCATGTAAATGTACTGTTTAAGAGTTCATATTCGTATTGATATTGGAAACGATAGTATTTTAATAACAAATCGATTGAAGGTTTTTATTTATCTTGCATGCAGATAAACGAGTAAAAGAGCTAATATCGTTAATTATTTGGTGATGGTATGAATTAGCCGTCTCTAAAAATCGGCGTAAGGGTTGTAGCACTTTTTCTGTGTAGGCTACCTCACCGCAAACAATTCCCTTTTTAAAATTTTAAACCACAATCCTAATAAAACTTTGGTGGGCCCGGGAATTGAACCCGAGTCTTCATGGTATAAAATTAAAATAGCTGTGGATACTCCGCGGTAAATAAAAACCTAAATGTGTCTAATCTATTAACTACGAGTTTGCCTACTGTGTAGAAAAATGAATTATTATCTTTAGTTATCTACGAGTACCTACGTATCTACAGAGTCACTACAAGTACATTCATATGTATATCAATTATTGTGTGTCTGACGGAATTACAAACGACAATTACGTAAGCCCTTCAGTCAGTTATCATTATTTTTCAGCTGACGTTCGCGTGTATTCTGGTGTATCTCACTAAAATAATTTATATTTGGCATCTCTCTCTAATTCTAATTTATAAAATTGGATTTTGTCGTGGTTTATTTAGTTTGCATCTTTTATATGTATATACAAAAGTAGGCAGTTGAAATATATCACTATTTTTGGTGTTTCAAATTAATTCTAGATAATGTTATGAATGCGAATGTGAGTATGTTTGTTACGCTTTCACGCCTGAACTACTGGACCGATCATTATACAATTTTGCATATCCGCGATCATCATCTTAATGTAATAATCTATAAACGGGTGCACGGAATAAAACCATAACAGGCGATAGTTGAAGATATTATTTCCTTAAATTGACACTCCATTGACTCCATGACTCCATAAACCGTGAAAAGTGGGAATAGGACTGATGTTAGCATCATATTATTATACACACAGACTCAAATAACTATTGTTGGATCATAAAAATCTAAGTACTAGCTGTGTTGCATTTGAAATGTGCTACGAATTTATCGAACAACGTGCACTCTAAAATATATCGACATCATATTAGTATTGTTTCTAACAGCAGAATAGACGCCATTATCAATTAGTTATTCCCTTTGCTGCTCTGTAGAGTTCATTCAAAAGTAAACTTATTAAATTGTCAATGCTTTTATCAATGGACAATAAGCTGTGGTTTTCTGTTAAACTAGCTGACCCGCGCAACTTCGTCTGCTTCACATAAGAATATTTACCCCGATTTTGTAACATTTTTTCATTTATGCCCCGCTCCTTTTGGTCGTAGCGTCATGCTACATACAGCCTTCTTCGATAAATTACAGCCTTCCTCGATAAATGGGCTATTCAACACTAAAATAATTTTCCAATTCGAATCAGTAATTCCTGAGATAAGCGCGTTCAACCAAACAAACTCTTCAGATTTATAATATTAGTAAGTATAAATGAGACGATGAATAAATAATGTTGAGTGAGTAAATTCGTTGCACGAGTAAACAGACTGATAATCGGAGGACGCTCGAAAATATATGAACGAGAAATCAGCATGTAAGAAAGTAATGAGTGAATGAAATTAATTACTATAAATTTGTTAGTAGTTGCAGTTTTAATAAGTCTTTATGATTGCTGATGGTAGACTAGCCAGCGGTCTACGTGATCGTAGATGGTAACCGCCGTACATACACACTGAAAGGAATATTATGGTTCATCGCTCGTGTATACGGTTCTGCATGGTTGTGTTTCCTAAGTAAGAAGCCGTTGCCTACCGTAAACCACATAGGTAGGAAACAAGGACACGGTCTGCTACCTCATGATAAGCAATTCCCGTAGCCTGTATGAAAGGGATGGAGGGCAAGAACAGGAAGGGAATGAAGGGAGTGATAGGGCTTCCGGATATCTTGCTGAACATACCGCAAAACTACATATACTGGAACTTTACATTCATGTTCTGTGAGAGGGTAGTATTTCCTCGGTAGAATCGGCGCATTCATGATGAAATCAGCTGATCTCTACTAGCCCGTAGACAAAAAGCCTTGATGTTTGTTAAGAGTCTTTTTCTGTCTGTCTAGACAAACGGACAGACGGATGGGCAACAAATAGATAAGAATAGAAGAAGAAAGAAAGAAAGAAAAATATTTATTTTGGCACACAAGGGCACACGCAAAACACTAAGAAATCAAAATAACAAAATCTAAGAATAAAAACCAAAAGTATACAAAATAAAAATAAAATATAACAATAATAAAAAAAAAAAAAAAAAAATATATATACACTATAAATTAAAAAAACTGCTCACTGGCAACACCACACCTTCCGCTCCAAACGGAAACTGCCTACATTCAGGTCAAGGTTACGTCAAATTGTCAGTGTGCAGCGATACAAACAATAATAAAATAAAAGTATTAAAATTATAGTTCAACACAAATTGAAACAAATGCAAAAATGTGTGTCCCATCAGTGCCAAAATTTGGACATCGCTCAGCGTACGTTGCGATTGTAAAATCGCAACACTGGTATTCTGCGAAATCCAATTTGGTGACGCCGGCGCCTAGTGTCTAAACATATAAAATAAAATATACTTAAATAAGTAAATATACGTGTAAATAATATATAAACATAATTACTAAATATTGTAAAAAAGTGTGGAGTAAGATAATATAACATGAACATTTGAGTGTATTTTTTAAAGCAAGCGTCAGTGTGATATATAATATGTACATATGTCGCATCCGCCCTATTGTACGCGCGATGCCAGCAATTCTAGGAATTGTGAACAAAACTAATGCGCAGTGACATAAGCAACCAGATCACAGAGCATGTCAACAATGAAAGGTAATCAGAACATTCATCTTATTTGAACACTTAACAACTTTGTACATATTTAAATTGTCAATTGAATAATATATATGGGTAATAAAAATGCAAGAATTGAAATTAAAAGACAAAGAAAAACAATATAAGATAAGTTTAAAGTAGGTAATCAAAAACAAACCTGTTTTGTTATAGGACTAAGGAATATAATATAAATACAAAGCAGGACCTCGAGATGCCTGCAGTGTTGAAATACACCGCAATAACACAGACTGGAAACCCTTCCATCCAATACCTAACGGCCAAACCCAAGAAGGTGAGTAGGTGTTTGTGAGGATTAGATATAGAAATTAAAAGTGTTATAATATTAACGCATTGAACTGAAATAAAATGTTCAGTATCACTAAATAGAATAATAATATTTAGTAATTGGAATGGTGTGATTTTATATATATTTTAAGTAAATAGATTTATAATTATGTAGCTTTTTGTGTTTGTAGCAAAAACTTTTTTAGATGAAAAACAAAGGAATTTTTCGATTTCAGGTTGCGGACTGGTGGTGGAAGGTTATTCCAGCAGTGTGATGCGGCATACTTGAAACTACCTCTAAAGGCAGCCGTCCTGTGCTCAGGAATGGATAGTGGATTTGTGACTGATCTCACCGTATATTTGGATTGAGTTTCTCTCCAACAAAGTTTGTCATACAAGTATGTAGGTGTTTTTGTTTCTATAACTCCAAAAAGTAAAGAGGCTAGGTGTAACTTCCTTCTGGCAGCCATTTTAAGGATGTTATGTTCATTTAGATAGGGAGTGACATGGCTGCGCTTGGGTATATTTACACAAAATCTTGCACATGCATGTTGTATGCGTTGTATAAGCCGTGTAGTGCGTGATAACAGGCATGGCCCATACACAGTATCACAGTAATTCAACTTGGACAATACTAGACTATCTACCAGCTGTTTCCTGATTGGTATACTGAGGAAGTTTCTAATATTATACAATATTTTAAGCCGGTAAAAACAGTTACTTAGGGTCTTGCCTATGTGGGCCTCAAAATGCAATTCTGGGTCCATAGTTAAACCCAGATTGCAAACACAATCTGCTCTAAGAGTTGCCTCATTCATGACAATTATTTCAGGCTTAGCAGAGAGTATGTCCCTGATTTGTTGTCTGCTACCCAGTACCATAAACTTTGATTTATGGGGGTTCAGAACCAGAGAGTTTTGCCTTGACCACTCAGTAACTCTTTGTAGGTCTTCATTAAGTTTCTGAACAGCTGATGATATTTTGTTAGGTTTAAAAGAGAGATAAACTTGCAAGTCATCAGCGTACATGTGGTATTTACAGTTCATGAAGGACTGAGCTATATCAGCACTGTAAATTATATATAATAGAGGCCCAAGTATTGAGCCCTGAGGCACACCCCTATGGACAATACGAGGCTCTGAAGTCTTTATACTGCCATCTGCCCCATGAATTTCCACATATTGAGTTCTACTTGATAGGTAGCTATCAAACCACTTTATCGCTTCCACTGAGAACCCATAGCAGGAAAGTTTTGAGAGCAGCAATGTAGGATTTATTGAGTCAAAAGCCCTGGAGTAGTCCAACATGACCAAAATTGTACCATCCCCCTTATCACGTGCCTCAAGTATGTTTCCCACAACATCACACAGAGCTGTAGCAGTTCCCCGTTTCTTACGAAAACCTGACTGTAAGTCAGGGAGGATGTTGTTGTCCTCTAAGAATGACACTACTTGGGCATATACGACTCTCTCCAGTACTTTGGATAAGCATGGCAGTATACTAATAGGGCGTAGATCTTTCATAGATTGAGGACTACTGATCTTGGGAATGGGGCGCACCACTGCACAACGCCAGAGAGCAGGAAAAGTGTTTGTTAGAATAGATTTATTTACTATGTCTGTTATGGTCTGTACAGTGGCTGGCAGTGTTAGGGAGATCATGTCCAAACTGATCCCATCAATACCCTGAGCGTTTGTACCTATATTTCTTATAATTTTAAGAACGGACTCGCTCGCCACTGGGTGCAATTTGAAAGTAGCTGGTCCATGCCTATAGTGCTCAAAGTAACACAGCTGTGAGATGTTTATATTGCATTCACCAGGCACATCAAGAAAGGCCATGTTTATTGTGTCAGGGTCATCAAAGATTTTCGGCAGTGATCTTTCTGTGTGGTCCGGTAGTATATCAGACTTTAAGTTCGTCCATAGTAACTTTGGATTGTGTAAGTTGCTGTTAATATGATTCGTAAAGAATGCTTTTTTTTCTGAGGAAAGGGCAAAAATAGCCTGGTTTTTTAAATCTAAGTAATACTGTTTTTTATTATGATCATCCTTAGACTTGTGATATCTGTCTCTGGCTTCATCCCTTAATTTGAATAATAGCCGAATATTAGGCGTAATCCAGGGTGTAGGTCTGGCTTTGACGACTAATGTTTTGGTTGGAGCGTGTAAGTCGTACAAAAACTGGATCCAGTAGTTGAAAGTATAAACCATAGAATCAACATCACGCATATCACTAATTTTGGACCATGGGATTGAGGCTAGATCTTGCAGAAAGTACTCCTCCAGTATATCCTTAATAGGGCGGAAAACAATAGTCCTTGGGCTGTGTTTTAATTTTTTAAACAATGATTCACATGTAACAAAAGAGTGATGACCAAGATCGCTATTGGAGTCTACTACTATGTTTTGAACGCTTAAGTCGGTGCATATAACGTCTATCAATGTACTGCTGAATACCGTTTTTATCTGTTGGCGTTCGAAAACTTGAGGACAAACAATCTTTCACAATATAGGTTCAGAAATGCATATGGAGGCCATGAACTAAATTATTCTTTAATCTATTATTTTATTTATTTTTAGATATTTCTCTTGATATTTCATTTATTTATTAATATTGCGTATTTCTGCAAATATAATAAAATGTAAAAACGATATTGATAATATCGTATTACGATATTATCATGTGTCATGTGCTTATGTGCGTGGTAAATGGTGTGTATAATAGATAAAAACTTTATTTTTAGAAATTAGTTTTATATGGTCAGTGACATATGACATAATGACTGCAACACCTGGTACATAAATGAGTTGTAAAATATTGAAATTATAATTTGATGGCGATTTAAAGAATGGCCTTGAGTTTCTTGGGATATTTTCTCATAGGCTCAACTTTTGCCTGAACCTTGCAACTAAAATAAGTGTTACTTTGTGACCTAAATGAATAAATGATTTCTGGTTTTGACTTTCGGTAGTTTGAATATTATATCTATTTTTTATACCTATTGTCGGGTAAAGTCACGACGAAGAAATCAAACATTACGTTTAACAGTAATATCAATATGATTATAATTAAAAGATGTGCACGCGGTTTCACCCGTCTTTATGGTTACCGCGCCGCCCCCGTGGGTCGTAACGTGATGTTATATAACCTATAGCCTTCCTCGATAAATAAGCTATCCAACAAAGAGAGAATTTTTCGATTCGAAGCGGTAGTTCCTGAGATTAGCGCGTTCAACCAAACAAATAAAAAAACTCTTCAGCTTTATAATATTATTAGAGATTAGGTGCTTAAACTAGGTAAGAACCAGGCGCTTTATTGATACATTCTAACAAATTTAATGTTAGCTTTGAGAAAGGAAACGTTTTATTTTTGCAAAATAAAACCAATTCTTTGCCTACATCTACATAAAATACTGAAAAGAATGGAGATTATCGAAAAATGCGACTACGCTACTGTTATATTTTAATGATATAATATAATTGGTGATGAGAAAATAAATAGCATATAATATTTATAAGCGTAACGTATTTGTTTGACAAGCTGACAGATAATATTAAAGTTAGGTTATGTCAGCCATATTTTTTTTTGTTACTTGCTTTTGCCTGCGGCTTCACTCGCGTAAAATTAGGTTAGGTTATGTTAGAGAGAGTACTTTTTTAAAATAAAATATAGCCTATGTTACTTGGTGATTACATAGCTTTTTAATAGGGAAAGAAGGTTTAAAATCGGTTGTGTAGTTTTTTAGTTAAATCCATACAAACAAAGAAACTAAAATCAAATCTTTATAATATTAGTATAGATGGTGCGATCCTTCGTGTTATTTTGAAATTTTCAATTGTGTTATGTTAAAATCGAAAATTAAACCAGAAAACTAAAAAAAAACCTAGTCTCTAAAAAACTAGTATACAATACAACGTGCAAGCCTAGGCTACATACATTTGTAACATACCTCCTTTTGAAAATAATTACACGAATTTATTTACACAACAAAACGTTGCGCCACTGTCTTCATCGCTCTTCAGTTTTTACTCACTTTTATTACAGTTCCACTTTTTGCCGTGTCTATAAATAAGTTGGGCGCTCAGTATCTAGATTATACAACAAATTAATGTGAGACGTGACCTCTGCATAATAATCACAAAAACTGTTTCACCAATATTGAATAACGAGTTTACAACATTATTATCTTATCTAATAAAGAACTGTATGGTACGGCAGTGGTTAAACGATCGCTTCGTCACTGTCGGCTTTATTTGTTTTACTAGATTTACCCGTGGCCTGGCTCGCGTTTATATAGATTTTGTCAACAAATTCCTATCTCCTATCTCCCGGAAACAGTACTTATTTTCGGGATCAAAGGTACCCTATGTCTTTTTTCTGTGGGCCTGACAATGTGTATGCAAAATTTTATGATGATTGGTAGAGGAGTTAAGGCGTGAAAGCTTAAAAAACAAACAAATAATCAAACAAACAGACAAACAAACATACATTCGCATTTATAATATTAGTTAGGATATATTTGAATAAAAAGTAACTCTTTCTGTTACATTTACCGACTGAACTGCTGTACGAGATACGTAATAAATTGGCATAAAAATAGTTTGAATTCAAAATTTGATTACGTAGGCTAATTTAAATAAAATTGAGGAAGGTCGTGTGTGTTCGCGTTGCGTATTCTTTAATTAGAAAGTAATGTCATGGCCTTACTTACGGTCGGTTTTTGGTTCTATTTCCAATTCGGACTAAGTGCTAATGAAAGTTTTTGGCAATTCTTGCGTCAAACTTTTTTATTCATTTTATGAATCAACTAAACTAATACATACTATAACTAACTTATATCATATACACACTTATATTATATCATGTACAGAAATAGATTACGAATAAAAGTGTACTTATGAAACTAAAATACTAAAAATTATTGGTGACAAACTAAGACTCGACTGATCGAATATAAAATGCATTTGTTATGTTATAATTGTTTAAAGTTTCTCATATTTCACGTGAGCTATGTAATGTTCTTTTTGAGAAATAAACTCTTTAAACCGAATATCCAACAAATTGATTAAAGATGTAAAAGTAAAACCTTATAATAGGCGTCATAAGAACTCTCCACTTCAAAGTCGACTTACTGGTACTGTGCCCAGAAGACTGAGAAAACTTACCAGCAGTTGTTGACTGTTGTTGTTGTTTACATTTAATGTACGTAGTTGATATCATGCTTACGTCATCGGGCTGACCTTTTCGCGCCATTGTTGCTTTCACTAGAATCAATCAGGCTATCGACGGCTTGCGATCGTCCGTCCTACAGGAAGAGATAGTACCTATCAGAGTTGGACATTAGTTCAGCTACGACAATTATAAATATACTCTTTCAAACTGGCTGTGCTATTAAGTAATAAAAAATTAGTATTTTGCCCGCAGCTTCGCCTGTTCGGAAAAAGTATGTTATTCTTGGATGACAGGTAGCTTATGTCCTTATCTGTAGCCCGGATAAGTTGTATGCGAAGTTTCATGTTAATCGGTTGGGTAGTTAAGGCGTGAGAGCATAACAAACAAATAAAATCACATTGGCATCAATAATATTAGTTAGGATAGTTAAGATTAGGATTTTCTTACATGTCTTATTTGGTAAAGAAACAAACTCACATAAAATCATTCAGATGCTGCTTTTTTCGATATCTCTCTATTATATACAGATGATAAATAGAAGAAAGACAAGAGATGGGTCTCTATGTATTGTCTCTAGCTACCAATAAACCTTATTGTACCAATGTAGAAAAAAAATTACATTTACTACATTGATAATAAAATGTAGAAAAATGGACTAAACATAGTCTAACGCTTATATGCCCAAAGTGGTAAGCAATGCCGGATCTAGACATTTTAGGATGGAGCTAGATCCAGTCATGGAGCCCTTGCTTGCTTCAAATTTTTTTCTACCACCAAGTCCCTGATATTTATTTACTTCTTGGAATTTGGCACCTAGAATAATAATAAATAAATAATAAATATTCTACCACATACACACAACACCATCTAGCCCAAACTAAGCAGAGCCTTTATTATGGGTACTAGACAATGGATAGACATACATATATACATTTTTTTTGTAAATACATACATATTATACCTACCTAGAAACACCCAGACCAAGACAAACATCCATGTTCATGCACACAAATGTGCTGACTTGTGCGGGAATCGAACCGCGATCTCAGGCGTAGCAGTCGGTTAGACTAACCACTACGCCATCGAGGCCATTTACACTATGGTATATGGGCACGTACTGGGAGTAAGCACAGTTCGCCAGCTACGATTATTAAAGGTCTTCGATAGTACGAGGCGAGTCTATTGTCACCTACTGCGCACAGTATTGGACTTCGTCTTGCTATTAAGAATTTCTTGTCAGGAAAAGCCAATGACACTTTGCCTGACTTGAAACCTCATGCCCAGCAATCGCATACACTGTCGTTGCATCACCGAGGCAGTTATTAGACGATTAAGATGCCATTATTTGCGTTAAAAGGACCGATCAATGACAAAATTATTTGTATTTCAACCAAACGTAACACTTGTGTGTCGTTTTCCCTGTGTTATTTAGAAGGTAAAACATAAGGATAAGGTATTATATTGTCAAATAGCTTGTATTTCTGTCTATGCGTAGTGCCATTATGTTCTCGTGCAAATAAATGTTTAAATAGTATTCAATAATATGTAATAACAGTTACGTAGCACATATGATAATACATAAGTTATATATTATTTAAAACATCACAATAATGACTGACTTTACAACAATACTATTGACAGCGCCCATATTCCAATTTCTCAAAAATAAAAACCATTTTAACCATCTCGTGACAATTATGAAAGCGTTGTGTCTGGACACCGACGTACGAATGATCGTAAAAGAATTAAGAGAAGGCCGTACCTATTTATAAAAAATATGAAGCCGTTTGAACTGTAAAGCGTCTCCAAGAAATAAAAATAAATACATACATACCTCTAGAAAACCTTACCCTCATTCTGATATAGTTGGGTAAAATTCAGAAATATTTATGCCAAATGCAATATTTAATTACAAGCATCAATTCGCTTTTCTCTATATCATCGTAAAGGCCTTCAGCCTTTGCCCTGCAGTGGGACAATACAGGCTGAAAATAATAATAATTTATCATTGTAAGGTTAATATTAGGTCCACCTATATAGAAATACGCAAGTTGAATAACAATCAATAAAATAATCAATCACGGTCTATCAAACACGCATCCCTTTTCCCCATAGTCCAGATACATTGTTCTATACGTAGTCCTACAACTGGGGCAGCCAGTGCCACCGTCGGTGTTCCATCCCACTTTAGACTAAAACTCTCGAAGAACCTCTTCACTTTGTACCTGTGATAAGAAATAATAATTATGTTAGAACATACCTGTGACAAGAGAAACAGAAATTTAAATATAAAACAGAGTCGAAAAATCTGTATAGAACTGACTCGAACAGGGATTTATTTCCATCGCCATATTATTTAATATAGCTTATCCTCTTTCTGATGTCAGCAAGAGGATAAGTATTTTATGTTTCTTTCGTTGAGCATAAGTCCTTTTTGTGATATTCACAAGGCGCGAGCGGTACTCCTAGTCGGAAGCATCCGTATGTCGTAGGATTGTTTGCCGTGTCGTGCTGTAAAGAAAAAGGAAAGGTTATAGGTATATATCAAATGCAAATGCATTGAGAAGGTCAAGAAAAATTTATAGTAAATACTATAAATTTTTCTTGACCTTCTCAATGCCTCGCTTGGATTACTGATACAGGAGAAAGTGATGAAATATTGGTAAAAATGTCTTTATTTTGTTACAAAATTTAGTTCCGCTTGCATTGATTCTTTCTTACAGAAATCAAGAGATATGAGATGTTAGTGTGTAATTCAAAGATAGGCCATACTATAGCTATTAGCGATATATCGACTATTTGTGTGATGTTCAACTAATTTTGATACTTAAACGATTGTTTTTTTGCACAATCAATGTGCTGATAACTCATATCGTACTTGGCTGTCGCTTTGCTAGTAAACAGACAAACCAACTGTTCTGTCACGGTAGTATATAATCAGAAACTTTGCTACAGTTGGTTGGAGATTTTTTTATTAGAATAGTAAATTGTATTATCACTATGGTTCAACTAAAATTATTACTTAAAACTCAAATTATAACAGCAGAATCGGACGTGAGTTTGGTAGTGAGGTTTAGTAGAACTTAATTCGATAATTACATCTTACAGAATATCACTGTCTTGCGTTTCAAAATTTATATTCCAGTTATACTCAATGTGGGATACCGGTCCACTATACGGGTCGATGATCTTGCCAAAGTACCGTAGCGGGGTGCCATTATCCCCTTAATGTGGAAGGTTAGATGGTCATCACTTTGACTACACGAGAAGCATTTACAATAAGGCTGGAAATAAGCCGAGGAAGATGAAGAATCAAAATTGTTTTCTTGTTGAAGAAACTCATCTTTTTTTTTAGTTATGTATTTATGTGTAATGTCAATCACAAAAGAGAGCATTATAATATACAGTCCGTGGCTAAAAACTTAGTACACAGATAGATCATGCCATGGATTAACAAATGGAATACTTTTTTCCTGGTTTGTGTATAACACAATTGTTATATAACACAACGAAACAAAAATTTCTTCACAGAAAATACCACTGATACTTAAGAAGAAGAACTGAATTCCAAACTGTGCTTTACTGCACTCATAGTGCAGTAAAGCACAGTTTGGAATTCAGTCGACAATAGATAAACTACTTTTCCTGGAAACTACATATTGATATTGATAATGTATATATATATGTATTAATATGATACAATAAAACAAAAAAATAACGGTCACGAAACAAGGGAACGTGAGTTCCTTGCTCATTGTTTTTCGACTTCAACCCATTCGTAAGACAAGCAATTATCTTAACCTAAGGGTTAGGCTAAAAGCAGTTGTATACACTGCTGTTTACCCGTTTTGGGTCTATACGCTATATAGTTTTAAACACATACTATTGAGTGTAGTAATGACTAAAGCGTGGTCGGTTTATGTCGTCAGCGGAGATTTGACCCGCCGTTATCGGATGTTATCGCTTAATCTACGATTACCACGCAACGTTCTACTATAGCATTACACATAATGTTCTAGTATCGATAATGGCACACTACTAGCTCATGATATATCGGAATTTTTGTTATTAAGTTTTCATTTAATACTATCTGACCCGAGAGACGTTGTCCAGTCTTAGACGAACTGTCAAACTCAAGAAGTTAAAATAGTCGCTAAGTTCTCTGAAATTATCCAATTTTCTGCGCAATTTTCTTAACTTTTCTTCCTTAAAAACCTTTTACAAAGTATTATAAAACTTAAAAAATCAAAGATTAATGAAAATGGTCAAGTCGTTCTCAAGTTATGGCGTGACCAAGGGAAACAAGGATTCATTTATATAAATATTGAATATAATTTCGAGAGTGTAATAACCACAAGTGCACGCAAACTCGAGATTCTAAACAAGGTGCGGCGTTTCTTTACTCCTGAACAGCGGTATTTGCTGTATAAGGCCCAAGTCCGTAATAGCATGGAGTACTGTTCGCACCTTTGGAATGGCGCCGCTAAGTACCTACTTGATGCCTTAGTTAAATTGCAACGTCATGCCGTACGTATAATCGACAGCCAGAAGGTTACAAAGGACATCGAACCGCTACAACTTCGTAGAGACATTGCGTCCCTTAGCGTATTCTATCGTCTCCATCATGGCGAATGCTCTGAAGAGTTATTTCCCCCTTCTTTTTAAGAACCACACGTGCCGGGCTTCGGGCTTAATCCCGTCTCGCACCAAGAGGTTCAGCAATTCCTTCTTATGCCGTACCATACAACATGGAATGGTCTTCTGGCACATGTGTTCCCTCCCTTTTATCCTCGTCGTCACCGTCTCTGGTCTGTAATTGGGCTTTCCATCAGGTCCGATACAAACACTTAGACAGGCCAATAAAAAAGTATAGATATCTATTTATATTAAAAAAAAGACAATTCCTACTCTAGTTATAAATACTGTGTTGCGAGATATTTACAGACATTCAAACCACGGACATCAATGTACATACATACATAATACATACATAGATTCACGCCTGTTTCCCAGAGGGGTAGGCAGAGACTACGGATTTCCATTTGCTACGATCCTGACACACTTCCCTGGCTTCATTCACTTTCATAACATTCCTCATACACGCTAGCTGGTTTAAGTTGCTCATAACCTGGCCTTTATTCAGAACGTTTCCGATCTGATCAAGAAACGTTCACCTAGGTCTTCCCCTTGCGACTGTTTCATTCATACTAGCCTTATAAACTTTCTTAGTCAGTCTTTTCTCGTCCATTCTTTCTACATGCCCATCAATGTAGTACACATAAAATTTGTTTCATGTGAGAAACGAATCCACAACACTCAGAGCAGTGGCATTGGCGAGGCGACCACATAAAACATTTCGCCATCCATTAGTTTACATAATGAAACTGACATTTTGTATGAAGAGAATCGGTAATGACGTATTATTCATACAAATTGGTTCATCAATATTTATAAAATTGCATATCTGAATTCTAAAATATTTTATATGTATTGTTGCCTGACTTTATGTCAAATATGGTTTGTTTCAAATTATCAAAAACAGCAACCATCATGTAATGACCTGGAAAGACGCTAAACATCGTACTAACTAATCATAAATTATATAAAAACTAATCGACGTAAATTACTGATAATATATGCTATTAATTATATATGTACATTTATATAAATTCGATTACAATATCGCCATCAATTTCCAGAATCACTATAGTATTTTGTATTAGAATCACGAAAGTAGATGTAGAAGAACGGTATATAATAATATAATAATATATAATATTCTACTACATACACACAACACCATATAGCCCAAACTAAGCAGAGCTTGTACTATGGGTACTAGACAACGGATAAACATACATATATACCTTTTTTTTTGTAAATACGTACATATTATACATAGAAACACCCACACCAAGACAAACATCCATGTTCATGCACACAAATATTTGTCTTGTGCGGGAATCGAACCCGCGACCTCAGGCGTGGCAGTCGGTTACACTAACCACTACGCCATCGAGGCCGACAAAATACGTACGTCCATTATATTATGTTAAGATATTCTATTTCAAAAGAGACTGATTTTCAAACATACATATAATTTAAAAAAAGGTTATATATGTTGTATTTTGGATCCATAATTAAGTTAAGGCAGCAAACTACACTAACGAATTATACTGCTATACTTTAAGTTTAAATTTATCAACATGTGCTTATATAACATATGTACAAAAGTAAGGTATTACATTTATAAACATGCCAGACACATTACCTATATACATATATGTATTTATAAGTGTGACCTGTTACCCTAATCCAATTACCGACTCTCACACAACTCTGCTTAGCCCTTTACGATAAAAGCCACGATGGTTCGCGAACATTAAATAAAAGTGAATATTATGATAACAAACATCTATTATTGTTCGACATGACTTTGTTATACAACTTTGTAACGTAGTAAGACTCTCACTGGCTTTTCTATAGCGTTGTTAACGAAAATACTTGTAAACCGACACAGCCCAGGGCGCAGTTAATTTCTCTCGGAAAACTCGAGCGAAATGCCTGACTGTTGGTTAATTAACTTCTAAATACTTTTAAGATACGTGTAACAAGAAAGTATGGTCGTAGTATGTTTGGTCGATAATTAGTTAGTAGATGTTTTGGAGCTGTATGTGGTAGCTCTCTCGTGCCTTTTATAGAGAACTCACGAACGCCTGATCGACGTGGCGCTTCGCCCAAGTTTTTGAAGGCTGGTCTTTACTTGGATGCAAAGAATTAGCATTGTCATCTAACGTGGCAATGCTGCAATCCTATTGGGCTAGTTACTAGTCGACAGCGTTGCTAACAAATTTTACGACGATGTTATAAGGTTATATTTGTTAGTAAGTTCTCAGTTTTCTCAGTTTTCAGTAGTCACAGCGTTTGCTGCATTAAGTTAAGTGGTTTGAAGAATTATAAGAAAACTTTTGAGTAGCTAGTATACTTGTTAATCCATCTAATTATATTAAAATGATTTTATAAGACGTGGGTTTACGTCCGCGTTGCAGTGGGGATCACAGCGGGTCATTCTTACTAGTTCCATCGATATATTTTGTTCCATGAAATTAGTGAGACATTTTTCTCACTGGTTCCACGGATCTTGTTAGTGGAACTAGTAAGGCAAATCTATTTGGTTATTCTCATGAGTTCCATCGTCTATTAATTCTATGGGACTAGTGAGACTAATTTTTCTTAGTACTTCCATGGAAGATCTCAATGGAACTAGTAAAAACGATTAGTTTCAGTAGTCGTACTCTGAAGATGAGAATGAAAATGAGATGATTACTAGTTCGTAAGAATGATTCATTAAATCTGTAATGTGCACTTGATAACAAACGAAGTAATATTCGTATTACTAATAAGACTTATATATTGGCTCGCTGTGCACGCATCCCATTTTCACCCCGCGCCGGTCGGTTTTCGATAATATAATAATAATAATCATGTGAATGTGAGTGGCGACACTGCGGTCCTGAATGCCTCAGAGAGTGGGTTAGGGCCTCGTCCCCGGCTTGCCGTTACTGGTTGGCCGGGGTGGAACTTCAAGAGCGCCCATAGGACTCTCAACTCTGGCTTGCCTTGGTCGGCCGGCCAGAGGGGGGCTGCTAGAGCTATATGCTTGGGGGTGGAAGTGTCATTTTCAAGGGCATAACTACGGGAAAACCTGCTCCGGGTCTCCGTTGTCACGAGACCCGTGATGGTGAAACCGGCGCCGCACCGCTCGACACCCCTAGCCACTTGCACCGGTGATGCCCTCTGCTGCTGGCTTGTATGCCTATAGTGGCTTATCAGGAGGCCCATCTAGTGAGTTGGCGAGTCACCGTCTGCCCATTGCATTGATGCTATTAGAGTATTTAGGGCAGACGCCGTTTTTCATCCATAGTTAGCAATATACCGGTCCACCAAACACCCATACCTATAGCCCATATATTAGAATCCATACGTAGCAATAGTCCTACGCCTGCTGCGGCTAGTGCCTCTGTAGGTGTTCCATTACACCTTTGATTATAACTCTCGAAGGACCTCTTCACGTTGGACCCATGTCTCCGTGTAAGCCTCCCAAAGGGCCAGGTATTTTCTAATATAATATGTTAGAAAGTACCTGTGATAAGAGAAACATAATAATCGACCACATACACACAACACCATCTAGCCCAAACTAAGCAGAGCTTGTACTATGGGTACTAGACAATGGATAAACATACATATATACTTTTTTTTTGTAAATACATACATATTATACATAGAAACACCCAGACCAAAACAAACATCCATGTTCATGCACACAAATATTTGACTTGTGCGGGAATCGAACCCGCGACCTCAGGCGTGACAGTCGGTTACACTAACCACTACGCCATCGAGGCCGACAATGACGATGCTCGCGTTATCTACTATATTAATAGACTGTACTATTTAATATCTTCTTGCAGATGTGTGTACATTACAAAACGCATGTCTTCTCACTTGTAAAACTCACTTGCTATTGGGCCATTGGGCTAACACTTGAACACAATTTTTTTACATTAAGCTATTAATTATTGCATTTACCGTTGCCTTATAGTGTTTTCAAGACTATTATTCCGTAATCAGCAATAATAAGAGATGTGTTTATATTGCGTAGTTTATCCGTTGCCGACCGCTGCCAGGGTTATCTCGTCGACGTCATCTGCCAGATCACTGATAACAAGAATCGGCGAGCCGTGGGTAAATCGTCTCGGTTTTAGTTGTAGATAAATTGCCGGTATCTTTGTATATCTACTCATATATCCTCAAAAGGGTAAGCAGATCTGTATTTTACCCACATCTCGCCATGACTTTATAACAGTACTAGCTTTTACTCGCGGCTTCGCTCGCGTAAATGTACGTTAGGTTATGTTTGTAACAGTATTTTTTCTGGATGAAAAGTACCCTATGTCCTTTTCTCTACCCCTGGCAACGAGTATGTCACATTTTATGATGATCAGTCAAGTAGTTAAGGCGTCAAAGCGAAAAAAAGAAACTCATATTCGCATTTATAATGTTAGGATATAATATCAGCCCTGGATATAAATTCTGCCACAGCTGGGCACGGTATTCTCCTCAGTTTGATTGGGAATTGGGTTAGTCTACCACGCTGGCCTTGTACAGGATGGCAGACTTCTCATGACTCCGAAAGTATAATGGAGAACTTACAGACATGCAGGTTTCCTCCAAACGTTTTCCTTCATTGTTAAAGGTTAAAGCGAGCGATAAGTAATTATTTAAAACGCAACGTATACGTATGCTTCAGGACCTAAGCGGTGTTTAATGTTTTTCCAAATAACACCTCATACATAATGCACGTTGGTCTTATCAACTATCAGACGGTGTTAAAACAATAACGGGTAATGGTTCATTGTGGCTCCATGCAAAACAGCTTGGGTTACCGTGATGAGCCATTGTGGGACGCATTGTGTTCAATGCTCTCACATGGTGACGTATTAACTTTAATACTTCTTAGTAAATAAGGTTGGTTCATATTTCGTTGGTTGCCATAATAAACTATTGATACCAATAGTTTTATCGTACTGACCTATTTTCGTCACTTATGTAGAGAAGGGCGATACTGAATGAAAAATAGATCAATTATACTCAAGACGTATGTAAAGTCTTTGTAAACAAACAATTGTCAATTTAGTTAAATATGAAGATTAAAAAGCAAAACCTTACACAATAACTTATTAAATTGTAGTATTTTATAAAATAATATATAAGATAGCAATGAAAAATTTAAACAATAATAATATAATAATAATATTCTATCACATACACACAACACCATTTAGCCCAAACTAAGCAGAGCTTGTACTATGGGTACTAGACAATGGACAAACATACATACATATATACTCTTTTTTTTTGTAAATACATACTTATTATACATAGAAACACTTAGACCAAGACAAACATCCATGTTCATGCACACAAATGTTTGATTTGTGCGGGAATCGAACCCGCGACCTCAGGCGTGGCAGTCGGTAGTCGGCAGTACACTAACCACTACGCCATCGAGGTCTATGGTACGGTAGCAATGAAATTTTTAAATGTAGAGTTTTATATAATAGTATGTAAGGTAGAGATGACGACTGAATTCGAATTGTATTTATTTATAAGTTTGCATTCAATAGGGTTGCCTATGTTTGATTTTGTGCATTATTTTACATACAAGATCAAAGAACAATCAAAATAAATATAATTCTGCAAACAACAAAATTGGTTGCAGAATAAGGGAGTAATTAATATTTTAAATTTGGATATAAGAGAAAGTGGGGTTGTAGTGGGTCTCCCTCGAACAGCTACGTTTAAATAGTAATAATAGTAATAGTAATAATTTGTCATTAGACACTTACCTCTAATACTAGTTTCAATTCGCTTTTACTTTATTTATTTTAGAGCAGATTTATAATTTATTAAGCATTTACAGTAGTCTATGATGTATGCTCGCTTGTAATACATGGTTCTTATCACTCCCGCGTTGAAGTACTTAAGGCAAAGGAACAAAAAAGTGCAACGAGTGGCTTAGTTGGTAACGCATTTTATTAGAGGTAAGGGTTCAATTTCTATATGAAGGATTCATTAATATCTCAATAATCCTTAACTTATATTACAGCCATATAATTTTTAAGTCTCGTCCAATTGATATGTGATAATTATAATATAAATATTAATTCCTATGCAAATTTAAGCAGTATTCGCTCGATAACAATGTGTCGTCTGCCTTTGACATTCGTCTAAAAACAAATGACGAGCGGCGGTGTTTTGTGCGTCCGTCACTCATATTCAGCTGTCGTAAGCCGCGTTGTGTTATCTACGGAACAATTATTTTGTTTTAGAAAAATACCGGACCGATCTTTTCGCTATATCTGCATGTACAAATTAAAAATAAAAAGTACAAAATACAAAAATTTTGCTTAAAGTACCTAACCACAAAAAAAACCATAATGCGCTGATTCGATTTCGATAAAAGATATAAATTTTATCGAAATCGAATCAGCGCTTTATGAAAATTTGAAAAAGAGAGAGAAGAGAGGGAATAAGAAAATATGAAAGAGAAAAAAGAAGCACCTACTATCAATTCAAATTCAAATCAATTCACAATTGGCGGAGTAATCGCGTAACAAACATCAACTATCGAATAACAAGTATATATGTATGTTTATCCATTGTCTAGGACCCATAGTACAAGCTCTGCTTAGTTTGGTCTAGATGGTGTTGTGTGTATGTGGTAGAATATTATTATTATTATTCCATTTATTCCAATTTTTTCTCGTAATTATATTTTACATTATACATATATACAAAAATATAAAATAGGACCACGGAAACCCACCGATAGCGGGTGCAGGGACCAAGCTATCGATGGTTAGGGCTCCAGAGAAAGGAACCTCCGCACTATGCGCGCCGTGTCGAGCAATACTGCCTTCTGAATCGAGGACTTGACCCAACCATTCAACGCGAGCCTCTTAAGATGGTGGTCGAGGCTCTTGGCAATTAACCCGTTTACCGAAACGACTATTGGTACAATGATCGCCGAGCCCACCAGATACTTAATTTGTTTATCTTTTTCATTTTTATGTTTATCTTTCACGAGATTATTATTATTATTATACAAACATGGCAACCTTTTCTTAAAGTCGGTTAAAATGGTAAACTTGGTTATTGTTTAAAATAGATTACTTTGTCTCTATTCTGCAAGCAGCGATCCTAGAGTACAAATTATTAGACTGCACCACAGAGGTCTTGAGTTCAATTCCAAAGTGTCACCTCTGACTTTACGAACTTATGTGTGTATTTAATAGTTAATCATCTCTCGCTTTATCTGTAATTATTAACACAAAGACATCTAATTTGTAATCTAAATTGCTTGTAATAAGAAAAAAAGATAATAAATATGAGAAATGTCAAACGAGTGGACAAAACACATGCTATAAGAAATAGTTTGATTAGGGGTGACTTTGTATAGTATGTTTGATGAACCCTCACATAGCCATTAGATGGACCATTAACGTATCAGATAAATGTAATCGTTCTTTAGCTTTTAATTGCTAATTGACCTCAGTATGATATGCTATTGATGATAGGAACGATGCGATCAGCGGGGGTCATTGATTAGGTGTTCGATTCATTACAATAAGCAATATTGCCATAAAAAATAATTTAATAATATATCTCAAGCAAGCAGTACTCTGCGATTTTGTCCACGTTTATTATTACTGCTTCGTTTCCATGGCATTTTGTTATACCAGCTTTTACCCACGGTTCGATACCTCGGGAATAGTATATTTTTCTGGATGAAAATAACCTTATGTCCTTTTCTGTACCCCGACTAATGTGTATGTGAAATTTCATGATGATAGGTTGAGTAGTTGAGGCGAAAAAGCGGAACAAATAAACAAATAAATAAACCAACCAACTAACTCACATTATCATTCATAATAGTAGTTACGATAGCCAATGTTACTTCTAAATAAAATAGCTTAATATACAGGTTGATTTTGAAATCGTGTAATTCCTTTTAACCACGCATTCTACTGGTGATATAGAATAACCCTGACCATATTTTTTCTTAATTAGAATTAGAATAATGGTTTCGGCAAAATTAGAGTACAGATTTACAGTACGGGTTCGATTCCCGCACAAGACAAATATTTGTGTGCATGAACATGGATGTTTGTCTTGGTCTGGGTGTTTCTATGTATAATATGTATGTATTTACAAAAAAAAAAAGTATATATGTATGTTTATCCATTGTCTAGTACCCATAGTACAAGCTCTGCTTAGTTTGGGCTAGATGGTGTTGTGTGTATGTGGTAGAATATTATATTATTATATTATTATTTTTATCATGAAATGATTTCAAATAGTCATATTTTAACCACCTGACACAATCTTAATATTTTACTAATTTAAAAATAATAACATAACAATAACTGATGTCGTAAATAATAAGGGGCAATAAAAAGGACCGCCCGTTATTATTTACGACATTAATTATTAATATGTTTTTTATTTTAATTAGTAAAAAATTAAAATTGCCTCGGTTGGTTAACATATGACTATCTGACACCATTTCACATTACACAATATAAATCTAATTAAATAAAAATATGGTCAGGGTTATTCTATATCACCAGTAGAATGCGTGGTTAAAAGGAATTACACGATTTCAAAATCACCCTGTATAATATAAAATAATAACAAAGAGAACGATACTCCACCACTGTTGCCTAGTGCAGATTGGCAGACTTCACACATCACGCATGTTTACCTTCACCGTTAAAGCAAATGATAATTAATACACACACACATACACACAACTTGGAAAAGTTAGTGCCTAGAGTTTGAAGTCTAGACTACTGGATATTAATCCAACCATTTGGACTAGGCAAAATTATAAAAGTCTCTCCAAACTATTTGGTCATATTTAAAAACAATCACATTATGTAATTTCTTCCAACTAATTGAAGAAAGTAATTTCGAATCAAGAAGAACAAAAAAAAAACTCTTAGTAGAAAATTGTTCTACTTTTCTCTAATAAGATCTAGATTACTTCCTTTAGTTGTAAGAAATGGCATTGTATGAAATTGACGATTAACTGGCGAGATCGGGATGGTATGTAGTAAAAGGAAAATCTAGAGTTCCTAACAAGGCTACCTAGGGCATGTTATTGTATATTCCTTTGTTAAAAAATAGTTTTTTATTTAGTACCTTGTTTACTATATTCAATAGCCAACAATTTGTGACAACACGAGGTCAATGACATTACCGTATACGTCACAAGTTTGGCGAGATGGAAATATAATTTTGTGTCTCCGAACATCGGGGCTTATAAATGAGATGTCCATTTGGTTTTGTTTAGAAACATTGCCCGTTATTTTTTTCTATTATGTTGTGAAAGATGGTGAATAAACGTGCTAGATATTATGAGAAGTAAAGATTCATGTTAGTTGAACGGTAAATTGGTATAACCGCTGTTTTGGAGTACTTAAACCTTCCAGCATTTTATGCAAATATGTATCAATATATATAAAATAATATATTTGCGTAGTGTTTTTAATTGCGGTGCTTTTATATTTCGTTTTTTTTTTAATAATTAAGCCTCATGTTATATTTCAGACGCTAAATTAACTTTTAATACAATTTAATTACAAAAAGATTGGTCAAAAAAAGTATTTTAAATTTATATTCTATATCTAAAATATATCGTAATGGTTAAAAACTTATAAGGAATACATTTAATAATATTAAAATCTAAAATATAAGGTTGATTAGCTATTTATAGCGATCTCAAATTACTTATGTATTTTCATTGATTTCTCAGAATATTTTCAAATATCGAAGAATGAAACGCAGTATCTACAAAATTAGGTTATAAATTTCTAGAATGTAAGTTAACGCCGCCAGCTTCGCTAAAAAACTAATTTCTTGTCCTAAATGGGTTCATATCGATACGACCTCTCGGCAAGTTAGATACCTTAATTGTCCATTGGACTAACGGCACAAATCTCAGCTCGGGCTGAGGCAAGTACTTTTTGGAAACTATGGGTATCTATATTGACTAGTGGTCCTGAAGTGAGTGAGATTGAGCTCTGTAAGCGGTCAATAGGCGGATAAGTAGTCAATGCCTCTTGCACTTTGCAGCATATATTTGTTGTAATTAATTAATCGAGAAGAGAGGTACCTGCCACGTAACCTTAGATCACGCCACAACATATGCGGCGAGGCGTAACACGTGTCGACGCATATTTTGTGTTCGAAGCACAATACTGCAAGTTGAAATACGACCGGATGCCTAGACATGGCTGTCTCTATCCAGTGGAGTTCGGTATTGTCAACTTTTTTCTATTCCAGTAGTTAGAGTAGGCTATCTGAGGATGCGTGGCGGGTTCCTCTCTTCCCAATTATTTTATTACAATGGATTTTCGCCAAATAATACTAAATTCGATTATTCAATATATATTTTTATTGATTAGCAACAGGCGAGTTATGCCTATATCACAGTCTTACAGGCTGACGGCCTCTATGCAAAAAATCAAAGTACAACATTCGCATAAACATAAAATGATCTGCCGAAAAATAATGAATTTTTAATTTATAATAATAAGTCCTCTAGTTGACAGTGAACTTGACAATGAAAAATACAAATGGATATCATCATTTGTCGACGAGTTGAAAGGAAGTCGACAATCGTTACAAAGTGACATTAATGCGATGACTCGCAGAAATCGGAGAGGGGCCGCCGAGTTTCGGCCGGAGACAGATTGTGAAGTGCCAATTTTGGGAACGATACATTTATTGATTGAAAATCGACGTGTTATTTGCTTTGAAAGCGTTTAGTTTCAGTGGTTATCTCACTATAAATACTCACGTAACGTGCATTCTATTTACGCATGAGCGCAGCAAGTACTGAGCTGGAGCCCTTTGTTATGCATTTATGCCAGTTTATATTTATTTTGTATGTGTAATCTTGTAAATACTTGTCTTAATTCTATAAATATGTAACAACTATATATGTGTCACGAAAATAAATGTTTTAATGGATAAATATTTGTAAGTGTTATAGATAGTCGAGATTCGACGCTTTTTTACTTGTTATATATCCTGATCCAAACTAATATTATAATAAGGAATGTAGGTTTGTATCTTAACTACTCGATCGATCATGACGAAATTTAGCATACACGTCAGTGGTACAGAAAATGACATAGGGTACCCTTCATCCATACTGTTACTAATCTAAAACCTACATTTAGGCGGCCGTAGCTGCGGGAAAAATATAGTACAATATATATTCACACTATGAAAGGGTAAACAGAGATATATTATATGCACAATAATCGGGAACATTTCCAGACTTTGAAAGGCTTGACTGAGAAGCTTTTTGCCCGATCTGGACATTGCCCCCGAGATGACATATTTACTACCGCAACATCTATTCTTTAAAGCATAATGGCTTTCAGCACTTGATGATCACGTAGGAAGTAGTGTTGACATACAGTCTGGTTAAGTATTTCAATATTCTGATCATGGGATAAGAGGAAACATTTTAAAGTAGTTATATGATTTTTAAGGCGTTTTATTAATAGAAAATTATATAGGTATTGTACAAAAGGAACATTTTTACAATTACTTACAATGTATGTAATGATTACTATACATGTTTGAGACGCTAGGTTCATGGGGACCGGGCCACTCCGGGCGCGTGTGCTCTTGTCTAAACGGCTAATCGACACTTTGCGTGATAAAAACGCTTGACTTACCTTAGCTCAAAGAATCAGCATTGCTATTCAATGTGGTAATGCGGTCTTCTGGGCACTTTTCTCATCAACAACGCTGCTGAGAAATTCTGCGACGCTGCCTAAACCGGCTATTTTATTTAGTGACCGTAATATATTTTGCGCATTTCCTTTTCTTATGTTTTACTTATAAGTTAGGTTTGTAAATATTAGTTTAGTTATATATAATTTAAATAAATACACATTTTTATTATATTGTTGGCAACTTTATGAACTTATAATGAACGAACACTCACGACCACACGACTGAGGATAAACATTTGAGGATCACACTAATAATTCAATTATCCTTCTATACTATAAGTACTTATATTTAAACTTTCCCACTGCTGGACACGGGCCTCTTCTCAGTGTGAGAAAGGTTAGGCCATAGTCAACACGGTGACCCAGTGCGGGAAGGCAGGCTTCACATATCTTCGAGAACATTATGGAGAACTCTCAAACATGCAGATTTCCTCACGATGTTTTCCTTCACCGTAAAAGCAAGCGATAATTAACTAATTAATACGCATATAATTTTAAAAAGTCAGAGGTGCGTGCCTTGGATCAAACCCGGGACCTCTGCTATAATAGTAGTTACCACAAATTGTCATATATGCAATCGACACATTATGTGTGATCCTCAAACTCCGTATTCTCGAACGCATAATACTGTGTCATAATATCTTACTGGATATTTGGATTCGATATTATTTTTTTATTTGAATCGTGATAATAATAAATTCTCCCCTGAATACGAATGCGTAGACAGAGATGTGCTACAT
Organism: Catocala nupta; assembly: GCA_963675205.1. Classification (NCBI taxonomy): domain Eukaryota; kingdom Metazoa; phylum Arthropoda; class Insecta; order Lepidoptera; family Erebidae; genus Catocala; species Catocala nupta. Next base: position 23,629,395 of record OY776093.1, on the reverse strand, counting down.
AACATCACACACCTCCATGCGCCAGCTATATTTTGTATAATATATAAAAAAGAGCCTGCCGTATACTGGGCATAGTTTAAGATTAGCTGAGTGGTGCTACGTCGAATTGCATTATAGAAAACCTCCATAAGGCTGTGCCGATCTCGACAATCAAAGAAGACGGGTGGAGTCTCTTAGTTCGTCAGGCCCGTCGCGGACAAGACTGAAAATGTAATCAAATTACTGCTAATAACATACAAATGAAATATGTAAAAAAAAAGTATATTAATGGTGGTATTAAAGAGATATTTGAGTTTTTATGTATAATTCTAGGTTATAATAATGAAACCATTTTGTAGGTACGAAAATTGTAGGTACATATTTGTTTATATAATTATAATAAGTAAATCATATATATTTTATAGATAAAAATATTTTAGGTATAAATAGGAATATTCATAAATACTATTTTATTGCTCTTTGATTAGTAACTTGCGTGGGAAAAATGAGGCTCAGCCCGTAGTGACTGTAATTAATATCTTGAGACAACTTACACAAATATCCAATAACAACAAAGCCAGGTCAATCGAAGATGTAGTTTCAGAATCCAAATAAATAGCCAGGTCACAAATAAATCACAGTCGCAAAAATAAGTACTAGTTTATTAACGTTCACTGCGCACGAGTGCAAAGTCAACACGAATGTATCTTATCTTGTGTTTAGGCCAGTCAGTACAGACCGGCGACACTTCGACCCAGTGGGATCTTCTGTGTCGACTTCTCCAGTAACGACTGCCATAGATGTTCATGGCAGCCGGGACCGACAACTTAACGTGCTCTCCGAGGCACGGAGCAGGCGATAATTGTCAATCAATACGCACATAATTTCGAAAAGTCATATAACTTCCGAAAGTCAGAGGTGCGCGACGTGGGTTCGAACTCGAGACCCTCTGCATTGCAGTCTGTTGGTCTCCCCACTGAGCTATCGCTGCTTCCAACACGAATGTATCTTATCTTATCTTGTGTGGGGGCCAGTCAGTACAGACCGGCGACACTTCGACCCAGTGGGATCTTTTGTGTCGACTTCCCCAATAACGACTGCCATAGATGTTCATGGCAGTCGGGACCGACGGCTTAACGTGCTCTCCGAGGCACGGAGCAGGCGATAATTGTCAATCAATACGCACATAATTTCGAAACAACAAAGCCAGGTCAATCGAAGATGTAGTTTCAGAATCCAAATAAATAGCCAGGTCACAAATAAATCACAGTCGCAAAAATAAGTACTAGTTTATTAACGTTCACTGCGCACGAGTGCAAAGTCAACACGAATGTATCTTATCTTGTGTTTAGGCCAGTCAGTACAGACCGGCGACACTTCGACCCAGTGGGATCTTCTGTGTCGACTTCTCCAGTAACGACTGCCATAGATGTTCATGGCAGCCGGGACCGACAACTTAACGTGCTCTCCGAGGCACGGAGCAGGCGATAATTGTCAATCAATACGCACATAATTTCGAAAAGTCATATAACTTCCGAAAGTCAGAGGTGCGCGACGTGGGTTCGAACTCGAGACCCTCTGCATTGCAGTCTGTTGGTCTCCCCACTGAGCTATCGCTGCTCAACACGAATGTATCTTGTTGCTATTTTTGACAGGTTTATTGTTCGTTATTACCATTCCGTTTCTGCTATTGAATATAAGCCTTTTGATCCAACATAAAAAAAATATATATTAGAAGAAGCGCACGTATAAACATAAAGTCAAACTCCAGTAATTATAGTTAAACATACCTTACCGTGATTGATATTTATTTAAACTATTATAACTGTTCAAACTGACAATCGAGACCATGTATTGTATATTAAAACATTAATATAAAAATAATAAATAGTGCCCTTATATATTTTAAGGCTGGCAACATTAGAAACTCGAAAAAGCAACTGTTTTCAGTTTTACAGTACGTTTATTACCTTTTTTCGTGATATTTGTATCTAAACCATAGATATTTCTGTTTACAGTTAAAAATCAGTAAATAAAATAAGTACTTTTTTTCTGTATACATTTTACTTCTGTCCGTTGTTTTTATGAGGACCGAAATTCGCCGATGTCCTTTCGTACTATGGTACAAATATATAAGCAAATATACACCCTTTGACGAAAGACATGAATATTATTAAGATCATATAAAATTTCGCTCGAATTGCTTTGTTTACACATTTATATAACATTAAAAATAATCTATATGTTTATAATATGCAAGCGTTCTCCTAATATGTGTAAATCTGGACTTTCCCAAGTTCTTATCTTATTTTGTGCCTATAAAAACAATAGTTATGTCTTAATATCATCTTAAAGGTTATCATATAAGACGTTATCCGGGTCTAATAAAGTTTTATTGGTTATGCTGACCAGGATTTTTATATATTTGTATTATCCTTGACGTTTTAGTTGGGTTTCAGCAGTCATTACCATAGAAGATTATGGTGGTGTCCGGTTTTCGTCTCTCCTATTGAAAATTTCGATCTGGGAAAGTTGCCTATATCCCCAAAGTGGTGTACCCAGGTATTTTACGACCGTATTTCTATTTAAACTACAGTTTGAGATTTCACATCTGTTTAGTTCCAGATCTCGATTCAGAATTTCTTGACAGTGTAGGGACACACGTAAGTATGTAAGGCAGAGTGCAAGGTAAGCAAAAATGTTTGTGAGCGCGACTGTATGTGTGACCACCCAGTTACTGCGCACTGATCGGACTGAAAGGCTCTCTCGGGGATTAAACGTGAATAAATGAACACTTTTATATCCGAGAACATTCTTTTAATTAAATAATACCCAGAGATCATGATCATGATCATGATCAGTGCCCTCATTAACGCTCAGTAGAATATCAATAGGAAAACATAGCGTTAAAATAGAAAATACCAGTAACACGAGGATATTATATCCGGCAATCGAACTTGAGATCTGATTGCATAGCCGTCTAATTCACTGTCGCTACGTTAGTACTTAAATTGCAGAGAGAATCCTAGAGAGCTGTAATTACACTTATGGGATTCACACGAGCGAAGCCATGGCTAAAAAGAAGTAATATAATATTTTGAACGCATTATTTACCTTTGTATGCCACGTTGAACCTTATCGCGTTAAGCACCTACATCATTAGTGATGTGCATAGTTACATTCGAATAATATTTGATTACATAACCCTAATGTGATACCTACTTTCCATGGTCAAGGACGCAGCAAACGTATTTAAGTATATCTAGGTCTACCCGCGGCTTGAGTAAATGTTTGTAGGTTACTTATTCTGGAGGAAGGATACCCTACGTCTTTTTCTGGTCCCCTGACAATGTGTATGTGAAATTTCATGATGATCGGTTGAGTAGTTTAGGCGTGAAAGCATAGCAAACTTTTATATTTGTATCATAATTATATTAGTAATTAGTACTAGATATTGCCCGCGGCTTCGCTCGCGTAAATGAAGGTTAGGTTAGGTTAAAAAAAAAAAAAAAAAAAAAAAGGTTAACAGCAGTGAAGGCCGCGGGCGGCAGACCGGGGATCTCCCGTCCGTCAGCCATTAAGTCGAAGTGACGCCCTCTGTCGTGCCGATGCCGGGGCGTCATCCAGGAGTCGTTGCCCGCAGGGATTCCTTGCCTGCGTTGGGCACTGCTGGTTGGGTCACTGATGTAGTTTCAGTTCCAGCGACTTCCACCATTCAAGGCAGCGAGCTGGCACACCGTGGTGGGTTTAGTCGGTAGTACCCGTGACAGTCCATCATCTTCGGGTGAACCCGACATAACCTCTCCGCTCCCCTTTTCCGCGGAGAGGTAAGCATCAAAGCATTTCACCTCGTTAAAAAACAGAAGGTTGACAACAGTGCTTTTTCTAGATGAAAGGTACCCTTTGTTCTTTTCTGCACCCCTGATAGCGTGTATACAATTTTCATGATGATCGGTTGAGTAGTTTAGGCGTTAAAGCGTAACAAACGAACAAAGTAGCATTTACATTTATAATATTAGTTAGAATTCGTTTAGTTGTATGTAATGGTCTTAGCCTTTAACATAAATATTTTACTATATAATTCATGCACATTGTCGATTCTTAACCTAGCCTTTTTCAGAACGTCTCCTATATACTCGTGTCTCTTCTGTTGAACTAAAACATAGTTGACGAAATATGAGCGTATGCCCACCATTAGGATTATATAAGGGTTAGTCTAAGCAAGTTTAGTTAGCAACATATATGTCTAAGAACACAAGCAAGATTTTGTTATGCTCTATCTTTTAAAATAATAATCGATATTTTTTATAGCAGTTATAGTTAAAAGAGTGAATCAAATCGCAGTTTATAAATACACGATCTCAAGTTCAATGTTTAGCTACTTATTTTGCTGTCTCTACATAGATTGATACTTTCTGTCATAGTTAAATTATGTAATATACTGATACATCATTTGAATTATTAGGTATTTTACTTCGAGGTAGCGTACCTAGACAATAAATTATGTAATAGCTTATACATCATATTAATTATCAGTCATTTTCTTCAAGGTAGCCGGCAAATGGAATATGCCAGCTGTTATTTCTCAGGTAGACGTTTATTATCGATTAAGGAAGGCTTATTATTGTCCTTGGAAACGAGGGGCACCACTCAAGCAACTGTTACGCGCTTAGTAATAAGCAAAAGTCATTTAAATTGCCTTCGTAACTGCTCAAAATTTTATATTGTCATTAGAAAGGTGGTTACATGACAATTAATTAATATTAAGGATTTAATTATTATTAAATTCTTTATTGTTACCAGATAAACCACGATTCATACAACTTCTTAACCTATAATACAATAACTGGATGTACCTATACAATATTCAACGAACCTTAACGTCTAAGCCGAGCCTGTCTTAGACGTTAGTTTCGTTCCATTAAATTATACATTTAACATACCTGTGTACTATTTATATTAAAACTAAAACTATTAATACTAACTAATTAATAAATAATTAATTGAATTGATAAAGAAATACATAGGCGCCTCTATATTCATGAAGGTACATATATGCAAAGGTGCATTTCACCCATTGTCGCCAGCAATATTTTAAGTTCTACGTAACATTTGGCAAGCATATTGGTGTTCACCAGGCATACATCGCAAGCCGTTTTGCTGCTGGTTATATCGTAAGAGAAAACTCGGTTACAGTTTGTCGGAATCAAACCTTAAACCTAATGACCTGCAAGTGCAAACATAATCACAATCTTATGCTCTGGGATAAACAAGGTAGTTATTGAGGAATACATTATCCGTGTAACGTTATTCCTTTAAATCCTATTTTCTATTTTTAAAGATACTAACATTTCAATTATCTTTCTATTCAAAGCAGAGAAACGTTTTTTTATCTCCTGTAAAGTTAAGTTTATTGAGATAGACACTATTGATTCTTAACCGTCGTTACGCTCTAGGAACCGTTTTGTGAAAACAGCATTGGTTGTAAAATTTATAATATCAGTGTTGGTATGAGGATGCCTTCGGTGGCGTAGCGGTCGTAATTGCGACTCTTGTGCTTAAGGCAAAATGTAACTGGGCCTTTCTGTCAAGATTTTTGTAGTAGCAGCACAAAGTCTGGCACTACGGCCGGTAGGAAGCAGAAGGTTCAGTGAGACCTAACCATGTACTGTGTGAAAAGTGGGTGTAATATATCTGCCCACCCTTTCGGGGATATTTATAATGGTATGGGTATGATATCGCTATTTCCATCGCACGACAGTCCTTTAATAGCGGTGTCGACTTCGTGTCATATATCCCTTTTCTGTCTTCTCATATTACATTCTTCTACACTCAGATTTGAATGTTATTTCCTTTTAGGTCGAATAAAAAAATCTTCGAGTAACTTTTCTTTTTGGTAAATACAACTTGTAACAAAAAGGTATGGTCATATTTTACGGCCGTAATGTAGATCTGATGAATAACCTAAAACATCAAAACAAACACATTATATTACTCTTGAAATTGCTCTTGGTCATTTTTGGGTTCATGGACATCACTCATCTAATAGTGTTATTTAAGTATCGACTAGTCTATATGACATCGACAAGTCGAAAAAAAAGAAAATGCTATATATTATATGTGATACCTTAATATGACCACACCTCTTTGTTACGCGCTGTATTATAAAAATATGGTCAACTACCCTAAATCCGCAATAGTAAAGCGTACTATGAGCACTATAAGATTAATAAATAAAATATTGCAGTTGCTGAGGTGACCATTAAACTAGTGCGCCATCTGTTCAGGCAAGGTTACACGAGGCCTAGTATTTCTTTTCTTTAGATATCGTGTAACTGCCTAAGTCCACCGTAATTTAGTGAAAATGTCAAGCAATGCAGGTGAACAGTATAATGGTGGTAATTTCCTTGTCATAATATTCATGTAGCACAAAAAAAGGCATAGTATTGCCAAGTTTATATGGTTTACAAATGTACCTGCGCTAACATGGCCAATCGAGATCGAACGAAGCAGCACAGTGCTGCATGGAATTTTGTCAAGTGAAGGCATGGGATGAAGTATATTATATTCTTCTTCCTAGCCTTTATTATTCCCAAGTCACTTGGGGTCGGCTTTTCTGATCTAACCGGATTTGACTGGATATCAGTTTTTACACGGAGCGGCTGCCACATGACCTCCGCAACCCGAAGGCTAACGATACCCTAAGGCTAGACCAGTGTCAAGATATTATAGGGCACTGATTTCCCAATAACGACTGCCATAGATGTTCATGGCAGCCGGGACCGATAGCTTAACGTGCTCTCCGGGGCACGGAGTAGGCGATAATTGTTAATCAATACGCACATAATTTCGAAAAGTCATATAGCTTCCGAAAAGTCAGAGGTGCGCGACGTGGTTTCGAACCCAAGACACTATGCATTGCAGTCTGTTGGTCTTCCCACTAAGCTATCGCTGCTGCATGAAGTATATTATATTATACTTATTATATATTTTTGGTGACATTAGTTTAACGCAAATTGTCCACAATCGTTCTGTAGCGCAATAGCCTTTTTTTATTCGCTCATTAAAAGATAGGTTAGGTTACGTTAGATTAGTCACATAACTTTTTTTTGAACGAAATGTACCCGATTTGATTTTCTGTTCCCCTAATAACGTGTATGCAAAATTTCTTGAATATGGGTTGACGAGTAAAAGCGGTAAAGCGTGAAAGCGTTACAAACATACAAACTTCCATTCACATTTATAATATTAGTTAGGAAGTTGGGATTGATGATTCTCTTGTCACTATACGGGCATCGAAACGAATAAATATTGGTGTGCGTATGCCGAATGCTACTTTAAATAATGCAAATTCGATTCCCTTGTCCAGTTATGCTGATCCGACACTGTTTAGCAATCGTTAATAATGCTGCTGTCTTCTTCTCCCTAGCCTTTACTATTCCTAAGTCACTTGGGTCGGCTTTTCTAGTCTAACCGGATTTGACTGGATATCAGTTTACACGGAGCGGCTGCCACCTGACCTCCGCAACCCGAAGGCTAACGATACATTAAGGCTAGACCAGTTTCAGGATATTATAGGGCACTGACTTCCCAATAACGACGGCCATAGATGTTTATCGCAGCCGGGACCGACGGCTTAACGTGCTCTCCGAGGCACGGAGCAGGCGATTATTGTCAATCAATACGCACATCATTTCGAAAAGTCATATAACTGCCGAAAGTGTCTGTTCGAACCCGAGACCCTCTGCATTTATAAATGCGCAAAAGAAATTGACGCCACACCATATATTAGTGGTCTACCTGTAATATAAAGTGTTAAAAAATAACAAATATTAATAACACAGCAACATAATAATATATTCTACATATTTATTTTAAATTCACTGTTGACACGCCAGACTGGCTCCATGCGGTGCAAATTTAAAACAAAAGTCGGCTACGCTATGGGTAGCATTGACCATTTATTTCTAAAAATGAAAAGCAGCGAATACTGGCCGAAAAGACGTGGCTTTGGATGCCCTAATTGCATAGCGTCACGCATGTCAAATATATAACCGAATGTCACCGAAGATTTTCGGTGATGTGAATTCAACGAGAGGAAATAACTGCCTTTACCAATTATTTGGCGACGGTATTAATGAGTGAAATGCCTCGCGGGAGTATTACTCTTATAGAGGAAAATGGTGTAAGAGTAGTAAAACTTTCACTGTGTTACCCGTTATGTATGACTGCCGAAGAATCACATACCTGCCTCTCCAATTCCAATCCTTTAATTCTATCTTTAATACATTTTCCTGGGGGAGACGAGTGAGGAGACGGTGAGCTGTCAGCAGAAGGCCTGTACGATCTTTGTGTCTTGCGCAATTTTGAAATCAAAACTTCTTTACGCGCGTTGAGCACTTTTTGGGTGAATAAAAATCATGGAACTCGCGTCATCGTCACCGAACGCTTTCCATGAGCTATATGTATACTGTGTATATATGTGTACTTTTTGGGTGAACAAAAAGCGTGAAACTCGCGTCATCGTCACTACACGCTAGTTACTTAGTTTTCACGTCTATCGGCAGTCTCCAAAGACTACCCCACATGTTTTTTTTTTGGTGATCGGCATTGCGTATGTGGTACCTCCACTGTTGCAAGCTTCTTTAGACTATGATAACCGCTTATAAATAGGTTTATCGCTTATGCTCGTTTTCATACGTTCTACTATTTTATACAAAGCTGGGTAATAGGCGATTGTATTACGCGTACTAGTCGTATTAGTATTATTAGTCGTATATTAAACTTCTACGATGATTAGAACCAACTAGTAAAGGCGTTGCATCACCATACAGCGGCTGGCTACACACAGGCGCGACTATAAGTACATATAAGCTTGTAAGAGATATATAATTAGGCGGTGTTTGCACTGTACCCGCCTGCTCTAAGAGCCGTAACAACTAATTACGTGTAGTGGTCGGCCCTCACTTGAACATGATACTGGGTACTTAATGATGTGGTGTCCATGCGTTGTACTGTTCCAGACGGGACTTTTAATAAAGTATGCTTATGGATTGTTTTTGTTATAATATGTGCATATTATGCACCCAGTTATTGAAATTCATGTATTAATTTATAGGTCATTGCAGAGAGATAGATAGCATTTTATAATTAACTAAAATGGTAAACTAGCTTATGGCTCTTCTAATAGTAACTCACTAGGAGTCTGGAGAGGCTGGTTATCTGTCATACAGGTCTCCTAGTACTGAAACCAGTCTCTCACATAGATTTAATCTCATGTATTGTACACAGTATAAGGGCACGTTTTGCAATCTCCTATTGGGTTTTGGGGACTAGATCGCTGGCTTTCTTTCCGTTCGCTTATACTGCGAAAAGTGGGAGTGCATTGAGGTCGTCTACCTGAGGCCCGTTGGGGATTGTAAGGCGGTCCCCAATTGTCTTATTACATGTTTGCATCAACTGTTATATTTTGACCACTATATGTATCTTTTCTATGTGAGAGAAAATAATAAACTCTTATTATTACTCTTATTACTAGCAGCTGTCAACGAAAAACGGCATCTAGTCTGAAACTACCTACACCATACAGGCGAATGGAACTAAATGATCGCTTGCTATTCCTTAGTAGGCTCCAGCGCTGCGTTCCTGTAAGCAAATGAAAGCATTAGTTATATAACGGTTATTCAAAGATACGTCGTCGCCTACATTTAGCAGATATATTTCTGAACACAGTGTTCATCAAGAATATAATAAACCGAAATATAAATTTCCATATTTGTCAGTGGATTTCGTCTGCAGCGGTCAAGGCTACGCCTCTATGAATACGAAAATATGCTGAATACTGGGCGACGCGGAATGTAATACTCCAGTATGCTAATGACTACAGTTAGCACTCATTAATTCGTATATTCGTTGCACCGTAACTCAAAGCAAGTTTTAAACCAGCATGTTATGTAAAAACTACAGTAATAATTTAATAAAGCCTTCTTTGCATTTGAAACATTTTAAGGATAAGAGTTTTGGTAAACGAATCAATAAACCATCGTAGTCCACAGATGGACCTATACCGCACAAATTATCAGAGGTCTATGCGTCTTTCAATTTCAGGTTAAACAAGTACTGTTACTGGACTTCCATCTTATGCATCCAGGCTATCCAAACCACTTTCATCAGGTCATTGGCCGGTCAACTAGTAACTTTGACCTGTGAAAAGAAAAAGAAATGGATTAAGCTTTAAACGTATTATATATTGATGAATTCTGCAAGGTTTTGGGTCATGAAAGGCATTGTTGTTAACCGCCTTTGGAAGAAAGGTTCTGGTCTTAAGGGCAAAATTAAATTGAGGTACTTTGCCGGCGACCTCCAGATTGCTCCAGAGTCCTAGAGTGAAACCCTTAACTATTTTAGTCTTTTGTTTCAATCACTTCACCGCATTGTTCCCATCGCATATGTTCGAGTTGTCTTACAAAACAAATCTGGGAATTACGTACTCTTTTAGTCCGTGGTCACTCTACTCGCACTAAAGACTAGGTCAGTCAGCCAGTGAGAACCATGAACTAGCCCCTATTATTGGTCCAATGTTATTTTATAGTGCTCGTGTAATTTAGTTATTCATACATCCATCTTTAGAGCGAAGTGTGATCATCTGACACTAGTGTTTATACGAGTGCATTATTACTTAGTGTATACCGCGTGTGACAGAAATGCGTGGTCATGATTCAAGGTTGTAATATGCATATGATTCTCATGTGTATGAGTACTTATTGTCAATTCAGCAAAACAATTAAATTACAAATTACGTGGGTATACTTAATACAGTATTTGTATGTCATAATACTCATTACTTGTAGTAGTAATGCTTTAAATAGATATCTAAGTCTATTGATCTGTAATAACCATTGTTTTTAACTGCACGAATAGTGTAGTAGTTTTACATGGTCGCTTAGCCACTGCCGCCGCGCCGAGTATGTAAAGATTTACAATCTGTACACGGGATTTTTTATCACGTGATACACCAGTCAGCTTAGAATAGAATAGAATAGAAGTGTTCATTTCCAAGAATATGGTCATTATAGATATTCAATTATTTTTGATCTGCATATTCTGCCAAATGTGGCGTGCAAATATTTTACCAATATCTAAATTTTGTACATTTTACTATAGAGATTTACATAAATTATTATTACATAGCTATATAACTTTCAATAGGTCATACATCATGCAGTAGTCAATACAATAATAAAGTTAATTTAAAGTCTGGAATTATATTATTAATAGAAAAATACAATATATTATGTCAAGGGTTGAAATGTCAATTTATTACTTACATGTTATAGAGCTGATTAATTAATTTGTCTTGAAGATATGCATTAATGTTATAATAGACTTTTCCTGTAATAGCTTGCATAATTCTCTACGACATTGTTTACACGGTAACTTTATTAAAATTATCTGTGAGATCGGGATATTACAGCAGGAATACTGATACAAGCGGTAGTTGAGCTGTCAGTTATCCACGTTGATTGAGAAAACCAGTAATGCAGTGCTTATGAGTGGTTTCAGGCGGTATTTTCTAAAACATATTATTTAAAATAATAGGTAATGTAATTCTATAAATCTATCATCATCTACGTAGAGCCTCAGCTTCGAGTGATCATTGTCCGTGGCGCAGCGGTAGTGAATGCGATTGCTGTGCATGAGGTCTCGGGTTCGAATCCCGGGTCGGGCCAACAAAAAGTTATCGGGTTTTCCTGTTAAGAAATCTCAATACTTTGTTTCTTTTTTTCTTTTATTTTGCTCAATACGAGCCCGGCGTTAGGAAGTTGGCGGTGTTAGAAACCCCCATACCTCGGAAAGAACGTAAAGCCGTCCTGCGCCCGAGCTCTCTCCGGTCGTGTCGGATTATTCGTCCCATCAGATCATGAGAGTTAGGGAACAGAGAGTGCACTTGTGTTTGCGCACACACTTGTGCACTATAATATCTCCTACGCCGATGGCCAGTCGTCGTTAAGATTGGCCGCCGTGGCCGAAATTCGGTCAGGAGGACATTATTATTATTAGCTTTGCCTGCACTTTAGAAAGCAATTTTAATTAATCATTTAACAAATATGTGAGGGCTTAATGTTCATTCGTATTTTATTGTCTAAAAATATTATGTTTAGAATATGATGTTCAATCGGATGAAAACTACAAAATAAATAAAGAAATCAAGCTTCGTATGGTCACAGTACAAATGAGACACTACGTCACACAACCACACGATACCGGTAAAACTCGTCATAACTGGACCACATTATTGGCTTGCATTTTTTTAATGGAGTATGTAATGTTCGATTATTGCCTTGTGTGTATGTGTGTTATCTTGAAGCGAGAATTGTTTTTTGTTTTTATCTTTCTTTTTAAAAAGACTACTCCCGCTCTTGTTAGTATTTCTGTGTCGGGGACACTACAAACATACAAAAAACGGACACAAAGAACACCCAGGCGCTCATAGCCAGTTGCACTCCCTGATCGGTAAACGATTAGCGAGGTTAAGCAACGTTGGGTGCAGTCAGTCTATAGATGGGTGACCGTTTAGTGGTATTTCATCTGAGCATCTCCGTGCTTCGGAAGGCACGTAAAATGTCGGTTCTGGTGGTTGCCAAATTGACGGCAGTCGTTAAGCCATGTCAGAGGCCTACGGGCGGCTTGAACAAATCTTGACAACAGGTTGGCCACTAACCACACGAAAAGAAGAAAAGAAGAAGAAGGAACCATTTGTGGATCACACAAATTTTTGTCCCGTGTGGGATTCGAACCCACAACACTCGGCATAATGGCAGTGGCGTGGCGACCACTTAAAGCACTACGCCATCCGTGAAATCATAATGTTAGATTAGATTAGAGTTTCGTACATGATTGGACACCTGTGCTTAAATGTTGTATTGTGATTTGTCTCGATGCGTCATGTTTCCGTTCCGAGTGGCTGATAAGGAGTTTATTGACGTATGTCACTAATGGCGCTTGTAGACAATACAAGTAGCTGCCGTGGTTTATATGTGCAAGCTTCTCGAAGCTAAGCAAAATAACCATTCGTTGTACTTGTGCATGAATTTGCATCGTATACAAGAGACTGTTTATGTCACTTATGAATGCTGTATTCCTTAAACAATGTGCTATGTTGTATGAAAATAGTTTAAATCTTAAGCGGGACATTTACTTTCTTACGATTTAAGATATTTTCATACTCAATGATGTGCTTAGTGCAGCTTTATGAAAGAAGAAAGAAGAACTATAATAAAATTCGTGCAAAGATGAAAATCTAATTTATTTGAATATCTTTTTGGATCTGTGCCAAAAGTTATTGCTTACACTTATGGCCCTTCGTGAAATATCGGGTGACCAGGAACGGTAGTGGATGTTACTCTCAGAAGTCGCACGGTGTTCGGAAATGTCCCAGACGGGAATAGGCGCCAGCCACTATTAAGATTTAAATACATAGGTAGCGAAATGTGTGCACCACCTCCGCGAAGCTACATATGTATATAGACATAAACACACACATACAAACATACATACATACACACTCGTATATCTGAAGTGGTAGCCAGAGGCGTAGATAATTACACCCACATATCGTCAGCTGTTTTAAGGTCACATTTATTAAAGGGCGACCATATTGCAGTCCAACGAGAAAAATGCATAACGCATTCACTGACAACTCGAACTTAGTAATCGTCTTTTTTCTTACTATTTCTTTTTTACAGACTACCCCTTAGGCTCATTCTAGTAGTTCATCCGATGTCGCGGCGGTATTTACAAACTTTTAAAGAATATCCGTTCTTTTAATTTTTAAAGTACACCTGGACTCGAAACACTCGTGACTTTTGACTTTTGTGTTACTTGGTAACTTTGTGGATCACACAAACGCTTATCCCGTATGGGGATCTCAACCACAACACTTGAAGCAGTGACATTGGCGAGGTGACCAATTAGGCCATTACGCTATAAATGTAGTAGATCGAAACCAGGATCTCACGATCGCACGCAGACTTACGCCATGGGAACATAGAAATAAAATTCTGTATGTATATATAGAACTTAGTACCTCAAAATCTAGTTCATTGAGAACTAAGTCATGATATATATAAGTATAATCTGACACAACGAACTGTGGATCGCAATGTCCAAGAATGAACAGCCGTAACTGGTTCTTAAATTCGCTTATTAATGTGGCGAGGCTGTCCGAATCTGGTTTGGCTCCCACATTACCACTACAAGTTTACGACAAGCTTCCTTACGATGTATTACTTTTACCATTAAACCGAGCTGTATATTTTTATAATACTCATATACATATAAAAAACCTATACGTCTTTTGAAAAGTATTTACTTGACCAACTACAAAATGAATCAAATATGTACATATTTAAGTTGATAAAGTTTTAACTAAATATTCATCATTTTTATACTAAGTACGACAACTTTACAAGGTGTTGTCGATTCCCTACTCGGGAAACGTATTTTCAGTTTTTCTGTCAAGAAATTCTCAGAAACAGAATGGGGTACTGATCGACCCCAACAAAAATAGGGTCACCTCTATTGCATGGATACTAAAATAGCTGGCGTAATGTGGGCGAGTAACCTCTGCTTACTCCTTCGACATAGTCGTGAGACTGTGTATGTATGGTAAAAGGCTACCGTAGACTATCAGCGCTTACAATGCTAAAAGTATCGCTCGCGCGTTGCCAAACCCTCAAAAAAGAAGCCGCTTTGCTACTAGCTCAAGAGGCCTCATATTAACTTCGCTATTATGCCTCTAAATGTGCACCCTACAATAACTATTATACTATTTACAATATGAACCATTTTCGCGTGCATAGCGATGGCCACAATAAGCATTTGAAAACACATTAACATATTTCTTTCACTTTCTTCGACACACTTTTCTTAAATAATCAATAGATCTGTTTCAACAATATGGTGTAGCAGTAAACATGATTGGAATAACATTATGGGGTGTTACAACCATTTGGTTGGTAGCCAAATAATCAATCTTAAAGATTTTGGGGCAATGACAATAATGTTTTATCCGAAATTATTAATGTTTGGGAAACCGGTCTAGTTTTAATCATGTGACAAAAAATACTGGAGCGATCTGTCCAATATAAAGATCGAAGTGGTTTGAACAGGTCACTAGCTTCATAAATCACTATTAATTTGATGGGTAGTTGATTAATATTGAGAAGTTATTAGTAGATCTCGCTGGTTTCAGTATGAATGACCCGGATCGACCTGGGTAGTACTACCCTCTCACAGAATACCGGCGTGAAGTAACGGTACCCGTACTGTTGCGTTTCGTATCGGTGAGTGAGAGAGCCGGAGGCCCAGTTACCCCGATCCTTTTCCTATTCATTTCCTTTGTCCTTTCCCTCCTTAATTCCTTCTTAAAGGGCTGGCAACGCACTTTTAACTCTTTTCGGGTGGCGGGTGTCCATGGGCGGCGGTAATCGCTTACCATCAGTCGATCCCTCTGCTCGTATCGATCCATATGCCATAAAAAAAAGAAAGATATTAGTACAATGAAGAGAAATGAAAAATCGCTGTCTTGAAAGTATACTTTTTTTTTCTCTTTGTATATCCAATCACATAGGAAATATTTAATGGTGATGGTAGCATTGACAGCATTTTCAGTTAAATCCGAAGTTTGAAAGTGCAAATGCTTGTGAAAATATTTATTTAAATTTAACAAATATAACCTGCAGGCCGTTAGTTTCACATTCCGAAAAAAACCGGAGCAATAAAAAAACCTTATTCAATTTAAAAGTTTGATTCAGAATAAAATTAGTATTTACTTCTGAAACATAAATGTTCGTTTTTTGTAATGGTTGAATTATACTGTTGTATCGAAATGTTATTCTTAAAATCTTAGTCCTCAATGCAAATTTACATTCATATTTTTTTTTAAATTAACTACTTTGACATTTCATAATTCAAATGTCAAAAAATATTTGCATTTCTAATGTTTGTAAACTCGTTTAATCGGTTATCAGCTATTGTTTACGATTAGCGGGCCTCTATTTACGGAGGTAGCCGTATTATACAAGGTTGATTTAACAGTGAGGTTTTATTTCTATCTACGTATGGTATGTACCACATACAATCTCTACACCAAATTTCAGTTCAATAGGAGCAGTAGTTTAGCCACAGGATAGATTTTTAGTTTGCAACGGGTTCAGCTGACCGAGAGTCTATGTATAGGTATCTATGGTCATGCACCTTAAAGCGATAAAAATGTAGGAGACGTTGCCGCTCTGATAATTAGTATACATTATTACAGTAGCCAACAACCACGCCAAAGTGAGTCTTAATCTTAGCCCAATAAGAACGAAAACATAAGCATATGTTATGCTTGTGTTGTTGTTGTGTGTTCACCACTAGTTTACACCATTAGTGTAAGTTGAAACACAAACAAGGAAGCAATAAATAAACCCGTGACAACAGTGAAACAGTGAAAGAAAAACAACAATGAAACAATGAAACAGAACATATGTTTATAAAATATGGTGTGTGCGTATTAAATTGATTTAATTTGTTTGAAAAAGTGATTTTCTATTTTTATCTTTATAGAGTTTTTTACCGTTTAGAAGTAACACTGAGCCCATATGGAATACTTTGTCCATTTTAATGTCCATGGAGCATAGCAATCTTGTATACCTACTAAACTAAGCATCAGTCCAACAATTCGTTGTTACATATAAAGGAAGTTACGATAGAATATAAATAACCACTCCGTTCTACCATCCTCAATGCACCGAATGCACCGAAAGCGCCGAATGCACCGACTCTGGTGTCGTCATCAGAACGCATCACGTCATTTCCGTCATTGTAAGTGCAATGATCGTCTGTTTCGCGACTATCTTCGACTATTCTAACTAATATTACGAGTATAAATGTGAATGTGAGATTGTTTGTTACGCTTTCATGTCATCCTGACATTGTAAACAGAGCCTCAATGAATTAAGCCTTGTTCGCTACTTTACATGCAGTTTTCAAGTAGCACCACGATATTAAATATAAAATGCTGCACCAGGAATCAGAAAGTAAAATCTGACAGGTCAACAGAATTTCCTCAAGGTTGTTATAGCGAGACTGTTGACGCTAATTAACCGATCATCATGAAACAGAAAAGGACATAGGTTAACTTTTATCCAGAAAAAGTACTGTATAAACGATCGAAACCGCGGACAAAAGTTAGTTATGATATAACATAAAAATTATGAGGATTTCGAGATATGTATATAATAAAATTAAGTATCTGTTTTGTACTCGGATGCATTATAGTCATAAAGATACCGATTGTGTCTGTTAATGATATGACTATAGAATCTATTATTTCGTTAAATTCAGTCGCTAGGCCAATATGTGTTAACCGAAGGCCACGATAGCCGTTTCTGTTCTATCTTTTTATATGCTAGGCAGCTGTTTGGCTGCGTTTTGTTTTAGAATGCAATGGTAACACTGATGCCAATGGCTATGGGTGGTGATCATCGTCATTAGGTTAGCGCTGGTGTATCTGCCATCTTAGGTACAAAAGCCTTTGTATTTATTGCAATGTAATATTTCAATTACCTATATCGAGGGTTGTAATAGTCAAAGTCAAGTTCTTCAAGTCGACTAAACGTGATTGTGGGCGCAAATGGCTTGAAATGGTATTAGAAAATGTTCACTTGTTAATTCAACCAATGATATAGGTATGCGCCAAATATGAGGATAGGAAAATCGTCCAAAAAGCAAACATAAAAGAATAAAAACTGTTTTGTAAATACTGATTATAGTTAGTATATTCTTTTACAAATCATGCCACACTTGTCTGCAATGTCTTTGTATTTATTGAAATTATAATGAGCCGTAAGCATATTTTATTTCCTATTATACTTCATTGTTACGACTTTTTATTAATTGTTAAAAATATTCGTGTAAAGTAAAATTTATAGGGCGGTAAATAATTATTTATTTTCGTCACCAAAGTGGCACGCAGCTTGCTTGTTCCGTCTGATGATGAGAGGTATTAGCCTATGAATGCTTGCAATATAGCCAAAAATTTACTTCCCTCTACCCAAATAATTCAATAGAAATACATCATACACGAAAGCTAAAACCACAGTAGTTGCTTCAAACAATGTTCATATTGAGCTATGCGTAATGATAATATGCTAAATTGCTTTGAATGTTCGCCAATATGCTTAATGAGACGACTCCCATTCAACGATGTGGTACTGATTTGGTGATTATCGTTTGTGTTCACGTTTCAATTGTCATAAAATATTATCCGGATGGCATAACTCTCTCTATATATTTTGAATGTAAACAGAGAAAATATGGTTTGACTTTTTTTTCTTTGTTACTTTTGTAAGAGTGAAAGAGAGCGGTCTGAAAAATAACAACATTGCTGCTTTGAAACCATTTATAAAGTAAACCATTTATAATATACTTTTTATTATTAGAATTTATGGCCAAGTTTCTATTACTAGGTACAACTTATAAATTAAATATTAAAAAATCGGTATATTGACTACTACCAAACACAAGATTGTGTTCGAGCACTCTCTTTTTTAACACGCTTTCATTAGTTTGGTTTGTATGTATCTATGTAACGGAACCTTTGAACGTGATTTTCACCCCTTTCAAAGCGACGGACACTTATCGAGAACCGATAATAATACCAAAAAAAACTAAAAGTAGAAAATTATTAAATTATTTTCTACTTTTTAGTTTGGTTTTTTAATGAAGCGTGTTCTTTTTTCTTTTTAACTATTATATTTGCTTGGATAACACATAATATCATCACAGATATCGGTACTCTGCTTGGCAGTGGAAATAGGCTCATCATATTGAATAGGATCTTAATGTATCTGGCGGAATGTATGTACATATGTGTCCAATATTCCACTGGATGGATTCAAACGTGGTGTCATCTACAACCTGTATTAAGGTTATACTATTGTATGTTTAGACTATCCCACCAACATAAACTTCATT
This sequence comes from Catocala nupta, assembly GCA_963675205.1. Taxonomy (NCBI): domain Eukaryota; kingdom Metazoa; phylum Arthropoda; class Insecta; order Lepidoptera; family Erebidae; genus Catocala; species Catocala nupta. The sequence continues at coordinate 23,610,396 of OY776093.1, read as the reverse complement.
GATTAAATAAATAATAATAAATAAAATTTAATTATACTAATATTATTTTTTGCACATGGATTCGCCCGCGCGTACCCAAGCGAACGCAGTACCGATGAAAATTATCCTATATGTCATTTCAGGACATGCTCTATCTGTATACATCATTTTATCAAAATCTGTCCAACTATGTGAAGAGGATTGAAGAACAAACATCTAAACATGTTCACAAAGTTACAGACCTATAATATTAATAATAATAATGCTAATATATTCATATTCTATCACATACACACAACACCATCTAGCCCAAACTAAGCAGAGCTTGTACTATGGGTACTAGACAATGGATAAACATACATACATATGTATATACTTTTTTTTGTAAATACATACATATTATACATAGAAACACCCAGACCAAGACAAACATCCATGTTAGTGCACACAAATGTTTGACTTGTGCGGGAATCGAACCCGCGATCTCAGACGTGGCAGTCGGTTACACTGACCACTACACCATCGAGGCCGACAATATAAGCAGGTACTTACGCTAGTTTTTTGCGCAGTCCCAAAACTTACACATAAAATATCAAATATGTACTGCTAAGTTCCTGCGGCATCAAACACGCGACCATCTTAAAAACGCCATTAAACTGCTGAAATATTAATGAAAAGTACACAATGTGTTATTTAGGCCACGAACATCCCAACTAATATTATAAATGCGAATGTGAGTTTTTTTGTTTTCTATGCTTTCACGTCTTAACTATTCGACCGATCATTATGAAATTTTGCATTGTCAGACGTACAGAAAGGTACTTAGGGTACTTTTTATCCAGAAAATAATACTGTTTCCAAGGATATGAATTTTTTTACGAAGTCTAGATTAACGCGAACAATATCTAGTAATATTAATAATATAATAGTACATAACCTTACAATCTTCGACAGTCACACTTAAAACTCCCAGTCGACACTTGCATTGAACGACAGTAAAGCCCACGTGGAACCTTGGAGATAGTTTCTCACACGGAGTAGGAAACGAGTTGATGGACATGGAAACAATTTTATTAAAAGTGAATATGAGTGTTGCAAAAATGCATTGCTGTGTAGTAAAATTGACATAAGGGCTTGGAAGATATGGTTCAGTAACATGAATGTAATAATATCATCCGTGCTTATAACTGCGGCTTTACGTGCTTTCCAAAGCATGGGCTTATGATGTAACACCATCAACTTTACCCAAAATCTTTTTGTTGGCCCGATTCGAGATGAGTCTTCTTCTTGTTTTCGTGTGTTTAGTAGTCAACCTGTTGTCAAGAGTTGTTCAAGCCCGTAGACGTCTGATATGGCTTAACGACTGCTGTCAATTTGGCAACAACCGGGACCGACTTTCTACGTGCCCTCCGAAGAACCGAGACGCTCAGATGAAATATCACTAAGCGGTCACCCATATATAGACTATGTACATACATACACAGATTCACGCCTGTTTCCCAAAGGCGTAGCCAGATCCTGACCCACTTCTCTGGCTTCATTCACTTTCATAACATTCCTCATACACGCTCGCCGGTTTAAGGTACTCTTAACCTGCCTTTACCCAGAACGTCTCCGATCTGATCAAGAAACATTCTACATATGTATGTATGAAAGAAATATCCCGGGGCGAGTCATCATTCTATAATATCCTGGGACAGTTTGATAGTCCTCATTTCGCTTTCTGCCTTAATTCAGAAGCTTAGCTTATTGCCATTTACTAAGTATATTTGCAGATTCTGTGCTACAACCGACAGGAAAATCCTACATATATCACTTTGCTTAAGCCTGGGATCGAACAAGTGATGTCACGACTGGAAGCAATAGTTCAATTTATGCCACGACACCAACGAGTCTTTCGTCCATTGAGTCATATTTACTTAAACATATTAATTATTATGTATTTTTTATAAAATAACTTAATATATTTTATTTTACTATGAAGTTTAACTATATACCGACAGATCTACTAAACGCCGGATCGTAAGTTGTCCAGTTGAACAGCTTGCACTATAACATATATTATTCTAAATTAGACTCTATTTGGTTTGCAATAGATATCCTTTTTGCATGTAGTCATCTAGCCAGAATGGTAGTACGTGCATTATGCCACTTCCTACACTTATACTATTCCGTGGTCCCACACAGTCAACAAACAGAGCTGAGTCATCATATTCCGCTTACATATGCGATTATTAAGCCGTATTCAGACCGCAGCTATTTAGATTTCCAGCCGCGCTTTTTAAAAGGAAATGCAGCCGTCAACATTTTGATAGAACTATTGCTGTCGCGCTTGCCCCGAATGAAAAATCAAAGTGTGAAAGAGATAATTACAGTTCGACCTGATTATATTAATGCAAAATTGATAAAATCGTCATCTCTTATTCCCCTGTTGCCTCCTCCAAAACTAAAGCTAACTTTAATTTTTTGCATAAATAATAACAGAAGAATGTTGACTGACTATGTTTGTATGTATTTATTTATTTTATTGGTTTTGTTAAATTTGTTTGCCATACGTCTAAAAGCAACAGTATAACAGAGCAATTTTACCAAGTTTAAAAATTCTTATCTATATATTAGTCCGTGAAGCAAAAACTTTGTACCGCTTTTTACGAAAATTGCGCGGACGGAGACGTATGAAATTTGGCACAGTTAAAGTTTATATGGAGAAGAAGGGGCGAATCCTAATATTTGTATAAAATATGCATTAGAAATACATTAAATTAATGAAAAAGCACTACACGCATACAACCATGCATTCGACACACTCAGTCGAATCGCGTTCGTAGTATTTCGGCATTGTTCGTCTGATGTCGTACAATTCTTTGTAACTATCGTTACCTATACCTTATTTAGTTATATGTAATAAAGAAAAAGAAAACGAGGTAGCAAGCTTAGGCATATCGTGAATGAAAGAGTCAAGTAAATGATAATTTGTTTGAAAAAGATAGGTAAATTTAACCTGTATAGCCTTGGCGAAATCTAAATGAAATGTGATTATAAGGGTAAAGTTATAGACAATAAAACCTTAATAACCACCAAATTTAAAATTTAAATCAATTATGGGCGAATTTTGGCAATTAGGCGGCCGATAGTAATAATTAAATTATGATTATGACACAAGTAGTGGCGTGGTCTACGTAGTCCTCTCGGCACTGCCACTACCCGCAAATGTTATGAGCTCAATCCCCACGCCAGATAAAAAATTGTGTAATCAACAAATAGTTGTTCCAAGTCTGGGCGTTCTTTGTGTCCGTTATTTGAATGTTTGGACCCCATCGATGCAGGAATTATTCATAGTGCGCGAGTTGTCTTTAAAGAGGGAAATGCAATGTACAGTAGGTCTCTACTATAAGTTTTTTACGTTACTAATTTATATCAGTGCGTAGTGTTATTATATGTACAAGGAGAAAACACACAACAATATGTTGATATGGACTAAACACTACCCGCATTTCCTCGATAGAAATATGAAACGAAATATTCCGTCACGCTGTGCCGAGTGCATGACTGTAAATATAGTGCCATATATATCATCAACTGTTTGAGATACATTAACAGTGTTTTCATCATCTTCTTCATGTTATAAAAAAGTTAATAAATTTAACGCCTGCCACAGAGATGATTGTTTAAGTAATTAATTATGTGAAAGTGCGTGTCTTAACTTCGTGTTAAATGGAGCAAACAAGAGACGATATTTAAAGGAGCATTCCGGGAACGAATGTGTAGCACCGTAAAGCGTTTGAGTCGGTGTATGCGCATTGCCTTTTTGTTAGTGCGAATGATGCTTTCGACTTTAATAGGACACAATGGGACACTTTGCTCTGTGGGGATCTATATCATTTTATGCAAAATACTGAATGTATTATGTTGTGTTAGATAGGTATAACCAACATAATATGTTCGTCCAAAACATATAGTGCTGTAGCCCAACATATAATTTCCTAGCTACCTATTACGTAAGCGTAGTTACGATTATGAGCATTATTTCTGTTTCGATGAGAATTTATTGTTCAATTCGTACTTTGCAGTTATGGTGGATTGACAATAGCTCAGTCCTCTGTTATGTGGAAGTAAGACATATGGACATTATCTCGGATAGTGCCGCGGTACTACAAGCTCTTAAGAGCAATTGCTTCAACAGTGGACTCATTCTGGAGTGTCACCATAAGCTTCAAAGTATTGCAACAAAAATCGGGTAACGTTGCAGTGGATACGCAGCCACAGCAACTCTTCTGGCAATGATGCTGCAGATCAACTGGCAAAGAGAGGATCGAACACCAAAATTGTAGGATCCGAACCAATTGTCCCGATAACCTTCTGCCAACTCAAAACATGGTTAAGCGATAGAACCACGAAACTACATGAAAAATAGTGGACAGAAATAAAGGAATGTAGACAGACATAGGAAGCTCTTCCATCCTTAGACAAACATCTGTCACGCAAACTGCTACGTTCCATAAGGGGAAACCTACGCCACCTAGTGGGTATAATAACAGGCCACTGCTCACTCAACAAACACCTATTCAACATCGGCATCACCGACAGTCCCTCATGTAGAGGCTGCATGGAGACCGAGGAGACACCAGCTCATGTGCTCCTATATTGTAAAAGCGTGAGCAACCAACGGGCGAAACTTCTAAACAGTCCAGAAACGATGAAGGAGGTACTGCGCAACATCGGTCCCCTATTATCTTTCTGGACGGAGCTGAGGTGGTATGAGTAACCGAACAATATTTCGCGTCGGTTACTTACGCACAATGGCCCAATGGGGCTAAGTGCGGATAACACACGTCCAACTAACTAACTAAAACATATGAGTGTGGTTCCAACATTTGACAATCTGTTGCATTATTGCCTGTATCTGCATAAGCAAATAGCTAACATAGACTACATGAGTAAACTACTCGCAAGAGAACATATGCCAGTTAATGATATAGGGAACTGGATGTGTACTGTTTCATTAAAAACAATAAAAATATTATAAAATGTATAAATTTAAAAATATAAATATACTTACTTAAAACTATGTAATCCGCTGTACAGCAACATTCAAGTCTAAATCTGAATAGGTACACTTGTGACAATTTTCCACGACTGGACACTGTCAGCCAAAATAGCCTTTGCCTAGTTTTGTAAACTCAGTACCTTTAGTGAAATAATACTAATAGTGTCTAATAACAATGTACCCACTGTGAATATATTTTCTTTTGTGTCATAGAAACGTTTTTTTTTTTTATTATTTTACTTGCGCGGGTCGCTTGCGTCCGTTGTTTACACGGTGCATACAAGTACATATGCAAGTGCCTCAGCATTGGTATGTACATGAGTCATTATTGAATACATAGAAGGACTTAGTAAATTCTGAGTAATTTAGGAGTATAAACAGCTGGACAGAAAAGAAAAGCAACATGTAAGTAGTAAGCCTTGTCCAAAAAGAACGCAACATTTTGACGACAATTGAGAACAGAAGAGGTAAAATGTTTGGCCACCTTATAAAACATGACGACTTTATAAAAAACATCATAAAATTAAAAGTCAAGGTATTGGCCGAAAATCGAGAAAGATGGCATATATTCCACCGAGAAGAGCAAAGCTCTTGAGTATAAAGAAGAAACAACTGTGATGCTATGTAAAGTTCCATACCAACTTAATCACTCTAACTTATTGGCGTTTTGAAGTCTCTTCAGCCAAACACTACGCCCTACAGTTAATGAAATACCGTAGAATCATGAGCTCTTTATCGCTTATCGTTTACATTTTGCATCCTGTCTAGACAGCTTTTATGTCTCATTACGTTAAGGCAAAGCACTTAAGAAATTTTCGATGGTATCGAAGTTTTCAGCAAAATCAAAAACTTTGCTGAATACGTTATAACGTGGAACTTAAACTTGCTTCATGACTGAAAGATTTACTATACTTTAAATTACATAAATCCTTCTATGGCAGTATTGAATGCGACTATCACATATGTATGAGTCATGGTTCCTGGATCAAGCATCGCGATATTAGGCTGTTTTGTCAAAAATTCTCATTAGCAGAAACAGTGTGAAGGCATTTTGATAGGCTTTTTAATAAATTCTTTGAGTAGTAGAGCTTCGCAAATTTCATCATGAATGGGCCGGGCCGGCTCGACCGGGGAAGAATTACCCTCTCACAGAAATAACAGTATTCCTTCTGTTGTGTTTCGTTCGGTAAGTGAGAGTGCCGGAGGCCCAATCCCGCTCCATCTCTTTCCCACTTTCTTTCCTAAGGGTCGGCAACGCGCAAATGATGCCTCTGGTGTTGCAGGCGTCCATAGGCTACAGTGACCATTTACCATCAGGCGGACCGTATGCTTGTTTGCTACCTTAAATGTATAAAAAAGGCTTGCCTGATACTACGTGTGACTCAAAACCATAGCTGGTGAGATGTTATTGTAATACATTTTGGGGATAAGCAGTAGAAGAAGTAAAACAACTACATAAACTACAAGAATAAAATGGTCGTTATCCGTTTAGTCAACATATTATATTAGCTAAAACTAAACTAAAACAAATATTATGCATTTTTACCAACGCTTAGCTCCTAAAAATATGTCTATACATTTTAATGGTCACACAATACAGCAAACTAAAATCGCAAAATTTCTAGGGATAATTATGGATGAACAACTGACTTGGAAACCTCAAGCTGAAGAGATTTGTAAAAAATTGAGCACATCTGCGTATGTCCTTTATAACTTATCGAAGAAAGTAAATATAGACACAGTTTTGGTTGCGTATCATGGTCTGGTAGCATCTGTCCTACGTTACGGGATAATCTTTTGGGGAAACTGTAGCCTCAGAGAACAGGTGTTTAGAGCCCAAAAACGCTGCATTCGGGCCATATGCGGCATCGAAATGACAGATAGCTGTGTACCTAAATTTAAATCTCTAAAAATCTTGACATTTCCATCGTTGTATATATTAGAAATGGCTCTATTTGTAACAAATAATAAAAATTTATTTACGCCAGTGTCAGAAACCAGAAAAGGCCCAATTAGAAGCCAGTATAAAAATAAACTGCATATGAAGGGATATAATACAACTTTATTACAGAAAAATGTATTCGGAATGGCAGTAACTATTTACAATAAAATACCCGATATCTTAAAGGGCAACACTGTACATATATTTAAAAAGAGATTAACTGCATTGCTAATTGAAAAATGTTATTATCAGGTTACTGATTTCTTGAATGATAAATTATAAAATGTTTATTTTCTGAATTAAAAAATACCTTAAAGTTTTAATAACTAACCACTATGTACATAATCACTATGATATATTAACATAAATATTTTTAAATTCTTCTGACATGTAACTTTATTTTAATTAGTATTATTATATATTGAATTTATAATGACGATATATTTGACATTGATAGTGTTTAATTGTATATGATTAAGTGTTAATTTTAATTACAAAATATTTGACATTTATAATGTATACTAAAATTAAAACACAATATGATTGAAATGTAAACGAAGATATTTGCATGCTTCTAAGGTAGAATGTAGCTGAACTGCTGTCCACTGTTACCACCTATTTTGTTTTTGTACCTACATTCAAAGCAAATAAATGATTATTATTATTATTATTATTATTATAGCTCTTGCCTATGACTTCGCTGGCTTGGGTCCAGTACTATTTTTCTGGATGAAAGATACTTTTTTCTTATCTGTACCCCTGACAACATGTATGCGAGACTTCGGTCGAGAAGTTAAGACGTCAAAGCGTTACAAACACATAAACTCACACTCGTATTTAAATTGTTACTAGATTTTGCCATATTTCTAGTACAAGTAAAATTAGTTCCAATAATTAAAATCGTTTCAGAGCATTGTTCTTAAAATGAATCGCTATAAATCCGTTTATAGCAATTTCATTTCAAACCAGTTTCAAACATTCGTGTAAACGTAAGACAATATTATGTTATCACAGCTATTATTCTAGGCTTGATACGTAATTACTAAAATAAACTGTTATATTATCTTAGCAGAACGAAGGGACTTTATACCAAGTCAGTTTAATTTTAGAATAGAACAAAAACAGCAGTCATTGAACTATTCACATACGGTTAGGCGGACCGCAAACTGGAATAGTAAATTTGGACGGTCATTTGGATCTGAAAACCATTTAAATATTTAGAACTAAAATTTGTTTCATTTTCTCTTTGCAGCAAGCTTAAAACGACCGCTACTAATTAGCCCTTAAAAGGGTAGTTTTGCTGCACCGGGTTTAGTAAATATGGCTAAAAGTCGTCTGCATAGTGTAGGGACGACTGTGAAATGACCTGATATTGGTTGCAATGAAAGTTGGATCTGCTGTTTTGCAGAACCAACTTTCTTTAAAGAAAGCTAAAATCTATACTATCTAGCACAGAAGTAAACACAGTTTTTGTTGTATACTAAGCGCTCTTCACTACGAGAAGAGTTTTTGGTTCTGAAACATCAGGATAATTTTTTATCTAGGAAAGTTAAAAAGCTATTCGGATTAAACCCGCTATCAAACTACAGAATCACATTAAATTGGTTTATCTGTATAGGTTAGGTGGTCAGGAGTGATATTGATTTATTATTATGAAGGAGTTGTGAAAAAAATATGTAATTCGCCATTTTATGGTGGCGGCCATCTTGGATTTGCAATTTATCATAGTGTATAGTATTCTACTAGTCAAGTCCTTTCATTTGATACCCATATTGAGGGAGTTGTGAAAAAATATGTAATCCGCCATTTTGTGGCGGCGGCTATCTTGGGCCGATTTTCATCAAACATAACTAAGAACACTCCCGACTAATTCACCTTTCAAATAAAAAAAACAAAATTAAAATCGGTTCATCCTTTCGGGAGCTACGATGCCACAGACACACACACACACACACACACACACACACACACACACACACACACACACACACAGACACGTCAAACTTATAACACCCCGTCGTTTTTGCGTCGGGGGTTAAAAACAGCGATGGAGAAAGCTAATAACAATCTGTACTAAAGAAGACATAATGCTAATGCCATTTATTGTAGTAAATTGTAGTTGTGCAACTGCTGAAAACAGTATCAATTAAATTATTTTAGCTTGTCGTTCGCGATGCACATTCCTCTCGTTCTACTAATATGATAACGTGGAATTTGGAATATAAATATAAACTTCGATGCGAATCGCTAAAAGGATTTTAATAGTGATCGTTTGAAATGCATATGGAGATAATTTAAACTACGAGTAAATTAATATTTTGAGGAAATGCATGATAATGCATTTCTTTAAAATTTGACCGTAGTAGTTGTTAATAATGTGTATCACATTTACACGAATGTTTATACATTGAAATAAAACTAAATACTGATTTCAAGGCAGTTTATTTTAAAAGTAGTTAATTTTAAAATTAAATCATTTAAACTATTTAAATTTATATTTTCGTTGTCGTTGCGGTTACTCTTCAGCAGCCATGGTCATGTGGAGACTAATACGGTGGGCGTCTGATTATCTCGAAGTGTAGTTATGTATTTGAAAGTACTCGAAAAGTAATGAATTTGTTGATAGCAGCTAAAAATTAAAAGTGATTATAAATTGATCAAATTGTCTCTATCTCCAGTATGAAAGTCCCCTGCAACTAAGCCGTGTATGAAATTTTAACAAGTGTCGTCATATCCGTACATCAGACGAGCGCAAAAGGAGACTGTTTGTACCATGCACATATTAAACTGAAGAGCCACCGGTTTTAGACGGATTGAGCCGCTTTTCAGAATAACGACTACCGTTTGTTTGACGAATGTTTGCTTATTTTCATTGCCGTGCATGTTTGGAGTTTAGTATTCCCGGATCCTTTGACTTTTAGAAATAATGTGTAGCTGTTTTGCGCTTGCTTTAACGGGGAAGGAAAATATACAGCAGAAAGTTTACTAATATACTAAAGAATATTAGTAAACTCCCTTGTCACACTCAATGTTCACGATGAGTGATGTCTGCCAAGCCTGGCTTAGTCACCGTGATCTAACACGTCAGGTGGGCCATAAAAAATTATGGTCTACCCAACAACTATCCATTGCCGATAGGACTCTTAAATCAGGAGAGTATTTTCTTTAACGTACATTTTCACCCCGTGTGACGAAGAATTTCTTAAGAGAGCAGATAAATTTTAAAATCGAACTTGGTACCTCACGATTGCCCAAGTACTCCGGATAAAATCAAGTTTGGATTTAAGAAAGACTACTTATAATATTATAAATGCGAATATGAGTTTTTTTTAAATTGTCTTATAAAAAAACTTTATATAGATTTTATCACGTTGTTTTTTTTTTATAAAACCCTATTATTACCTAATTTAGAAACTTTAAACTACTATTATTAAACACTTTTACTAGTTACTGTTTACTTATATTTAAGCTATTTAAATTATATAAATTAGATTTAATTTTACAAGTTCCCCGTCGCCGCGTCGTTCGGTTGCTTTTTAGCTGTGAACATGGCTTTTCAGCAGCCGTATACACTTTGTCAGTTGTTAAAAACAGAAAAAGACATTCGGTACCTTTTATCTAGAAAAAGTATTGTTACTTGCCTAACCTAACTTACACTTAAGCAAGCGTAGTCGCGGGCAAAACCTAGTGTAAAAAAACGCTTCGTAAATATTTTCTGAATAAAATTGGAAGCGTTGCTTTCATATATAATCACGAGTATTAACATATGTGTTGCTCCTACGCACTATTAAAATTACATTTAGTTAAATTATCACTGGCCGGTGTATTTCTGTCAGTGTGAGGGAGGCGTGACTACATTATTGACGTATAATATTTGTGTTAATAAATATTTAGATATAATAAAATAAACTCAGTAGGTACTGAGAAAGAAACGGTGATGATTTCATAATGTTTTGAATAGTATGAGTATAAAAGTCATACATTTATACATACATAGTCTCACGCCTATTTACCCGAAGGGATAGGCAGAGGTCTATTATATGTCCATTTGAGCTATGGATGTTGGTCCCATATAACAGGGTCCTATTGTCGTCTACCGAGTATAGTTTCAGACTCCGTGCTGGTACTGAGATATTTTTGACAAAACAATACAATAAACAAAAATATATACTATATTATAATATAAATAAATAATATAATAATATACAATACAATATAATACAAAACAATACACCAATAACAATATTTTGGAGTCGGAAATCGATACCAAGTCCCCATACACAGCAGTTAGTTTCACTATCCAGATATACTACTACAAACATAGAGTCTAGAAACGGGTCAATATATGACAGTAGGGTCGCACTCTACGTGGGAACTGAAAACATAAAAATGTGAAATGTGGGTAGATATAAAACACTTTTGCCTATAGCTTCCGGGTGAGTTTGAAAAATCTACTAAAATTTTTGCGTGATGTTTTTTTTATACAACTAAGGTGACAAAATATCATACGGCCCACCTGGTGGTAAGTGGTCACCGTAGCTCATGGACGCCTGCAACATCAGAGGCATCACCTGCGCGTTGACGACCCTTTAGGAAAGGAAGTGGGAAGGAGAAGGAGCGGGAAGGGGGAAATGGGGTGATTGGGCCCTCCTGCACTTTCAGTCACCGAACGAAACACAACACTAGGAATACTGCTATTTCACGTCGATATTCTGTGAGAGAGTAGTCCTTCCCAAGTCAAGCCGGCCCATTCATGCCGAAATCAGTGAGGCTCTATTAACCTTAACCAAAGACAGCTCAATTATTCGTGAGAAAAAGTTTAGCTTCAACGTAGCTACTGAAAGGTCTTTATTAAAACTTGTATTAATTATGTTGCAATATATAAGTACTAGCGGCCGCCTAGTGGTTAAAATTCGACCATAATTGATTCAAACTTTAAATCTAAAGATTGATCGTTATTAAGGTTTTATTGTCTATAACTTTACCCTTATAATCACATTTCATTTAGTTTTTGCCAAAGCCATACATATAGTTAAATGTGTGTAGTGATAGTTAAATTTAACAATTTACCTATCTTTTTCAAACAAATTATTATTTACTTGACTATACTCTTTCATTGACGATATTCCTAAGCTTGCTATTTTGTTTTCTTTTTTCTTTATTATATATAAATAAGGTATATAGGTAACCATAGTTACAAAGAATAGTACGACGTCAGACGAACAACGCCGAAATACGAAGGCGATTCGACTGCCTGTGTCAAATGCATGGTTGTATGCGTGTAGTGTTTTGTTCCTTAATTTAATGTATTTCTAATGCATATTTTATAAAAATATTAGGTTTCGCCACTCCTTCTGTATATACACTTTAACTGTGCCAAATTTCATACTCCTCCGACCGCGCAATTTTCGTAAATAGGGGTACAAAGATTTTGCTTCACGTATTAATATATAAATATGGGTCGCGACGTTTATGACACTTAGAAGTGTCCCTAGTCGCTGGTAGAGAAAATATGTAAATTGGATAACTTCAGCACAAGTACTTTAATGTTAGTTTTGTTACAAAAACTTGAATCGTAAGATCTTAATGAAGAAATGTTGTTCTAAGTTTCTCTTTGCTGACAAGTGGTTCTTTTGTATCATGTTAGTGGCAAACAAGTACATCGACCGCCAGAAGATAAATACATAGTGTCACACCTATGTATATCACCTTAAAGGTGTCTATTGTTTATATGTATTGTGTTATATGTATTTTCTTCGGGATAGAGGTGTACTACATACAAATTTCATTAGCTATGGTGTTCAGGACCCATGTAATAGACAGCAAGCCTATTGCCTTCTACCGGATTCAGTTCCAGAGTCCGAGCTGCTATTGAAAATTTTTTGACAAAATATTCAGTATCTTTTTGCTCGAACCGGGAATCAAACCTGAGACCAAACACAGCAGTTGCATTTACTACTGCTGCGCTACCGACGCAATCTGTATTTATAAAAAAATAACTCCAATTTACCTACGCAACGTAAGTGATAAAAGCTGGTCACTTTTCAGGCATCACAGTGTCTAAAAACTCTAGAACTCTCGAAATTATAGTTACCATGTGAACAAGCTGGCGACCATAGATGCATAGGCTGAAGATTCCTTACTAGCTTAGTACCTTACCTTTGAACGGTATTTCTATCGTATGCAGAATATAACAATTACAAAAAAACGATTAGTTACACAGTGGGAGACAGTTGGACTGCCGAGCAGAGTTCTCGAGTTCGATTCCAAGGCACTTTCTCTCTCTGAATTTTCGAAGTTATGTGCGTATTAAAATAGTTGATTATCGCTTGCTTTAACGATGAAGGTAAACATTGTGAGGAAATCTGCATGTCTGAGAGTTCTCCATAATTTTCTAGGAGATATGTGAAGCCTGCCAAGCCGCACTAGGACAGCGTGGTCGACTATGGCCTAACCTATGGCCTACGTGGGACAGTTTAATACAGGGCTGATATTTTATTATATTTAGTTTTCTAATCAGCTAAGCCAAGCTTTCGTGCTTATATGAAAGTACCACAACTATCTTTATATATGTAGTAGATATTATACTATAATCCGTTTTCATACTGCGGTACAGCAATTTCACTTTAAATTATACGCCTCGCTCCAGTTTCTAGGGTTCATTACCACGCTGCGATGCTTATAATTGCTATTTAATGCATTTCTATGTCGATATTATAGTAATAAACTATGCACTTCACAACATATCACTTGCTAATGATCTCACAATGGGAAAAGCCAGCTGTAAGAAAGCGATTTTCTCATAGTTATTAGTAATGGATGAAGAAGATAAATGGGCATCGTGAAGTCTATCGATTTCTAATCGGCTCGAGGACAGTTGCATAAGAAATTGCATATCCTATTTTGTAGCGAATAATAAACTGCACCGCGCCTAATAATTGTTCGATGTGAAATCTTTCTCGTCACTAAGGTGGCATTTCGAGATTTTCATCATATTTTTATAATACATATTAAATATTGTGTCGACACAATTTTCTAAATAACAAAGATAATTTGTAGAAAAAAACATGTATCAACTTCCAGGTTATGACTCCTACATGTACAAACTTAAACTTAAAAGTAGAAATATCTTTTGATTTTGTAGGTGCTTATCAAAAAACGCTCAAACAATTTTGATAAAATTCATATAGAACCACCTTTGAAATATGACCTACTAAACGAATAAAGAATAAACAAAAAACTAATCATAATTGGCGGAGTAAACGCGTAACAACACGAAAATAAATATAAAGTCAAATTGAGAACCTTACCTAACCTCCTCTTTTGATGTCGGTTAAAAATGTTTAACATTGTATGATGTGTATTAATCGAATTCATCGATAATTAACATTTCGTGACAAAGTGACAAAGTTGCAGGTTTGAGTAAAGTCTCCCATCAAATTTGACCCTAATGCATAATGAAACTAGGAAGAAGTTGCAATATTCAATTGCGCGATGTTTGAGAGGACAGTGTATAAAGTTATGATGAGAAATAATATCATATATGTATTTTTCTTAATATACATTACTGACAATGATGGGTTACAGACAGCTGGCAAGATTTAAATCTAGACACGTAACCTGTTTTGTGAGAGCTGATACCTGATTTAGGTTTTATTAAACTTATATTAAAGGTTACTAGAAATATTTCAAGAGTCGTGATAAATTATATGATGACATCAGTTGTTTGTAGGTTGTTTAAATCATTCAAATCTTTGTGGCATAACTTTGTGCTGCTAATTTCTTTTATAACAAGCTTATTTTTTTCCTGTGCTCTAGTTTTATATATAATTCACACAAATGTTGTAACGCGTTGAATGATATAAATATTTTTATAGCGCATTTGATATTTTTCTTTCCTTCCTGTAGTGGGTTGTCATAACGTGGCTGTAAATCGTAAAAAAAGCGAATGTATCGCATAGTGATCATATCGGTTGATGTATGGCTAACTGTACGGTTGCTATATGTAACTACATATGTGGTGAAGCCGTTAGGCACGGTTTATGTAGAAGCTACTCGATATGGACAAGACTTGGACGTATCACGAACATTGCATTGATGTAGCAAAGACGTGGTGATTTGTTAGGCAACGTATAGAAAAGTCATGTGTTTCTGCTGAGTTTTAAGTGTATATCCAAATTACCAGCCTACAATGGTATTTGCATTTTAAAACCCTTTTTGAAATTAGAAAGATAATAACGAAATGCTAGTGAAATTTGAAAATAGAATATTCTTGAAAGGTCATAATATATTTTATTCAAAGAGAAAAGTTAGATGAAGGTAAAATAAAAATTCTCACTGAAATATTGTCCTAAATATCCAGATGACTTTATAACTCTTAGCGTAGATACAGCAAAAAGACAGCTCCAAACATAATAATGAGTTTTGCCACTCGAAAGTTAATTCGCATTGAGGTACTTTGGCGTTATAAGAAGTCTATATTCTGAGGGTCACCGAAACTTTTCCAAGACCAAAGACTATGAAGTTTATATTGTTTATTTTAGGATAAAGGCTGCTATTACGGCTCTGTAGTTAGTATAAATGTCAAATGTCAATATTTGTCGTGATTCGAGTAAACTTTTTGGTGACAAAGTCTATAATAATCGTAGACATATAATAATGTTATTTATGTATTTAAATAGCGGCAGTTAATCATGTTTTATATTAGATAGTTGATAGCCACTGTTATGTTATCCACAATGACACTGTCCATATGTATTTATACTCGCGTACAATACACACTGGTGTGATATAATCACAACACAAGCCGTTAATTAAAACATTTTGTAGGCTTAGACGGCCGTATAATTAACTTATTCATCTTTAAAATGCTTATGCTTATGCTCGATCATGAAAATATGCTTTCGACTCTTGGATGTGACTGGTTGGTCGAGTATTTATGTAAAAAGAGCGAACCTATTGCGATTCGATGTTATAATAATGTAAGTAGGTACAATGTATTCGTCTCAATTTCGTTGTTAGTCAATGTTTTAAGACATAAACTGAACAATAATTTTATCAGACTAAGTAATCGAACACTTCTCTACTATATGAAGACAGTCCTAAAGACTGCGCATATGGTTATTAACCGCTACCGATGTCCTAGTTACTAGGTAAATAATAAATTGTCTTTCTAAATAAAAAACAAAATTAAAGTCATTAAAAATCTAAGTGCATGGCAATTTTAATCATTCATTCTGAGTAGCTCATTAATATTAATGTAAATATAAAATTAAATTAAATTCAGTCCGCCCCCTATCGACCTTGTGTGTAAACTGTGATTTATGTCATCCGACCTCATGAGTTGCAATCTATTTGCATTCGTAATTACTTTGGCAGAATACTGAATTCCTTGGACAATCGTATGACTGAAGTTTAATGTTGGCGCCAGACATTTCACGTACTGTCAAAAGAGAATGTTTTTAATGCGAGACGCTAATATACTGTTTATTTGTAGAATATGGGCGTTGTTATAAAGCATTATCTTTAGTTTACACAAATGATAAGCCGGTTAAGGTCTTGCCAAAGTTTGAATCATGGGGAAGGTGCAATCTTTTAATATTGTGAACTATTTTACATATACATACATAAAAAAAGTTTACTCAATCTATTAAAATAAAATATTATATATTGATTAGTTCTCTTAATTTTAACTCTTTTTTGTGCTTAACTTTTCCTTTTAGCTAAATTCACGAATGCTGAACTTAATTGAGTCAATAGTTATTAGCATTGTCACAGTTGTATAGATATTATTATCATTTTACTAGTACAGGGATGGGTGACCTTTCTACTAGTTTAATCACTTTGTACTAATACTTTTAATATATAATTTATATTATTTATATTTTATGTTTAATATATAGTGTATATCTTTACACAATATTTGTACCTAACTATTGATTTTGGAAATAAATTATTATTTTTTATTATTTATTATTATTTTTACCTCTCCTAGTGTTCGCGTATAATAGATTTCCTATTGTGTCTGCTGTGTGGCATTGAATATATTGAAGGCAATAGGTAAACTAAATGTTGGATTGGAATAGTTTCGAAGACACCATAAAGGTCTGAATGTCTGCAATAAAGTCTTCGTTGAAAGTAGAGGAAAACACTGGTACTTCACCCGCCAGACAACTCTTTTGTATCTACTTTTACTAAATCATTTACAAAAGCAAAACTAAATTGCTCAACAGCAAATCATTTTAAATTTAATGCCAGTCTTTGGTAAAGCTCATAAAAATGTTGGTAATGATGCTACAAAGACTAACGATCTAGTGATCTAAAGACACGATCATCGGCATTGTGAAGTCTGTTTTGAACCTGATTGTTCTGAAAGCAGCGTACATAGAATATGAATATTGTTGGTGACCACTGTTTAAAACAGGAAGTTGCATATGAAACTTCTGATTTTGTGTTTATATTTATGCAATATACAACGTTATAGTTTCATTAATCCACAAATAGATGTTACAAGTCTGAGTGTTTCTGTGTCTGTTGTTTCACTGTTTTTAAAGCCGTCATATAGTAATTATTCTTGGTGTTTGACTTGCCTTTCGGGAAAAGCGTATATTATTTAGATAAATATGTAAAAGATTTTTATTATTCAATATGTCTGT
The DNA here is from genome assembly GCA_963675205.1 of Catocala nupta. Taxonomy (NCBI): domain Eukaryota; kingdom Metazoa; phylum Arthropoda; class Insecta; order Lepidoptera; family Erebidae; genus Catocala; species Catocala nupta. The sequence goes on along the minus strand of OY776093.1, from coordinate 23,592,773 downwards.
TGCTGTCCTAATTATGACCGCAGTTATTATTTATTGCGAAAATATTTACGTTTGCCATGTTTGCGTGATTTATGCATTGATGTGTCGTATTTATGTTACTGATATCGTCAAAGTATTTATTTTTGTACTGTTCACGGGCTTTCACGTTGATCTGGGTGGCTATTTTAACATTAAACGAATAATAAATATTGTTACTTAAAATTTACTAAAATATTGTTTTGTATATCGGATAATAAAGCAAGTAGTTATTGGAATTTTTAAACGAACTTATGAATGTGTTTGTCCCGAATATAAAATAAGATTTTCATCATGCAATAAACGTGATAAACGATAAATTGATGGTAAGCTGAAAAAGTGTGAGTACTTGTAACAGTAGGCATGGTCGATCTTGCAACAATGGCATCGCTACAGAACTATCTTATAGAAGAAAGTGGTTCCCTTGCTTAAGCACATCGACTACACATAATTATAAGGAGCCCTGAAAATAGAGAGTTAGAGCACAGCTGGAGCCAGCATGGAGGTTGCATATGCAGATTTTGTCCTGTAACTTTGTACCGTGCTCTGGCAGAACAGAGACTTCTTTTTGAAAGATTAGCACGTACGAGAGACCTTGGTGTTGTAAGGGTGTGTGCTGCTGTGTACGAGGTCTCGGGTTCGATTACCGGGTCGGGCAAAATATTAATCAATATTTATATCAAGAAATTCTAGCGCGGAATCTAGAAACGAGTCCGGTAGGCGGCAATAGGCCCGTCCCCTATGACCTGGATCCCAAATCATAATAGGTAAAAAGATCATCTCTGCCTACCCCTTGGGGATAGAGACGTGAGACAATGTATGTATGTGTGTAAAGAAGTTATTTGGCGACGATCCTCTGTAGGTTTACGACGAATGCTTGAAAAATCACAGATATATGTACCTACAAATATCACTATGCCGTATACATTTTTTTTGCATTTATATTGTTCATTTCAGTTTTCTCTAAGTCTATGATTATATAAGCAAATACAAAATAATTAAAATTAATAATAAAACATAATAATATAGAAATCTTGGCAGTAGGAACATAAAATACTGGTAGATAATTTTAACGAAATCTATACTTAGATACGGATAGCAAAAACTTCATTTTGCTTCGAGATATCGAGATCGTTGTCGGCTTAGTGGTTACCGATACGGTGTACAATTTATGCGGTCACGTACGCATCTTTTGTGTGTGAAATGTATGCAAATACGTTTAGACCGTTCCAGCAGACGCCTCGGTACATAGTGGAGGTATTGTGTATAAATTGAAGATTTCACGGACAGACTGCTTACGTATATCACTTGGGTAGCTACGGGTCTGTATTTATTGTTGTAATATCTGCCTTGTTTTAAATCAATCTTATTGCTGGTCTTATTGAAGGGTTTGGCCATGGTAAAGCATACAGGCACAGTGCGGGTTGGCAGGCTTCACATGTCTTTGATGGCATTATTCAGAATTCTGAGACCTGTAGGTTTCCTCACGTTGTTTTCCTTTATTGTAAGATCGAATGACAATGAACTATTTAATATGCGTTTGATTGAATTTGAGACCGTTGCCCGTCATTCCAACGGTCTCTTACTAGACTATCACTTCTCCGTATTTATAGTTAACTGTCAGTAATATGTAGTTGTAATATTTTAAAGTAAGATCTACTTGCAACACAGTTCATAAGTAGGTTGTTGACAAAGATTACTGTCTTGGTCGTCAGCATAATCATTATCGAAATACAGTAACATTTGAATGAATGGAGTGTAAGGATTAGTCATATCAATTGGTTTTTTATCAGTACGTGTTAAATATATGAACTATCGTACGTCTTAAATAAAACAAAAATTTAAATAAGCGATAGGATGCAAATATTTATTTTAGTTTATCCCGGGTGTAGTATCACTGGGATCAGACATCAATTAGCCAAGTGCTTATTGATGTCTAATCCCTGTGATACTACATTAAAAATAAGTTACATACAAAAAAACTAATATAACAGTGGTATTATTTGAAGATATTGTTATCTTATTTACAATCCTGCAGGAACCGCCTTATTAAGATTATAGTAAAAGAGTCCTAAAATTGATTTAAGTAACTTAGGGGAAGCCGTATATCACTCTCGGTTAGTCGTAGTGGTTAATGTAACTGACTGCCACGCCTGAGGTCGCGGGTTCGATTCCCGCACAAGTCAAACATCTGTGTGCATGAACATGGATGTTTCACTTGGTCTGGGTGTTTCTATGTATAATATGTATGTATTTACAAAAAAAAAAGTATATATGTATATTTATCGTTTGTCTAGTACCCATAGTACAAGCTCTGCTTAGTTTGGGCTAGATGAGGTAGAATATATTATATTTTATTACTGTACATGACAACTCTTGGTAATTTTCTTAAAAGTAAGTTTGTTGTCTGCTTTGAAGATTGTTAAAGTTACACGTGCACATATTGCATACATATGTGTATGTGATACGCTGTAGGTTAAAATTTGCATGAAAGACTGTGTGTACAGTCTGTAAGTAAATCTGAACCTACAGAGTCGAATAACTGTATAGCTCAAACGCGATATTCATTTTTTTTTCGAACTGTTATGTCTATTTACTACGTACTCGTACATAAAGCACGTCCACTACGTCAATTACTAGCTGTCGTTTAAGATATAAATTGCAAGATCGTGGCCTGCGATGCTCATTTTCAATTACATCGCCATAGACTACAAACGCACGAGTAAACATGTAAAAAATGTTTACTGGTTTCTCGTTTCAGGTACGTTACGAGTTGTAACTAAATTAAATTCACCAGTAGATGTTTAAATTAATTGGAGGCCTAAACGTTGAGCGACGGTAGGTCGGGTCTGATATTGATTAATTGCGGTTTAACTTCACCACAATAATTTAACGAGCTTGAAAGTATTTCTGATGAAGATTTATTACAAATATTTTATAAGTTAATGCGCTCAATATTTTCTGCTTTAAATTCATGAGATTCTCCATCGACGCGCAACGTTGTCACTACTGTTTCTTCTAAGTAAGATTTGTGACTTGATAAAAAATAAACGACTAGGTTTGTATAGTATTTTTATTGGTAAGATTTATGTGTTGGTGTTTAAGCTTAATCACGTGTTAGCAACAAATCACTTTTCTGGCTTAATGGCCTGACAATTTTTGAAAACAGTAATGCTACATCACAGCAATGTTAATAACGCTTGCATTTTTATGACTTCAAACTACCATTTTTAGCGTCGCACCATCATTGAAGCTGTAATATTTCATCAATAACTAGCCAAAAGTAATATGCCAAAAAAACAGCAAATATATTAAGCCGTTCCAAAGCAAAATCATCGTTAAATATGTATAATAAAGATGATAAATCATAAATGGAAATAATATTTGAATTCATATAGTATATTGTTGACATAAATCTTCGCAGACATGGAGAAAACACGTAACTAATCCACTTTTAAACAACATTTATTAGTTGTGGGGACAGTATTTTCCACAAATTACAGCAAGTATTCAGATGTTCTAGAAAACATAACAATAGTGGTAACAACGGTGATGGTAAATTAACATTACATTTTATTCTTCGACATGCGTGTTTACAGTATTAAATTGTCACTAACCAATATGATGATTGGATATACTACTTGTTGAATGTATCTGGCGGGTTTTTTTACATTGTACCGATGAAGTCATCACAGTATATCTGATGTAATTTTATTAACATGTACTTCTACCACAGTAAGTCAATTTATGGAATATAAACTTAAAAAGAGGTATTGCACGATTAGTCTTTTGCCCAAAGGTAGAACTTCGCTCAAACTGGACCAGCTAGACTGAGAAATTAAACCTTAGCTTTAGTTAAGATATGCTCAGAACACCGGCGCTCTGCGGATTGGAGTCGCAGATAATTTGGTCAGATGATAATTATTATGTCTCTCATAAAGTTTAAAATTTAAAATGTTCAAGTTTAATCCATTTTAGTTTTCAAAAACATGAGTGTATTTAAAACAAGTCTAAAGTGGATAAAAGTATTTTCGTAACTATAATCGCCCGCCTACGGCATATCGTACCAACTATTAACTAAGGCAATTATACAACTTTTAGTTTAAAGTTTTGTTAAAGTTTTATGTCAATCGGTTCAGTATTTTACGCGTAAATACCGAAATTAAATTAGATAACTTTTATAGAGAACATAATTTATTGTGGGACTAAAGTATATTTATAGATAGTTACTGTTGTGGTTAAAAATCAATACTGTAGTCTGTGTACCACACTACGACTTCGTCAATGGCGTGGCAGTACTGAATATAACTTTTGTGTTTGAGGTTTGAGGATATTTGGTGAATCGAAATGTTTCGAGTTTCTTACAAGAGTAAAGAAGCACTAACGAGTGACAGTAATTGCACGCATGCCAAGCACGTCAGCGCACATGCACTATAAAATTTGTGCTCTGTGAGTGTCATATACAGGATGTCCGGTAATTAATGGATAACCTTGAAATGTCTTATAGTAGAACTGAAGGCCGTTCAGAAAAATAAAAATTATATATATATATATATATATATATATATATATATATTAAAAAGTGCAAGCTATATAGCATAGCATACTTTTCACTGTCTATCTATTAGCATAATTAGTGTTTAATAATAAAACAACAAAAAACCGATGGATTTCATTCATTTATGGTCGTAGTATACAAGAAAAATAAACATGGTAATTAAAAAAAAAAGTACTAGGTTAGGATACATTTTTTTTGATTTTTTTTCTGTACGGCCATCAGTTCCACTATAAGACATTTCCAGGTTATCCATTAATTACCGGACAACCTGTATAAAATGAACCTTTAACGATTGAATTTATTTTCTTGCCTTGCTATTAAAATAAACTTACCCTGCCTAATTTGAAGGTGAAACAGAATTCTTGATAAAAGAGATTTAGGATGATATGGTCTACAGAATTAATGTTGAGTTCCTAAAATGGATACCATAGATTTTATAAAGTTTACAATATATAGACAGTACATAATCCAAAAGCATTTTCTACAGATAGAAATAAAATACATATAGGCTATAGTAAGAAAAGAAGAGAACCTAAAGAATCATATACATAATATGCATAATATTTTTAGAGAACCATATTATACATAATATACTTACATATTCTTTCAACAGGAATATAGTCTATGAAAATCTAATAGCCAAGTCTGTCGAAACATTTCTTTTAAATTCTGGGAGAGAAAGGTGATATACATCAATCAGGTTAGTACTAGCATTAGTCATTAATTTACTATAAAACCGACATCCTCTTCTAATAAAAGCATTTTTACCATAATTTGTCCTAAACTGAGAAATATGGAAGAGAGACATTTTACGTGCAACTAGTCGTGGACATCCAACACATATTTTGCTAAGAAGATAAGGGGAGTCCACTAAATTTCTAATTATTTTATAAATAAATAAAATGTCTCGTGCAGCCCGTCGCTCTTCAAGAGATTGTATAATTTTTATATTGTCCAATGTATTATAACGCCATTTTATATGTTTTAAAAGCCTATTTTGAATATTTTCCATCATATCAATATAAACATTATACAGAGGATTCCATACAACTGATGCGTACTCCAATAAGGGTCTCACAAGACTCTTTATAATAACAATAACGTGAATGAAAGTTTGAAATCCTTACTAACTCTTTAAATGAATCCTAACATAGGGTAGGCTTTATTAGTGGCAGTTGCGACATGAGTATCAAAAAGAAGCTTACTATCTAGCGTCACTCTCAGGTCTCGCACCTCGGTTACCCTCGTTATTATTTCATTGTTAATCTTATATTTGTATTTTAGTGGATTTTTATTTCTTGTAAATGTTATAACATTACATTTTTTTACATTCATATACAATTGATGATGAGTGATGTGTATGATCCGTTTTTAGAATAGGAGTACACTTAAAGTTGGTCATTTCTTTCTGCAATGTGATTTAAGTGGTTGCCTCGATATTACCACCGAGTGTTGGCGGTTCGATACACCCACGGGACAAACATTTGTTTGATCTACAAATAGTTGTGCCGAGATTTGGTGTTCTTTGTGTCCGCTATTTAAATGGTTGTGGGGCTTTACAAGACGCAAGAATTATTTCTACTGCGGGAGGCTACTATACAAAAACATGTTGGCATGAAGGCTGCAAATTTGAAGTGGGAGTGTGTTCGCATTATGCATATTATGCCGAGATGGTCATACACTACAATAAGTAAATGTTGATGCCAATAAATAAGTTAGAAGAACGGTAAACATTTGTTTATATTGATAACAAGTTTGATGCTAGCGTAGGGCGAATTAACTCTGATGGAATGGCAAATTCTTCAAGGACTGGCAGAGACAAAATCTGTTGGTGCATTTTGAGGACTAAATACGGTAAAGTTTTGAATAAACAAACCATTTTCAATATATATATATAGTTCTTTTGTTATTCTACTAGTTTAAAAATGTTTGTTATTCAATCATGCGTTACCTGTTAAACGGATTTAGATGCAATTTGGCACAAAGAATATCCTATATGTTTGTGCTATTTTCTAAACATATTTTGCATAATCACAAGATACTTCTCGTCACAGTGATAAGTTTTTGTAGGATTCGGCAGGAAGACACATGCAGAAACCAAGTCTTAAAGTAAGAACATTAATCATTTCACTTTATATTTAAGCCGTTTTCTCTTACAAATGATACACGAGTGACATCTAGTATTTACTTCAATACTCTCACAATATTATCTGTCGTCAAGCTACGTTGAATACACAAGAATATATATACCTACTGTTTATCAACACTCGACGATAAGGTCAGCTGAGTGTCGCCCCGCCTCTTATTAACGCAAGTTATTGCCCCGCTTACCTACTAATATAAGATGTAAATAATCTTGAAATAATAGGTTTAAAATTGTTATGTTCTTCGAAGTGGTTTGTGATGTTTCTAGAGTTTCTTAAGAAGACCTTATACTGTCCTAAAACATTTACCATTTAGTTTTAGGAGTTGGTATCGCGTAACTGATTTTGTTGTAAGCATTCATATGTTACGATAATCACTTGTTGTCAACCGATCCCTATATGTACTTGGCAATTATAAGTGACACTTAAATTATTTTAATATCAACAGCTGTATTAATTGTATGTAAAACTATGTCATTACCGTGCTTTTTGTGCATATAATTTATTATTTTGGCAAGTTTTCGGATTATTCCACTTTGGTTACCCAGGTGATATCACCTAGGTGATCAAATTTCACATTTTTGTGTCCTAAAATCACCTACCATCAAATCATCTGGGTGATCAAATTCCACATGATTTCAATTTATTTATTATGTTTCTTCAAACCACCTGGGTGATCAAATTCCACATAATTAACATTTCTTTATTATGTTTCCTTAAATCCACTCTTATTCCATTTTGGTCACCCAGGTGATATCACGTGGGTGACCAAAGTGGAATAAGACAAGTTTTCTAGGTAGAGAGTACCAACTTGTTAGAATTAAGTATATTTCTTATATAAGTTGGCTCCTCGCCTAATCCACAGTGCTCAAGCAGCTGAAAACTGTTGCATATTATTATATTTCTTTTTAAAATGAATGATAAGAAGATAATCTTTCAGCATATATTAGTCCACTGCTGATAGCCTTTCCCATATAACCAGTCCAACCCTTGTTGGAATGGACTGGATCTTTTTGAGTCCATTAGACTTAATATGACTTGTATTATTAAACCCGGTTTTTTAATTAAATATTAGGTCTATAATAAAATCTTAATCTTGAGATATAATAAAGACATACAACAATAATATATATCTACAAGTTGTAGATGAACCTTCTTACTTTTAACTAAACAAATGAAGACGATATTATAGCAAAGAATTTGTGTGTTCAAAGTTCATTTAGAAGAAAATAAAAATGGCTTAATCACTGGGTTTCTTTTCTAACATTCATTCTGACTAGCGTGACAAGACAATAGCTCACAATAGCCATTTAACTAGACAAATCTAGGTCTGACTGTGTTGCAGTCATAACAATAAATTTTCTTGATAAAACGGTTCTTATGACGTCACGTGTGTATTTTGAAGAATGAACTGAGCTCTATACTCAAGTCATTGTCTGATAAACGGTATAATGTGTGTAATTCTGTATGCATGGCGGTTTCTATTACATATTTTATAACATAATACCATTACACCTATTTTTCTCTTTAGGCATAACTGTTTTATCAGTTATCCATAGACTTACTTCTGTATATTCCGAAGGGGTAGGCAGAGGTGTATAGCACACAACTATTGCTGCATATTGAGCTATTGGGCACTAAGTATATTTTAAAAATAAACTTTAATAATAATGCAGTTTTAATATTAATTATAATTTTATAATAATACAACTATAAAAACGTTTACATATATTTCGAATCCAGATTCGAAAATATAATTATCTTTTAAGTACGCGAGTTCGACTATGTCAGTTCTATCGTTGAGCTTATGCACAGCCTTTTACACTAAATTAACTAATAATTGCTTACCTAATACAATATAAACAACATTTTTGCTGGCTTAGATATAGGATTCGCTAAATTGCTATGAAAATTTCCTACAACTACGATTAGTTGTAGGAGATTTTCATAGCAATTTATTTCATAGCGATAGTTTTAGGAAATGCATTAATGTTTACCTCTTAAGTGTCAGCTTGTGCTACAAGACTAACAAAGCAGTTCAGATTAATTATGTAATACCAAAAAAAATACAGCACCGGTAGCCTAGTGGGCGACCGTTAGGCTACCATGCAGAGGTCTCGAGTACGATCCCACGGCGCGCATTTCTGACTTTTGAAGTTATATGCGTATAAAATAGTTAATTGTCACTCGCTTTAATGGTGAAGGAAAACATCGTGAGGAAACCTGCATGGCTAAGAGTTCTCTGTCATGCTCTCGAAGTCTCACAGTGAAGTCTGCAAATTGGCGCTGGACCAGCGTGGTGGACTACGGCCTTAGCCTTCTCACAGTGAGAAGAGACCGGTGCCCAGCAGTGGGGCAGTTTAATACAAGCTAATATTATAATAAAATCTGTAATTACTCATAAGCGACCTCAGATTGATTAGAAGCACATTAATTAAATAAAATCACTCGCGGCAGTTTGATTTTGTTGGGCAAAGTTAGCCACCAAGGCGCTGGAAGTTATCCAATAGTTTAGGTTTCAATCAGATAGTGCACCTTTGAGCGAGAATCTATCAAGCGAAACTTAGCCTATCGCCTTACTTGTTATACAGTCTCCGTTAACATAACTGCCTCAGTGGCGCAGCGGTAGTGAACGCAACTGCTGTGTGTGAGGTCTCGGGTTCGAATCCCGGGTTGGGCCAACAAATAGGGGGCTTATTGAGCTTTTTGTTAAGAAATCTCAATCGCAACCCGGAGTTTTTGAAGTTAGTGGTGTAAGACAGCGCCGTACCTCGGAAAGCACGTTAAACCATTCGTCTTGTTCCTGATCTCTCTCTGGTCATGTCGGATTACCGTCCTATAGGATTATGAGTGATAGGTAACAGAGAGTGCACTTGTGTTTGCTGACTTACTTGTGTACTATAATATCTCCTGCACAGATGGCCATTCACCGTTAAGATTGGCAGCCGTGACCGAGATTCGATCTGGAGGACATTATTATTATTTTTTATAAGGACTCAATAAGTAAATAGATAATCAATATACTAAACGATACAAATTTAATCACTGACACAAAAATAGCTTCAGATGGACAAGAAATGGCCAATGACTAAAATGTATGCACATATGTATGTTTACAGTTAGTTTCGATCAATTCGGCATATTTTTAATTTTTTATGAGGCATCTCCCGCGCTGGGAATAATTCTTGTGTTACGGGCGACTTTAAAATCATTCAAACAAGGACACAAAGAACACATAGAATCAGAACAACTATTTGTAAATCATACACATTTTTTATCCTTTTGATAAACCCACAACACACGGCGTAGTGTCAGCAGCGAAGCGATCTCTTAAACCACCACGCCATCCGTGCCGTCACCATTAGTCAGTTTTCGGTCGAATTTAGTTCTACCGTATCCGATATCTTGATACAAACTCGTCTTCGTAGCAGAACGTCCATTTAGGCGTGTTAACCCGGCCATCTATTTCTATATAATTTGTGTCACAGGAAATAAATGTGTGTGATTTACAAACGCATGCTGTGAGTTTGTTTGTTACTTGTGTATAAATTCTGCCGTTATATATAATAACATTGAGTGCGGTTATTATGCATTTAAAGTTAAATGAATGAAATAACCAGATGCTCGCGAGGGGCACTGAGAGGCGTGGTCATCTAGCGATTGTTATAGAAAATATCGAATGGTTCGAAAATTGTGTCAAAGTGTTGTCGAATGTCACTGGGAAAATGCATTTCGAATAATGATCGCATTTTGGAATCACGATTGATAATACTTTTATTATACTTTTCGTTTTCAATCAACAGTTAATGCATTTAAATGAAGATTAAAAGTATTCCACTTCATTCGAAACATTTGGAAATTCGGATCAATATCCATCGCTATGTTTACAGATCATATATGTAGGTAGATAGTATAGGTAGGAAATGTCTCTGTTTGCTAAAGTGCCGTATACCTACTTTAGTTAATCCTTACCAAATCTCAACCGTAATGGTTTATGGGTTGTTAATTTTGCTATACGTATAACCGGCCGTATAATAGCAAAATTATATAGCGGCCAGCAATGGCTGGCCTGCCCACAAAATATGTATTCGGTCAAGGACCGCGTAATAAGAGAAATTTATATCATAGTAAATTATTTTACATTTGCCTGTCTGCCAACTCCCACGTCTTCCGTTCCTCCTAAGTATTGAATACGTGACAATTACCAGTTTTTGTTGAGCTCTTGGAACTATATTCAAGCTTACTGACGGAAGCTCAACATAGTTCGTTGTAGATTCTCTTCATAGCCAGACTTCAGTTTGCAAAGATAAAATATTATATTCCGTCTTCAGTAATTTTGTGTTAGCGTAACAATAATATAAACCTAAAGCAATTTTGTCTATTTACTACGTTTTAGTGCCTAAATCACTGGATCCATTTTGCTATAGAAATACTTTGTATCCTAAGGAATAGCGTCTTCTATTTTCTACACGCAAGTCAATTCGCTGGTAATATCAATAAATATTAATATCAATATTTACACAATGTGTACCTATAAAAGTTACTTCATATTATAACTTTCATAGTAAAATCTCAGAAACATTTTTCTAAGTTAACACACTTATATAGATGTTAGTTAAAAATACACATTCCTGCACCAAATTTTCTTAGTGTGGGACTGTATTATAAATCAGGGGACCAGTCATTGTAGACCGGCGACACTTCGACCCAGGGGGATATTGGACACTAATGAACAAAAAAAAAAACTGGTTTAAAAACAACTTTACTAAAATTCTAAGAACAGTCGTGAAGAAATAATGGATGTCATGTCACGGGGATTCGAAACCATAACACTTGGCCGGCTTTTATGCCAGAGTGGTGGCGAGGCGATCTTAAAATACTATACCAACCGTTAAGTCAAAATCCGTTAGATCGAATTAATTGTTAGTGTGGTTAAATGATTACTAAATGAATGGTAACTGTTAATATTATGGTAATGTTACTGTTAAATATATTCGTGTCCTCTTGCTAAAAGTCATCTGAAATTCGATACTGCCGAAGGAATTTACAATATGAATACCAGATATTCATTAATAAATAAATTCAAGGAAATAAATATATCAACGGGAGCCAGACCATATATATATGCAAATCTAATTTATGTAAATGAGAACATTCATTCACACTGTATCGCTTAAGTCTTAAGAGTCTTAACATAATTTTAACATAGGAAATAAATATAAACTGCTAGCGCCGGCGCGATTTAAAATGTCAATATGAATGCTTATGCAATAAACTCGCAAGCGACATTTTAAAACCAAAGTTTACCTAATAAGACAGTATTTAAACATCTATACTAATATTATAAATGTGGAAGTTTGTGAGGATGTATGGATGTTTGTTACTCTTTCACGTATAATCTACTGAACCGATTGTGATGAAACTTGGTATACAGATAGCTGGAGACCTGGATTCACACATAGGCATTTTTTAGCCCGATAATCCCACGGCAATGGGACTTACAAGGGTGAAACCACGGGCAAAATCTAGTATACTAGATGTGCCCGCGGTTTCACCCGCGTTTATGATTACTGCGCCACCCCCGTGGGTCGCAGCGTGATGTTTAATAGCCTATAGCCTTCCTCGATAAATGAACAACAAACAAACAAACTCTTCAGCTTTATAATATTAGTATAGATTATAAAACAAAGTCCCCCTCGCATCTGTCTGTCTATTCGCGATAAACTAAAAAACTACTAAATGGATTTTCATGCGGTTTACACCAATAGACAGAGCGATTCATAAGGAAGGTTTAAGTGTATAATTTGTTGAGGTTTTGTACTACCCGTGCAAAGCTGGCGCGGGTCGCTAATAGAACATAAAAATGCTTGGAATGAAACTGATATCACTCACACGTTATTTTTAAACATTAATAAGCAATTCACATTTTGCTTAGATGCTGTAACTGTTACATAAACTGTTATCATATATTCTTAGATAAGTCTTCACATTTACATTCAAATTTGATCTTGTAACTAATTAGCTAACCGCCTACACCAGTTCGTATAAAAGAGGAAATTAAAGTTATTTACTTAGATAAGTAAATAAATTTACAGATGCAAACAAAGCGTACATTGGGACTTATAATAAAATGATGTTAGTGTCAACTTAGTTGCCTTTTTCAGGCATTGCAAATATACACAAAATCTTCATATTATATTTTAACTGAAATATTAAAATAATTAATATATGTACAGGTTGTCCGGTAATTAATGGATAATCTTGAAATGTCTTATAGTAGAACTGAAGGCCGTACAGAAAAAAAAAAAAAAAAAAAATTGCACGCTATTTTAGCGTAGCATACTTTTGACTGTCTATCTATTAGCATAATTAGTGTTTAATAATAAAACAACAAAAACGCGATGGATTTCATTAATTTACGGTCGTAGTATACAAGAAAGATATACATAGTAATTAAAAAGAAAATATATATCTCAGGTAGTAGTTAGGATAGATATTTTTTCATAAAATATGAAAAAAAAACCTTTCTTCTGAACGGCCATCAGTTCCACTATAAGACATTTCCAGTTTATCCATTAATTACCGGACAGCCTGTATAATAATCGAATTATATTGTTAAGAAACATGTTGTCAACAGTAACGATCAAAAATAGTGGCCATAAGTAACTAGACCGATTCTTCTCATATGAGTTCTACTCCTCGAATTAACTTTTTCGTCAATACTTAATCTTTATATCCTGTATTATCATAATACAAAAAATATATAATTTCATTGACGTGTCCAAATGTTTACACGTTGATATTAAGATAAATATATTGACATCGTTGATATATTGACATTGACTTTGACAAAAACACTACTTAAGCAAATTTTAACGGCGATGATTTAAATAAATAAACTTTGGCTTTGCAAGCTAACGCAGTTTCTGCTTCTTATCGTACCTAGACCACTTATGGACTTTAACATATTCATTATAATTATAGAGATTCCCTAAGATTTATGATAATAATATAATATACTTATCATAAATTATTATATATAAAGTCTTTTTGCATTATATATTCTTGAGAATGGGGTACACAGGTCAGTGTCCTAGCAGTTGATTAGTCGCGATCTCAAGATGCGCAAGCGCCGCCGTCGGCGCCGTAACGCGACCTTTTGTTGATAAATTTGACGTCATATGCGCATGATTTAAATGAGTTATTAATTTAGTATTGTCCTGTCATTCGTGCTTTGGGAAGTAGCAAAGTAACTGATAATAGCGAAATTATAATAGGTAATAAAGTCTTGAAATAATTTACGATTTACGTAATCGGGCAAAACCGTAACATACATATAATATCTCATCTAGGGTACCTGACTTCAGATAGCTCGCCCCGAGGCTTCTCGGCACTGCGTCCACCCTTGGGCGGCTATTGCTAAATTTGGGTGGGCCCAGTGTCGGTTGTCGGAAACTCTACGCGGGAGTTATCCGGCCAATGGCGCTTTACGGCGTACCGGTGTGGGTGGATGCCCTGACCGCTCAATGCAGGACTCTCTTGCGGAGGCCGCAGAGAGTCATAGCGGTCAGGGTGGTACGTGGCTATCGCACGGTGTCGACCAACGCAGCATGCACATTGGCCGGTACACTCCCGTGGGATTTAGAGGCTGAAGTGTTTGCCGAAGTGTTCGCAGTGAGTGAGGCGGTGCGGGAGGAGACAGGTTATCGTCCCCTCTCGGCAGTGATTGAGCGCGCGCAATATCAAGCCCACCAGGGCATAAATGGAAGTTAGAAGGCGCGGCTGGAGGCGCCCATGGCCGGTTTCAGAACCATTGGGGCCCTCCAGTCGGTGTTAGAGCAGTGGGCAGGGCGGTAGCATGGGTCTCTTTCCTTCCGACTAGTGCAGGTATTGTCGGGGCACGGTTGCTTTGGCAAGTACCTGCATAAGGTCGCTAGGAGGGAACCGAGTCCCATCTGCCACCACTGCGAGACTGAGGAGGACACGGCGCAGCACACGCTCGAGCAATGTCCTGCTTGGGCGGTGCAGCGCCGTGAACTCCAGAATGTTGTGGGAGAAGACCTCTCGCTGCCAGCCGTTATCAAAGCTATGGTCGACAGCGAGAGGAAGTGGGTAGTGGACGTCCTCGCATAAGGAGGCGGCGGCGCGGATCGGTGAGGCAAGTATCCTTGCGGATCCAAGCCGCCGCCGGCGAACTGGGCGGCGATGGCGCGCATATACGCACCTTATGCCGCCGTAGTGAAGGCCGCGGCAGCGACCTATCCACCATACAAAGTAGAGAGCTGGCACACCGTGGTGGTTTTAGTCGGTAGGCCTGAAGTCTCGGGAGAGCCCGACATGACGCTATCGCCTTCACTTGTGGCGAGAATAAGGAGCATTTCAACACGTATAAAAGAAATGTGTATCCCTGACTTGTTCAAAGCCGATCGAGCGTTTCCCCTCGCTAAGCTTAATTTAAAGAAACATAAGTCTGCAGTATGAATTTGTTTATCATAAAGCGGAGGGTACCGCCGCATAATTTGATTATTAGATTTGTGCTAAAATATACATAATAAAGTAATGAAATTCATAACGGTCGGATATGCGGATGACTTGGTGATACTCGTCAATGGAAAGTTCCCGAGTACGGTATCTAGTCTCATGCAGAAGGCCCTGATTATGGTGAAAAATGGTGCAGTAGCAATCATTTATCAATCAACCCAGGGAAAACGACTGTCGTGCCGTTTACTAGGATGAGGGATCTGACAGGGTTGGGAACTCTCTCCATGTATGGTACGCAGTTACAATAGTCCATGGAGGTGAAGTATCTAGGCATGACCTTAGATAGCAAACTAACGTGGAAACCTCATGTAGACAAAGTCATAGAGAAGGCCCAGCGGGTCTTCGGCATGATTCGTTCTACTTATGGGAAGACCTAGGGGCTAAAGCCCAAGGTCATCAAGTGGCTATGCACGATGGTGATAAGACCTATACTCACGTATGGAAGCATTGTCTGGTGGCCAAGAACTAAACTAGCTACATGCAGGATCGCGCTGTCAATGGTGCAGCAATTGGCATGCATGGCTATAACAGGGGCGTTCCCGACTACGCCAACGGCAGCGTTAGAGGTCCTGCTGGATCTAACGCCGTTACACATTGTTGTGGAGTCAGAGGCGATGAAGGCGCTACGCAGACTATCTGTGCATGGACTGTGGAGCGTCAACATGCCGGTAACTCGACACACAAAATTGGAGATTTCAAAGGATCTCAAAAGGATTATGAGCAGGGGATGCGACAAAATGCAACCATTGCACATATTCAAAAAGAATTTTAAAATAAAGGTCCCCACGAGGGACGAATGGAGACAAGGTCTACAATCCCCTGACAAGGGTTGTCTCATCTGGTACACTTATGGTTCCAAAATGGAAACAGGATCGGGCACTGGTATCTATACCAATGACTGCAAGGTGAGCCAAAGCATGGGCAAATATGCAACGGTCTTCCAAGCGGAAACCTATGCTATAATTGCCTGTGCTCAGGAGAATATCAACAGTAATGTCACTGACAGGACTGTGTATATTCTTAGTGACAGTCAAGTTCCTCTCAAGGCTCTGGATTCGCGTAGGGTAGACTCCAGGGTAGACTCCGTTTGGTCCTGAACTGTTTTAAGACCCTAAACAAACTTGGCAGGAAGAACACAGTCAGACTGGTGTGGGTTCCGGGGCATGCAGGGGTGCAGGGCAATGAGGAGGCTGATGAATTAGCCAGAAAGGGCTCGGAGCAACTGTTTGTGGGCCCCGAGCCATTCGTGGGACTCTCTGAGAGCACCGTCAAGGCAGCTTTGAATGCATATGGTAATGACAAACACAGGCTAGAGTGGAAGGCCTTGAGGGGTCTGGAACACTCCAAGAAATTCATTGCAAACAGAGCCACAGGCTTCACCCGGAAGTTCTGCGGGTATAACAAGAGCCAAATACGCCTGCTCACAGGAGCGTTCACTGGCCATTTTGGCACCAACGACTTCCTGTGCAGACTGAGATTGGCTCACAATTCGATCTGCAGAGCCTGTGGTGAACAGGACGAGTTTATATCGCACCTACTATGTGAATGCGACGCGTTGGCTGGATTGAGGATGGGTCTGATGGGATTGACATATCCAAACCCTGAGGACTTCAGGCTTCTCCCTCTGAAGTGTACGCTACGACTGATGCAGTACATTCATAGGGAGACAGCTAAGGGAGAAAGCTTAGGGCCGACACAAAAGATCCCAATGGGTCGAAGTATCGTCGGTCTGTGCTGACTGGCCCCCATACATACATAAGATAAGATAACGAAATTCATATATAATCAAGTTTATTATATCTGATTATGTATAAACTTTACACAATGAAATATGGCTATCCTAATCATCGAAAAGTTATATTTAAAATTATTCTGTATGTTTATTAAATCCGTTAATTAACTGAGGTAACCTGCACTGCGTACTACCTCGTTAGCTCTGATGAAGCGTGTTGCATCATAGACGCAGTGTTGTAAGAGGATGACACGTGAAATATGTAGGTACGCACATATCAAGTCACGGGATGCCCTAGACACTGCAGCTAGCGCGCAGCAGCGCAACTCTTTCATAGAAAGTATAAATACAGGTTTGTAATACCGACAAGACTAAGTGACTACGAAAAGTCTTGACTAAATGCAGTAATTAATTGCTTTTGCTTTGTACAACGACATTAATATCAGAACAGAACAGCCCGCTTTAATTTATTTTTGAGGTTCTGTACACCGTTCTGTTAAATTGTGTCCCTGAGGAGATTCTCGGATTTCGTTGTACATTATGAGAGGACCATAACCATAGAGCACGTATACTAAGAGCCGTGAGTAGCTTAGTGAACATTGTAAAAGAGTGATGTATGGCATACGGCAGGTAGGCAGCGATTTAGCTGTGTGTACCCTTGATATTGCTGAAATCCATGAGTGGCGATTAACACTTACCATCAGTTGGGTCGCACGCTGGCCTGCCAATAGGAGCAAAGGAAAGTTCAAGATTCAATATCAATTTATTTATATTTGTGTATAGGAAACAAGGGACATAAGTTAAAGCGTAGTTAAAATAATTGTGGAATAAAAAAAAAACTATTACGTTTCTTTAGATGCACAGTAGCAGAAGCAGTTGAATGCACGGATAGTGTAGTGATTTAAGTGGTCGTCTCGTCGCTGCCACTGTGCCGAGTGTTATGAGTTCGAATCCCACACGGGACAAAAATTTGTGTGATCCACAAATGGTTGCTCCGAGTCTGGGTATTCTTTGTGTCCGTTGTCTGAATGTTTGAAAAGTCTCCCGCGACATAGCAATTATTCCTAGTGCAGGAGATGTGTTTTAGAAAGAAAAATAAAGCTTATCATGCTTGGTGCCCTAGTTGATAACAAATGATAATAATTATAATAATAAAATCCTTTATTTCTTTATCAACAGGTTAAAACACAAACGTTGTAGAGGCCTTCTTTTGAGTATATAAATACTTGTGACAGAAGACCCCACTCTTCCATATCTTTAAAATTTAGACATAGCCTGTGACTAAAGTAAAAATAACAATCTTAATATTTTAATAACAATATTAAAAAATGTATTTGTATTGTGATGGGTGCATGATGGGCGCACTCCATGCTTTGTATACTCTAGAGATGGACTTGTTTATGGGCTTTCTGAAGTGGTCCATAACTCACTCTGTAACCGTTAAAAAGGGCAGATATTATCGAGAAGGATCTTTACATTAAATGACTGTCACGCGATCGTTATACAATTAGCCATGTGTTTAATGCAACCGCAGATCACTAAGAATGACATTTGCGGTTGATACCATCCGTCTCGTAATTAGCATCATTTTGTTATCTCTTTATTCAGTAATTACTTTACCTGATATACTAATATTAGTCTACATTCCGTTATATGACGCGATGCGCTTGTGGTTTGCGTTTACGATTACAGCCCAACGAAAGGCGTGGTATGTTTAATTTTCTGATAGGTTACTGAGTTTGTTGGCATTCAATTCTGAGTTGCAGTCGAGTAATTATTTATGAAGTCTAGTTAGCTCTTGTCTGCAGCTTTGTCCACGTGCATCCGATAGAAATGCATAGCAGGATAAAAAGTATCCTACAAAGGATTTCTCCAGTAGGAAGCTAACGTGTTTAATATTCAAAAAGATTATCGAGGCAAAAGAAATCGGTGACGACGCTAGTGGGAACGCAGCCTAACTATGATTATTAAAACGATTATAGCCTCGTAATTTCTCAAGAATCTAATTTGAATTTCGTTTTTACTGCTAACATAGTTTTAATGTATTTTATACTAACGCAATAAAAAATAAAAGTGCCCTGTAAGAACATTTGCTTGTCGTAAAGCTGAAATTAGTCGACATCAACATTTTATATCAGTAACGTGAACATTAGTTTCTAAGATTTGATCTGCAAGCGCTGAGAAATGTTTAGACTGAATGCTTAAAAACTATGACCTGCAAGGCCCCAAATACAGCTAGAGTCACAGAACATTATAAGGCTAGTGAATAAAATAAAAATAATAATAATAGGAAAGAAAATAGCTCCACTTGGAGCTTACTTTTTCTTTCCTATTATTATTATACTGTTCAAAGCCTATTGCTGACGGCATTAGAAGTTTAGAAGGCGATAAAGATATTTACTATGGATGTCTTATTCCAGAACAAATTAGAATGCAAAGAATTCTAAACAGTTTACAAATGGATAACCCTAAATATGGTGGTGTATTAGTCGAAGTTATTAAAGAAAGCCTTAATAGGCGTTTTGAATAATTTTATAAATTAGAGGAACCAAAAGCAAAAGATGGCAGAGTAGCATCCTTACACATCCCTTTTTAAAAATGAAATGGAATTAAATTAAATAACTTTTTTTATCAGAAGTAGCTGTAATGCTATGTAAAATAGATGCTCTTTATTTCTGTTTTAAAGGTATAACGCCGCGAAAGATATGTGTAATACCACATTTTATATTTAAAGCCAAGCGACACATAAATATTTCCTAAGCATTCTATTCTGCGCCAAAAGAATAGCGTTGAACAATAAATATGGAAGTTGTTAGATTAAAAACCTTGAACATTCAGGCAATATTCTTTAAAAAGGAAAATGGCTTTGTGATAAACGATATGTCAAAAGTACGAAGAGATCTGGATTATTATGTCTGATACATAAAAATTTGGCGTTTTAGAGGTAGCCGAAAAATATTAGAAAGAATGGACCACTACCTATGAATAAACCATTCTCTATAAAGGCAATTTTCGAAAATACTTAACTATTAAAAAATAATCTTGGTTTAAAAATGATATTGTATTATTTAAAATAATAGTGACAATTAAGAAACAATGTATGTAGTTGTAGATATTGGTACATAATTACCTCCTCACGATTACAGTAACTTTGTTTGTTTTAATTAAATCTTCTAAGAATCAATGTAAATATACACATTGTTTCTATCTATCCCACCAGAACAAGCTTGGCTGTACTCAAGCTTATTCTGGTAGGATTTCAATTTTATTACATTTCTCATACAAGCTTGACCTAGGATACAATTAACTTTGCCATTGGATAATGAAAAGAAAATAGTTCGACCAACGACGCCTTAGAACGATAGTCGAAGATTCGATCGATTTGATTCGAGGTTGGCCGAGGCGCTTACCAACCAATTCTCATTTACAGGTGTAAAGGCCAGGTGACCTTATAGATGAGATTCATCTATCAGATATAACGTCTAATATATTATAATATTCTTTTATGAATTTTTTTCTACCTCTCTAGGAACGGTAAATCTTGTTCATTTTTATTATATTTACAGTCTTAGTTCTTCATATAATATTCTGAAACCACATGTCATTTTTAATATCGCCTGTCTGCTCACCCATTAGTAAACAGTATGAAGATACAAATAGGACGTGTTTGGCCTACTCTATTATATAAGGACGTGACTTTGAGGTGAGAAAAATTTCCCTCGAGCGCCGCGTGACATGGAAGAATTCATCTCAAGTAATGTCGTACGACGTTGATAAAGAATTCTTTGTGTTATGTCATCATTTACTAATATTGTAAGTAAAAAAGTGTGTTTGTTTTTTGACCTTCCCTTCTTTTAGCTCTAGAAACAGAAGAAAACATTGGCTATTTTATTACGGAATATATATTTATTTACCGTAGAAATATGGTATTACAAAACAAAGGACTAAGCTAATGTTACAACGTGTAAAAAAGGAGACATACGATTTCTTAGAAGCGTTCGGCCTGGTCACCTACACGGATAATTTCAATGTTTCCTGATAGCATTATCAATTGCCTGAAGCTAGATATAGGACATTAACTTATGACATTGACATAAGGTTATGCCATGCTCGAATACTTCTAATATTGTAAGTATAATAGCTATGTTAATCTATACTAATATTATAAAACTGAAGAGTTTGTTTGTTTGTTTGTTTGCTTGAAGGCGCTAATCTCAGGAACTACTGGATCGGATTGAAAAATTATTTTAGTGTTGGATAGCCCATTTATCGAGGAAGGCTATAACCAATTGGAGCAGAGCAGTAATGAAAAATTTTGCTAAAACGGGCTAAATTCCCTTATCTTATATGAAGCAGACGAAGTTGGGCGGTTCAGTTAATCCACTAATATGACGTGAATATTATACTTTATTTTATTATTATATAGGTTCCAAGCTTAAGTCTCAGGTTCAACATGGTTCAGGAAGCAACTGTGCTCATAACCTATGTTTATAGTTTAGACCCGCCGCCGCCGGCGCGGGATCTCAACGACAACGTCAGATAATAATAATCTACAGGTGACAAGTAACAGTTTGCGGCTAACCTAAAAAAAGCTATTTTCTGTTTTTTAGTATGGCAACAAACATGAATTATCGATTACATATATTGAAGGGATAATCAATTTCAAAAACCTGTGAATTAACCCTCATTACCCTGGGCAATACCTACTTCTACTTTGGGATGTAAGTGATAAAGGATCCAGTCTCATTAAAGGTAAAAAGTGGGCGTGTATCAATTATATGCATGTATTGATTTTTCACATTGTAGCCGCTATATTGGAAATTATTTTTCTCAACTTAGACAAATTTTCTGAAAATGAATGAACTGAAGAAAATAGTTAAGGTTAAATATTAACATTTTTTTCGTATAAGTTTCATTTCTGTAGGAGTTAAGACCGAAAGCCGCCAGTCTCCTTTAAACACGTAAATACTCTTAGGCCTATTTCAAGGAATAGTTGACAGATTTGTTTAATTGTTAGAATTTTATATATTTTAAAGTATTTTGCTTTATAATACTACCCTCTCTGGACTACCTCATTGAATCCATGGCATAATCTGCGAACAATTATGAGATTAAGGGTTTGATGCCCAGCCTGAAAATGTGTTATTGAGTTTTCTTTTAGAAAATTCTATAGCCGCACGGAATCTGGCAATTTACTTGTTAGACGAAAATAGATTCGCTCCCTATTATTACCTTAGAGGAGGTGTCAGTCCAGCAATGGACGTCTTTCGGTTAAGATGATAATATTATGTGAGACCTGAAAAATAGTTTTCGAAATATGGGTGTAATGTAAATCTACCTACTTTTCTGGGATATACAATCCTTAGATGTATGTACACATTATAGGCTAATGGGTACATACATATATTTTCCACAGGTGTTGACATAGATTACGGATTTCCAGTTGCTACGATCCTAGTATTTCTTTCTTGCTTAAATGACCTTCAATACGTACTTTATGCATGTTCATCGGTAAAATATACTGAATATTTTTTGTATATTTTATGAAATATCAGCTTTAATATTATTCCTATTAGCCTCTAAGACGACTACGACTTATATATCACAATCTTTTATAAAAATAACTCAGCAATCATAACGTTCAGCAACTTATCGAAATCAAGTATTATTAGATAAAGGATAAATGTTTGTGATGTGGCAGTACTTTTTTTTAAAATAAATAAAGGATACAGTCAAATTTTCTTGTACTATAAAAGCTGAAATATTCTCCCTAATGAGTCTCTTATACCTAAGCTATGTTGTAGCAACTTTCTTGGCAGGAATGCCCATAATCTTCCGCTTGACCTAGTATTGGGATCAGGGAAGTCATTAACAGCACTCGACCTTTCACGATTCTTACAATTATACCGAACGCTGGATAATACTACTAGTAAAGTGTATCAACTAATGTACTTATGGCGTCTTCGTACATCCAAAATTAGGTTTAAGTTTTAATACATTTATTCTCATATAAGATTTACATCATTTCCACGAGAACATGATTTATAAAGTACTAGATATTTCCAGCAGCCTTATGCGCGTAAATGTAGATTATGTCAATTTTCTGTACCTCGGGAACAGTAAGTACTCTTTTCTGGATGAAAGGTACCCGATGTCCTGGCAACTTGTATGCGAAATTTCATTGAAGTCAAGTCAAGTGAAAGCGTAACATAAAAACTCACATTCGCATTTATAATATTACTAGTTATGATGGTAATGTTTGTCGTCACAGAATAATAAAGATTAAACAATTTAAGGTTTGTAGATGTAAAACATATGCACAGGCCTGTACAACCCATTCACTCACATTAGATATACTAAAATTATATTGATGTTGTAGTTACTCCACCTTATTTATACAATGAAGGTGTCAGAAAAGCATATGACACGTCTGGTGGGCAGCCATTACCGTAGTTTATGATTGCTTCCAACATCTAGTACGTATATCACTCTCGTGTTGCCGAGTTTGGGAAAGGAAATAAATAGGCAAGATACGTATTATTATATACTTCTATGGAATCCTCCAGCACTGTTATAAGTAACGCTGTTACTATTATTACAATGGAATTCTCTAAGAGAGATATATCCAGTTCATAACGATCCCAGTGCCAAATCGAATACCTACCAATCGGCACAATTATTCTAACGAAGAAATAACATACAAAGCAGCAAACAGACATCTACATGAAATTAGTTTAAAGGAAACCTGACGTATGTAATATACTCGTGGCATATTCCATTCAGTGTTCACGACCTGATTAAGCGTCACGCATGCATTTGAATTACGCAATACATTCATTCATGCATACGTAGTATTTACGCCATTGCGCATTGTAAGACGTCAATGTACACTACAATAATATTAGATCTTTAAATATGTAACTGCCGTTTATGTTCTAAATCTAATATCATAGTTTCTTTACAAAGGCAAAAGTAAATTAAAAAATAATGTTTTGAGAATAGATTATATTCATCATTACTAACATGCATTAACAATAATAAATTTAAACAAACTTTTTTACAATTTGTATAAGTTATATTGCTTAATATCTGCCCGTATTCGTTGTTTCAATTCGGCATAATTACAAGACGGTTGATGTTTATGTTAATTTAAGACAAACAGGCCTACATTTAAGCAACTATACATACATGAAAAATAAACAAAGATTTCGAATAGGCCATTCAAAATGTATTGATAAAATAATTAGTGAGAAAATCACTACGTTACCGATTTTCTTCATGCAAATCGACTACTTGATATTTAATCCCCTATTATTTTCTTTGTATTTTCCTTCTTCGCCTAACGTACAGGTAAAGTCTACCTGGATATTGAACTTTGACCGAAAGTTGCTGCGTCACGCTAGGAATTTTAATTAATGGTTGTTGGGTGTGGCAAAATTTACGAGAGAGTGCCACGCCTCCATATCATGCAAGTTTAGTGTGACAAAAACTCTGTCACTCTATTTAATACAAGTAGTAACTGAAGTGTTGACAGAAGATGGTATTGTGTTATTGCTATGATCAAAAATACTTATTATAGAATGTAATACATCTTATTTATTTATTTGTTTATTATTACAGTCTTATATAAATAAAATGTCACACGGTATAAGTTTACGATAATTACGCTGTGAATTATTACTTTCGATTCCGATTATACGATAAGGACATTTTCAGTACCAGCTCGAAGTCAGGCAACGTGCCTCGTAAGTAACATATATAGCGTTTTATAACGTGGAAAGTAATAATAATGATGACGAAACAGGGGTCATAATACATAATCACCTACATACATATTCAGAAATATATAGTAGAGTAGAGTATCTATGTGTGTACGTGTCTAATTAGATTCCATTGGTAGACATCATATATGTACGTGGACAGCACAGATAGATTTGTAGTTTTAGAGGTCGATTTGTCATTGCCTACGGGAGAGTCAAGTAAACTCGTTGTGATTGGTCACGAAAAAAAAACCAAAGATCTTCTTGACTCCCCCGTAGGGGTCACGGACGCGCAACGACGTCAACGTCCATGACTATATATATTTCAGAAAGTGTTGAAGGATCCTGTAAGCGCTGCATTCTAATGGATCTCTGGTGGAGTGGCAGTCTTATACTCACAGTCACTCATAGTCTACTTTCTTGCAGGTGAACTACTTCCATTTTAATAGCATACTAAGTATTATCACAATAATTTAAGTAATAAATCTAAAATGTCAAGATACACAGAAGTAAATACAGTAAGATTCCGGTCCTTGACGAGTAGTATTTGCACACTTATGTGTAGCTCTTTGAATACGGTTCAGCTATTATTAATCTCAAATGTCAGATACTAAGGAGGACTAAGCTTTGATCAATTAGCCCCTAAATAATCTAATCGGATGCTATATAGGACTAATGAAGAAGAAACGGTATGATAAAGGTAAAGATCTTGGTTCTATTTTTAGAAGGCAATAAACATGTTGGATAGTTTAAGAGGTTTTAAGCTGACATTATTTTTACTTTATTGTTTGGCTGCAATATACTGGCCGGCAATGATAGCCATATTGTAGCATACACGTCAATATTTTCTAAATGGCTATCCAAACCATTATGTTTGGTATGACTGATACAGCTGGTCAGGCTATGGCATATTTTGAGCTGGCCAGGCTAAAGTTAAAAACATTGCAGTCAAAGTATTACTTCTTTCAAAGGTCTCTTCGTGACCATGGCTGCTAAAAACAGCCGGATTATCGGGGAATTTATAAATCTAAAGCTACGAGTATATAGTTTAATAATATAATTAGCTTAATCAGTGGGGAGACCAACAGACTGCAATGCAGAGGGTCTCGGGTTCGAACCCACGTCGCGCACCTCTGACTTTCGGAAGTTACATGACTTTTCGAAATTATGTGCGTATTGATTGACAATTATCACCTGCTCCGTGCCTTGGAGAGCACGTTAAGCCGTCGGTCCCGGCTGCCATGAACATCTATGGCAGTCGTTATTGGAAAGTCAGTGCCCTATAATATCCTGACACTGGTCTAGCCTTAGGGTATTGTTAGCCTTCGAGTTGCGGAGATGAGGTGGCAGCCGCTCCGTGTAAAAACTGATATCCAGTCAAATCCGGTTAGACCAGAAAAGCCGACCTCAAGTGAGTTGGGAATAATAAAGGCTAGGGAGAAGTAGTAAATCTCAAATCCCATATATAAACTGAATTAAACACTACTTACTGCGAAAAATAAGGCTGGTCCAAATAATACTATATTAAAGCGTACCAAGAAAATATTGTTAAGTTCGAACATAACCTTGAATTATTTATTGTTAATATAGTTCGCGAGGTTTTTGTTTAGATATGTACGACATTCGGCAAATACAAATTATTAGTAATTAGAAGCTATTCGGCACATACATATATTCGTATCCGTGGTACCACTATTGATTACATGTTAAGTAGAGACATGACAAATTTACATATAACCCAAAACAGATATGTTACACTGTCAATATATTAAAGGAAGGTTACCTACCTCTTTAGAATGTATTGAAATTGAAATTCCTTCTCTAATCTGAATAGCGACTAGGTAGGTACAGTTCGATAGAACAAATTAAAATCTCGCAAGTATTTATCGACTTATATTGCTGACTGTACTTTTACCTTATAGAAGACCTTTACTGAAAGGTCTTACATTGATTTTAGTAGTAAGGATCCTAAATAAAGCGCTTAGCTATCTTATAGAATTTTGTTCTATCTATCTTTTAACGACAACGAAGTGGCACCTATTTTTGGTGTTTGGCAACTCACAAAATATAATGTTGCAAGCATTCATTCATTCTACAACTACTATCTTTCATACTTTTACCACCAAATAATATAATGTTTGTTTTATTTTTATTAACAACGCATAGTATTAGCATAAAAGTAAGTTAGTTAAGAGATGTAAAACAAATTTGCTGTCTCGTTGGTCTATTATGATAAGCGAAATGGCTTCGTAACTGATAATTGCGTGGAGCCGAGTTCGATTCTCGAAACTGATAAGTGTTGTTTCTCTTCGAGGCAATACCATGC
This sequence comes from Catocala nupta, assembly GCA_963675205.1. Taxonomy (NCBI): domain Eukaryota; kingdom Metazoa; phylum Arthropoda; class Insecta; order Lepidoptera; family Erebidae; genus Catocala; species Catocala nupta. Next base: position 23,565,697 of record OY776093.1, on the reverse strand, counting down.
TGGGTAAAAGGATAAAATGTTAAGCAGGTGTGCATTGCACTATTCTCACTTTTAGGTAGGTAATTAGAAGAATTCAGTCATATTTGGCAAAATAAGAGAACGATAGCTACACCTTTGCCGACCCCCTTTAGGATAAAAAGACGCTCCATGGCATATATAAACTAGCACTAAAAAAGAGACGCCTTTTTCCACAAAATCCCCGTACCAAATTACTTCTTTGCAATAAAACCTTTCCCTTAGGAGACTATAAACTCACCCAATCAAAGCGAAATTTGTTTGTTTTATATTTTTATGACGACATTTTGACGAGCAATGAATTGTAATGTACTAACGTAATATAACAGAGCTTTTAAATATTATCAGAGATTCGTTGCAAAGTAAAGAAATCAACTCGCATTTAGATGTAGCTATAGACTTTTTGGGGTGAAGTAAGTAGCCTTTGATCATATAAATAACTAGATATCGAGTTACCGCTTCAAAGTCGTCTCAACAGATAAATCTATGATAATAAAAATATTTTTACAATAGTTCACATTATAGAGTTTCATTAGAAATTTTTATAAATAATTATGATTATCAATTACCATAACTACCCACACTAGGCTGAGCCTGTCCTGCGGGCAGTTCACAATTAGATATTATGATTTATGACAGTTACCAATTTAATTTTTGAATTTGCTAAATGCTGTGGCAATGATCGAGCGGGCCCTATATCTATTTATTGTATCTATTTCTCAATGCTAGCAATATTATTAAAATGATTAATATAATCTATGATATGTTTATTTATATATTTATAATTTCTATAACATAATTCATATTGTTTGTACTATAATAAAGTCTCATTGGCTTGAAATATAATACCGAGTGTACCTAATATACATTTCTGCCTATCCATTCCGAGATACACACGTATGCATGTATCTCTTGATAGCTGTATACGGTTTGTCAACGTGTGCTTAAAGCTGATGTAGTCCAATGCAGCCTTATTTGGCTTGGAGTGCCGGCTCTTTTATTTTCGAAATTGGAATGTTGATTGTTGGGAACTAGTTTGTTGCATCTGTTAATGATTTGAGTTGTTGTTGTGGACTTTTTAGTGATTTGTGATGACGAGATGCAAAAGTTGATTGCTTTAATTGATCAAATATCTCGTTTGGTTAACCTCGATGCAATTGCACAATTACTTTGCTTTTGATTGCGTTCAAATAATTCAAGAAAGTGCGGCACTCGCTAATTGTCGAAGAGTAATCATTAGTCGATTTGACTGAAAATTTACAGGAATGCTTTTTAATTTTATAATTTCCGTTTATTTACCTATTAGTACTATATAGATAATTTATCTAAATACTATAGAGTGAATAAGGCTGCAGAATTTATAACTCTAGCATAAGAATAGACTTGCCTTAACTAAAATTCACGAAATCGGCATCACAACAAAGTACATAATTTATGCATGATAATAAGATAGATGACTTAATTTTTTGTTATTTAGGGCAAATAGTAACACTATCGAAACTCTTAAATACACGGAATGACTAAAATGTACAAAAAAGCTTTGCTAGCGTTTCAAATTTGGTATTCAATCAATCAATCAAATCAATTGCCAAACCACAGAACAAAAATGTACAATACAAACGGCGGCGTAAGTGCTACTTAAATGCAGTTGTGCGAGGGAGATAGCGAGATATCCCCACTACACCCTCACTTGATCTTATAACCTAAGTAAAATGTCAAACTCCCTTAATTTGCAACCAATTTCTATACTGTTTGCACAAAAAGATTTCTTTTGATTGGTATATGCTCTCGATACGTAAAAAAATGAACAAAATCAAACAAACAAACAGACAAACATAGCGACTAACCTATGATGTCGGCTCGTTTTTGTTGTAAGTAATGAGATGAGAGAGATAAAGGAGGTTATCCGTCAAAGAACCAAGGTTACCAACAAAGCTCGCAGAACAAGCAACCTGAAGTGGCAATGGGCTGGCCATATATGTAGAAGGACCGATGGCCGTTGGAGCAAGCGAGTCCTAGAGAGGAGACCGCGACTTGGTAAACGTAAAGTAGGACGCCCCTCGTCGACCGATGACCTGAAAAGGGTAGCTGGGTCGAACTGGATGCGGAACGCGGAAGACCGTATGTTGTGGTGTAAAATGGGAGAAGCGTAAGTCCAGCAGTGGACTGCGGTTGGCTGATTGATTGTACAATTTGTAAAAGTAATAAACCTGTAATAATTTAAGGACTTTCATAGGCTACGGTATAATCACTTACCACCAAACAGGTAGTGCGCTTGTTTCTCAACTGAATATAAGATCATATGTTTATATACGAGTATATATATATCCGAGTATATAGTATCCATAAATATTTATGTGTATGAGTAAACGTCTTTAACATTTCTATGACGGTCATAGACGGTCAAAAATGTTTAATAAAGTAGTATTCAAATTTAGACAATAAAACTGAGCTTGACGCGTGCTAATGAATTACTATAACTGATTTTGTTTATTTTATTAAAGGCACGTGTAAAATATAATTGATGTAAGATAATTAAGTTTTCAAATTTATACATATTTGCATAGCAGGCGTTCTTGTAATATGTAAATATGAATTCAAAACCTTCTCAAACTTATAAAAATATTAAATAATAAATCCATATTAATATTATAAATTCTATTTAGCATTTTTGACGACTTATGTACGTCAACATTTTATTAAAAAGGCATTATTCCTACAGCTTAATAAATGATCACGAGGAAACCAGCATCGACATTTTTTAATTAGCGGCGATAAGCTTCTGGCAGAATAAAAACGCGACTGGCAGCTTTTAGTTATATATAAATAATTAGTAAGAGCAATACGTTTGGGTTTCATCCCCTGTTAACTCGGATGGCACTAAAAACCCTCAATCTCAGTAAGACAATTGACGACTGGATGAACACTAAAAAGTCTTACTAAATCGCTTTTTACTAATGCTTGGCTTGCCACTACGTCACCGCCGATAGTAGAGGTCAAAAATAGTTGTTTCGGTTCTGAGTGTTCCTTGTGTGGTTTCTGCAGCAGTAACCGTGTTACAGGAATTAATCTTAGAGCTATAAGCGAATGTGTTAGTTGGTGAAATATAAGTATAATATGCTATTTACTAATCGTTTTGAAGCGCTCATAGCCAGTTGCACTCAATGATTGGTAAACAATTAGCGAGGTTAAGCAACGTTAGGTGTGGTCAGTCTATAGATGGGTGACCGCTTAGTGGTATTTCATCTGAGCGTCTCCGTGGTTCGGTGGGCACGAAAAATGTCGGTCCCGGCTGTTGCCAAATTGACAGCAGTCGTTAAGTCATGTCATTCAAGTCATTCTAGATAAACATGTAAGTTTATAATACCACAACAAATATCAGGTCAGTCTGACGGTGCGCCGGTATCATAGCCTAAAACCGCGAAAAGAAATGAAAAATGTAATGAAAAGAAAGGAATGGAGAGGTAAGTACACTTCGCAACTCTTACTCATCTGACGGAACGAAGAAACAGTGTTGCTACTCTTAAATCGGTTCCTGTAAGTGTGCCTTATTCATAGAGTCATCTAATATAATTGGCAACGACAGGATCTTCAGAGAATGGAACTTCGTCGAGAGGGATCCGGCTTATTCCTAACTATAATAAAATTATAACTGCGAATGTGAGCTTGTTTGTTTGTCACGCTTTCACGCCTTAACTACGCGACCGATCATTATGAAATGAAACCGTCCATATTCGGCTTGAACGTGGACAATCGTCTTATAAACAAAGTAAAATATTAAAAGTTTTGTTTTAATATATAATAAATATTGGTTACTATCCAGTCGTATGAAATTGACGTATAATAAAAATGATTTTTTAAAATATTTTCATTTGGATTAAAATGTGTAATTGAAATGTAAAAAAACTGAACGGAACAAAGTATTTAAAAATCACAATTAGAAATATTAACGAAATCTAAAATATAACATAATTATAAAGTGTGTTGGGTAATTTATTTTACACTTGACTTATCTGTCAATTCTGTTTCCGTCATTGGCTTTGCGTTTGTTCGCTCGTATATTGGATATGGACGTGACTATGTGTTTGCTATTTTGTGTTTTATTTTATTATTTAACGAACTTGATACTAAACTAGAATAGAATAATATGTTCTACTTAGTTTAGGCTACTGAAAATTAATATTGTTATTACAATATAAAATTGTTTACGCCCAGGCCAGGGTCCTATATAAGGTGGTCGGTATTCTTTGCATACACGTTGTCAGGGGCACAGAAAAGGATATAGAACCTATCATCCAGAAAAAATATTATTGTTACTATTCTAACCTACATTTATGCGAGCGAAGCCGCGGGAAAATCTAGTAAACATATAAAGACGACTGGGTCTTCCAGTCGTAAGTGTGCTTGTCTATGTACAGACATGTAGTACCGTATGTAACATGTTATGGTAATCAGTGTATCGTAATATGTGCTAGTTGAAAGTAAACGCAACGCTGGTCTTGTCTAGCAACTGCTGACACCTGATTGTTGCAGGCATGAAGTACATCTTAAATATACATACATAAATACACGCCTGTTTCCCAGAGGTGTAGGCGGGACTACGGGTTTTCATTTGCTACGATCTTGACACACTTCTCTGGCTTCATTCACTTTCATCACATTCCTCATACACGCTCGCCGGTTTAAGGTGCTCTTAAGCTAGCCTTTGTCCAGAACGTCTCCGATCTGATCGAGAAACGTTCGCCTAAGTCTTCTCCTTGCGACTGTTTCAGTCACACTAGCCTTATAATATAATTTTTAACCCCCGACGCAAAAACGACGGGGTGTTATAAGTTTGACGTGTCTGTGTGTGTGTGTGTGTGTGTGTGTGTGTGTGTGTGTGTGTGTGTGTGTGTGTGTGTGTGTGTGTGTGTGTGTGTGTGTGTGTGTGTGTGTGTGTGTGTGTGTGTGTGTGTGTGTGTGTGTGTGTGTGTGTGTGTGTGTGTGTGTGTGTGTGTGTGTGTGTGTGTGTGTGTGTGTGTGTGTGTGTGTGTGTGTGTGTGTGTGTGTGTGTGTGTGTGTGTGTGTGTGTGTGTGTGTGTGTGTGTGTGTGTGTGTGTGTGTGTGTGTGTGTGTGTGTGTGTGTGTGTGTGTGTGTGTGTGTGTGTGTGTGTGTGTGTGTGTGTGTGTGTGTGTGTGTGTGTGTGTGTGTGTGTGTGTGTGTGTGTGTGTGTGTGTGTGTGTGTGTGTGTGTGTGTGTGTGTGTGTGTGTGTGTGTGTGTGTGTGTGTGTGTGTGTGTGTGTGTGTGTGTGTGTGTGTGTGTGTGTGTGTGTGTGTGTGTGTGTGTGTGTGTGTGTGTGTGTGTGTGTGTGTGTGTGTGTGTGTGTGTGTGTGTGTGTGTGTGTGTGTGTGTGTGTGTGTGTGTGTGTGTGTGTGTGTGTGTGTGTGTGTGTGTGTGTGTGTGTGTGTGTGTGTGTGTGTGTGTGTGTGTGTGTGTGTGTGTGTGTGTGTGTGTGTGTGTGTGTGTGTGTGTGTGTGTGTGTGTGTGTGTGTGTGTGTGTGTGTGTGTGTGTGTGTGTGTGTGTGTGTGTGTGTGTGTGTGTGTGTGTGTGTGTGTGTGTGTGTGTGTGTGTGTGTGTGTGTGTGTGTGTGTGTGTGTGTGTGTGTGTGTGTGTGTGTGTGTGTGTGTGTGTGTGTGTGTGTGTGTGTGTGTGTGTGTGTGTGTGTGTGTGTGTGTGTGTGTGTGTGTGTGTGTGTGTGTGTGTGTGTGTGTGTGTGTGTGTGTGTGTGTGTGTGTGTGTGTGTGTGTGTGTGTGTGTGTGTGTGTGTGTGTGTGTGTGTGTGTGTGTGTGTGTGTGTGTGTGTGTGTGTGTGTGTGTGTGTGTGTGTGTGTGTGTGTGTGTGTGTGTGTGTGTGTGTGTGTGTGTGTGTGTGTGTGTGTGTGTGTGTGTGTGTGTGTGTGTGTGTGTGTGTGTGTGTGTGTGTGTGTGTGTGTGTGTGTGTGTGTGTGTGTGTGTGTGTGTGTGTGTGTGTGTGTGTGTGTGTGTGTGTGTGTGTGTGTGTGTGTGTGTGTGTGTGTGTGTGTGTGTGTGTGTGTGTGTGTGTGTGTGTGTGTGTGTGTGTGTGTGTGTGTGTGTGTGTGTGTGTGTGTGTGTGTGTGTGTGTGTGTGTGTGTGTGTGTGTGTGTGTGTGTGTGTGTGTGTGTGTGTGTGTGTGTGTGTGTGTGTGTGTGTGTGTGTGTGTGTGTGTGTGTGTGTGTGTGTGTGTGTGTGTGTGTGTGTGTGTGTGTGTGTGTGTGTGTGTGTGTGTGTGTGTGTGTGTGTGTGTGTGTGTGTGTGTGTGTGTGTGTGTGTGTGTGTGTGTGTGTGTGTGTGTGTGTGTGTGTGTGTGTGTGTGTGTGTGTGTGTGTGTGTGTGTGTGTGTGTGTGTGTGTGTGTGTGTGTGTGTGTGTGTGTGTGTGTGTGTGTGTGTGTGTGTGTGTGTGTGTGTGTGTGTGTGTGTGTGTGTGTGTGTGTGTGTGTGTGTGTGTGTGTGTGTGTGTGTGTGTGTGTGTGTGTGTGTGTCTGTGTGTGTGTCTGTGTGTGTGTGTGTGTGTGTGTGTGTGTGTGTGTGTGTGTGTGTGTGTGTGTGTGTGTGTGTGTGTGTGTGTGTGTGTGTGTGTGTGTGTGTGTGTGTGTGTGTGTGTGTGTGTGTGTGTGTGTGTGTGTGTGTGTGTGTGTGTGTGTGTGTGTGTGTGTGTGTGTGTGTGTGTGTGTGTGTGTGTGTGTGTGTGTGTGTGTGTGTGTGTGTGTGTGTGTGTGTGTGTGTGTGTGTGTGTGTGTGTGTGTGTGTGTGTGTGTGTGTGTGTGTGTGTGTGTGTGTGTGTGTGTGTGTGTGTGTGTGTGTGTGTGTGTGTGTGTGTGTGTGTGTGTGTGTGTGTGTGTGTGTGTGTGTGTGTGTGTGTGTGTGTGTGTGTGTGTGTGTGTGTGTGTGTGTGTGTGTGTGTGTGTGTGTGTGTGTGTGTGTGTGTGTGTGTGTGTGTGTGTGTGTGTGTGTGTGTGTGTGTGTGTGTGTGTGTGTGTGTGTGTGTGTGTGTGTGTGTGTGTGTGTGTGTGTGTGTGTGTGTCTGTGTGTGTGTCTGTGTGTGTGTGTGTGTGTGTGTGTGTGTGTGTGTGTGTGTGTGTGTGTGTGTGTGTGTGTGTGTGTGTGTGTGTGTGTGTGTGTGTGTGTGTGTGTGTGTGTGTGTGTGTGTGTGTGTGTGTGTGTGTGTGTGTGTGTGTGTGTGTGTGTGTGTGTGTGTGTGTGTGTGTGTGTGTGTGTGTGTGTGTGTGTGTGTGTGTGTGTGTGTGTGTGTGTGTGTGTGTGTGTGTGTGTGTGTGTGTGTGTGTGTGTGTGTGTGTGTGTGTGTGTGTGTGTGTGTGTGTGTGTGTGTGTGTGTGTGTGTGTGTGTGTGTGTGTGTGTGTGTGTGTCTGTGGCACCGTAGCTCCCGAACGGATGAACCGATTTTAATTTTGTTTTTTTTTGTTTGAAAGGTGAATTAGTCGAGAGTGTTCTTAGCTACGTTTGATAAAAATCGGTCCAAGATGGCCGCCACCACAAAATGACGAATTACATATTTTTCACAACTCACTCAATATGGGTATCAAATGAAAGGGCTTGACTAGTAGAATACTATACACTATGATAAATTTCAAATCCAAGATGGCCGCCACCAGAATATTACATATTTCCACAAATTATAATTGTTCAATATGGGTAACACATGAATATTGTGTCGGGGGTTTTATAAATTTTAAATTTAGTTAATTGTCCTGTGTGGGTGACGCTACGATTGAGTTATAAGCCGGATTTATTACTGTTATATTTTAACCTCCTTCATTGGTCTCGAGTTTGTGTGGAAATGTGTCCGGTAAACGGCAATAGGGTTGCTCGTAGGGGTGAGCCTATCATACATAAGACTTAAAGCGGGCAAAAAGTTGTTGCGTTACATTTCTGGTTACGCATTTGAAAGTTTATTGGTGTGAGTCTGTGTTAATATTTTGCTTATGACATCAATATTAATTGATTCCTTTGTTTGTATTGCAAGTTATAATTTGTAATTCTTGGATGTTTGTATTTTTCTCGCGCGTCTGCTAATCTGCGGGATCTATTCACATAATTTTCCTGAAAAAGTATACATTTCCTATGCTTAGGAGAGATGCAACAGCATATTTATAAGTCACGTGGATAGCCAGGAGCACGTGTTTAAAATCAACGACGGGGTTTATTCGGATTCTTTTTTCGTGAAAGAATACAATCCAGTCAGGAGAGAATGTCACGTGGCCGACTGAATCCACGTGTTTAAAAACCTAACTTTAAAATAGTATGTCAGCTAAAGCACGCTTAATAAAAGAAAGAATTATCTGAGTAATTCGGATTAAGCAAATTTAAACCTTGTTGCAATGACATACATAACACAATAATAATATTAGAATTTATACACACAATTAGAGTTCAAATTGATTATCTTCCAAATTTTGAGTTAAGTTGCTGTTTATTAAGAGTGCGGTATATGTCTCGGTTTTGTGGAAATATTTTTTGCGACAGTTGTGCTTGATGTTTTTGCTCCGATACCGGGAAAAATTATGACATTGCGATTTTCTGCTAAGAAATTCGCAGTAGCAGTACGGTTTCTGGAAAACAACAATTGGTCCGTGAAACAACAATTGGCTCGGGGCGAGCCAACTGTTGCTTAGCTGGCACTGTTATTATTACCTAAATATATGTATAGTTGGCGAAATGTGAATGAAGGACGTTTCTGCCTACTTCTCCCTGGATCTATATCCAGGAAGAAATAGACAGAAATGTATTATAATCTTTATATATGTAAATCTTCTGTGCCTGTGTTTTTAATTAAACTCCTCCTAAACGGCTGGACCGATTTTGATGAAATTTTAGTGTGCGTTCAAATGAATTCGAGAATGGTTTAGATATGTGTAATTTCTTTTTTCGTTTTTACTTGACATCGTCTGTCGGGTCCACTAGTGTATATATAAAAACTGACTACATAATCCCAGACAGTGACACAGTAGACGCTCTAAGTAGTATTTTTTTCTAACTTGTCTTATTTGATAAATAAACAAAACCATTGAATTTCTACTTGCAGATTATATTCGGTTTCAAATAAATAGAAATGACAAAAAGTAAGACAGTACGTAAGGATAAGTCTCTATGCATTTTCTTTAGCTACGAGTACGCTATATTAATTTCCTCAGTTAATATGTATGTATTTAAAAAAGAATCCTTGCATTTTTACATGACCGGTTAACACCACGTATTTGAAAACTAAACTTTTAACTATTTGAGTTATATATAATATAACATAGTTGAGTTATATATTTAAAACTTATAAAGTAGACTGGTGTCATGACCTTAGACTCTCGGGTTTGGTCACGTCACACACATAAAATCTAAACGGTGCGTATCACGTGACTAACACTTCACGGGTCGGGGCTATCACGTGTGAGCGACTATAGTCGTTCATCCATTACGACGAGTTATTATTTTTTGTTTATTAAGATCATGTTTCTTGTTTTCTTTGTTTATATTGAGAGGTTTTATCTATTGTTTTTATCTTTGTGTATAATTTTGTTGATATCACTTTTATTATGTTGTTATCACTTTTATTAGTTGTCGTATATCATATTTTTATTGTTTTATAATCACAATTTCTTAAATTGAAACTGTCTCGTCGTAACGTACAAATATAAGTGTTTGTGCAACTAGAGATCGTCAGGATTTAATGTGCATTATCTCAACCGAAAGATCTTCTTTGCTGGATATAGCTCTCCTCCAAAGTTTTCCACATAGACCGATCTTGGGCCGCCCGCAAACAACCGCTAGTAATGTTCGATGCCAAATATTGGTATTCTTTAGAGAATTTTTAGTATCAATATGCATAGCTGTCTAATAGATAGAAATAAGGTTACTCTCTTTATGTTAGACTCGTTAGTTCAGCGACCAATCATATGCTCCTGGGTTGGATTAACCGGGTAGGGCAAACTGTTACTGGGTCATTTTGTTAGGAACTTCTCCATAACAGCACGGAAACCGAAGTGTGTCAGGAAGGCAGCAATAGGTTGCTTCCTTATTGTTAGCAACATTAAAGTATTAAATTCACATTTTGGCAACTATGTTTTTAAGTTTTATCTAATTTGTTTTCCCATGTACTATCTGCACGTTTGGCATGTATGTATATCAGGAACTACATTCTGCCTGCGGCTTCATAGCGTAAATGTAGATTAGATTCTTTAGTAACAGAACTTTTTTCTGGATGTAAGGTATCCTATGTCTTTTTCTTTTGCCTTTCCATATACATATATCTGTCCTCTTTCCTCTTTTTGTTTGTCTGTTTGATTGTACGTGTATCATGCTAAAACTATTGCATGAAATTAGATGCAGTTTTTGCAGTTGTACTTCTAATTAGAAATACTGGAGGTCTAATTTAAAATCTGGTTCCTGTTTTATCTTGATAAGCCGCCTAGAAGTCAAGTATTATGTCAATGTGTATAGATAAATTTCTCTTTACATACAAAGAAAGAAAAATGTAGATAGCCTACGTCCAAATTCCATGCGTTATAATAACGAGCTATTGAAATTAAACTACTATATACGGATTTTATCGCGTTGTTTATTTATCACTGTATTACAAAATTTTGAAAATATTACACTACTACTACTATTGATTTTATTTAACTAATTTATAAGCTAATGAAATTATTTAAACTATTAAATCTATTTATTTTTGGTTTACACTTTCCCCGACGTTTCGGTTGCTTTTCAGCAGCCATGGTCACGGGGCTAAGCCCTATATAGTAGTTTAATTTCAATGAATAACATTCGCGTAAACAGAAGACAATATTATATAACGAGCTATGTTTTTAAAATATCACATTTAGGTCACATCTTCTGAGTTTTTTTACACATGTCACACATCAATACATGGTATATCTGACATACAACATAGGTTCAACAACCGTGAGCCTATCATATCACTTTCTATCTTAATCTGAAGACTCAATATTAATGTAAAGATAGGACGGTATATTATACGCTGATTACAGCAAAATAAATTAATTTATCTGTACTGTGTTGTAAAAAATTACCAGTATTATCTTATTGGGTGGGGTTTCCCGTAGACTTTGCCTTTTGTACACCATAAAAATATAATACAAACTAGATAATTGATTATTAGATTCAACTTAAAACTTATATTGCCTAATATAGTTGTTCAAATTTTAAGTTACTGACAATGTATATGGAAGTTGTTGGAGGTTAGATTATTTTTATATAATATTCTACCACATACACACAGCACCATCTAGCCCAAACTAAGCAGAGCTTGTACTATGGGTACTAGACAATGGATGAACATACATATATACTTTTTTTTTTGTAAATACTTACATATTATACATAGAAACACCCAGACCAAGACAAACATCCATGTTCATGCACACAAATGTTTTGACTTGTGCGGGAATCAAACCCGCGACCTCAGGCGTGGCAGTCGGTTACACTAACCACTACGCCATCGAGGCCGACAATTTAAACAGATTACCTTTAATTTATTGCTGTTAGTGACTAAGTAGTCGCTTCGCCACTGCCATTGCTCAGAAAGTTGTGGGTTCGAATCCCACACGGGACTAAAATGTTGGATGTTCTTTGAGTCCGTTGTTTGAACGTTTGTCAAGTCCCCAGCGATACAGGATTTCTTCCTAGTGCGGGAGTAAACTTTATTAAAAAAGAACCTCTCTCTGATGGTAAGCGCTATTCCTGTTTTAACCGGTTAGACTATCTTCAGCTCAATGTTAATAATGCGTCGAGTGTTGCAAGTTTGGCTGCCGCATTCTCGCATCGACATAAATTGTGAGGTCAAGACACCTTTATCGATTTATATATCCTTCGTTTCCATTTTCATGTCCATATAATACTTTCTGCTCACCAGATATAACTAGATTCAACAACTAACATAAAGAAAGGTTTCGAAACTGTATAAATATTTTACTGTTTATTGCTAAAAGATAAAAGAATTTTCAAATATACAGATTTGAATTTTGATGAGCAAATAAAAACAGCTTGCAAGTCGACACGTGTTTCGCTTTTACACGAGGTGTTACGAAAATTGTATGAAACGATTGAGCTAAAACGACTTTTCATTTTATAAAACGCAGTTGAAAAAGAGAACAAAGGATTTGGAATTCAGAATTTACTTTAATGGAAAGTAAAATATTTAACATGTATTATAATTACTTATTCATATTCAAGTATCTCTAAAAATAATATCATATTGATTCCATAAAATATTTGATTCACGCTAGATGTAAAAAGTTTAACAACTTCGAATATTTTAATGGTTTATTTTAACACATATCTTTCTGGACATCCTCTCCTAATTGAGACGATTTTTAGCACGTGGTCGACCAGGGAAGTTTAAGTTGTGGAGATGACGTGGCCCCGATAAGCTTACTAAAGACTGTATACATAACACTTTGCGAATCAATATTAACGTATTGCATTGCAGCCTGGGAGGGTACTGCTACATCTCATCTTATGGGTTTAGAAAGAGCCCAACGCGCAGTGCTGAAAACTATGCTTAAAAAGCCATATCGATTTCCAACCACTCAGCTGTTTAATGAAACTCAAGTACTGAGTGTTAGAAGACTGTACATACATAAAATCTTACTGGCAACTCACAAGATAGTGCTCAACTCTTCTGACTATGAAGACATGATTAAGAGACGGGTTTTCAAACTTCCAATTCCAAAAATAAATACTAGTTTTGCCAGGCGTTTTAGTAGTTTCATGAAGCCTTATGTTTATAATAAGATAAATAAAATTTGCCAAATAGACTCAGCATCACTTCGTGAAACGAAAATAATTACCAAAAAAGAATTACTTACATGGACTTACGATGACACTGAGCGTTTTTTGAGGCCTTTAATGTGATTTCTTATGTTTTTCATTGCTTTGTTCAACTGGATGTAATTAATTTCTCATGTGTGTTTTTATACTTCCATACAAATTCTATTGTTATCATTTTAATTCAATTTGTTTTTATTTTATTGTAACCATATTCATATTAATGTATTGTTAACTACCTATCATTTATAATTTCAAAATAATCGTATATATTGCATGCAAATTTATTATTACGTTATTCATTTAAACGAACACTGGCAAAACTTCAAAATTAAGAAATCCATTTGTAAAGTTTTCCTACGTGACAGGCTACGCCTAGTGTAGGAGACTTTGATAATTCTGCCTATAACAGGTTCTTACATTGTATTTACTCCATAATCGGAAACTTGCAGTTTTCTATTAATAAGGACTTGTGTAATATTTTGGTAAATAAAAGTTATTATTATTCTCTTTATTTAAATATTTTCAATATATTTTTCATTTTTAAATATACATATATCTATAAAAATACATTTAAAAATATAAAATTTAAGGTACCCCACCGGCATCGGGAACAGGGTCCAAGCTGCCGGTGGTTAGGATTCCAGAGATAGGAACCTCCTCACAATGCGTGCTGTATCTAAAAGCACTGCCTCCTGCATCAAACCCTTGATCCAAGCACCCAACGCGAGCCTCTTTAGATGGTGCTCGAGGCTCTTGGCTATTAGACCATTGACAGATATGACTATCGGCACAATGATTGCCGAATCAACATCCCACATGTCGACAACCTCGCGAGCCAAATCAAGATATTTAATTTGCTTATCTTTTTCAGCTTTCGCGAGATTGCCATCATGCGGAATGGTGACATCGATAATCAATGCGCGGCGCTCTGATCGATCTATCACCACAATGTCAGGTTTGTTGGCCACAACAGTCCTGTCTGTGATGATAGTTCGATCCCAGTACAACGTGACATGACCATTTTCGAGAACTGATTCAGCTACATACCTGTAGTACGGCACTTCAACATCTACAAGTTTGTATTTCAGAGCAAGTTGCTGGTGAATAATCCTGGCTACTTGGTTATGTCTGTGCAAGTACTCGCCGTTAGCAAGACGAGAACAACCGGAAACTATATGCCTGAGGGACTCATCAGGTAGGTGGCACGCCCGACAAATGTCAACCGTGCCATCCCTCAAGATATATCTCCGGTAGTTATTCGTCTTGATAACTTCGTCCGCAATAGCACAGACAAACCCTTCGGTTTCCCCAAAGAGGTCACCGAAACGTAGCCAGTTCACGGAGGCTAACAGGTCTACATCAGCTCCATATAGAGCCTTGTAGAACCTACCGTGAAGCTCCTTGCTCTGCCATACATCCCTGCGATCGTTAGTGCTAAGTACTACAGGCTTGCGCCAGTTCTCTTTAGCCAAACTGAGCGGGGTGAGTCCGATGTCTACAGCAACTACATCCCGATGCATACCCACGTCTGCCTGAAGAAAGTATTCTCTGAGGTTGCATACCTCGCGGTTATGAAGGGCCTTGGCATTCAGAAAGCCTCGGCCTCCACATTTCCGCGGGATATACAGTCTCATCACAGACGAACGTGGGTGATGCATACGGTATGCCGTCAAGAGTGTACGGACCCGCCGGTCCAGGGCATCCAGTTCAGTCTGAGTCCACTTAAGTATGCCAAAGGAGTACATGAGCACCGGCATGACCCAACCGTTACAAGCGCGCACCTTGTTGCCACCTGATAAAAGACTATTTAAAACTTTTCTCAGGCGACCAAAGAAACGCTCCTGCAACGATTGCTTCATGTCAGCCTCATTGATACTTAACGCCTGTGACATACCCAAGTACTTGTAAGTATCGGTTACAAGAAGTGATCGTAGGTTAATGGAATCCGAAAGTTGTGTTCCTTCGGATTCCACTATCCTGCCTTGCTTTACATGGATGACAGCACATTTGTCCACACCAAAATCCATACTGATAGACTTACTAAAAGTTTCAGTTACTTTATTATTATTATTATTATTAAATTAAATACTGTATGTAATTCCCAATTACACGATCTTTAATTCAAAAAGACTGAAGTTAATGCAATATCTAGGTTAGAAGCAAAAGTGAAAACGTGCAGCCTGTGGGTGAACTTTACGGCGAAGGCATACAGCGATTTGCGCATCCAGTACAACAGCGCGTTCCGGGTGCTGGTGGGGCCGCGTTTTTGCAGCGCGTCTGGAATGTTTGCGGATGCAAACGTCGATAGCTTTTCTGCCATCATGCGCAAGCGATGTACCTCTTTACTGCGTCCGGTACGCGCCAGCCCCATCATCATCCTGAAAACGCTGACTGACCGGTGGGACTCGCCGATCCTGGAAAGCTGGATACGACTGCATGCAGTCAAGTAGATGACGTCTTTGGGTCGGACAGTCCGAACCGGTCAGGTATTAGATGTAGGTACTACTAACACTAGATGTAAGTTCAACTGTTACTAACCTACTATGGAATGTTATTCTGAAAATAAAAATTATTATAATTATTAAAAGTACGCGATACTAATTTTTTATACAATAAGAAGTATATCAGGCCGTGTTTCTAGAAAAGGCTTTTTGGTGCGAGGTCCGGCTGGAGCACAGATCAAACACTTATCTTGATGAGCGTCGGCAGGCGAAAGAGGGCGATCCAGGGCGTGGCCGTGGTTTTTATTTGCGGCCGCGGGAGAAGAGGCACTCCCACGCCGCTGCAAGCGCGGCTGCCGAGACACGCCTGGTCCGCGTGACAATGGGAAGTCTTGATTAGGAATTAAGCAATGGAACAGTTCTTCTTTCACATGCAGCATAGGACTATCGTTCGACTATCGTACGATATTGGTGCACGCCATTTGGTCTCTTAAATATTTTAGTAGCTTTTACTCGCGGATGCGCAAGGGGTCAGTACTTTTTTTGAATGGGTGGTATAAAGTATGTCCTTTTTGTACCCCTGGCAACGCGTGTGCGTAATTGGATAGTGGTCAGTCGAGTAGTTAAGGCGTGAAAGCTTATAAAATAAACTCACATTCGCATTTTTAATATTAGTTAGGATTTTTAAATTGGTATTAAAATAGGTGGGCTTTGAATTCACTTATCTTTTTAGGTAGAGCCGCTTTAAAATATTGAATTTTTCAGAAACATTGTATCTATGTTCAACATCGATCAAGAGTCCAATTATTTTCTGTTTATTTACCTTTTGTTCATATATTCCACCTTAAATATCTTTGCTGGATCTTTTGATAATATTCTATCTTGCTTATAACAGCTTCTTCGCTTGGTATTAAGCGATGGTGTTCCAACAAAATCTATTCAAATTCTTTCATTAACTTCTTCAATGCACAAAGCGTGCAGCCAAAACACTCCCGCGAATATTTTATTACATGAAAATAAAGTGGCTCGTTAAATAGATGTTTTAAAATGCAATAAACTTGCCACGGGCCATATTTTATTTTGACATTTTGATGGTTTCATTACAACGATTGCAAGTTATTAGCCTCCCGACACGATTGTAATGTCTTCCCCAGTTATTTTCCGTCAGTTGAAATAAAAAAGGCCGAAGGCTCTCGGCGAGATTTCAAAGTCATTTCGCCTTCATATAAAATGGAAAGGTTCTTGTATAAAGCTGTAAGTTTAGTTTACAACCAAGGTTATTTAAACACTATTGAAACAGTGAAAAGTGTATATCTATTATTCAGTAACTTATTACTTTTAAATTAAGGTGAAAAATGTGATGTCTAGCTTACAGACCTAGGCATTATATTTCACTAAAATACGCTTTATTAAGTATAAAGGCGAGACCTTAAAAACTAAAGACGGTGATTGAAATAATCTTTTGATGGAATCGTAATACAATATATCATCCGTGATACTTCGCTTACTCTTAGTAAACGAAGTCTGACTGACCTGTATTAATTATAAAGAGGTAATATTTTTTGTTTGTCGAGGTACTCTCTGGAACAACAGAGTAAATTATTTAAAAATAGCAATCAGAAACCTTGACTATTGATTTGATGTATCGTAGGTTGAAGGTACTATTTCATATGCTTCTAAGGCCTGGCTCCTATGTCAAAAAAAAAGGTTTTAATTACGGACAATAATTGTTTTGAGGAATATGTCAATATTCAACTGTCTGTAGGTAAAAAGACTAGTTCCTTGAATTTTTTTAAAAAAAATTTTATGGTATAGGTTAGCAAACGAGCAGACGGATCGCCTGATGGTAAGCGATTACCGAAGCTTATGAACACCCGCAAGCCCAAAAGAGTGACAAGTGCGTTGCCAGCCCTTTAAAAAGGAATGAAGGAGGGAAAGGACAAAGGAAAGGATAGGAAAAGGATCGGGGTAACTGGGCCTTCGGCTCTCTTACTCACCAATACGAAACGCAACAGTACGGGTACCGTTACTTCACGACGGTATTCTGTGAGAGGGTAGTACTACCCCGGTCGATCCGGCGCATTCGTGATGAAACCAGCGAGGATCTACTACCAATAAAATAATAATAACAGGGTCTAAGCGATGTATCAATAGCATATTGTATGAATGAGGCACAGCAAATTAAAGTATAACCTCATAAATTCCACTCTATTAAAATGTATATCTTAATGCCTTTTGCCTGTATGCGTCATGAACTGAAACCAACCAAAATTAATTGCGACTTCGTAACCTGCGAAAAAAAACGCAATTTAATGTAATTTGTAATTAAATAACATTCACGTGGAGCAAGTAAACGGCACATAATTGAGACGCTGTGTACTGTGGAGTAATTGGTTTCTACTCTGTTTGTTTGAAATCATATACCTCTTGTTCTTTTTGCATTCGTAGGCGGTGATCACCGCTACCATTTTTTATGGTGACTACCGAACAAGATTTTGGGGTCAATTGTATTTTGATAACGAATCAAAATACAAAAGCCCCTAAAATCTCGGCGATTTCTCGGATTTTAATAGGGTCGTAAAGTATATTTTAATATTTGAATAGACTATTCTACTGAACCGCGAGACTGAAATTAAAATTCCTTGAAAAGGTGGGCAGTTTTATTATTCGAATTTACCTAAATTCAAGATAGCATTAGGACGTCAAATGTCTGTGATTGTGACGTAACGACATCAAAAAAATACATTTTATATTTGAACTTAGAACGACATTCTGTTGATAAAGGCAATCAGTCACATTAATGCTATTAAAGTAAGATTTTCCAATCTTTATTAATTATTTCATAATTCTTCTTATTAGTAGCATAGCGATCCATCTTTAACATAAATATCTTACAAATAAAATGCATTTGATTTGAAAGTTGCTATACGTTAAATGATACCACACATAGCGGGGCTCGTAACTTAAAAGTGAGATAAACTGACAGGGAAACTACCTCCGAGTTACAAAAAATTCAATTCGAATTCTTTTTGCAACATAGAAACTTACTTACTGGACCATCGCGTCTTAATGATTACTTTAATAAGACTTTTATTTAACTAACTAGATCTGAGTGGGAGCGGTCGATGCCACGCCCTCGCAGAGCGGAATGCGAAAATAAGCACATCCTTCCTTACTGGTTCATAAAACTATCCTCTTATCATCGCCGCTATTCTCTTGTTGGTTACTTGGAATAAAAAGTGATTCAGTGATAATGGGAGAAGACATACATATCGCACGACTATATACTAAAAGTAGGTATAAGCGGAAATGCAATAGGTCATACCCACATTTTGCTAAGTCTATAGGGCACTGTTCCAGACTCCACGCTAATAAGATTTTGTTACCAGAAAAACACAATCTCCCTTTGTCTGACCCGGGGACCCGGGAAATGAACAAGAAGTTTTATGCGTATCGCAATCGCTAACTCTGGACCACCAAGACAGTTTACAATACAAATATAAATAAGAATGAAGCTATCTGTGCAGACGGTGCGTATGTTTTGTTTTTAAAAACACATACATATTTTCCGAATGAATAAACACAAGGTAAAGGTTTGAAAATTTAACACACTGTCTAGACTTGTGTATTACCTCATTTGGGCGAATGAATTATAAATAAAACGTTCCGAAAACAAAAACGATTGGACGACAATGTTGCCAATTATTTAGTCACGGTACGAACAAGCTGGCTTCCCGTGTGAGAGTGTGGTTACACTGTTACTCCGTTTCGCTTGGTCAGTGACAATGCCGGCTGCTTACATATACATATTTGTATCTCTTTTTTTCCTTATATCCCATATTTTATTCCTCTTTGCTAGGTAACTCGCGAGTCAGGTATTACAGCTATTAAAAACGCTCCAAGGCTACAAAAACCATTAGCTGGGTCCATATGATTGTAAATTAATGTTACTTTGTATTAACAACTGTGAAGAGATCAAATAAATAATAATAATAAAATAATATTCTTGTTAGCCTTCCAAATAGGTATCCAAGGAAGAGCGACAAACCTGCATGAAGAATATGATAAATACATAAGTGTGCATGAATCAAAAGTATTCTAAAGAGGTTTCTTAGGCTCGAGATAAGGCGAAGTACATCTAGTCAAGCCAATAAGAATAAATCTCGGAACTATTGAGATAGTTTAAATACGAGCCTTCTATGACACCGCAGTGAGATTGCAAGCATTTTAGTATCTATATGAGACTTAGAGCGATTTGTACGACGATCGAGAGGTCGCGATTCCGAATTCCAGCCATTGTACTACCGACGCGAATCCACACCTAATACAAGTATTCTTGCTTAGCTGGAGGGGTTAACAAGAATACTTGTCAATCGAAATCCAAAATGCTAGTGATATTTTTAAATAGAAACGCTGAACTCTTTCAAAACAATGTGATTTCCTTTTTATCCGTTTGATGATGACTGAGATAGCACGAAGCTTAGTGTTTAAAGTATTTTGTGTATGTTTAAGTGTGAGTGTAATGTTTAAGACTGCGCCGAGCGAAATGTGCCAAAACAGGCAGTCACAATTAAGTTGATAAAATCAACATTTTTTGTTTAATACAAATATAAAATATACATTTAACATAACAATAAATGTATTTACTATAACTTCATGTAAAAAACTTAAAATAATTAATATTTTCGCCTACAAATTTACGTGAATTTGCACGGAAAATGCAAAAATGTAAGCTCGTGTTACGTGATTTTTAGATTATAACAGTAGAAATCTATCCTATTTTACAGCTTAAACGAAACATAAATAATTATATTACAATTTGTCCGTCCCGAATATTTAAGTTATTGGTTGACAATAAAGATACATATTTATCAAAAAAGCACTTCAAATCCTCCATACAATTTTACTATGGCGGCAACGCGCCGCTTTGAATATCGAGCTCTGTTATTCAGTCCAACCGCGTCTTACGCTCGGCGCAGTCTTAAGTATAAATTTATTAACATTCATACTTCATTCAAAATGTTATGGAGAACTATGACACATGCCCGTATTCCTCAATATAATAAATATAAAATATTTTATAAATATTTGTATTTGAACGTTACTTTCAAGTACCTAATAAAAGTACGTCATCTTTAAAAGGTCATTACGAAGTATATGTACAAATTCTTAGTGCTATTTAATGGAGAATCGTTAAATAATTAATTAACGTGAGCAATGTTATTACCATTACTCTCAGCAAAACAGTGACGTAATTTCATGATGTCATAGTGATGATGGCATTGTTGATTTAATTAAAAATAATGGGTGTCGTGAACGGTGCATTAGAGCGTTTAAGGAAAATCCTGTCAGTATTAAAGTAATTTGTTATGCAGATGATAAAAGTTTTGCATTTGCAAAATTTACATTTTATCGATTTTCTCACGAAGCGCTCTGTCTATATTTTATTTTATATTTTTCAGATCATGACAGACTTAACTATCAGTTATAAAAATTTAAAAGTAAATGTTCATCGTCCAATATTCTGTCTAATAAGTGTTTTGTTACCCGATTACGGCGAAGCCAAAAGGAAGGGTAATGATTTTGGCAGTCTGTGTATGTATGTTTGTATGTTCCACAGTAGCGCCTAAGTTACTGAACCGATTTTAATGAATGAGGTGTCAATAGATTCGAAATAATGGCCCGAGTGACATAGGCTATATAAATTTTAAATTCGTCCGTTTTAAACCACTTTTTGTACGTAATCTATAGATTTTTAAACTTTTTAATATAATTATTTTTAATAAGTTTTCGTTTACAAATACATAGTAATGTTTCAGAGAATGCGCAGTTTCTTTAAAGGTTTCTTACTAGGTTCTTTAATCCTTCACCTGCACCTAACATTTAGCCCTTGACCACTTATGGCAGATTCTGCTTCTAGGCAATGCATCTGCACGGCGTTTTCGGCACCTTACCCGAGTATCCTACCCTGTGTTCAGAATTATATTTTCGTTTGACATTGTACACCAAAGTAAAATGGAGCTTTACTTATCAGCGATTACTTATATATTCTTTACAACTTATTAGGAGTTAGAAATAAACCATATGGCACTATATCGTCGTCCCTTTTTAAAAGTATGTTTTATATGCAGTTGAAGCTGGACAGGTCTATAGATGGTAATAGATACCCTAACCATTTGCCTGTCTATTTACATTCCAGCAAATTAATAAATTACTTCAGGCTATGACCGTTCTAAAGTGAAAGTGAGTTGTTCTCGAGTTCTGATAGTAGAGACATAGGTTATCAACCGACAGTCTTATAACATAGTCGATATTATGCGGGCACATGTGAGGGTGGACTGCGACAATACACCTACCTGGAGACGCCTCGAACGTTCTATAGATTAGTTTGTAAAAGAGTTCCCGGCCTTATCTCCTGGCTTTTATTGTACCCTGGTATATAAAAGTTAGTTTTCAAGTGTATTGGATGGAAAGTTTTCTGTAGAGTGTAGTTTCTACATAACTTTACGACTCTCCTTTCCTGGAGGGTTGTGTTTACACCCACATGTACCCTCATATATGAGGGGACGAATATAAACGATGTAAATATTGATACTATATTATTGCAGCAACATCGATTATGCTTGACCTTAAAGTCAAATCTAAGATGCATTAGTTGTACTTGCTATATAAGACTATATAAAATACTAGGTTTTACCCATGACTTCGTCTGCATCATCTGTAACTCAGCTGCCATCTCATTTTCATGAATCTCTCTATCACAACCCTGATACTCCGTACAAATGAATTGTTTTCGTTAGCACCTACTATTAGAGTTTGTGGGGCTGGACTCATTGTACGAGTCCTTGTCCCACTTGACGAGCAAAGTATAAGTACTTCTCATTCATGCGCCGATAGTGACAGCCGCATGGCAGCTGCGATGTAGTACTGCCAGTCGTACTGCTACGTGAGTGAATGTCACTACTTTACGTAGTTATAATTCTTATTCTATGGCACTCTTCTACATTTAATTGAACCAAGTTAAATTAATATAGACTTCGTTTTTAAACTGACCCAGAACTAACCTAATTAAGTAAGCTTATAAGTAGTTAATCACAATTAATTTATTTAAAATATCTCCAATATAGAGCCTTGTTACAATTTTATAACAGTATAGTGTTCCTGCGCAAAAATATAAATGTATTTTTTAAACGTCATTAATATCTTATTTAAGATTAGGTACTATAAGCATTGAACTCCTTTACTTTTTGTTTTATAATATTAAATACCATCACGTTCGGTCAAAAGGTGAAGGCAGTAAGCGGTAGTAGAAGTCTCTAGGCGGCTTAAAACTCTGAGAATATTACAATTTTATTATATGGAATTATTAAGCTCTGATTTTTCATAGTTATATGCATATAAAATATTTAATTATCGCTCGCTTTAACGGCGAAGAAAAATATCATGAGAAAACCAGCATGTCTGAGAGTTCTGCATAATATTCTCGAAGATTTGAAGAATCTGCCAACCCACACTGGGCCAGCGTGGTGGACTATGGCCTGCCCTTTTCACACACACGATAGTCTCATTTCTATATTCCCGAAGCATACTCTGTGCTTCTTCTGATAGAGTTCTGACAGAAAAATCAATAACACATGCACTCTTTACTGACGGTGACCCAGGCTCATCATTACTTCAATTTTATTTTATTTTTTATTTTATTTATTTATTGCACAAAACAAATTACAATCTTATTAAAAATAAAAAACAATCAAAGTTTATGTTTAGATCTAGATTGCAACTCAACACATGTGCATACATTGTAATAATTAAACATCAAGTTAACAGACAGAAGAGATGTACAACCTACATTTATATTCTCACATGTATATTACATGTAAGAATATGTATGTAGTTTTAATTTCGTAACACAACAAGGTCAATACAATATCTTAAAAAATATTTAACTATTTGTATTTCTATTTGGGACAGAGGATATCCTTTAGAGTATTTAAAAATGTGTAAAATTTAGGATGAAAAATGATTCAATCAAATTAATATATATGTATAAATAAATGTATTAAATGTGTGGAACCATACTTTATGGATATGCTTTCACTCAAATTCGAATATCACGGCTGGGAAAGTACCATGTTCCACTCAAGACCATGAGATTGCACGATATAATATAGGGCAAACTTATGCGACAGCACCTAACAAGGTAGTGAGAATAATTTCCTGGCGACGCCATGATGCCAACAAGTGTCAGTATGATCTTTGCCCTTTGGCTAGCAGATCAAAGACTCCTTTTATGTTACTTTGGCAATACTTGTGTGACACATGCGGTATCGCAAGACTCGCTTATGTAGGCGGCTCGCATGTTTACTTGCCACATTACTTTTATACAAAAATGGGCGATAGACACCTACATAAGTTTCGTACTAAATCTACGTGCTTACACGATTTTCCCACGGGCATACCATTATGGCACGCACAGCGGTCATTAAGCAGTGGAAAAGCCTATATACAACATGGTTTAATTGCGAAATGTTTCACAATACTAACGAGATTGAAGTGGCTCAGTCATACGATTGTTGCCTGAACAAATTATACTTACACTGAGTTACGCCTGCATTTTGAAGGGATAGACAAATACTATAAAAATCCTTTTACTATGAATCTGGTATTCCTGCAGTCAAACATATTTGACTTCGGTGATCTGCACGCTGACTGTGCACTTACAGTCACGCAATCACGGAGCACGAAGTTCAAAGGGGAATTCTAGTACTAGGATAATATGGCTACACCTCTATGGTATTGAGCCACTAGACTTTGAGGGACTTTGTCTCCCTTTGTGTGTTCTACCGCTTGTATAATTGATTGTGTTCTGTCAAGTAGTTTGAGATGATGCCCTGAGCTACTTTTTATCATCCCACCGCTCGCCATCGGCAGGGATTTCATCCTCACACCTTACAACCTAATTGGTGCCACACCAAGCGGTTCTAAATTTTCTTCCGCGGACGCTCAGGTTGTGGAATGAACTTCCTGCCGAAGTTTTCCCACAATACTACAGTATGCGGTTCTTCAAAAAGGGTGTTAAAAGGTTTTTAGATGGTCGGCAACGCGCAAGTGATGCCTCTGGAGTTGCAGGCGTCCATAGGTTACGTTGACCACTTACCATCAGGTGGGCTGTATGCCAGTCTGCCACTTAAGATGTATAAAAAATAATTACTATGCCGTGTTTACATGTAATACGCTGAAAGGTTACAATTTGTATAACAAACTTTAAAAAAAAACTATTTTAAGTCACAAAGTAACACTTATGAACATCAAATTGTATTGGTTGGTGAGTTTACTGAAGTCACTAAATTTACATTTACTTTAGCTACTAGGTTCGGGCAAAGAGCTGTCTGTGAGAAGAGCTTTGGTAGCTTGTTTGATAGTCTATGTATGTCTATATCACATTAAACTACGAACCCAAGATCCAGAGCCGATTACATTAATATACATATAACACGACTGAAACCGCGGTTAACAGAGTCATCTCTCTTCAAGATGCTCGGTACTAACGGTTAAGTTGTTGGTAAACTACTACAATATAGGAGAACAATATTTTCTCGTTATTGGGTCGTTATTCGTGTCGTCTTATTATATTTGAAAACTGCACAGGTATGTGAAATAAATCTTATTTTGTCGACAGAAATACGTACAATAGTATATAGTTATGAAAGTTATGATACATGTATAAAGTTTATACCAAATTGACTAATACATTTTGATTCTGATTTTCTTTATTGCAATCCTGTATTGTAAAATATTTATTGATTTAAAGATGAATTCTGGAATAACATACATATTTTTTAATGTCCCTGTTTTTGACTAATTATTAAAATAATTTTATTCCAAAAATATATTTCAATGCATGCTATCAAAATTGTTTAAGTACTAATTGCACGTACTGTTGTTATAAAGAAACTGTGTCTGCGTACCTGTAGGTAGAGCCAGGTAGATCTACATCACAACACTACATCTTCATATAACTTATACTTTAACTTATCTAAATAAAATTGATTTGATTTTATTAACATTTATGAAATACTTGGCACTATCTATAGATACTATTATTATAAAGCTGAAGAGTTTATTTGTTTGTTTGGTTCAACGTGCTAATCTCAGGAACTACTATTTCGAATTGAAAAATGATTTCAGTGTTAGATAGCCCATTTATCGAGGAAGGTTATAGGCTATATAACATCACGCTGCGACCAATAGGAGCAGAGCATAAATGAAAAATGTTGCAAAAACGGGAAAAAATTCTCTTATGTGAAGCAGACGAAGTTGTGCGGATTAGCTAATAAACACTATAATCACGGACTCAAAATTTAGTTACTAAATGTAAAATAAAATATGCAATTGCAGATTTTTATTCCATGAAGCACATTGCAAGGCACATTGGCAGTAGCGAGGAGGCCACTTAATCCAATTCGCCACCCGTTCTGTGCCATTATGGACAATCAAATTTTTACTTCCGTGTCAAATTGTCCTTGCAACGCTTGTCAATTGATGTGACCAACCTTTTAGAAATATACGTCCATTTTGTCTACTCCTGAATATCGTCGAATGAATTTAACTGTTTCGGTAACAGAAAGAAGAGGAAAATCTAAGAAAGATGCACAATCATAACTAATATTATTAGTGCGACTGTGAGTTTGTTTTGTTTGTTCGTTACACTTTCACGCCTTAACTATTTGACCGATCACCATGAAATTTCGCATATATATTGTCAGTGGTACAGAGGAGGACACAGGATACCTTTCATCCAGAAAAAGTACTGTTCCCGAGGAATTAAAATTAATTGTCGAAATGTAGACAATAATAATATAACTTGTAAGGTCCTGGCACTCCTAGCTGCTCCATCTCACCTTTGATTAAAACTCTCGAAGGGCCTCTTCACGTTGGACCTTTGTCTCCATGTAAGTCTCCCAAAGAACACACAAAGTATTTGCCTTATATGATATTTTAGACAATATCTGTGATAAGCGACACATATAACTTGAGTTAAGTTACGGGATAAATCTAGTCTCTTATGGTTTCTACTTCTAAGTAAGTTGAAAGACAAGGAAAGAAAAGAAAAAAACAGAAGAACACATAAAATCTATAATGAGTGTGTATTGATTGCTACAAAGAGCAAATAACACACCGAGAACAGAAATGGAAGCATAACTACATATTGCGCCGACCGCAAATAACATGGGATAACCCATATGACAGGAAAATGATGATAAAGTCCCTTTAATCTGGCAGTGTAATCAGTCTTTTAACCAGATGTTAGGGAAAAGGATAATGATAGGGAAAATGACTCTTAACTCTGGTTAACGGCCATTTTCCCTATCATCACATTACAATTTATAAACCCAACATAATATAGTTCACTGCAATAATACTCCTATTACACAAATAATTGCCGACGCAATCGATAATTTCCCATTAAAGTCATACATAACAGTGACGTCATAGATATGACGTCACTGTTATTCCACAAGCATAACATAAAGAATATCGTAGTATTTGTATATACTTAATTAATGTTATCGTTTGCGTAGCTTTATTTAATGCAGATATTTAATTAAGTTAGTGTGTCATTTAGAGGTTGACTTGTTTTGATCGTACGCATACGTGCATCATGAATATATGACGTAGTGAAATAATAAAAAACGGGTTATGACTTTTAGTATTTGATTGTAGAGAAGGTCCGCGAACCTTAGTTAAGTGAACCCAGTAACTTTATGCATCTTTGAGTGAAGCATCCACGTCATTAAAATTTAAGTATATATATTTCATTTTGACTTCATCCAAAGAATTCTGGGATAATATAATTTGTTTCTTTTTAATATCGGACCAACGACCTTCGATCTTATCCCCAGATTACATCGGTGGATCCAATATGATCATTGAAATGAGTTCTTATACAAATATCATATACCTACTTCTTAGCTGCAAATCTGATGCCGTTAACCTTCAAGTTGCCGACGCTCAGATTCAGAAGTCACTTATTGAATATCGAATGAGCGAATTTTAAGATACTCAATATTTGTGGATAGTCTCATGGCATAAGTTTGCACTGACGCTTACGGTCTTGGTTTCAATCCCGTATCGGGAATATTGTCATTGAGTTTTTTGTTAGGAAATAAAAATATTGCTTTATTTCTTCTCACATAGACACTACAAATTTTGTTACATAATGTGACATTGATAAAATTCAACAAATTTCTTTACATTTCGTACAAATTTATTTATGTCAGAAGCTGGTATCTGTGATAGGCATAGATATACCTGTAATAAAGATTACCAGGTCCCTACCTCATATTTACAAATAACAATAACAACGAGAAATTAATAGCTACTTATATCCTATAAAACTTACATAAGTGTAGAACAATTAAGGGATTATTGATAAATCGAGAAATTATCAGTAGCAGCAGGTGTCTGCGAATGTACGCAGTAAAGCTCATAAGGCTTGCCTTCTATTATGTAGAACCTGACACAGAAATGCAGTTGTAATATGCCTCTGCTTATCCTTTAACGTAAAACATACACATATCTACGTACACTTGTATATTAAAATGTGGGTGCATGTATGCAGTCATTGTTTTATTTAATCATTTTATCAATGATCATTCATACAACAGTTGCATCCGAAACATAACAAGCAGTTTGAGTCTGACAGAGACGGGCGATCCCTACCTCTCTCTCAGATTATTGGATTGGCTGTCGAGGTACGTTGTGTGTGCACTCCGAATTTGAATTATTAACAAAATTTACCTACTTTTGTCAAGCTGAGTTTCATTTGTCAGTATACCCACATTTATGTTTAAAGTTAATATTAAAACTTATTATATCTATAATTATATCTCCATTGAACCTTTAACATGACCTTTCTTATACGTTATAAATAACTCATTTGTGACTAACAGAACCGTTCTTGTGTAACCAAACTTAGTAATATTCCTAAAAGCGTTCTCTCATTGGCATTGATTACAGAATCACTTAAAACAAAACTTTTGACCTCATCCATTCACGATTGTCTCCAATATGGTCGGACACATTAAGGTCGCGAATGCCAACGAACTTGTACGATTTCTATACCATTTCAATATCAGTTGGCGAGCCAATTACCGAATTATTTAGTCCCCTAGATGCAAAGGGGTCCTGTGATTTGATGATCAATTTTGCAATTGCGAGCCCGCTTGACTTTTTTGACCTTTTGATAGTTATTGACTTTTTTCGAGTAGTTGTTGAGTGTTTATCAAGGTTAATTTACTATTACATTCACTTTTAGCACAACGGAACATCTGTTTATTTGATTGACGGGAAACTATACATATGGAACTATACATTGGTCAGATGCATAAGTCGAGTAGCAATTTTAAAAGCGATAGAATAACAACAAATTTTACTTACGACCTTTTTACGACATACACATAAACCCGCCTCACTTATACTGTCGCCTGTTCTAATTATGGTTGTGAGTATTAATTTCAGACAAATAAGTAACTGATGTTGTGGCTACGTTGGTAACAGTGCGATCTAAAATGTAACGCTTGTTGGTTCGATCCCCAGGAAGTGATAATCTATTTGTATTTTCCATAAATTAGAAACATCGATGACTTGTTACTTTACGTTAAGACTTATTTAAACCGCAGTTATTTAAAATATGAAGGTGTATTTAAAAATGTATTAATTTCTCACTTGAATAGAATTATGTGATGTTGTTGGTTGGTGATCTTTGTTACGAGCGTTTGTGTTATTATTAATGCAATCATTTTTTTAATATTTTGTTTGAAAGTCTACATTTATTATTGCAAAATAATATAAATATTGAATCCAGGGCAAATATATAGCATAATTATGGGCTTAATATATATTAAATTGCCGACGAAACTGGACTAAACTCTAAGAGTAAGTTATTTTTTTAATATTATATTATGGTATTGTGATTTACGATTTCACTATTAAGAAATCGCTATCTACGATTATGTCATAAGATTTTTGATTATATTTCAGAGAAATAACTACTGTAATTCGTTGAGTGAAATGATTTGAAGAAGAAGGGAGCTTAAAAAGTCGGTCGGGAAATGGAAAACCGCTCCTTATTAACCAAACTCAGCGAAGATGAACGGTGAATGTTTATGAATAAAAGGGAATATCGACGAGACCGCTGCGAACTATGTGTGCTAATATTGTGACCTCCATATTGCATAGACTGTGAGACTTGAGCTGTGTTAAGAACAATGGAGGTCACTCTAAATATTAAACAAAGTTGTTTCAAATAGGGGGCGTGCTGGTTGACGATGTTAAAATTGAGGTTAGGTTTCAATCCTCTTTTCCTTGTGAAAAAGGATAATTAAGGTATAACCTTAATTGTCATTATAATTGTAAAATATTATTTGTAAGTGAAATGAATCTAAATAGTAAAGACTAACGATGTTTTTTTATTATATAGTATTGAAACATTTACGGCAAATTTAACGTTCTAAAGAAAGTTCATTTTCTGTAATCATATTTTGAAATTGTTTTTTATAATGAAATATTAATGTTATAAATTGAATAAAATGTTGTTTTTCTTAATTATAATTTGCATTATTTACATAATAATGAAATAATTAAATTTTAGTTTTATTCCTAAAAAAACACATTTTGTGTTTTTTTATCACTCCAGCGTAATAAGTTTTTATTTAAAAATGTCAGTAATACATACATAAATTCACGCCTGTTTCCCAGAGGGGTAGGCAGGGACTACGGATTTCCATTTGCTATGATCCTGACACACTTCTCTGGCTTCATTCACTTTCATAACATTCCTCATACACGCTCGCCGGTTTAACCTGGCCTTTATCCAGAACGTCTCCGATCTGATCAGGAAACGTTCGCCTAGGTCTTCCCTTTGCGACTGTTCCATTCACACTAGCCTTATAAACTTTCTTAGTCAGTCTGTTCTCGTCCATTCTTTCTACATGCCCAAACCAACTTAAAATATCCTTTTCTATTCTCGTTACTATATCCACTTTTATGCCGCATCTCTCTCTAATCACACTATTCCTTATTCTATCTTTCAGAGTCACACCACATATATTTCTCAGCGCTCTCATTTCTACAGCATTTATTCTGCTCTCATGCTTCTTTTGCCATACCCAACTTTCACTTCCATGCATAAGTGTAGGCACTAATAGTCCTCTATGAGCAGCCAGACGTGCCTTTTCGGATACATTTCGACTGTTCATAAAAGCGCGTTGAGCGCCATTCACTTTACTAAAATAATTATTTTTTATTAAATGTCAGTAATAAAAAAATAAAAAGTGGCAGTAGTACCCCAGGATTTGAACCACCGTCATTATATAGTGATAAAGTGAGAAGACTCGTTGACCGTTCCGCTATCGCAACCTGCGATACAATAGGCAAATTTAAGCATTAATTGTAAATGCGGACTAACAGAGACACTGTTTTTGAATATAAGGGATAGTAGTTATTATAGTTATATAAACAAGAACTCGTTTTTGCCTAGCCTTGCACACACACATGCGCATGACGAACTCCACCTACTATCATTACATTAAATAATGTTTCATTGTTTGCGTTAAAACATCACACATACAAAGATATTCACTCGGATCAATAAGCGAATGTGAACCTTACGATGCTACTCGACTTTTGTCTTTGACTGTACAGCGAATCTTACTTCATACCTGAGGCAACTTGACTGGGCAAGTACTTCCATCATACAGAGGATTACTGTTAACCTTGGATTGTGTTTTTGCAGTGTGATTGATCTCCAGATCCCTTTACCAAGGCAATTTATAAGAAGCGAGAGGATTATTTTGTTCTTTGCTGGCAGTATGGGACACCATTTTTGCAGGATCAGTTAAGAGTGTTAGTCAATACCACAAAATAAATTTATAGAATACTAAATCCAACATTTCGCTGTGGCTTAAACTGATATATTTAATTGCCCGTTCGCGTATATCGAAAAGCTTCTTCAGGACGTCTCCACCGTATTAAATTAACATTTTCTAACAATAAATACGCGTAAATGTTGCTCCACTACGTCTCAGAGGGTGATGTACTGCAGTAAGATTTCTAGTTTTATAACGCGCCGCAAAGTAAGGGTTATCCTAATTCTGTTCGTCAACGTGAAACGGATACTAAAGAAAGGCTAAGAATTAACTATATAATAATAAATAATAATAATCTTCTACCACATACACACAACACTATCTAGCCCAAACTAAGCAGAGCTTGTACTATGGGTACTAGACAATGGATAAACATACATATATACTTTTTTTTTTTGTAAATACATACATATTATACATAGAAACACCCAGACCAAGACAAACATCCATGTTCATGCACACAAATATTTGTCTTGTGCGGGAATCGAACCCGCGACCTCAGGCGTGGCAGTCGGTTACACTAACCACTACGCCATCGAGGCTGACAATATAGGTTTCTGGTTAAAAGATAGAGTAGGCATGTAGCATAACAAATAAAGCAAATACTGTACGAAATAAAACATTTTAACAAAAAAATTAAACCGCCGAAAAAACTGAAAAGCAAAAGCAATAAACCTTTTTTGATTAACATTAATAACTAAGTTTTAAACTAGTGTAAGTATACCTAAGTATATATTTTTTAATTATTTTGTTCTTTTAATTAACCTTAATAACTAAGTTCTTAAACTTTTTTTTTAACGTGGGTGAATGCTTTGACGCATACCTCTCCGCGGGGCGACGCAGAGGTTATTTCGGACTCACAGGGGAAAGATGGTGAGTGACATCCCGGTAATACCGACTAAACCTACCACGGTGTTCCTCGACATAACCGCAATCGGCGGGGCCACGCGAATCGCTTTCACATGCAATCGTGACCCCGCCGAGGTTTCAGCCCGCCGTAGGCCACTACACAAATTTACAACCCCTAATTTTACTGTCCCCCTGAGGGCGGGACGGACACACGATGCAGAGGCGCGCGTGGGAACACGCACGCCGCCTCTCGGACCTGGTGCTGATCGGGTGGCGGGCAGGCCCACGTAGCCTACCACCCCCAGGTCAATCCTCAGGGTGGCTGGAGGTTGTCTCGCGCCCTCTGGCGCCCGGCTCTGCGGTTAGGGAGAGGTTTTAAGCGCTCCCTCTCCCGTTCCGCCGCCTCCTTGATGGAAATCACTTCCTCACAAAAAGAGGCAACGGCGCTCCACGACCTCTCACTCCGGGCCATAGACTGAATTACGGCCGAGAGCGAGAGGGCAACCAATCCGACTGCCGCGATCAACTCACGATGCTGCGATGTCCAGGCAGGGCAATCCGCCAAAGTGTGCAGCGCCGTGTCCACAACAACGTCGCGGCAGTCGCCGCAGTGGTGACAACCGGGCATCTCTTGCCGGCCTATGCGACACAGGAACTGGCCAAAATAAGCATGGCCAGTCATTACCTGTGTCAGCCGGAAACCCTCTCACTCTCGGCCGTGGTTCAGTATATGGTCCGGAGTGAGAGATCGTGGAACGCCGTAGCCTCCTTTTGTGAGGAAGTAATTTACACCAAGGAGTCGGCAGAGCGGGAGGGAGAGTGCTTAAACCCTCTTCTCCACCGTAGAACCGGGCGCCGAAGGGTGCGAAACGACCTCCAGCCACACTGGGCTTCGTGGGCCTGCCCACTACCCGTTCAGCACCAGGTCTGAGAGGCCGCGTGCATGTTCCCACGTGCGCCTCTGTGTCGTGTCCGTCCCCCCATTCAAGGAGACGTAGGTTTAAGTGACCAAAGTGTCTTTTTGTGATTGGTCTGTCGTTTCATACGGCGGACCGAAACCTCGGCGGGGTCGCGATTGCATGTGAAAGTGATTCGCGCGACCCCGCCGAGTCTGGTTATGTCGAGGAACACACACAATTCTGGGAGGTAAATTTACATCGTTTCAACATCTTTCTTTTACCCTGGTGAGTCCAACATCCGCCCGCCCCCGCGGAGGGGAATGAGTCAATGCATTCTCCACGTAAAAAATAAAGAACTGCGACGATACAGCGCATGAACCGAGCGAAAGGAGCGAGCGTGCCACGGTAGCGGCTGGCGAGTGCTAGAAACAAAATTTACACAAACTCAAACTAGAAATCCTACGCTAATACGTCCCGCGAGCTTGACAAATAGGATGAGGATTTTTAGTACATCTAAATGCGTATTATCTTAGAAATCCTACTGCAATAAATTACCCTCTGCGACGTATTGGAGCAGCATTTACGCGTGTTTATCTTTAGAAAATGCTAATTTAGTTCGATGGAGACGTGCTGAAGTAGCTTTTCTATATACGCTGGTCGTTCCCGCAGGCATTTCACGGTAAAAAGTATATGAAAACATTCTTATATGAGATTAGATATGCAACTTTGTGTAAAAAGATCAAGTCAATACGTCGACTGTTTATCACGTTTTGAAATATACAGAAACTAAATATTTTAGCTAAATATTTCCATGCGAACATTATGATTGTACACTTAAGTATTATATTTATTAAGTTTTACGTATTTCCTTCGTTTGTCAAGCAGTATCTTCTTTTTGAAACGATTTTACAAATATACCTACAAGTGCTCATTAATTATTCTCGGCCTCCTCGGCTTATTTAGTTTTCTTAATTTATTTCACAAGAAGAGACAAGAATAAGGTAGAAAGTGGGAAATGAAAACTGATTTAGAATCACTCCAAACCTCTTCACAACAAACATATTTTGCAATCATATAATATTATTGCCAGGAACGAAAAAAGAGAATGATTTTATGTCGTATGATCTTAATCGATGCGATGACGTCATGGAGCGTCAATCGAATCGTATGCGTAAAATGATAATACGGTGTTGCCAGAAAAATATATAACTATTGTCGTTGAACCAAGGACTTCGATTTTTATAGTAATTTTCATACGAAGTGCGCAGGAGTACTAATTATGGTGTTGATATGCTGTGCAAGTGTGTGTGTCTGTCAAATGTCATCATCTGCAATATAAAAAAAATATACAGAGATGGAACATTATAAAAAGAAAACAAAGACTTATAATGGTGCTTGCGCCATAGAATACATATTATTATTATAATATACATCAGTACCAATATGTTTGGGTACTTTGAAATAACTACACTGGAACATTGAGACAACTACCATCTTAGTCTCCCCGTGACCATGGCTGCTGAAAAGCAACCGAAACGTCGGGGAAAGTGTAAACCTAAATATAAATAGATTTAATAGTTTAAATAATTTTATTAGCTTATAAATTAGTAAAATAAAATCAATAGTAGTAGTAGTGTAATAGTTTCAAAATTTTGTAATACTGTGATAAATAAACAACGTGATAAAATCCGTATATAGTAGTTTAATTTCAAAAAACTAAGTAATACTAACTAACTCCATTTCGGGAGTTTAGGTTACAGACTAGATATAGCTAAAAACAGAATAGCTAGAAATTTCAAGTTTATTGTTATTCTTAGTTTAATGCGGTGATTTTCTTAAACGTATAAAATAAGGATTCGTAGATCTGCATGTAGATCAATCCTTGAGCTGATAACTGATTTTGCTGAATTAAAACAGCGGAAAGTAGGCAAAAGAGTCATAGTCTATAAGCGTAGACGCTTATAACTTTTTTCTTCGATAATCTAAAGCAGTTACTGAATAGCAACTATTATCTAAAAGTCAGGCTTGTAGGCGCATCTTTCTTTTATGTCAGGTATACGTTGTAAAATAATTTATTGTCGATGGACATTTATTGGCCCTCGCTAACCTATGATGTAGACCGATCAGAATTCTAGAAAGAGAAAACTATTGGTTACACGATAGCTTTGATTGTCTCAGATGTTTTACTTGTATCTGCCTTACAGATGAAGAAGAAAAGGTCAGGCCACTTTCTATATCTTAGGCTACATGTAAAAGTTACACATGGAGAATAAGCTAGATCAGAGACATTAGGGTATAACACTAATATTTTATACCTTAGCTTACAAAACTTTTAAATATTTATTTACTACAAATATTATTTTAAAATACAGCGTTTTTGATTTATATTGACCATAAAAATTCAAAACATGTCGGCAATAAATATATGAAATTCAGAACTCGAATGTCATTGTACCTATATGATATTTATTTACACATACATATATTCAGTTAATAAACTGGCAACATTGTGTTTGACACTGAGCAATTGCGTGCGCTCGCGCATTGACCCAAACAGATTAATTCCTAGCGCTATTTTATCTAATTAAAAGGCACATATCGTAAATTGTGCTCACGCGTTACATGTACCTTTTAATTGATCCGATTTTGTTTGAATGAGATCATTGTTATTTGGATGATATAATTTGGAGGATATTTGAAATTGGAGCGTATGTCTCTTTTTTTACTTGGCACATATCAGCGATATCAAATTCGCGAACAATTCAACTGATTTATTTGATCTCTATGATTTGTAGTCGCTATTTTAAATGTAATGTTGTTTTAGTGACGTAACTAGTTTTCAAGAGTTGGTAAAGCTATTATGGAGTAAGCGCACTATAACGATTAACTACTAGTATAACAGTTACTGGTAAAATTTGCGTGTTCTACTCATGTAAGTAGATTTAAGAAAGCAATTATACAATTGATTAAAATTAAAATTATACTAATGTAATACAGCAGCGATAGCCTAATGGGAAACCGTTGGACTGCCACGAATAGGTCTCGACTTCAATCCCACGGCGAGCATCTCTGACTTTACTAAGTTATGTGCGTCTTAAATAGTTAATTATCGCTTGCTTTATCGGGGAAGGAAAACATCGTGAGGAATTCTGCATGTCTACAAGTTCTCAATAATGGTCTCAAAGATATTTGAAGTCTGCCAACCCGCACTGGGCTAGCTTGGTGGACTATGACCTAACCCTTCTCACACTGAGAAGAGTACTGTGGCCATCAGTGGGATAGTTTAATAAAGGGCTGATACTATTATTATTCATACTATATAAACTTAAATTACCACTCACTGACTTAGAGAAATATAAGTTATACAAGAGGGAGTCGTAGGAAAAAAGTAAATGTAGCGTTGTATAGAGAATCGTTCAGAAGGTCCGGAAAAAATGCTTGACCTTCGGAAGGTCAGCTGTTGGTGGTGGTACCCCATCGGATCTCGGAAACGGTGATATCTACGGGAGTCGTTCTCGAACAAAATCTTCCTAAAATCCTGGCAACTTCTAGCGGGGTCGAAAAAAAAATAGGTTCCATGTAAAAAAAAAATCCGCCATGCAAATGTTGATCTCTAATATCTCCGAAACGGTTAGAGATAGGCGGGGTGTGTTCGAACAAATGTCATAGAGGTAGACGAGATCTTGCCGGAAAAGGTCATTTTCAAGGTCCCTCAATCCGAATCTAAAATTAATTTTTTGATACCTTCCCCCCTCGCAACCACGCGAAATACTAGTTATTATATATAAACTTAAATTCTTGCAACGCTTTGGTTGCGATTAAGCAATCATATTCATGAACAAGAAGATAATACTATGTATGTATATATTCCTTTTTTTATTTAAGGAAAATCCGAGACCTATTTTATTAGACATCGACCGAGAGCATTAGCGATAGCAAGAGTGACACTGTGGCTGCATTACCGAACAATAAATGCAGTTCCTGTTATGTGTTACATATAAATACTGAAGTATAAGAATGGTTACATCTCTGACTATTCTTTTGCAGACACAAGCGTGATACTATTGCTGTTTAACCGTCAAGTAACATTTAACTCAATGTCTTGTTAGTTCACAAAGTTCTTGTTCAAACGTCGTTCATTCGATTACTTCCTCCATAATTGATGAATATTAATAACTTGTAGTCCTGACTGATAAACCCACGTGAGGGCTGCTGTGAAATTACCATAACGTGATTAGAAACTGTGTGGTTCTCACTAATTGAAGCGGAGATGGTCCAATGATTACAAAACCGAAGTCACTGGTTCGATTTCATTACGCAACTGACGTTACCCCATTCCTGTGAGCCAATTCTCATAATGACACATGTTCATTATAGAGATCCGATTTAATATTGGTAACGTTAAATGTGAACTGAAATGCATTATAACACATTATTCACATTTCACATATGACGCCTTTTTAAATTTAGGAATATAATAATTTGGGATATTTATGATACGAAGATTAAATCGTTTATTTCTCACCAAAACCAAGATACACATAGGGTCATAGTTACAGAGTAGCAATATAAAACATTAACGATAGTAGTTCGGTAGAGGGTCGCTGGTGTCTGTGGTAGGTATAAAATTACCTCTATTACAGGTTACCAGGTCTCCGCACGGAGCCAGGTTATACAAACATAAACGAAACAAAACATAAGAATGGAACTCTAATACATAATAAATACTACTACTATATAATACTCTAATACTTTTAATACTGTTACGGCTAATGCCCTCTGTCGGCACTTTGGGGAAGAGTCGGCGGTTTCTAATAATAATTAATTACAGCACCATCTATTGACATCTTACGGAATTACGTATTTGTCGCTACGAGTTCAGTGGAGAAAGCGCTGGCACATTCTCGAACCATCGCGCTGTTGCGTGCCGTGTGTGACGTTTTCTGGAAAACTCCAGAAGCACTTTACCCGCGTATAAATAGAGCGCACGCGCACCGCTGAGTCAGTTTACAATCGTAAGCGATCAAGTGTTCACCGAAGCGAACGGAAGCGACAATACTACGGAGTTTGAAGCAATTACAGTGGAAAAGTGTAGTATAGTGTTTGTTGTGTGTTAAAGTTAATTGTGTACTAGAATAAAACGTGTTTTAGTCGGTAATATTGTTTTATATTCTTATCTGTCGAGCCCAGCACGTAACAATACTCTTATTAAACTTTTAAATGTGGCCATTAACGACCGGGTGTGGCTACAAGCGAGCTTGCCAGTTAGCTTTGGCGGCCTCGGCATTCGAAAAATTACTGATGTAAGTTTACCAGCGTTCCTATCTTCGGTCCATAGCACGGAGAAATTAACCAGGAAAATCTTGGCAACTACACTGTTTAATTCTGAAGTGCTGTGCATAACCGATGCCGTGAACGCTTGGAGACTTGCTTGCCCAAGCACTTATTTACCCGAAAACCGCCTCTCTCAGAGACAGTTGGGATGGGCCGTTATGCAGCATAGTTCGAGAAAATCTCATAAATACATCGTCCTGTGCTGCTGAACGTGCCCGCTTGCTGGCTGTGAGAGAGTGGGAGTCGGGCCTTTGGCTTCAGGCGCTCCCGTTGTCCAACATAGGTACCATGTTGGACAATACGACCTTCCGCATTGCTTCTTGTTTGCGCTTAGGTTCTCCTTGTGTTTCTCCGCATCGGTGTCTTTGTGGAGAAGCCGTCGACAGTCTTGGTCACCATGGCCTATCATGCAGCAGGAGCGCTGGTCGTATATCACGACACGCCAATCTGAATAACACACTCCGTCGAGCTCTTGTCACCGCTGGCGTTCGGCTCAGCTTGAACCTCACGGCTTGGTACGCGACGATGGCAAGAGACCAGATGGTATGTCATTACTGCCATGGAAAATGGGTAGGCCTTTGGTGTGGGACGCAACTTGTGTCGACACATCTTTCTAGCACAGCGGGTTGCGCTGGTGCTACTGCTGCATCAGCGGAGACGCTCAAACGGCGTAAATATCAAAACCTTATTGGTGAGTACATATTTGAGCCGTTTGGTGTCGAAACGCTGGAGCCATAGGGTCCAAGTGCTAGGTCTGTTTATAGAGACCTAGCTAAGCGGCTCATCGACGCTTCGCGTGACCAGAGGGCTGGTATTTTCTTTGCACAAAGAATAAGTATTGCCATTCAACGTGGCAATGCTGCCAGTCTTCTGGCACGTTGCCAATTGACGACGATGCGGAGGAATATTATGACGCTTTTTGATTTTGCAGTTTTATTTTTCTCTTTAGTTTATATTTTTCTTGTAAATAATTTGTGTATATATTATGTTAATTATGTCATAGAATGGAAATTAAAAGCTAAAACTAAAAAACAAAAAGCTAAAAAGACCATGTTCACATTTTGAATATGTTGAACTGTGTGTATGAACTAGGTGTGTATGTGGCGTGTGTGTTGTGTGTGCGTGTGCGTGTCAGTGACTGTGAGCGCCAATGATTCCGCTCCAGGACCGTCAAGAGATCTTTAGTTTCATTATAAGATACATAGCTTTAGAAGCCATTCTAGAACAGTTATTTAAGTGTTTAGGAGGTAGATACACAGTTTTTTTTTATATATGTAGGTAGCGAGAAAAAAAAGGAATTTACGACTGAATGATGTGCTAATTTGCGACGACATGACAACAGGATTATTGTGGCGAGTACTAGGTAGTAAAGGGTTACTGCATGTTGTGCGTGTTCCCACGCGCGCCTCTGTTTCGAGTCCGTCTCCCCTCTAGGGGTAAGACAGTAGGGTTCTATAATGTGAGAAGTGCCTCTTTTGGGTAGGTCTCTTTGTGTAGTGGCCTGCCGTTTCATACGGCGGGCCGAAACCTCGGCGAGGTTGCGACCGCATGCGAAAGCGATTCGCGCGGCCCCGCCGATAGTGGTTTTGTCGAGGAACACCGTAGTAGGTTTAGTCGGTATTCCGGGAGGTACATTATTTCTTTTCCATCTTTCGTTTCCCCGGCGAGTCCGACATAATCCCTCCGCCCGCCCCCACGGAGGGATATGCGTCACTGCATTCCCACAAGTAAAAAAAAAAAAAATGTTGTCAAAAAATTGTAGCTTGTACAAATACAGTAGTAGTTGCCTGACAGTAGGAACTTGGCAGTATTCATAG
Organism: Catocala nupta; assembly: GCA_963675205.1. Taxonomy (NCBI): domain Eukaryota; kingdom Metazoa; phylum Arthropoda; class Insecta; order Lepidoptera; family Erebidae; genus Catocala; species Catocala nupta. Next base: position 23,525,550 of record OY776093.1, on the reverse strand, counting down.
ACCCTAGTTGTAGGAAACAAGTTAAGTTTAGCTTGTAAGGTTTTTAACAAGAATATTAGTAATTACCTAGTATTTTATCCTTATACAAACTACTAAAATGTAATTATAAAAATAAGATTTAATTACTAAATACAACAATTAAATAAAAATGCATTTTCTTGGTCGCTTAGTAAGATAATATGTAATATAACACTAAACACACTAATATTGAAAGAGAAAATTTTATTTTACCTACTCTATATAGCGTCCTACGAATCAACGATACGATGCTTTAGATCATATCATACCTCTGTAAACCAAACTATTTTATAATTTACTAGACTATGCCCGCGACTTCGCTCGCGTTTATGTAGCTTCTGTCAATAATTTTTTATCGCTCGGATAAAGTATCTTCCTTTTTTTGGAAGAAAGCTACTTTAGCTGCTCCGAGGAATTGTTCGGACTGATCCCTGCCGACAATACGACCTTCGACACTTCAAGAAAAGAGCGTACTCCCTTTTAAAAGGCCGGCAATGCACTTGTAACTCCTCTGGTGTTGCAGGTGTCCATGCGTGGCAGTAATCGTTTACTATCAGGCGATTCGTCTGCTCGATTGCCCAAATCAATAAAAAAAAACATTTTCTGTACCTCTGAAAAATTGTATGCGAAATTTAATGATGATTGATCGAGTAATCCAGGTGTTAAAACGTATAAGCTCACATTCGTATTTATAATATTGGTTAGGATACTAGTCTCGGACTGCGGTATCGCTCGCGCGGTCAGAATTAAACATAGCCTATCTTATTCAGACTCAGATATAGGCTCGCCCTTTATTACGTAAGACCGAATAAAATAACTGGCGAAGTGTGGGTATAATACAACTCTATCTGCCCCTTCAGGAATATAGACGTGAGATTATGTAAGTCAGCATGGTTTATCGCCGATCATATAGTCGCTTAATAACAGATAATAATGTCAACAAAAAAATTTTCCATACATCTAATGTGGCAAACTAGCACGCGGCCCTTTTGATGGTAAGTGGTCACCGTAGCCTATAGACGCCTGCAACATCAGAGGCATCACTTGTGCGTTGCCGACCCTTTAGGAAAGGAAGAAGAGAAAAAGGAAGTGGGAAGGAGAAGGAGCGGAAATGGGGAAAGAAAGTGATAGGGCCTCCGGCCCTCTCACTCACCGAACGAAACACAGCAGTAGGAATACTGCTATTTCACGTCAATATTCTGTGAGTGTCCTTCCTCGGTCGAGCCGGCCCATTCATACTAAAATCAGCGAACCTCTACTACTCACAAAATTTAAATTTGTTAGTTAATTTAATGCTTATCATCAGACACGCAAAAGGTATTATTCTCTAAATCTAACTTTGACTGATCTGACTGATCATGACACTGCTGGGCTCAGACTTTCTCATAAAATCAGCCTGAACATCCATACTACTACAAACCATACTAAAAATAAAAATCTGTTGACTATCCTCAATCCATACACGTGGTATCACTACATGCTTAACAATAGCTCGTATGTAGGGTAGTTCAAATGTGGAAATTGAATTTGGCGGGGGACGTAAACAGCCCTTGCTTTACCCGCTATTGTCGTGGAAAATTGACGAGCTTCATATAAATAGAGAACCTTTTTTGTTAGTTAAATTGTTTAATAATAATACGTTTCTGGTGTATTGTTTGTATTACATCGGCATGTTAATCCTTACTTATATTATAAATTCGAAAGTAACTCTGTCTGTCTATTACTTTTTTACGGCTAAACCACTCAACCGATTGAGATGAAATTTGGCACAGATATAGATTAAAAATCTGAGGAAGGACACAGGCTACTATTTATTGATGTAGGTACCACGCGGGCGGAGCCGCGCGCAAAAGCTAGTTTAAATATTTTTATGCATTTACCTATTTACGCACACATCTCATCTATCATATAGGGGTCAATACTATTATAAACAAACAATTGCCACGGTGGCGCAGCAGCAGTGAATGTGATTGCTGTATATAAGATTATGGGTTAGATTTGCGAGCAAAGTGTTAGTGAGTCTTTCTTTTTAAATATATGGAGAAGTATGACGTCATGAAATGTCCCGTAAGACGGTAATAAGCTAATCTCGTGTTACGTAGGAAATAAAAATATAGATAAGAAAATGTGCGTGTAAGTAATACTCCTCTGTCAGGAATATAAGCGAAAAATACATCATAGGTAATGTGTGGTCATCAAAATAAGCTAAAATTATTCTGGCGTTGATTAAACACTGTTCCTTAAACATTAATTAACGTTAAAACTAATTCATCATTACAATATGTCAATTTTCATGTCAGATGATTTATCGATTCCAGATCGGTTATAAACATAACTAAATATAAATTGATCATATTCTGTCAAAATTTGTGTCAAATGATTAACTACCAGCTTCTGACTTGTTAATCAACATAAAACCATAAGATTTTTTTCAACACAATGAATGAGTATAAGGAACTTACGGTATATAAGTAAGCCTTTTCTAATGCAAAGATGCTATCTAAATTGCGGCTAAAACAAATATTTTCGTATAACGAGCCTTTACAAAGTGTTATCAAGTTTACAAGATATCAAAATGGCCAGATCTACGTCGTTTCAATAAACATGTTTCGTAGCCTACAATTTAGTTGTCTAAATGGATTTTATATACATATATGGTTTTAGTGACTGTAGCCTATTTGTAAGTGGACAGATCGATTAAGGTCTTCAGTTTGAAACTCGTGTATATGCATGCGTTGTTTACCCTAAATATTACTATATGACTGTAAAAACGAAACAGCTTTGCTCAAATGGTGTACGTCTGTTGGCTCTGGGGTCTAAGGGTATTGCTGCATGTGCATGGGGGTAATTTATTGGTTCTTTACTGATATAATTTGTCTCTTTAAGAACTACACCACAAGCAGTGACAAGCTTATTTGCTTAGACTACTTTTACGATATGTTGGGAAATCGAATCAAAGTTCTTGACAACATTTTTATTTATAATTATATTTCATAATAAAATTTATTAAAAATGATTTTCATACATTCCATGTCCTTGTCTCTTATAGGATAACTTAAAACACAAAATATCTTTATTTTGAGTGAAGCCGCGGTGTAGTACTACGAAAAATCCAACTTCCATCGAAAGGGATTCACTATCGTGTAAAATCAATTAGTTTCCAACGTGTTCACGTTGACAATGCAAAATAAAAACAACAATAACACACACGGCTATCATGCTTAATGGACGCATATTGTGGAGACTGCATTTTATTGAGCTCTTCAAATTAATACACTGTATGTTGCCAGTAACGATTCCGCTGTTTAAAATGAGTTTTTATTATTCGATAAAAATTCGTTTGTATTCTTGTGAAGATCGAATTTTCTAGCAGCAGCTTAGATAATACAAGTATGTTATACTTTATAGATTGTGGATACCATCAACGTAATAACGTTTAATATATGTACAGCACATCTGTGAAAATACATTATTTAGAATTAACCTCTGAAACGTTCATGACTCCTACGGTGGACTCATGGACTATGTAAACTAATATAAGATACAACAGAACATGCAAATCTCTATACTCAGAAATGATGCTAAAAGTAAAAAAGTTTTATAAACATATTGATGACTGGTTAAAGCTTCTGTCATTTAAATTAAGAGTTACATATGTACTTTACTATGTAATTAAGTTTGGCCTCAATCCTTTATGTCAGGTCTGGTGAGACCTGTTATAAAGGATTGATGATGAGGATGGTGCTGATTTTGCTCGATCTTTCGCATGTATGATTGACGCTTTATCGGCATTGACAGCGTATTGAAAATTTAATGTATATTTTGCAAAATAGTAGTTTTTTCTGATACCGGTAGTACATCATGATTGGCTGAACCCCTTTTATTTCTTTTGTTTTTTTTTATAATAAGACTACTCTCGCTCTATGAATAAATCCTGTATCGCGGGGATCTTTTCAAATATTCAAACCGTGGCCGTGGTCACAAAGAACACTTAGATTCGATACAACTGTTTGTAGATCACACAATTTTGCCTCCCTTGTGGAAATCGAACCCACAACACTCAGCGAAATGGCAATGGCGAGGTGACGACTAAAACCACTATGCCGGCACCCGGTATACAAATTCGATACTACTATATGTACAGATGAATGTATCACGCTACTAGAATACTTAAACAGACCAAATGTCAAAGTATGCAAATACGTAGTTCGATAACGTTAAACATTCGGCGGGCGATATATGCGGTGGACGGAATAAAGGTCAGCTAAGGTATCTATAAATTGGAATTTCTAATAGAAATTCAAGCACACGTGCGCTCCGAGTAAAGCGAACGACCAAGGTGATAATTTAAGGGGACCATTGAAATGAATTCGGAATTTTAAGACGTGCGTTAGTTCCTTAGCATAAGTTTTGCTTGTTGGATACTTGGGTCAAGCAAAGGGGAACGAAGATTTTTTTTTTAAGAAAATCTTAATCGCAACATATTTTACTGAAGAAGTGCTTGTAAGAACCAAGTAATAGAGAATTACGTGGTTTTTAAACCATAGCTAGCTAGCTACTATGGGTATTATCTGCCTAAGCCCAGGTTGCATCGTTATTCTGGAACGTATGTATATACATAAGCATTTAGGTCACAGTGGCATACATCTAAAATAGTTAAGTCGTCTGACGTCAACCTAAAATCGTTAAACAAACTCGTGATTTCTTTCTTCAGGTAGTGGTCTCTGAAACTACGTGAAAGTAAGCTGTGCTGCTGCGAACATTTTAGCACAGTATATTTTAGCTTTAGTGCCAACGATTTTTGTAGTCGATGTCAATGTAAGCGACAGGTCATCTGCGCTGTTGAACCACTGATTAGTTTTCTTTATTATAGGGTCGCGAATGATAGGCCTAGTTTGCAAGCATGCATGTAAGTTTACCTGCTGAATATTGCATAAGAGTGAATAATAGTTCAAATTAATGGCTGTAATTACATTAAATTCTAATTTTAATATTATGCATGCCATAAGACAGATGTATTGAGACACTTTATCATAATACCACTTTTTATATATACCAAATAAATGATTTCTATTTTTAAATTCTTCTGTTGTGTCGTACGCTCCTATACTCTCCTCTTATCTTTCATCTCATCTTTAATTCCTTTTCCTTGGGGATACGTCTGAGGCACACCCTTCCTTTACAAGTGATCATATGCTAAGTTAAGCAATTACTGTCAGGCGATTATATTCTTGAATGGCTTTGTTGTATAACGAAATATAACTTGGATAGTCACTTAAAACTACTAAATACTGTCGATAGCCTTTTGTTATTACCTCGCCCTCGAGAGCGTCTAATTCTGGTCCTTCTTAAAATATGTTTTTTATTTTCACAATACAGTGACACAGCTCTTTGTATCAGCTACTGTGGCTTAATAAGGAGTATGCACGCAAAAATAGCGCGACAACGACGCCTCGACGGTATATGGGCCACAACTCGCCTGAGGTGTGGGCGGAGAACGATGGAAATACCATCCTTTGAAGATTAAATGAGACTTTCTTGCAACCTAATATTACTTTTATTGTTCGCTATAATAACATAAGACGCTAAACATTGCGAGACGTTATATGATTTCATCATTTGTCGTAATAACTGCGCTCATTTTATACATTCACTGTGGGAGAGACACGCTTCGGCACGAATGGGCCGCTCGACCGGAGTGATACCACGGCCACACAGAAAACCGGCGTGAAATAGCACTTGCGTTGTGTTTCGTCGTGTGCGTGAGGGTACCGGAGACCTAACCCTCTCCCCTCCTTTCTGGAGAGAGGCAAATTTAAAAGGCTGGCAACGCACTTGCGTCTCCTCTGGTGTTGTGGATGTCCATGGGTGGCGGTAATTGCTTACATCAAGCGAACCATCGGCTAGTTTGCCTCCTGCGCCATAAAAAAGAAAAGGAATTAAAGTTAGTGGATGGCTAATTTGATGACAATGTATCAATGCGGAATTTTATTTCGAATATTATTAATTCATAAAAATAAAGTTAGTTTTTTGTTCAGCTACCTATGTTGCAGATTATACGTCGTTCATGCTTTGAGTTTTATTTATCTTCATGGGCGTATGCATCAGAAATCGCCAGATCGAAGTTTTATCACAATTGGATGATTAGATTAAAAAGGCATTTGTTACAAACAGACATGCATTAATTGAAGCGTGCTACATTCACATACATTCACGTTGAACTGCCACGCAAAGGTCTCGAGTTCGATCTCAATGCGCGCAATACTGACTTTTCCAAGTTATGTGCGTATTAAATAGTTAATTATCTCTTGCTTTTCTTCACCGTTAAGGTGAAGAAAAACATCGTGAGGAATGCATGTCTGAGAGTTCTCCATAATGTTCTCAAGGATATTTGAAGTCTGCCAACCCGCATTGGGCCGGCGCGCGGCGTGGTGGATTATGGTCTTATTATTATCTATGCAGAGCTGATATTATTATATACATTCACGTATATATACGGTATTTTTTGGGGCACATGTAATAAAGGGTCTACAGTAATTATTTTGAGACTATTAATTGTTACTGAAAAGTTTGTAATAGAAAAATTCATATAATTTAATAATAATTAAACCTTGGACCAAAGAAGACCAAACATATATCAGATAATTCTGAATCCGTCATTGCAGATTTATAATATGACTAGATATTGGCCGCGGCTTCGCTTGCTTTAACCTAGATTTTGTAAATCAATTTATATCCCTCGGGAATGTACTTTTCTGTACCCTTAACAACGTAAATATATGCGAAATTTTATGATAATCAGTCGAGTTGTTAAGGCGTGAAAGCGTAACAATCAAACAAACAAATTTATATTTGCATTTATAATAATAATAATTAGGATTTAATATCATTACGCATTTAATGCACACACCTAAGATCCGAAATGTTAAAGAAAACAAAGCTTCGATGGAAAGCCTCTTTCTTATATTAAAATCTGGATACCAAATGTGAGGGATTTGGTGTCCAGAGTTCTGTTTGCTGAACCTTTTTTACTGATCCGCAATGCTAAAACGGATCTCAGGAATCCATTTCCACGTTTATACGATTCTATTTAATCAAGCGTTCGTTTCTTTGCTTCAGATTTTAATCTATTACTGTTCGCTATACTAGTTGTAGCCGGAGCGAATTGCAATCGGCACGTTTGAAACTCGAATATTTGTTTAACTCTATTCGAGAACTTATTAGATATTTTTGTAGTTATTTTTTGGAAGAGACATTTATAAGAGATTTATCGCCTTGTAACCCAGTTGGGTCGACCTGGTAAGGGTCGCGGGAAGTAGTTGGATGTGGGTGTCCTAATACCGGTCTGTGTGGAAAACCTTGGGGGAGGCCTATGTCCATGAGGACGTCTTTCGGCTGAGATGATGATGACGATGAACCCAGTTAGCATATAACTGTACCTGTTTAAGAGGTCGCCTCGCTATTGCCACTGCGCCGAGTGTTGTGGATTCGATTAGCACACGAGAAACAACAAATTTGTGTGATCCACAAGAAGTTGTTCCGAGTCTGGGTGCTCTTTGTGTTTGTTGTTTGAATGTTAGTAAGCTGTCATGCACGACCAATACATAGCATTTATTCATAGTGCGAGAGCTGTCTTTTAAAACGGACACAGGTTTATCTAGTCATCGATACTGCAATGCCTGTCTTATCCACACTTTTTTCCTCTGTCTCCTGGCTATTACGGTTCCTGTATTAATTGAGACTACCCTACTTAACGCTCGCCCCGAGCTAATTGGTACAACTTGACGCTGTGTAACGTAACACTAATTACAAGTACTTTATTCCTACCAAAGTACATGAAAGTATGTGTGCTTTGGTTCGAATAAAGTAGTAGTCTCTATACTATGTATATATATATATATATGTTCATAGTCTCACGTGTATATCCCCAAAGAGGTAGACTGAGATGTATTACATCAATATCTTGCCAAATATATTATACTAAGCTTCATAGGTAATAGAGCCTCGCTGAATTCAGTTTGAATGGGCCGGCTCGACCGGGAAGGACTACCCTCTCCCAGAATATCGACGTCAAAGAGCAGTATTCCTACTGTTGTGTTTCGTCCGGTGAGTGAGAGTGCCGGAGGCCCAATCACCCTCTTTCCCCCTTTCCGCTCCTTCTCCTTCCCACTTTCTTTCCTAAAGGGTTGGCAATGCGCAAGTGATGTCTCTGGTGTTACAGGCATTTAAAGGCTACGATGACCACTTACAATTAGGTGAGCCGTATGCTAATTTGCCACTACAGTTGTATAAAAAAAGAAGTTTGGCTTTAGGTATTCGTAATAGGAGGTTAGCCTATTGCCGTCTACTGGGCAGATTGCCAGACACCGTGGTGCTACTGGTAATCCCTTGAGAGCAAAACCCAAGGACACTTTGCTCGACACGGGAATTGAACTCGAGATCCAATAGAGCTATTGCACAACATTCGCAGTCACTGCCACTACGCTACCAGGGCTAGATTATTTTTATACAACTAAGGTGGCAAATAATTATACGGCCCACCTGATGGTAAGTGTCACCGTAGCCTATGGACGCCTGCAACACCAGAGGCATCACTTGCGCGTTACCGATCCTTTAGGAAAGAAAGTGGGACGGAGAAGGAGCGGGAAGGGGGAAAGAGGGTGATTGGGCCTCCGGCACTCTCACTTACTGAACGAAACACAACAGTAGGAATACTGCTATTTCACGTTGATATTCTGTGAGAGAGTAGTCCTTTTCTGGTCGAGCCAGCCCATTCATGCTGAAATCAGCGAGGCTAATACTCACAAAATTAGCATTGTTTAATTTACTCCTCTGTATTTTGTGAAACTATGTAATAAAATCAACTGTATGTACGTAGTAAGAGAAATAAATAAAGAAATTAAATTGAATTATGTAACAAAATATTTTCAATTATGTTCTTATAATTTATGTAAAATCTGTTTCGTATCTATGGAATAAAGTAAGACGTCCACTTAGAGTATAAATGACAGTCACCGTACACAAGTGAAATGGTGCAAAGCTTTTGTATGTCTGTTACATGTCCCGTGCTTTGTTCTACTATTGGATTTTCTTTTATCTTTTATATTTTCTTTTCTAAAAGACATATATAATTACTTAGAATTTGAAAGGTAAGATAAAAGGGACCATTAATTTGTTACCGTAGCCTTAAACAACAATTATTTTAACATAACATTTATCTTTGAAATGTTTTCTTTTATGTAAAATAATACAACCAACATATATTAAACTAGCAGCCCCATTAAGTTTCACCCAAGTTTATAATAACTGCTACGTTCCAGTTGCTCCTAGCGTGATGTCATATACCTTATGTAACCTTTTTTTGATGAAGCAGCTTTCTAACGATGAGAGAATATTTAAAAAAACATTCAGTAGTTTCAAATAAAATCCCTCACGGGTATACATTTTTGTGTTTCACAAACGGTTGTTACAAGTCTAGATGTCCTCTGTGTCCGTTGTTTGAATGTTTATAAAGTCTTCGCGACACAAGGTCTATACACATCGCAAGAGGTGTCATTTTTAAGAAAAACTGGCGAATCTTTCTTCTCCATATTCCTTACTAATATTATGTTACCTGCTAGCTGATGTACCTGCTAGCTGACCTGCGCTACTTCGTCTGCTTCACATAAAAGAATTTTTCCGTATTTGCAACATTTTTTATTCATGCTTCGCTCCTATTAGTCGTAGCATGATGTTATACAACACTACAAGAAGTTTTCAATTCGATATAGTATTTCCTGAGATTAGCGCGTTCAACCAACCAAACAAACAAACTCTTCAGCTTTATAATATTAGTATAGATTAGTATGTGCCTAAGTTTGTTTGTTAAGCTTTGACGTCTTAACTATTCGATTGATCACAATGAAATTTCACAAACACTTTGTTAGGGGTACAGTAAAGGACACAGGATTCCTTTCGTCCAGCAAAAAAGTACCTACTGTTCTCGAGGACTATGTTATAGTTTTGCTCTGGTTATCAGTTCTTGGTTTTATTCTTGTTAAATAAATTAAATTCCGTAAAGAAAACACGTAGATGGGATTACTGCTTATCGTGGCACGCTAGTCGTAAAATGGGCGATAGAGATAGTTACGGTTGTTTTATCGGAAATGTGGTGGGTGAGTTATTTCCCTCGAGGGTATAATACAATATGTATAGAGTACCGTCCCATGAATGTAAACCAAGAAAATATAGCTGAAGTGAATTGATTCAGCTTAGAAGCATACATTATTTATATTGATAATATCGATTTACCTATATCATCGAATATGAACTCTAAATTCCGATATGGCCTTTTTAAATATCGAAGCTCAAGATAGTAGGTACTACATAAGAAAATATGAGGATGTATGCAATTGGTAAACCATCATTCACGTATAAGTCATGCAAATGTCACATAACCTATCGTATGACATTATACTCCTCTTTAGCAAGCGATGGGTTGTATTTTAGGCCACACCCCTGAGCATATAAAAAAATATTTCATTAAGTGACAAATCAATGAGCAAGGCAAAATATACAATCTTTTCGGCCTCGGTGGCGTAGTGGTTAGTGTAACCGACTGCCACGCCTAAGGTCGCGGGTTCGGTTCCCGCACAAGTCAAACATTTGTGTGCATGAACATGAATGTTTGTCTTGGTCTGGGTGTTTCTATGTATAATATGTAGGTATTAACAAAAAAAAGTATATATGTATGTTTATCCATTGTCTAGTACCCATAGTACAAGCTCTGCTTAGTTTGGGCTAGATGGTGTTGTGTGTATGTGGTAGAATATTATTATTATTATCATTATTTTACAGCAGAAAATAAATTTAATTTATTCGATTGCAATTATTGTTCGTTGATTGTTTTTTAGCGAAACGTAAGTTAAATTGTAAATATAAGTGGTAATATAGAAAAATACCAGTTTATCAATAATCAATAACAAATATAACCAGTATTAACCGAAATAATAATTTGATAAACGTTTTAATGTGGGATTGTACAACTGATTCCAAACTTTTGTGAACCTACGGCATTTATTTTAGTTAGGTTATGGTAGACTCAGACGGTTCTTTTATTTTAATAGTTCTTTTATTTTATTTTAGCCTATTATGTGTCACTGCAGAGGCCTTCCCACTCACCTTCCATCTCTATCTATCCAAAGCCGCTAAAAAGTAATTTATTTTAAAGAACCTGATTCATTTTGCCACCTAGGCATTCCGCGATTTCGTTTGCCGTCTTAGGGGTCCATATTGCTGGAACACAGTTCTTACATACATGAAAAATACAAAACTAGAATTATTGGTAGCTACTACAAAGATTTGTTTGGAGTGGGATCTAACCCAGAATACGTTTAAATGTTTGTAAACTCTCGCACGACACACGAAACCGGCCTACTGCGGGAAGTTATCTTTAAAAAAAGAAAGCATGAACACCTCTGCGTCATCACTGATCATAACAATACAAACATCTTAAAAAGTCTAGAAGGAAATTGAAACTGAAGGTTTTCCCTCATTGCCTATTCCTCGCGTAGAAACATTTATATTGTTTATTTGCCACAGAACAGTGACAAAAATAGACAAAGTGTCGAAGATAACCGCGACCTTCACTAATGTTATCAGCAACACGAACTAGCGAAGGTACTAAATATTGACTCACATTTTCTTGTAATTAAATCTAAATGGTTCATTAGGTGAGTGGGCTAAAAATAGCTGTATTTGTGTTGCTATTCTATCTGTTGTTACAGATAGAAGGCCTGTTTTGGAGTAGGTGCTAGGTCGATTAATAAAGCAGGAAAGATTCAGTGTATTTTTATGTTTAGGCGTATGTTATGCAACAATTTTGTCTCGTTTCGCACCCACGATACACAATAATATTTCGTAAACTGATGTGAAATAATCTAAAATAACCGCTTGTTTGTATGCTGTTATCGTGGTTTATAAATGCTTATAACACTAGTATATCCTTGGATTTTGTTCGTATGCCTTTTGAGACACTTAAAGCTGTCAACGTAAGGACTATAGATCATAATGATTCATGCTGACAGCACAGTATCTGAAGTAAACTGAAATCCTTAGTTACCGTAGAAATTTGCTTTAAGATTGTATTACTGCAGTCTTTTATATGGTGAAAGTACTTAGAGCTGCTGTGATCTGCACGGATTCCCAGAGTGAGAACCGCCCTATGTGCTTTACTTTTATTAGGTAAATAATAACCTCCCTTTATAATTGTGTTATGTTACAATTTTTGGCGTCAAGGCGAAGTATTGTTACTAGTCCTTTACGGAACCAATATTATTAGATATACTTCAGAGGAACGTCTAATACTCATCATCCCTAGATGACCCTATTTTCTACGACGACCCATTAAACAACCTATAATTTAACCCAGATAGCTCTCAACAACATTGTCAGCTACCCAAACTATGAACATAGTTATAAACCGTATCACATTAAAGTAAGGCTCTTAGAATAGTCCTTATACTGACTATACAATAATATAAAGTTTAACTGGCGTTTTATTACAACGATAGATAAGTCCAGATTGATGTGCACGCTGTTTAAATTAAGTGAAAACATGCTTATTCTCATTGACTAGGGATGGGAGACACTTTATTTGAAACTGGTTTCTGGTATATATTATGTAAAGGAATAAGTTGTTATGGTTTGCCTTCTGCTGCTTTTGTTAGTAATTAGTTCTACGTACTTAAACTCTCCAGTTATCTTTAATAGGGCTCTTTAGTTCAATTAGTACTATTGTTGCACACCGTCAAATGTAGTGCCGCTATCAAAGCTTCAAAGTGAAAGGTGGGTTCATATTATAATCACATTTCACCATCCTTATTACTTATTAGGTAATGAACCTATTGACTTGTTAAAATGGTCCAAGCAAGTCTTCTAGAAATCTTTTCCTTATATTAAGGCTTCATAGATCAAGACACAATATTTCTTGTAATTATTGTTAAAAATAAATATTATACATTAACCAACAAAGTATATAAGGTGTATGTGAATAATAATAATAATAATATCTTTATTTGACTAAAAATCAATCGAGCAATACAGAAATCCACTTATATCAACACTAAGTAGTTAAGTCTAGGCCTAACTGCAACAACCATCAAGGCTAACCCCTTCCACTCCCGTGCTAGTTGTAAACTGTGTTACAGGAATGTTCAGGATGATCCAAAACAGCAGAATTTACAGCGGACAATAAAAAATATATATACCAGTGCTATATTATAGTGGATAATAGGACAGTTGGTATTCAGAGACTTAAGCATAAGCTCTTAGATTACTTCAGATATATGTATTCTAAAGAAAGACCAGTTTAAGAATATCCTTAGCCGAAGAGCCTGCATAGAGAATAAAATAGGAGTGCAGAAAGCAAAAAAGATATCGTAGAATATCTATGCGAAAAATCGTAATCCTTACCTACACCGCCGAGAAACAGCCATATTCCTATGAATATAATGATGATAAGCAAGAAATACGCTTATTGTACATGAGATAGTACGTCATTAAATATAGAAGCTATATATGTACTCATGACTACAAAGCATTTGTGATAGCTAAGAGAAAATATTATAGACTTTTCGCCGGCGTTCTATAATTGGTTTTGTGATGGGTTGCCATTGGTACTAAATTGGCATTTTCGCAGATTAATCTTTCTACATGACCAAGCGACGCTACGCATGGCTGGTTTCTGGTTTCCACAAATCGAACTCTTCCGTGCTTGAGTAGTTGTCTAGTATATATGTAAGTAAACGCTAACTATAAAATCCTTAAATATCTATAATACAGACAGGTTAAGGAATATTAAATCAGTTAAGTGTTGGAGAAGGAAACGGGAATACGAAATCATGATTTCAGATGACTGTATCAGTTCGAACTATATTATTTATTTGGCATGCACATTGATATTTCATTGAGGGCAACTGCGATAGCAACAGATTTTGTTAAACCTCTTCTTTAAATGTTTTGATGTCTGTATTTCCTTTTAAACCACCCCACTATCTTTAAAGATTAAAGATATAGATAAAAATAAAAAGATAAAAGATAATTTATTTGTCAAAATACATTCGTTTACATACAACGTTAAGCATACATCATGGAATAAAATTACAGATCGTACATATTTTACCATAACTTCAATGTATATTTCAACTTATTTTTTTAGATTTCATTAGGATGACGAATAGTTTGACAGTATGGATAGCATTGTATATTCGTCTTGATTTTCATCAAAACCTATAATAATAGGTATGAAAATAAAACATCCTTGTCCATAAAGTTACTTATTAATAAGCTACAATAAATTCCACTTAAAACTTGAAGTATGATGAGAGGCATTCTCGTTGATATTGGTATTCAGATGAGTCGCTGTTCAATATCGTTGGCAGCTGCTACAGACGCTATCGAAGTATAGGTCGTGTTTGTTGAGTCAATCTGTAGTGATGGCAATCGGAAATATTAGTACCAAAAATTTGGTATCGATTTTAATATACTAAACCACATATTTCGTGTTCCTATTGTAATCACTGTCACTTAAGACAAGTACAAAATATAAAAGAATAGAGTGCCAGATCAGGACAATGTGGCAACACCGATTTAAGGATTGCTATGATTGGATAAATACATGAAAGTTTATTTTTATAATTAAATATCTTTTGCGCTCGACTCCGACCGCGTTAAGTTGAGTAATTAAGTTCGTTTCATTTTATACCAGAAGAATTTCAAAAAGTCCTAAAATTATATTGGTCATTATAATTACTAAGGGTCAATTGTTTTAGCCGACTAGTCTCTGTAAATCAGTTGGTTCATGCAATTGTAAGAAGTACGTCGATATGTGAAGTAACTATTCTTAATTCGTGATGTAATGGTGGCCATCCAGCTTGATCAAACTACAAGAATAGTTAAAATGGCTTCTAATAAGCTCTAGCCATAACCATAAGGTTATAACTGGATGACTATTTACAAAACATTTCATAAAGCTCATAAAATTGGCCCGGGTTGTCATGAGCATTTACGACTTTCGATATCAGTAACCTCAAATTTTCAGATATCTGGTGAAGCCTTAAAATATTGTTACTTTTTTGAGTAGGACGAATGGCAAGTATATATTCAGCTATATAGACTAGAAATACTAGGTGATGACGAATAAACTTTATTTGGTAAGCATTTACCGGCCATATTCTTTATTGCAGATATATTTTCAAGCTTTGTCTGAACATAGCAACTAACCTAACCTAAATGTAACTGCAGTCACTTAAGTAAACTTACTGATATGATTACTTCGATCAGAATCATACACTTATACACATCAAAGTATGATTACTTTGATGTTTATAAGTATAAGATCTAAAATAATAAATAATTTTTGACTTTGAATTTAACATAGCTGCATTGCAAGCAATTTTTAACGTGAAAAAAAATTTCATCTTCTTTTACGACGCGATTTCCCAATAACTTCTTAGTTACTCGATTTTACGTACATGAACTGAAATTGAATTTCGCCTGAATATTTTCTAAAATGTACATTTCAAAGTCATTTTTAAACTACTACCGGATTAAAGCGCAATCTCATTTCAGAAGATCCGGACTGCGGATCCGATGGAGGAAATTTAACCGGCACTGCATTTTAATTTGTATAAGATATACGGTAAAAGGAAAATGGATTTCGATAATGAAACGTTCTGAATTATTTATTTCTTTAACTTAATGTTAAAACGTTTTTAAGTCCTGATAGGTATTTTGTGCTACTGATTTAAAGCTGAAGACATTTTAATCATCTTTAAGTGGTTCAAAGTTTAAGTTAATATATGAATTAAATATTTTTAAGTTATTATAGATGAAAATGTTACTCTAACGTTAGTAAGAGATGATAATATTTTATAGATACATTTATTACTATAATTAAGTAATTGAATACCTATTTCAGATTTAGATATAGTATAATATTATATGTTATGGGCACTGTTGGCTTACGTAGTGATATATGTATATACTCATATAATATATATATATATATATTGCGCCGTCATGTATTTAAGGGAGTTGCCACCATAATTAAAATTGTAGTCTAGGTAAACAAGAATTTCGCAATACTAAAAATACTAAAAATCCTGATAGGAAACTCCAACAGTCCGTTAGCAAGCTCAACATATGAAGCACAGAATTCACGATCGGCTTTAGCGCAATTATGCTTAAGTCAATACTTATGAATATAAGAAATTCTCTCTGGGAAACTATTGCCATAGTAACATTTACATAGTATATTTGCTTATACCTTTATATAGCCTCCCTATTACGCAAGATTGCTTAGACACACGAACTCAAGAAATCAACTTTCTTACAGATATTTTCTATTTGCGAAAACATATACCTATTGAAATATTCTATATGCCATTATAGATCGATACAATAATAATAAGATATGCGGGTAAAATAAATATCCTTTAGGCTGGGTATGTTTCCAATATTCAAGAAAATGTAATTTATTTCCTGGCCTTATATTATCTTACACAACCAAATTCTTCGCTTCTATTCTCGACAAACGTAAAATTTTAGCCTCAAGGTTTATTGGTGAAGATATTAAGTTTTTATTATTATAGATGTCTGTGAGTTGTAATAAATTATAGGACGGTATAATAAATACTCAGGTACATCGAGGGATATTTACGAATTAACCTCCAACGCAAAAATAAGGGTGGTATCAAGCCTCTGTGTGTATTGTTTATTTTTATACTAAAAGGCTGGTTTTATCAAAGCTTTCTTTAATTACGTATTGTGCCGTTATTAGATTTTTACCAGTTTTATAAAAATCTTAAACATTGAAAAATAGATATCGGCGTCTTAAATTTTGAATTGAATTTATTCTTACATAAAATAAAATTAACAAAAATTATTATTATTATTTATTATATTATTGGTTGAATTTCTAATTAGACAAAAAATATTTTTGAACATTTCCTAACAAATAATAATCAATAAATAGTAGAAGTTTCGTAAAACACATTTTTCTCTCCTGTTAAATATGATGAGCTACAAATAGGATAGGTTTTTAAATTAAATGTTTAAAAATAGCATGTGGCAAATTTTTTTGCTGGCGTGGTGTTTTTAAAGTCTATATAGTTATTTGGTTGTAATGAAATTAAAGGTGAAGGCTCTTAATCAGTTAATCTGCACTAAGCTTAGCCTCTCGTCTGCACTGCAAGATTGCGAGAGTGAGATGCAAGCATTTTGTCCCGCGTAAATTCCGGTACCACCAAAGAAGGAACATAGTTAATAGGAAATTTTACTGTACCCTACCCCTCATATATACATAATATACCTTCCCTAACTTCTCCAATGCGATAAATATTGGTAGCTTTGCTGAAGAATAATTGCAGTCGCTTAGAATAAGCACATAAACTAATCCAAGACTCTCACTGAAATTGAAAGGCAATCCGAATATACTCAACTTAAAATGAGATGGATTTTCTAAGAAACTAGTACTTTTAATTAAAATATGTTTGTTTTAAATTTAATTATATTAGCTTGTTTTTAAATTAAGTGTAAGTCCTATCTTGCATTATTAAATTAATCTAGACTTGAAAAATCCGTATAGTGCATTAATGTTTTAGAAAAGAGATATGGACAGGGGATTAGTAATATATGACACTTTGTATTAGCAGCGCACCCACTCTTACACTTACCTTTAAAGTTTATCAAAAGGCCAATAACTTCTACCATCCGCTTTATATTAGCCGAGTAATATGTTGGTTTGCCACCTTAGAGGAGTAATTTAAATCGTCAGATCGTCCTGTAGTAGTTCATATACGAAGATTCTTTATTCTTTCCTTCTTTCTTCTTTCATTTATACTTCAATCAATTAGTCCACTGCAGTCTTCTGCATATAGGCTTGGTCTAAGTTGCGTTTTATAACCTTTACTCATTGTTACAAATTGTGTTATCGAAGCCTACCTACACGATGAAAGATTACGTCACAATTTATTGATACACTCAAAAAGTAGTACCTACTAAAATAGCTTCATGATAAACGCGAGTAAAAAGGCTGCGTCTAAAAAACGCCAAGTTCCAAGCTTACTTAAGTCGAAAAGTTAAAATATTCGATTATAGAGATCATTGGCCCGGCAAGTCATTTATTTCAGATAAAAGGGTCCGATATTTTGCGATCAAAATGACAAATTTTCCTATGAGAGTGAGAGCACAATGAAAAGGGTTTTCTTAGACCCCAGACAACAGACCTGGCATTGTTGGTACCTCAATCGATTTATTACGGCGACTTAACGGGACGTGACACGAAATCGAATTCTACAATGATAAATGGTCCAATAATGTAGCTTTTGAAAACATCAATTTTCATACGACTTCAATTTTTACTACAGTTTGGAATGACATCACAGGTGGTATAGAGGTTTTAATCCGATTTCGAAAATGGAACGTTATATGTTCGGCGCGTATGTATGTATTTTTATGTCCTTTACACGGAACATACTTTGTGATTTACACTTAAAATTGAGTGTTCTTTGAGTCGATGTTTCACTAAGATATGGGTACAGCCGCATGTGAAAAGAGTTGAGTTTAGCAAAAATAATACTTAGCAATAAACAATAAAATCAGTTGTCGACCTTCGCGTGAGCCTCAAGCAAAGAATAGGCCATTTAAACATTAACGTCACAAAAGATTTTAATTACTTATCGCTGAAACACATAATTAGGCAATGTATATGTGTGAAGCAGGTGGTTACGAAAGAGCTGCCTCTGTGAAGATTTACATTACCTAACTAATTAATTACAATCTAATGAAATGGCGTCAGCTAAAATAGCATTGCGCGAACTAATAACCTTTTAGTTACTTAGTTTAATAATTCATTGCTATAGAGATATAGAATACCTTGATAAATATCATTATTTTTCTCTTCATTTAACGTTGGGTTAACTTTAAATTGCATTATACAATCGTAGTGATGCCAATGATGTTTCGGGGACGTGCATTATATTATCGAATAGTTAACAAGTAAATAGTTGGAATGCCTGACGTAATGGAAAAGCTATTGTGTCTAGCCGCCGGTGTGCCGCAGTCACTCAATAGGATAAGTGGAATGTGGGCATCAAAATATATAAAAAAAGGTTTTTGACCAAATGAAATATCAATGTGCAAAAGAGATATCTATGGGTCGGACTAATTACACCTCTAAAACTTAACCGATTTAAATAATTTTCTTATACGATGTGAGCTAATTTTGGCTGTATGAGTATGTATATATTCATTTATAAATGCAACAAGCGTTTAATAAATTAGCTAGATGACTGAAAAGAGCAGTATAAACATGCGATTTTTGTAACTTTTGAAGGCCCGCGTGCCTTGTAATTATGAATTGAATGCATTATAACAGAAGTTAAGCATCGGCTAAGCAGTGGTAGACATACATAGATTAGTTACTGCTCTAGTTTCCTTATTCAGAGAAAATCAGAAAAGAACGTTTGAATGACATTAACGCTGCCCGCATTTCCCCTAGTAGAAATATATCGCACATCCATTTTCTCATGATAGAATTTCCTGAAGGACGGTCTCAAAACACTTTATCCAACCCCACGATCGGCAGTTTGCACAAGAGCTTACACTTATACCAACTGTAGAAAATTCACTGTATAACAACGGATAAAATTCTTGAGCATAATTTTACGACATCAGCTCTTCGTATAGATTAACTATAAAAATTTTACTGACTAGTCGTTTTATATTTTACTAACATATAGATTTTCTTGTACCTAATGTCTTGTACTTCAGATTGATACATAATAAACTGCCTTTAGAGATATATAATAAATTGGCTGAAAAACTAGATTAGGACTTATCACGTATATTTAGTAAAGTAAGTTAACACGCGTGCCTAACTCGTGTCTAAAGTAAATGCGCGAAGTTTAACGCTATTTTCTGATGCTCAAAACGATTAATAGAAAACTTATAGGTATATAGAAAATATAGTATGTTTAATCAATAATTCATTTGCAGATTATTTACCTTAACCTTGTGTTGTCCATCTTTAGAGCAGTAATGAAGCAATAAAATGAATGTGGGATAAATGTTGTTTTTGAAATGCATGATTCATGTGGGATAGATCTTTAGAACTGAAGGTGCGGCGCCTACACACGCGCAGCAAAATAGTACTTGCTTTAAAAATACTATCATCATCCTCCTGCCCTCATCCCAAACTATTTGGGGTCGGCGCAATATGTCTCTCTCTTCCATAAATCTCTATCGCTCGTCATCTCAGCACTCACACCCTTCCTGGCCATATCATCTTTTATGCAATCCATCCATCTTTTCTTGGGTCTTCCTCTACTGGATAATCCTTGCACCTCCATACTCAGAGCTCTCTTAACAACATTTCTTTCATCTCTTCTCATCACGTGTCCATACCATGACAAACGTTCACTCCTCAATTTTTCCGTCACAGGTGCCACTTCCAAACTTCCTCTAATATACTCATTCCTTACTTTATCCATCCTGGTTACACCACACATCCATCTTAACATTCGCATCTCTGCTACATGCAAACGTCTCTAATCCATCACTCTTGTAGCCCAACATGACGATCCATACATGACGGCAGGCCTTATCATGGTCTTATAGATATTTCCCTTGAGCTTAAGGGGGACTTGGGGGTCGCAAATTGTTCCCGTGACCTGCCGCCATTTCATCCATCCTGCGTCAATTCTGTGCTTAACTGCACGATCTAAGTCACCGTCAGCTTGGATGAGCGAGCCAAGGTACCGAAAGTTGGAACAAACTGGTATAGCCTCACCATCCAAGGCCAGGGGTATAGAATTGGAGAGACCGCCAAAATCACAAAACAGGTACTCTGTTTTCGATCTCTTGATCTTGAGGCCATCACTCTCCAACCTACACTGCCAAATTGCCAGTTTGTTCTGGACCTCGGACCCATCTTCAGCGACGAGAACGATGTCATCGGCAAAGAGCATGCACCAGGGTGCCTCCTCCTGTATGTCCGGTGTTAGAGCAAAATACTACATTTTTCAAAAATGTATTTACTGTGCGAGCATATTGCTCTATTGATGGCCAGGATCAAACATCTATAGGGTAGGATGCTTGCAACACCAGAAGTAAATCATCCGTGTTGCCAACCATAAAAAAGAAATGTCACTACGGAACCAGCATAACTAATTCTACTAATCCCCCTGCTGTCAGAATATCACTTACGTAACATGCTCTACATTCTCCAACCACTGTAAGAACACAACATAATATTATTTGGCTGCAATCGTTTTAATTCTATTTATATGTGTCTGCGATGCCAACCATCTTTGATTGTAGCATGCCTTGAAAAAGACCCGAGCCTTTTCTGTATTGTTTCATCAGGCTGGTTCGCTGAGGATAGAATGATATATTTATCAATTTAGTGTTTATTTGTACGCTGCTGTATACGGATTATCTCTATATGGTACGATTGATTTATATGTGTCAATGGTATATAAGGTCTTTAGTTACTATACAATAAACTTGTTAACGTATTATGGAATTCATTGAATAAAATATTTTGAATTCTAGTCGTACAACTATGCCTAAATATAATTGGCTTTTCATTATAGTGCATGTTAAAAAACTAACGTGCTAGTAGCATAATTGTTGAAATCATGCAACAGGTAGCGCTAGCGGCGCGATTATCTTTATATATATAAATCTTCTGTACGTGTGTTTGTAATTAAACTCCTCCTAAACGGCTGGACCGATTTTGATAAAATTTTGTGTGTTTAAGTGGATTCGAGAATGGTTTTAATTTGTTTTTTTTTTCGTGTGTACAGGGCATCGTCTGTCGGGTCTGCTAGTCCTAAATAATATTATAAATACGAATGTGAGTTTGTTTGTTTGTGTGCTTTCACGTCTTAACCGCTCGAATAATAATCATGAAATTTGGCATGCAAGGGTACAGAGATGGAAGTAAATTACCTTTAATTCAGAAAAGAGTACTGTTTCCATTTAATAATTCACATAATCTAACCTTGACATAACATTTACACGAGTGAAGCTGCGGGAAAATATTTGTATGTTTATAAAAAGGTTAAGTATTTGATGCTTGTATCAAATGCTCAATTTCTTCATTTATTTAGCAATTTAAAAAGTAAATATTTTATGAAGCCTCTGGGTTTGATAAAAATGTGCCTATTTCAATTTGAGACTGTTTCTAATTGTAATTTTACAATTCAGCATCGCTATAGACAAAGTTATTTAGTTATATGAGCACACGCTGTGTTATCCGTTAGTTAGTTTACAAGTACGTTCTCGTATGTAACAACTGTTCATCTCATAATTTCCCCCGAGGATGAAACTTATGGAAGCAGATGTTTCAATCCGTTTTAATAGTTTATGTGCTTTAAATATATGGAATTATTATTATACTATTTTAGGAGATAATGTATATAGAATCTTTTTATTAATCTGTTAGCTGAACTGAGGATTCAAACTCCTCGGGCACGCCACGATCGTGGCGGTAAGACGGCATGGTGCCCGCAACTTCCGGCTGACACAGGTAATGACTGGCCAGGGTTACTTTGGCCAGTTCCTGTGTCGCATAGCCCGGCAAGAGACGCCCGGTTGTCACCACTGCGGCGACTGCCGCGACGTTGCTGAGGACTCAGCGCTGCACACTTTGGCGGACTTCTCCGCCTGGGTATCGCAGTGCCGTAAGTTGATCGCGGCATTCGGTATGGTTGCCCTCTCGCTCCAGGCCGTAGTTCATTCCATGGTCCACAGTGAGAGGTCATGGAACGCCGTCGCCTCCTTCTGTGAGGAAGTAATTTCTGACAAGGAGGCGGCGGAGCGGAAGAGGGACCGCTGTAAGCCTCTCTCCAACCGCAGAACCGGGCGCCAGAGGGCGCGAGATGACCTCCAGCCACCCTGAGGTTTGACCTGGGGGTGGCGGGCTTCGTGGGCCTGCCCGCCATCCGATTAGCATCAGATCCGAGAGACCTCGTGCTCCCATGCACGACTCTGTGTCGTGTCCGTCTCCCCTCTAGAGGGAGGACATCCCCTTTCTCTACGACTATCCCAGTTTATGATATAGCGTTCCCCTACACCAACCGTTAGGTTATATTAGAGGAGCCGCTGTACCTTCCAACGCCCGAGAGCACCTTCCGGGACCAGTTATAGACAGGTCTTGTCCCCAAATCCCGACTCTCCACCCTAACCTCAGAGATCCGGTTCTCGTAAGCGAGCTACCTCGTGCCCAAGTGACACTACCTATTCTCCAGATAGGTACCGGAGCAATAAAGCCGCTCACCACCCGCAACTCAGGGAGTTGCTAACGAAAACCTCGCCGAATCTGACGGAGAAGCCGCCTCCCATATCTCCAGTATGGTACCGGAGCTGTGTAAGGCACGCTCACTTCCCGACATACATCCGTACGCCTACCCAAATAGGCCTACAAGCCGGGTGTGGCCCGAGTCACTCCAGCTATGACTCTTACTTGCTGAGCAGGCAAGCGCCCGAGATGCGTTGCGGCAGTGAAACCACACTGCCACTTCACTAAAGGCAACGTGCTTGCCGAGCAAACGAACATGTCGTCCTCAGCGGCCAACCACATACCCCTGCGAGCCCAACACCAATGTCAGGCACCGCGCACTCTAGTCAGCGGTCGATAGAACACGCTTTTCGAGGCGCAGTGGGCTTCCTGACCGCGCAGTACCCTGGTCCAAAAGGGGAGACCCGTAGTTCTCCCCCCGAAACCCTATCTAATCGGATTCTAGGGGGAGGACAGTAGGGATTTTAAAAGTAGTGGTGACCAAAGGGTAGGTCTTATCGTGTAGTGGCCTGCCGTTTCATACGGTGGGCCGAAACCTCGGCGGGGTCGCGACTGCATGTGAAAATGATTCGCGCGACCCCGCTGATTGCGGTTTTGTCGAGGAACACCGTGGTAGGTTTAGTCGGTATTATCGGAAGGTCCATTCTAATCATCATTACCATCTCTCTTTTACCCCGGTGAGTCCGACATAGCCCCTCCGCCCGCCCCCGCGGACTAATATTATCTATATATATAAATCAAAGTTAAATAACCTTGTGTTGTGTATCTATGGCTCTGTGTTCATGGCCATCGCTAACCTATAGATGACAACCTGCTGATTTATTTATTTTGAACATTAATTACTCATTATTTATTGTAAACCATAACTTGTTTGACCTAAGGCGAATACCAACGCTGTCCGCGATGTTTAGCCATTCAAAGTCGTGGAAAGACACATGATAAATAATATAGTAATTAAATATGATAAATACCAACGTAATTACACGTCAATGCCGATTATATTATTCGATAATTATGATGCAATTATTAAGATAGACTTATCGATATTCAAATTCTAAATTTACATTTTTATTAAGTTTGTTAGTAGATAACGTTTTATAGAATGTATTAAATTATGCACGGCTTAATCTATAGATGTCTTAATTCGATAGATAATGCGATAAATCGGTAAAACCACAAAATGTAATTCAATGGCTGTAAAATATAAATTGTCTATTTAGTTTTATAGCAATTAAAACATTGCTTTTTAATAAATAAACCGCAATTAAAACAGCATAATGTAATTTAAATTATGTATAAGGAATAGGAAAATCCACGCGTCCTGATTTATGTATGTATTAAGAAAAACTACCGGGCTAGGAATAATTCCTGTATTCACTTTATAAAAATTCAAACAACGAAACAATTTCTAGATTTGGGACAACCATTTGAGGATCTCACAATGTTTTGTCCCGTGTGGGATTCGAACCCTCAACACTAGGCGCAGAGGCAGTGGCGAGGCAACTACTAAAGCCAATACGTTATCCGTACAGTCCAAAGTTGCCTTTTGCTTGTTTTTGTTTTACTTTCCACATCAGCATGGAAAATACTTAAAAATAAACCAAGATCCCAATGCAGTTTGATTTCAATGTGTTACATTCTCGTCAACTTCATACAATATTCATAAAACAAAGTTAACATTTTCTGGTATCGGTATTTGCGTCGCACATCACTAACGCACGTAGTTTGAGTGCAATAGAATTGTTAATTTGTCAGGCCGGGCGTCAGTCGGGCGCATGGACGACAAACACGCACGTTTTATGTATACTCGGTATGGACAACTACATTGTTAGGCGATTATAAACAGGAGTAGGTGGCACGCGCCTGAGTTTTATGAAAATGTTGTAAGCTTAGCTTAACGTTAGGTGCAGACGATGGAAATGACAGTAATTACTATAAGCTCTATTCATATTACAACGTAGTTCATTTCTATTTTACTAGGAGGACTTTACATACAAGGTGTCCGGTAATGAATGGATACACCACAATGAACACTCAAACTTGGAAGAATCATTTGCGAATCACATAATTTTTCTAGGATCATGGATTTCTTCTTGTCTTATGAGTCTTATGACCATGTCTTATGTACATATGTTTTAGCGCGTGGGCAGGTATGTAAATCGATAGACATCTACGTCACGTCTGAATGATCGTAAGCAGATTTATTAGTCTTCAGTGTTACATATTATAAATGCGAAAGTATCTCATTCTGTCTGCTAAGTTTTCGTAGTTCAACCACCGTACCTACTAATTATGATAAATATGGCATGCCAGCAGCTTGCATGGTAGGTAAGATCAGAGGCTCTTAATATAAAGCAAAGCAAATCGTTTGTTTGCATGTAGTGGCAAATTGGCAAGAAGATAAGAAAGACTATTAGATTTATTAGTCTTATCTTAAAATTGTGAGCGCGTTTTCAGATTTTCACTTTAAATAAGGCTTACGTTGCTTTTCTAAATAAACAGGCAGCTTTTGAGGAAGCGGTCATTGGTATTTCCGGATAAAAATATAAAAATACGTGTTTGTAATGCTTGAAATTATTTTTTACTCGATGTCGGTAATAATTCCTCAGCGAGGTGACTTTTACTTAACAGCCAATAACGCGTACCATTTTGACGTGTAATAATCAAACGGTTTGCTAGCTTATCGGCTGTTTTTTGGTGCAGTGATTCTTAAGGTCACATCGTCTCTGGCAAAGTGCTTTTTCCTATGGTTTTGATGCCAACTTAAACATAAAACAATGCACATGTATAGCATGATCTGAATAATTGTTCTGAATTTGGTTGTAATTTTATTGCATATTTTAGTTCTGGTAAAGTCAAATTGGTAACGCTAAATAGTGCTTTTAAGTTATAAATGACAACACATTTTACGTTTGCGCATATTAAAACTGCCTACGGTTGCGCCATCGAGGTAGTCAAGTGATAAAATTATTGCATGTCATCATTCGCTACGATATATGGCTACCATGATTTTAAGTTCGTGGACTGTATGTTTCTTTGCCATCACCAAGCTGGCATACGAACAGATGTGTCTTATTCTTTTAGAAATTAACGGTGAATAGGAATATTTGTCCCACTCGTCGTATTCTAATCCTCGCTGCATTAAGTTGTGAGGTAACCATTTAAAACACTGCCTCATTCGTCTATTACGTCTGCTTGTTAAAACGTTTCTATAAATAATGTTTTGACGCAACACCGAGGAATTGCATAAACATCAAAATATGAAGACTGTGTCGGAATAACAAAAACCGGTCTGGGTGACCTCAAAGGTCGCATAATGCAAGTGTTGTTTCAAAACGCGCATAATGTCATCGGTCGTGGTGTAGGGACGACAATGTTACTGGTTTGTGATATAGACTCGTTATGTTAATATAAGTTCATTCTACAAAGAGATGTTTTAATTGTATAGATGTAAATATTATATTTTTAAAATACGATTAGGTATACAAGTACTACGATTAATATTCCAGAATTAAAGGACGTATGTCTATCATACGTCTTTGGGTCTGAATGAGAAAGTGAGTTTAAAATGTCTGGATATCCAGATAAGGTTTAAAATGTATGGCTTGTAATATAATTTACATAAGTTTAGTTAGCATAAACTTTCTGCTGTAACAATATAACGGACAAATAATTGATATAACGGACAAACAACACAAATTAGCTTAAACTATCGCTGCAGTTTAAGCTATGACTGATATTATGGGCAACATTGAAGTTATATGGTTGTTAAAATAAGGTTTCATATAGGATTTAACCAGACAAAAGTAGCTGTTACAGCTATCACACCACCCATTATATAATAACTTCGTTTTTTATTACTAATAATATTATAAACATCATCTTGCCGAGCACAATTTTTTTTTCTTGCCTTGTTTCGAAGTTGTTGCCGGTATTATCCGTAAGTCTGACAAACGTTGTCCAAATATCAGCAAATAGTCGCCAATACATGACGTATGCTATTAGATATACTTATAGGTTATCGATTATTGATCGCGAGGTCGTTTGCACTCATAATGGACATGTTATTTTGGCACCTCACCCTAATATCAATGGCCTGAAGGGCAACACTACAAATGGTTTATATTCAATAAGTTATTCAACGTCTACGGTGTCTTCAATTGGTAGACGAAGCAATATTAAGATTATGTATTTGAGATAACTCTGTTCTAAAGAATAGTCAGATTGGAAAGGTACCCTATACAAGATTAGATACATACATATACTTACGTCTGTATGCGCGCGCAAAGAGGTTAGGAAAAGGTGTTTACACACATTTTGCCAGATATTTTTAACCCCCGACGCAAAAACGACGGGGTGTTATAAGTTTGACGTGTCTGTGTGTGTGTGTGATTTTAATTTTGTTTTTTTTGTTTGTAAGGTGGATTAGTCGGGAGTGTTCTTAGTTATGTTTGATGTAAATTGGTCGAAGATGGCCGCCGCTACAAAATGGCGGATAACATTTTTTTTTCACAACTCCCTCTATTTGAATATTAAATGTAATGGTTTGACTAGTAGAATACTATACACTATGATAAATTTCAAATCCAAGATGGCCGCCACCACAAAATGGCGAATTACATTGTTTTTTTACATCTCCCTCAATATGGGTATCAAATTAATTACGTGTCGGGCGTTTATTAAATTTTAACTTTATAGTTAAAATTTAAGTCCCATGTAATAGCGAGCCAATAGTTGCTGTCTAAAGAATATTTCTACGAGTAAATGCCGTATAACTTATTCCTCGACAGAAAACCTCAATAAACCTTGCCCTTTAATCGAATCCCAGAAGCCCTATACATGTATACTAAGTAGGTAGTATATTGTTTTTAGTATATAGCCATATAGAGTCCACAAACTACACTATAAAGGTACATAATGTTAAGGTTTACCTTTGGTAAGTGGAGGTATTTAATCTTAAACCTTGGCATTCGGGAACATATGTATGTGCGGTGGGCCTTTAATGTGGAAATACTCTTGGGATTGTCACGGGTCGTCCCTAGTCTGTATATATTAGCTTTATAGTTTTCGTTATAGTGTAATAACGTAACTAATAATATTATGACTGGCTTAATTATCGAGTGATTTTATATGATAGATTTACTTGTTAACTTCATGACGAGCTGTGTCGATTCTTTTTCCTAATAACTACCGTCGCAACCGAAGGCACATGTTGTTTGCCGTGCCATCATGTCGCACCGTAGCGCGCGCTAAGTCACTCATACCGCGTTCGCTTTCTGCTCTCAACGCTCTCCTGTACGCCAATCCTGACTGTGATTTGTTTGTGGATGGATGGCCGAATATATTGTTAGCGTGTCAACGATTTTATGAGAGGAAGGAATGATTGTTTGTGTGGACACCAAGATCCATATAATTATTTATTTGTTTTATATCTTTGTTTTAATTTTGTATTTGTATTATGTTTTCCTATCTTTTATTATTGTAATTGGTGTACAACCGTTATAATTAATGAATGCTAAATGTAAATGATTACCTACAGGACAGGCGTAGCCTAGTGTATCATTAGTAAAACAAAACACTATTCTTTAGTAATACTATTAATTTATATCGAAGAATGTATATTACTTCATTTGGAAAATTAATATTTTAAGTGTACATTTTAATGGATAAATACCGGTTGTGTGGCTCTGGGTTTGTTCGAGTTTGTTCTTTCTGGGTTGGTCAAGTAGTATCGTTGAAAATAAGAGCTTTCTGTTTGAAAAATCAAACTTTTCCCAATAGTTCGCTCTGACTTAACTTTTCGGTTGTATGGACACCTCGTTAGCATATCGTGTCAAGTTGTTGCTGCCATCAAAATATAGTGTGGTACACAAATAGTTGTGCCAAGTTATAGTGATCTTTATATTCGTTTTTTGAAGGTTTTTAAAAGTTTCTTGCGACACAGGGTTGTATACCGAATGTTAGATTTGTATTTTTTAAAAGCAGACTAAATAAAGAACAGATACAACGTGACTAAAGACAGGTAGCTAAACGTGGGCGTAAGTTGTCTTACCCTTCAAAGATAAGCGTCATGCTTATCTCATCAATATATCTACATATTTTAATAATAATATCAGCCCTGTATTCAACAGTCCCACTGCTGGGCACGGGCCTGTTCCCAGTGCAAGAAGGGTTAGGCTATAGTCTACTACGCAGGCTCAGTGCGGGTTGGCAGACTTCATATATATTTAAGGACATAATGGAGAACTCAGCTATGTCGGTTTCCTCACGATGATTTCGTTATTATGTATAATATGTGATTAATAATATAATATGTTATCTATTCTTATTATATATGATCTCACTATTAGATTAGTAAACCATCCCACTGATCTATTGCAACCTAACCTTCTAGTTATATAATAGAAAACCTCTAGGCATGAAGGATTTCCACACAATGTTTTCCTCCATCGTAAAGCAGGCAGTAATTAACTTTTTATTACGCACATAACTTTAAAAAGTCGGAGGTGCGTGTCCGTAGATTTAAACCCGAACCTTATGAATTCTAATTCTCTCTGGTCGAATACGGCCTCTGTAGAACGTAAAAAGGTTTTATTGCTCTTCAGAAGTAGGGTGGATGGACATAACTATTAATATGGTTATAACTATTATCTCATGTGAGGCTAATGGAGCGTCCTTTACACATAGAATACTAAATGGTTAGGTATGCTGACTATGAGTTTAGACGATTTACAAATATGTGTTAAGAGTCAGAATCCGTACAGTTTTAAAATAATATTCCCACAGACACTATAAATGTTTCCGTAACAAATAGCTGACTTTAGGATTGGTATCCTTAAGCTAAAAATTAAGTCCCTCCATTGATTCGTCGCTGCGTAAAAGAACACTAACCAATATACATATTTTCTCATACGTAACAGTGGTCGAGTTTATTGCCTTACTTTCAAGTTTTCGTGTAGACATTGCAATCTTCGTGACAGAAAAATGTAGTTGACCTTACTCGTCCTGAGATTCGAACATATGTTTTGTCGATAGGCAGTAAACATAGTGCAAACACACGCTAATATACTAGAGACTACGACTAGCTCTACACCTTCTATACCTCCGTATGACCCAAAAAGGGCTTGCCCAATTAGGAAACAAAATTTCATAAATTATCGGGTTTTTATACAGATTAAAATGACATAGTGGAATGACTAGCCATATAATACGAATCGTATTTTTTACTAAAAATATATCTATTTAATAGACTAATGAGTCTTATCTATAACTTAATCAAATAATTAATTGTGACATTTACTGACAAAGTTATTTAGAGCACATTTCTGTCGCGCGGCAATTATAGCTTGTCAGCATTCCTGTTCACCGCCGATTCCATCTATGTCCGTTGAGTATCGACATCTGTAATAGCTGAATCTAATGATTGCATGTGTCTACCTATCTTATTTATTTACTCTTGATTATGAACTAATATTAGGAGAAAACAACTGCAACTTACGTTTGTATGATGACGAGTTACATGCACAATGTAAAAAGTAATGTGATCTGAAAATTATATTAGAAAGAAAGTTAAGGTACACCAGGGGTAGATGGTTACATGCATCGGGTAAACAACTGATGTGGGCAACCCGCGCTTGTTACAGGTATGATTAAGTACGGCATGTAGCCCGCGCGACTAGATTGTGCATGTATCCTGCGCTACACAATCATCTTTAGAGTAATTGATTTATTCGTTAATTTAATGTGATGTATATCGTAAGCTAAATGCTGCCAAAATGTAAACCGCAGTTGAGTATAATTGTTAAAAAACGGTAACAGCATACAATGAGTTAATACCTATTAATATGCCTATAGATGATTTATTTTGTACAGGATTTGTGTGACATTGTTTTATTCGTGGTTGACACATCCTTTATTTTTAAAGTATACCGAAAAGCACCTAATTTAAATGCTCTTAATTATTTACTCGCGCAAATCCTGGACTGGTTTACGGCGAATAATTTACTACTTAACTCTAAAAAAACAAAATGTATTATATTAACATTGCCAAATGTTAAAGAGTCCTAATGTAAAAAAATTTAAATTTTTCTACGGTTTTTTTAGGATTAACTGTAGATCATTCGGTTCGGAAAGTAAGACAGCTTACTGATGTAGATACTGCGAGACTAGTATATTTTGGTTACTTTCACAGTGTCATGTCTTACGGTATATTATTGTGGGGGAAGGCAGCTGACAGTGAGACAATTTTTATTCTCCAAAAACGTGCAGTACGTAGCATTTATAATTTAGGTCCACGAGATTCCCTAAAAGAGCGATTTAAAGAAATAGGCATACTTACTGTTGCGCCTCAATATATATTTGCAAACATTATGTTTATTAAACATAATATTTGCTTATATAATAAGAATAGTGATATTCATAATTTAAACACTAGAAATAAGCATAAGTTAGTAGGTCCATATCATCGTTTACATAAACTTCACAATACTTTTGCGGGATTCGGTATACGTCTCAAATTTAAAAGTGCCGTTAAAATACATCTATGCCGGAAGGGTTATTATTCAATGACTACTATTTTTATTCAGTCAATGACTACTTAAATGACAAAAAATCATGGCACTAGTTGCTTATTCTATACAGGTTTCAAAGTTCTGTATTATTTATAAGTCCATTTAGTAATGCAGAGGTACTAACTAAAATGTTTTAACTAACTCTACCAAACCTAATTATTTCATTTAATTATTTCATTTCCTTAATACTATTTAGGTAATTTTTATTATTATATTATTTTCGTTTTTTTTATAGTTTGAGTTTCTTACAGGTTTCTTCTCATAGGCTCTACCCTTTGCCTGAACCTAGCAACTAACCTTTTTTTTACTTGGGGGAATGCATTGACGCATACGCATACCACGGAGGGGTTATATCGGACTCACTGGGGTAAAATAGAGATGTTGAAATGATGATAATGGACCTTCCGGAATACCGACTAAACCTATCACGGTGTTCCTTGACAAAACCGCTATCGACGGGGCCGCGCGAATCACTTGCGCATGCGCATGAAATGGCAGGCCACTACGCAACAACCTAGCAATTAACCTAAATGTAGCTTCAGTAACTTAGTAAACTCACTAACCTAGGTATATATTTTGACGTTCATAAGTGTTCCTTTGTGACCTAAAAGAATAAATGATTTTTGACTTTGACGTCGACTAACATTTTCGATATATGCTTCAAATTGAGTTGAAGATGATTAAGCGATGTCCTTTACAATTATTTTAAAACTTATCCACGCTTGATCTTTATAATTTTGGTCCACAACACTTATACAAAAAATATAACTATGCAAATATTATATACGAATAAGTCGACCACGATAATTGTTCCTTGACCGGTAAATTTTACGCGTAAGACGTGACCAAATTAGGGAGTTTAGGTTAACGAAACGGCACTTTTTCTGGGTTTAGCATTAAAACTGCTTTATTATTCCCCTGCCATATGTTTACAGTCGATAGGGAGTTCAATGCCCGGGTCAGTTGAAGCATTAAAATGTGCCTCATGGACATCAATATCATAGCTGGCGAATTGTGAATGTAATAAGCGGCAATGCGGAATGTATGGCGTGAGTGTGTATATACATATGTATGTAAAATTCGAGGTGTTTAATCACGTGATCTCTTGATATTATGTTGCACATCTCCTAACAAATATATTAATACTTTGTTGCGAAAATTATTCTATTTGGTACCTTCAGTTGGTGTAAAGTAAACCTATTCACTTAATCCTTAGTGATATATTATATTGTTGGACAAAAAAGTTGGCTGCCTACCAAAGCGCTTACATGTAAAAACTTCTATAATTTATATTTCTGCTGTTGATCGTGTGAAAATGTTTAATTAAAAACTTAATTTTTTTAGCAATACACAAAAAAGACCAAAAGGAAGACAATTTAATTTAATCGAAATTTTATCTTACTGCCTCACAAGGCAGACAAGTTACCATAGCTCACAAGCTATGGTAACTTTACGACTTGTTGCGAGTATTTTGGTTTTAAATTACGTTCTTTAAGAGATCTTCTTATTGTCCGACCACTCACAGCAACACTTCCGACATCTCTGAGCAGGTGCTGTTCTTCTATGCCAGAACAATGACGATTTTTAAGGCATGCTGACACTTTAAATCGATTATCCCGTTCAGATGTCTTTCTTCTTCGACCTGATTTAAGTCTTCTGATGTAACCACAGGTCTTTAGAAATTTTTTGTAGATATATTGGACCATTAAACAACTATCTTTATATGTACGAGCGACATTTCGCTGGCTTATTGCGGTTTGAAAAAACGTTACGAGTCGAACAACTTTGCTTCGCGTAGATTCATAGAAGCACAGAATTTTAATCAGAGATACAAATTTAACGATCGTTTCAAATAACGTTCCAAATACAGGGCATGCTACATAAATTACACTTGATCATTTTATCAACTTACCCACTAATAAGATTGCAAATGAACGTTCAAAAATGTTTAAATCAATTTATTATTTATACAGAACGTACTTAATAAATAAATCACAAACATAGGGAAGGCCTAATTTTTTGCTGCCAGTTATAATATAACGCACTAATATATAATAATTACCCCCTGTTTTATTCTTTATCTAGAGACACTCATTTGTCTTCAAAGCTAACTTAAAATATAAGGTGTCGGTTTGATCTATTTCCAACAAAGATCACACTAGCGAAAGACAAGTTTAAATAAAATGCAAATTCGACAATTTTTAGCTCGTTTGAATGCTACAAAGGCATTCGCTTTTAAGTAATTGATTCTCGAGGTCCTAAATAATGTTTACTGTGCGAAAAAAATGTCCATTGGTATTCAGTTAATGCTTAAATAACATTGTTGTGAATGTACAATGTTTAATGGAGAGAGTTGTCGTTTTGTGACCTAGGCTCTTGGCAAGCGATGCCTGAATTATGATGAGATGGTGACATGGTTATTTTTTGGAAAGATGCCTGGTGATAATACGACATTTTTGGCAAAGGTATTGTCATTTCGACTCTGTTAAATAATTCCGCTATAAATATATCTATATAGTATTATGCGTGTATATTTTAAAAAGGCCAAGGAGTTTGGAAGACTTACGTTTCGTAAAATACTTTCTTAAAACATGTTTTTCCTTCATTAGGAATAAATCGTCACCCACTTTGCAAACATTTTGTTAACGGATACAATTAAGAGAGAGAGAAAATATATTTTTGTCCCCTAATGTCGATTGAACCCATAATACTCTACGCAGGGATAGTGGCAAAGCGATCACTTTAGCTACTACTCTATTCGTGCTTTCCAATCAGGTATATTTATATGCTACGTATAACAATACATATGTATGTAACTACGACTACTTATTAATTATTTTATTTCCGAAAAGCTTCAAAAATCTTTTTCCAGATTCAAGATTCGTGAGCACGGGCTCCAATTAAAGCGATAACAATGAACGTTTTCTTCGTATTTAGGGCGGAAATATATATGATTCAAGGTAGATTTTGTACTTGTAAAACGACTTTATCTAAGTCAAATAATGACTTTTGTTGTGCGACGAGGAATCTTAAAGACAAAGCTATAAATAATAAATTGACTGACATCATAATAATAGCACGGAAATGTATACTTCATTCTGTTCTCGCCGATACAATTTACTCGGTAGCTCAATAGTCTATTAAAAGAAAACCCCACACACATATAGACAAAAACCGGTGACCCAAATATCAACGTAAGTGACTTGCGAAGTTGCGAATACCCGAGGAACACACCCACTAACACACACATACGTACATTGATAAATATGCACATACACATACATAAATTTCGTTCCCCTCGAGATCCCCGTATCCGATGTTCTACTGTTTTCTTATCACGGTAACATATACACAGATTGTTTATATATAAGCGTACTATATTAAAATAAACCTTCGTGATAGGCTTTTGCTCTGTCAGGCAACAACTTCTCAATTTAAGCGATTTACACTTTAACCAAGTTAGGTTTTCCATTTAAGATTCTTTGGCATTGAAAACTCGGCTTTATATCTGAAACTTTAAGGTTGTGTTTTGGTAATGAAGTGTTTTATAGATGTGTATGTCTGCTTGTGTTGCAATTAGAGCGTCACAACACATGGTTCACGTGGCCCGGTGTTTTACGGTTGACGCAACACTAGTGTTTATACAATCATGCAAGTCTACGGTACTGTTAATAACGTTTGTTTTATAATGAGACTAGTGTGTCAGCAAGAGAATCCTTGTATAGTTAAGATACCTATCTTGAGTTTGAGATATTAATGATTTGCTATAGGGCACATGGTAAAGTTAACTTAATGATTTCTTGAAGAGTTTCATGCTGTTATTCTTCTTATAGAAAGGCTTAAAACGAATAAGAAAGAATGGAAATTATTCTTCTGAGGTAAGAAACGTCCTCAGAAAGTAACTGCTTACCATTAGCATAAAAATCGAGGTATTCATTAGACATTCAACTCTAGGAACATGTTTTGACTTTTAAGATGTTGAAATAGAATCGACTGCTGTGGCGAAATTTCTTTACTCGTATTAGTCGCTGTTGATACTATGTGGCAGACTTATGATTTAGGCAATTTTTCACATGAAATACTTTATACATATAAAATGGCAAGAGGGTGATCCCTAGCCGTTTTAAATGCAACTCTATGCCTACTACTATATTATTTGTTTCAGAAGCACATTGCTTAATTTTTGTTATAACATACGGGTAATATGAACTACATAATTATGAGTTATAAAACATTGTTATCGTTTTTTCTGTATATGCCAACCAGCGATGTCTGATAGATTAAAGATTCATAGAGATTGCAAATTGGTGAGAGAGGTTGTCAAATCGCAATGTCATTATCTTCTACCCATCTACGTCTCCTGTCTCTTAAACAGATGACAGATTTTTAGGTATACACCAATTTATTTTTCAAAAGCATGAATCATAATTATATACGAAGTTCGTGTAGCTTGATACAATTTTTTTCTTATTACATCAAACAGGTAGGTATCCAAATAGCAGTAGTTCTATGAAATGAGCAGTAGCAAACAATTGACAGGCCTCGTTCAATTTTAATAGCTATTCACGTTGTTGGAATAAAGCCCCACTTAAGAGCCTTCAACTTTGTCCTAACTCCCTTGAACCTTGTAATCTAATAAAATCAATAACTATTACAAAGACGACCTAAATAAATGCCACCTAAATATTAACAACTTCAATATAAGTTTTAACTTGATTTCCTTCTGTAAATAAAATTATGATAAGTTGATTACTTAAATAGCTATTCATTGGTATTTTATTTGTAGTTAAAAATAAATGTCGGTGTGGGTGTTTGTTTGTAAACAAACATCTCAAAGATAAAGATAATTCTTTGAGGTGTTTGAGGAAAGCCTCCCTCTATTTATTATTAGCGTTTTAACTTTTATATTGCATGGTATAAATACGAGGAATCTTATAAACATGCTATTTATTCGTTCTTTGAATACTATTTATAACTTTTTCTAAGTAATTAAGTACAGAGTAGATGTATAAAGAAATGATGTAAGTATTTTTAATACTGTTACAGAGTAGTGAATAGACAACTGCAATCAATTTACAAGTTTTATCATCAGAAGGACATAAGATGTGTTCAAAATTGACTTTCGACCTTGTGTAAGAAACGTTAAATATAAACTGAAGCGTTATTTTACTATACATTTACAGATACACTATTTGTGATATTAATAACACTAAGACCAGATTGGGACTCTATTTTGATCATTTAAGAATCGGCCATTCATATTAAAGGTCAGTAAAGGTCAGTAGGCAAAACTTCTTGCGACGATATGTTGCGTTCTTTAGATTATAACTCAATTCGGTTCACTTTTAAATGTAATTCGACCATTTGTTGCTGCTAGAGGCACTTTTAGAAAATGTATAAAATAAATGACCATATTAGTCTAATTGGATAATGAGACTAACCAAGTACAATAAAAGTAGCGTTGTCATGTAGTTGCGTATCTATAATAATAATAATAATGTCCTCCAGACCGAATTTCTGTTACGGCGGCCAATCTTAACGGAGACTAGCCATCTGCGCAGAAGATATTATTGTTCACACTGTTCCCTACCTCTCATGATCCGATGGGACGGTAATCCGACACGGCCGGAGAGACATGAGGCGCAGGACCAACGGCTTTACGTGCTTTCCGAGGCACGGGGGTGTCTAACACCGCCAACTTCCTAACTCCGGGCTGATATCGAGACTTCTCAACAGAAAAACCCAATAACTTTTTGTTGGCCCGACCCGGGATTTGAACCCGAGACCTCATGCACAGCAGTCACATTCACTACGCTGCACCACGGAGGTAGTTAGGAGGTATCTATAATAAACTACCGAATCACTTTAAACAGCTAGATTTCGTTCCATTTTAGAAAAGTTGTACACATGCTAAATAAATTCAACTTTCATGATTAAATAGGATTTATGGATAAAAAGTTAAAATTGCTTTGTGCCTGTAATAAAACTTCAGCACGGTGCAATCATCAATGAATAGTACAAATATGTTGTATTGCAACACCACCAAATATCATGTTTTGTGCAAATGAATTATTATTATTCAAGGCTACTACTGTGCTAATATAAATTAATAAGCCGATGATGACTGCTGCCGCCATCATACTACGGCAGAGGTGTTGGATTAAATACCCATGTAATCCACATATTAGTAGTTTTATGCGATATATGTGTACAAAGTAGCCTGCTACAAAAATTATCCATCTATAAAGAGTATGTCATAAAAACTTATTTCGAAAACAAACAAAACAGAAGTTCGGAATTTAAAATACTTTTTTTATACAACGGCAGCTCCTCATCCGTCAAATTAATTACGTATTACATTATAAAACCCACTGCACTAGTTTAAGTAATTACAATTAAATTTGATATAACATCGTACGAGCAAACTTTGTTCTGCATACATCTGGGTTAATAGAACACCGCAACGTGGCGTTATTTTTGTTAAATGTTACCTACATATTGCGGAGGCTTATTATATTATGCGGTATAGCGTTAACTACCTCGCTGGTCAATTGATATAAGTGTGACCGCTTTAGCAATTGCTGATCGTGAGAATTTAATTAAGAGGTCAGGCATAGTATTTAAGGTCATTCTATATCTATAGGTCATGGAACCTACATGTCTGAGAGTTCTCCACAATGTTCTCAAAGATATGTGAAGTATATACGTTGTGGACTATGGCCTAATCCTTCTCACATTGAGAAGAGGCCCGTGCCCAGCAGTGGGACAGTTTAATACAGGACTGGTTTAATAATACCAGCCCTGTATTAAACTGTACCACTGTCCCATATACTATAGGTACTGATTCTAAGGCTGGCAGGCAAGTTTATGGCCTAGTATGATCTTTGAAATATCAGTATGTAAAGTCAGACTGTCTTGAATGTGTCACATTCTATATACGAGTTATTTGCCTGAAAATATGACCACGAGTATTCAGGCCATTATATCTAGCAGAGCCTTGAGGCGCCTTAATATTTGGTAATAATATATTCACTTAAATTATATATCGTTTTCAAATTATAATAGTATGGAATCGATATAGTTATTGCTTATAATTGCAAAGCCTATTGCGCTCTGTATTTATGATGTGGTTGTATTTACAGACCATATATAAATAACTAAATAAGAATGAACATTCGAATATACACAATATTATGCTATTTTATTCACTTTATAAACTCTGAGTTATATTGAAAATGTTGGAGTCTACTTAAGTACATACCTATCTACCGAAGGTACTCTCTACCCATTCCGCTCTCATACTTGTACTTGGCCCTTCCGCATCGCATGTTCTTGCGTCCCGTTACTCAAGAACCCTTTATTTTCACTCCAAGTAAATATTGTACGTTCTAAATTATATCCTCTTATTATACATTAGCGTGTTACATTTTCTCAACAAAGATCAATACTTGTGTGTGAATTATGTACTTAATTGCTAGGGCAAATATTTTCGCCAAAGATGGTTTTAATGTGTTGATGTAACACTTAGGTTGACATGGAAATCGAACCCGTGTTCATGCACATCGTTATTTACTACCATTAAGTCACTGAAGTAGAGAGTAGTGAAAATCTGTAAATGCATTTAATTATGAAAACAAATAGTATAATGAAAAGCCTTTGGCTCCTCTTATGATAGCGCCCTAACATACCGGGATATGTACCAGAACTGGTGGTAGTTAATAAAACGAATTTCTATTATACATAATTATATTTTACCAGCTGGGCACCGTAGACTATTTTCTCTTCAGGTGTAACTTTAAATAACAAAAATTTGCATTTGTTTTGTGTGTTTCAGTGTTGAGCCGGACTTCCAGAATTCCAAAGGAGGCGCTGTACTGTCAGCAAGGGGATCAAAGGCCACTTTAATGACAGTCCAATACCTACTCTATTGCATGGTCCACAAAGCGCATAATATCCCTATGTTACAAGTTTTATTATTTATTTATTTTAAACTTTATGCATAAAACAATACATCGGCGGACTTAATGCCAAGGGCGTTCTCTACCAGTGAACCGTAGGGTGAAGCAGAGATTAAATAAAGTAGGTGCATACAGTAGCATGGAAAATACTTGTACATAATAAATACATACCAATGAACATATCGCACCTTTGGTGGGACAAGAGCATAAATGTAAAATTTTCAAAAAGTCAGTTAAATATGCCAAAATACTTAAAAACATCCTTTCATCTGGAGGGAGAAAGACTTCTATTAAATTTGACTTGGTGTCACCAGAGGGCAATAGTGTCTTTGTCACATTATAGCTCTTTTTTCAAAATGTTGGCGGGCCATAACCTCATTGGTCAGTTGCGGCGTCGCTTTCGCACGGAGTAGTCGACAGTTGGCGTGTCAAAGCCGTTAAAGTACATACATACATACATAAATTCACGCCTGTTTCCCAGAGGGGTAGGCAGAGACTACGGATTTCCATTTGCTACGATCCTGACACACTTCTCTGGCTTCATTCACTTTCATAACATTCCTCATACACGCTCGCCAGTTTAAGGTGCTCTTAACCTGGCCTTTATCCAGAACGTCGCCGATCTGATCAGGAAACGTTCGCCTAGGTCTTCCCCTTGCGACTGCTCCATTCACACTAGCCTTATAAACTTTCTTAGTCAGTCTGTTCTCGTCCATTCTTTCTAAATACCCAAACCAACTTAATATACTCTTTTCTATTCTCGTCACTATATCCACGTTTATGCCGCATCTCTCTCTAATCACACTATTTCTTATTCTATCTTTCAGATTCACACCACATATATTTCTCAGCGCTCTCATTTCTACAGCATTTATTCTGCTCTCATGCTTCTTTTGCCATACCCAACTTTCACTTCCATGCATAAGTGTAGGCACTAATAGTCCTCTATGGACAGCCAGACGTGCCTTTTCGGATACATTTCGACTGTTCATAAAAGCGCGTAGAGCGCCATTCACTTTATTGCCAGCAATCGTTCTTCTTTCAATATCTCCCTCATGTGTACCATCCCTTGTAAACAAAATACCCAAATATACAAACTCTTTCACTTGCTCCACTTGTTCTCCATCAATCATAATATTGCACATTGTCATGCACTCCTCCCTTTCAAATACCATTACTTTCGTCTTGCTTACATTCATTTTCATTCCTTTACTCTCAAAAGCACCATGCATAATAGTTACCATCGCCTGTAACTCTTCCGCCGATGACGCAAGTATTACTTGGTCGTCGGCATAAACTAGACATTTGACAAGTCATTAATTCTTAATTTCATTTCCCATTCACAATTTTTTAAATCTTTCTAACAATTGTCCATGTATAGGTTAAACAGCCAGGGTGACGCTACACATCCTTGTCGAACTCCTTTTTCGATATTAAACCATTCTGTGTAAGTCCCATTTATCCTAACACAAGCTCTGGAATCTTCATAAAGAGATTTCAGAGCTCGTGTGAGGTTGCTATTCACTCCATACATGGACAAAACCGACCAAAGTTCATTCCTCACCACTTTATCATAAGCCTTTTCTAGATCCACGAATGCGCAATAG
The DNA here is from genome assembly GCA_963675205.1 of Catocala nupta. Classification (NCBI taxonomy): domain Eukaryota; kingdom Metazoa; phylum Arthropoda; class Insecta; order Lepidoptera; family Erebidae; genus Catocala; species Catocala nupta. The sequence goes on along the minus strand of OY776093.1, from coordinate 23,484,053 downwards.
ACCTTTTGACCTTTGGCCAAAACTTTCTCGGCTATGCTCCGTAAGGAAAAGACCGGATCTGTACATCCCATACCCTTTCGAAATCCCGTTTGTGCATACCATATTTTCTTGTCGGTTGCTTTCACAATCCTTTCAATTAACAATTTCGCATACAATTTACCGACGACGCTGAGCAAGCTAATGCCTCTATAGCTTTTGCAATCTTGCTGTGAGCCTTTTCCCTTGTATAAAGGTACTATGACGGCCTTGCATCAATCACTATGTACACGGCCGGTATTCCAGCACAAGTTAAAAAGGCGGCACAACTGATTTACTATGAGACCCTGTCCAGCTGTCAGCATTTCGACTGTGATCCTATCATAACCACCAGCCTTTCCTAATTTCATGCTGTTCAATGCTTTCATTATTTCATCTATACTAATAGGGCTTTCATCATTCCTATCATTATCATTCATTTCGAAACTTTGCCCTTGCCATTCCTCTCTTTCAAATAAACTTTCAAAATATTCCTTTCATCGATTCAGTACGCTCTTTTCTTCATTCAGTAAACTTCCATTCTTATCTCTGATCGATTTCAGCTCTGTGGTTAGGGATTTACCTCGAAACGTTAGTCGTAGTGCGTTAGTCCGGAAATCTTCAGATAATCTTCTATCAAACTCGTCTTTCATTTCCTCTTTTTTCCCTTTAATCACATCTTTCACTATCTTCTTCATTCTTATAAACTTATTCGTAGCTTTATTTACATCCTCATTCGTTGTTTCTTGTATTCTTTCATTGGCTCTGACAGATAGCCAGTCCAACCATGCGTGCTTCTTCTCACGTACTACCTCTTGCACATCTTTATCCCACGACGCATTCTTAGATTTTATCATTTTCCTCCTCTTGCTCACACCGCACACTTCTGATGCTACAACAACCACTTCATACTTAAATGACTGCCATAATTCTTCTATATCATCAATGTCACTAAATCTTTCAAATCTTTCCCTCAATTTATTGTTATACTCGTCTTTCAATACTGGCACTTGTTTGGGTAGGTATATGGTGTCGCCATCCTTTGAAGAGGCCCCGTATCCGGCTCATAACCAAAACATGGTCGGCATGGACACCAATACCTCTATATACCCGAGTGTCCAAGACATTCTTTCTCAATCTTTCATCCAATACAACAAAGTCAATCATACTACTTCTCACATTCTTTGCTTCCCTTGTATACTGGTGGATTATTTTGTGGGCAAACATAGTGTTTGTCACACAAAGACTCCACTCCAAACACAGCTCAAGCAATCTTTTCCGATTCTCCTCCCTTCTCTCATTCACACTTTCGTCTCCTTACTTGCCTAAAACCCTTTCGTATTCTTCACGCTTTACTCCCACCCAACCATTGAAATCCCCTAACATTATCAACCTCTCGTGTTCCTTGCATTTCCTCAGGACATCTCTTAAACTCTCCCAAAAATCTTCTCTTTTTTTCCGTACACTCTGAGACATACCCGTTGCCATGTTTACGGGTGCATAGACCCCTACCATGAACACACGAGTAATCCCCACTTTCATTCTCATCCACAATAACCTAGCATTCACATATTCAAATTCTTTTACGCACTCATTCATTGTAACAGACAAAATAATACCAACTCCCTGACAGGCTCTGGTATTGGTAGGCACGCCGGACCAATACGCCGTGTAGGGTTACAGCCTTTCCTTTTCGTCTCATTCACGCACAGGACATCAATCTTTCTCTCATTCATCATCTGACATACTTCATTCAATTTTCCATCCATCCCTCCTCCGACATTCAATGTAGCAAAACGACTTTCCGTAGGCCACTGTTCGCCCTCGCGAGAAACGAGACGTGACGGGTGGCGGACCGCGTCGCCGCCATGCGGATAATTTGTATTTGTAAAATCCATAGGCGTTTCCACGATTGGTAGGGAAAATACTGTCCACTTCCGCAGAGCCCTTTACGGAGGTAAGGTGGATCCATCCTGTGCCTTGTGACCACCAACACAGGCACCCTCCGTTCAAGACCAGCTTTCCCTCTGGCCACGAATCCATCAGCACGGGTCGGTTAACACCTTGGATCGGGGTTTATTTTCGGGTCTGCTCCCTGAAATTTGGTTTGACTTCGGAGTTTTCCTTCTCCTAGACAGGTTGCAAGCCAATGCTAACGAAAGCTAAATATTGTTTATTATTGCCCTTTGTTGTTTTATATGTATTTCTGGAAGGATAAGGATAAAGTCGTTAAGACTATTGTGGCTTTGTGCATCCAATATGCTTACAATTTTGAAAACATATTTAAAAGAACAAGAGCATAATTTATTGTATACTCAAAATTAGCAATCCCGAATCGGAAGAAAGAATACATTCTACAATTGATTGCTTCAAAAATAGTTCCTAAATTTTATGAACAGTTTTTAAGAGTCTATTTGAAGTACTTAACGATTTAAGATCTAAAGATGTCCTGAGAAGTTATTGCTGCATAAATTTATACTTATGAACACACTTCTCAAGAAAACGTTTAGATACGTAAATAATATATTTTTTTTTAATTTTTTTTTTGCTCGTCATAATGACCACATTCCGCCTGATGGTAAGCAGTCGTGTGGTCTAAGAGCAGTGGCCTCCACATCGTCCTCATAGCAGCCGAGGCGATGTTGAGGTCTCTACTTTGACGGCCTGAGAAGGTGCTTTTTCACGCCCCGCTTAAAGGACCCAGGATTGAAGGAAGAAGGAAACACGTGCCTTGGCAGAGAATTCCATGCCTTGATCGTTCGGCAGAGGTATGAGGACCCAAACTTGTTGGTACGCACTCTCGTCGACTCCACCGTGTAAGGATGGCATCTGAGCCCAGCACGCGTTGTTCTGGATAGGAAAGGGGAGGGTGGGATAAAGTGGAATAACTCTTCAGAGCACTCCCCGTGGTATATTCTGTAGAAACATGCCAAAGAGGCAATATCCCTACGGAGTTGCAGAGGTTCCAGTGAACTCGTGACCTCTGGATCTCCGATGATATGGACAGCCCGCCGCTGTAACCTGTCAAGAGCGTCTAGCAAGTACTGCGCGGAGCCATCCCAAAGATGAGAACAGTACTCCACGCAAAGGCGTACTTGTGCCTTATACAATAGGCACAGCTGCCCAGGCGCGAAGAACCGCCTCACCCTGTTCAGAACTCCGAGTTTTCGCGAAGCTTGCCTAATGACGCTCTCGATGTAGGTTTTGGGATTAAGGGAGCGGCAAAGATCCATACCTAAGATGGAGAGGCTGTCACGTATCACCAGTGGAGTGTTCTTCAGAGAAGGGAGGGGAAGGAATGGAGACTTTTTTGTTGAGAACGCGCATGCCTGGGTCTTCTTGGCGTTGAACTGGACCAAGTTCTTGGCACCCCATTCAGAGATGTGGTTCAAGGTCTGGTCAAGTTCAACGACAAGATCCTGCCAATTCCCCACAACCTCAGCCTGTTTGGCTCCAGGACGTCTGAGATATCGCCCATGCACGGTACTGTCGTCTGCATAACAATGTATGTTGCCGAGATTCAACATATCATTGATATGCAGAAGAAAGAGCGTAGGGGATAAGACGGACCCCTGAGGCACTCCTGCATTGACCTGCATAAATTTGGAAGCGCGACCGTCGCAAAGGACCCGAATACGACGCTTCTGCAGGAAACTTGCAATCCAGGTGCACAGTTGAGGGGGCAAGCCATAGGCCGGAAACTTGGAAAGAAGAGACCGGTGCCAGACTCTATCGAAAGCTTTGGCTATGTCTAGGCTGACAGCCAAAGACTCGCCGTGCTTGTCCATAGCTTCACCCCAGAGGTGCGTGACGAACGCTAGAAGATCACCCGTTGATCGTTTAGCCCGAAAGCCGTATTGGCGATCATTGATCAACGAGTGATCCTCCAGGTAGCGGACAATTTGGGTGTTAATAATCCGCTCGAACACCTTGGAGAGCACTGAGGTGATAGCTATGGGTCGATAGTTGCCTGGCTCGGAACGGTCCCCCTTTTTGGGAATCGGTTGAACGTTCGCCTCCTTCCAAGCCTCAGGCACAGTGCCTGCAGCGTAAGACGTTCAGTATAGGCGCGTAAGTGTGGGAGACAACTCCGCTGCACATTTTTTGAGGACCACAGCTGGGATGCCGTCAGGTCCACTGGCTTTCCGAACATCGAGAGACTGCAGTATCGCACGAACGTCACGTTGCCTGATACGTATATCAGGCATGGTGTAGCCGCAGTTGGCAATGTTAGGCGGCTGCGAACCGCAGTCATCGATTCGGGAGTTGGCCGCAAAGAGATTTGCAAGCAGATCTGCTTTCTCTTGCGGCCGATGAGCCAGTGATCCATTCGGATATCTCAGAGGGGGCAGCGAGGTCTGGCAGAAGTTGGACTGCACGGCTTTGGCCAGGCGCCAATAGCTACGACTGCCCGTAGGATGGGCCATGAGCTCCTGGCCGAACCGTGCGACGCGCTGGGCATCCGCTCTTAAGTATGCCCTCTTGCAGATCTTTGTGGCTTGGTTGAACGCTGCCTTCAGGTGATCCACGTTAGAGTCGTGGAGAGTGCGAGCCCTGGTCCAAGCGCGGTACGCTGTCTGTTTGCGTTCAACAGCATCAGCGCATTCACGACCGAACCAGGGCCTTTTCCTGCCACCGGTCGTGACATCACTGTATGGAATATAGTATTCCATACCCAGGATGATTTCACCAGCGACAGCAGTAGCGCTCTCTGAAGGATCCCTGTTCTCAAAGTAGCGTTGAGCCCAAGGGATGGATGCGAAGTACTCCCGCATTCCATCCCAGTCTGCTGACGAGTAGTGCCACAGTCGTCGTCTCGCCTCCTCGGGTCGTGGGGGCGTAACAACAACAGCTGTGGCAGAAACCAGACAGTGGTCTGAGGTGCCCAGAGGAGCACTAATCGACACACTTTACCGGTTCGGGTTACTTGTCAGCAGCAGATCGAGCAGAGAGGGCGCCTGACCTGCAATGTCCGGTATCCGGGTGGGCTGGAGTACCAGTTGATACAGGTCATGCGTGAGAGCGAACGCATGGGCAATTCGTCCCGCGTGGTCTGTTTTGGGAGAACCCAACCAGGTCTCATGGTGGGCATTGAAATCTCTCAAGAACACCAACTCAGCATTCAGAAACTGCTCCTGCGCGTCGTCTGCCGCCTGACTCAGGTAATCAAAGAGTCGAGTTGTCTCAGGGTCTCCTGAATGGGATCGGTAGAGGCACATGTAGATTTGGCTGAAAGAGCCATGATCTACGTGTACCCAAAGGACAGAGAAGGAAGGGTCCTCTAGGCAGTATAGACGGCGACAACAAATATCCGCCCTAACAAACAAGCATACCCCGGCTTTCGCGAGGAAACACTCCCCTAGCACGTAGCCGGGATATTGCAGGTAGGTCGTGTCTGCAGGACGGCGTATTTGTGTCACCGTTAGAAAAAGCATTGCCGACCGAGCCGTCTCCAGGTGGTGATGGACAGCATTAAGGTTAGCGTGGAGTCCTCTGATGTTAATAAACTCCACGACACCGGAAGAGGAAGCAGCGGTGGGGTTACGGCGATTGGCTGCTGTTAAACGACAATGCTTTGTTCGTACTGCCATAGAGTGAATGGAAGGGAAAGCGTGAAAAAAAAAGAGGCGGCTATTCTCGCAACAAAGTGGGGCAAGGCGCAGAGCAAGTTTCGTCATATTACTGTGTGGTATGGCGATAGCCGATCCGACGGACGGAAGGACCCCCGTACCCTCCCAAAAGTGGTCGCCGAAGCCACCCTCCGGTCACCATCCGGCACGACGAGCCACCTCGAGATTATGCGCGGCATGATGAGGCAGCCAACCAAGTTGGTTAGACTCGGTTGGGCCTCTGGACTATACCGCGGGCGGCCAGCAGAGCACTGTTTCTACGGCTCTCCCTGGCCGCCGGGTCGACTCGCGCCACCCACACAATGACTCTACGGATACTCTGCAGGTCCCTCATAAGCTGCGAGAATCGTCACCTCATGCTTAGGCCTCCGGCACTCTCATTCACCGAACGAAACACAGCAGTGAGACACTGCTATTTCACGTCGATTTTCTGTGAGAGGGTAGTACTTCCCCGGTCGAGTCCCCGTCGCTTCTGTTTAATAATGAGAATTTTATTTCGGTTTGGTTTTTCTGCAGAATAACCTTGTTACATTGTTTTGTTTTAATTTTATACTCTTTAATTGTATTGTTCGTATTAAATTTTAACTAAAATATGTATAGTAATATAAAAATCTTATATACGCACTGATCTCAGATCAGTTCGTATATAACATTTTACATTCGTGTTGCCTATTTCTATTTTTTTTTGTGTGGTTCTCCAAATACTTTTTCTGGTGATATTAAGATGTAAGCGACATAGATGTAAGCAATATTAAGATAATAAAACATTCTTTATTAAAAAGCGGTTTTTAATCCTAAAATTGTTCAAAACTAAAAGCTATATTTGGCTGTAATTATTTTAATATTGGTGGAACATGGGCACAAATGTAACAATTTCTTAATTAAAAAAATCATAAATAAATAATAAGAAATATTTAACTTCTTTAAAGAACATGCACCGAATCACAAAAGTATAGTGCCTGGTTAATGCAAAGAACAATAACTTAAAGGCGGTATGAACAGAATAATACGGCATTTAATATTAAAAACAAATTTTAAATAGTTCTCCTGTAAAATCACAAAAGGTGCAGTTATGCCCTTGCCTTACCGAAGGTACGATATTATATAATCTATACTTATATATACATATATATAAGTATATTCATATATTCACTAGCGGATCCGACAGACGTTGTCCTGTACAGGCAAAAAAGAAAAGAAAAACCAAATCTAAACCGTCCTCGAATCCACTTGAACACACAAAAAAATTCATTCAAATCGGTCCAGCCGTTTAGGAGGAGTTCACTGTCAACACACGTACAGAATAATTATATATATAAAGATATAGACATAGATACGTATTATATTAATGATGAGAAGAATCTGATAAACTGTTGAGGAGGAGAGAGGATATAGAGTAGTTTTCATGTACTATAGTAACCTCTGCCATCAGACCGAAAACATACTAGTAATAAAAGCAACTTATCGAATCTAGGTTATTAACTTGATCTGCCCACAATTACGTTCGAATAATATTAGAATGACCTTATTCATATTTGAAGGGATTTAACAAAATATTTCTGCCTCTTTTTAGCTTCATTTTGATGAAAATAATTTAACAATTTAATAAACTACTCTAATGTATTCGATTATTATGCTTCGAATAATATTGTGCATATCAATATTAGCTACGGCGAACTCAATAGATTGTGTCGTGTGTATGAAAACCTATACTTTTTAGTGAATGTAATGATCGTATTACATGCGTATCATGTAACATCGCCGCACTATATTTAGATACAAAGTCGTGACTGCCAAGATAATCAGATGACATAATCAATTTATACGTGTTCGCGTATTCGGACTGAGATTAATAAGCAAGTGAGTTTCTGGTCATGATGGTTTTAAATGTTTTAAATTATACGTAAATTAATGAGCGGTGTAGATGATTTAAAGGTCATATTGTAGATATTATACAAATTATATATATGTATTACACTTATTATTATTGCTCTTATCCCCGAGGGATTGGAGGCTATCGCTTTGTACTTACCGGTCGGCGCCACTTGCAGGTAAGATCCTGTCAATCCTGTCACAGCTGCTGTCAAAATCCATATTCGGCAGTAATAATTTTCGGCTTCTATAGTTACTATTGCAGTACTCACCTCACTATACACTCGCACCTTTAGTTGTGAATCCAAGTGCGATAGCACTTATTTACAGACATGTATATAATACTCACATTTGTTTGTTTCTCTTTTGACATTGTCTTTGTTTTAGGTCAGACGTTATTTGGATTCAGAACGACTGTTTGTGGATCTCACAAAAAGTGCGTGCCGTGAGATCGAACTATATAAAGACTTCTGTGGTGTATGTCTTAATCTTCCCATTCGGGTATTACTAAAGTTTTCACCGAACTGTTGCCATACCGTCTCTTTGTACAGTGACCAATGTCAGTTTATAGAATTTGACTACGACTACTACGTTACCTTTTAAATTAAATTACTTGATATTAATTTTGTCGCGTTGTTTTATTTAAAAACACTATTATTATATAATTGTAAAACTGTTAAACTACACTTAAGTAGCTTAAATAGTAGTTTAGTATAACAGTAGTAGTTTAATAACTTAACGTAAGACAATATTATAAAATTTATCGTCAGATTCTAATGCAAATATTCAAATTAAAGGCAATACACATTGCTTGTAATGAAATGCTACTGGTTACTGCATCATCGTGAAATTATTTATTTAGATTTATAAAGAAAGTATGCCAAATGATTTGATCACGTTTGTATTATACACCACAACTTGTTGGCTATTTTGTGTCGTTGGTTGATCTTGAAGCCCAACTTATATGATCAGGTTGAAAAAAGTGCTTTTGTATATTTCTGTAAAATTCTCCATAGTAGCTCAGAGGCATGCAATCTGCTCTCTAAACGATTAAAAGAAATCTGTGAGCTGGTGGAATGATCGGCAGGAGGTTGTAGTGGTCTTTGTTTTTATAGTGTGCCACGTACTATAAGGTAGGTACAGTCAATACTTTATCTGTCTATAATTTAGGACCTAATCTCCCTAACCTACTGCTTACGGAAGTTAGGTCTGAAATTACAGGTATGTTTGCAAAACTATCAGGAGTTGACTATTTATAGACATATCCATAACGATGGTTTATAGTTACGAACTTTGATTTTGTTTTTACAGTTTAGTAGCTTGGATTTCACTTTATGTTAAACGTTCTATCTCATCAACATTTTTGAGATGAACCGGTGTCACCTACGCTCTAGGTTAATCCAATTCGTAGGTCAATCCGATGGTGTGTAATCAACAATTTTCAAAATTGAAATTAGCTTATTTCACCATTTATATACAAATATATAGTGTTAAAGCATTTATTTATATTATCTATTTTAAGTAATTGTATTCTGAAACAATAGGAGGCTCATTAAAATTTCAGCTTGTTATCGAAAGTCAGACTTAAATTATCTTTCCAATAACCCCGTTTTTCCAATGTCTGCAGCAAAAACGTGTTTTTGTTTAAATAAAAACATTCAAATAAGTTAACAATGAGAAGATATACAAAGTTGTTTTCGTGCATACAAATTAGAATAGGATATTTATGGCACCTAAAGTTAATTTAAAAACCTTTAGATATTGTTCTGAACTCAAAACAATTATGAGGTTCAGAGATTCTGATATATAAACACTACTCTATGATTTCTTTTATTTATGTTTTAAAAACAAATTTAGTTAACGGCAAGGCAATGTCAATAAAGACAAAGTTTTATACTCTTTCGACTGCAAAAATGTTTATATTATAATTTACTTCTTGAACGAAATAAAATGTACCTACATTTATATCATAAATTATTATCTACCACTGATAAAAAATTTAAATTGATTATTTGTATAGATGAAAATAGGCTTTCTTGTAAAAAAGATAGCAGTACTTTTTAAATAATTGCTTATAAAAATAAGTGAAGTGTTTCTATTAAGTCAAAAGTATCGCTTTTCCTATTAAGGTACTTATGTCGTTTTACAAATGAATAAAAGCACTAACGAATTTGAAATTATGATAACTACTAACTTTTATTTAAACTCATCTGTTGCCATGTTCAAGCAAACCAAAGATATTGAGTTTATATAACTTCCATACCTTTCAAGAAAATAATGATGATAATGCTCTCTAAATGTTATATTCACGATGTTCCGTATTATGTACTAGATTTTACCCGCATCTTCGCTCGTGTTAATATAGACTTGCGATTAAATTTATTTCTATTGGAAACAGTATTTTTCTAGATAAAACGTTCTTCCTGTACCTCTGAGAACGTGTATGCGAAATGTCATGATGCTCGCTTGTGAAAGTCTTCAAACAAACAAACTCACGTTCGCATTAATACCTAATATTAGTTTGGAAAACGAAGAAAATCAATTACGAAGTTTATCGGTGTCTATAAACTCACATGTTGCCATGTTCAAGCAAACCAAAGATATGGAGTCTACATTGTCTCCAGACGTTTCGGACCTTTGTTATACTCAAAATAAAACTCAAACCCACAGATGCTCTCTTATAGTCAAGTTCACGATGTTGCGTAAAATAGAAGTCATATATGTATGTAAGTTTATATCAATAATACAGAACAAAGCATTCAGAGCTACACCATTCCAAAGCCTAATTCTTCGATAGCTTGTTCAAGAGCAGCTTCGATGCTATTATAAATAGAGGTTTAATTGCCTCGGCGTCACACCGGTAGTGAATAAAGCTACGTACCTAAAGTATCGGTCAAAATGTTATTGAGTTCCATTGTCAAGAAATTCTCTGCAGCAGCACTAAGTCTGGTAGTATAGTCAGTAGACGACAAGGCTAGTCCCTTATAACGTGGGAATTAAAAACATGGCATTGACTGCTGGCATATGGTTAGTAAACTTTGGTAAACTCATGTTATCTATTGGCTAATTATGCGAAAAATATGATAAGGTATCATAATTATGATTGACTGTAGTGTGTTTAATTATTTACAATTCCATAAAAATCAAAAGCAAAACATCTATGTATAACTACAACACTCTCCGTACATAAATGTAATCAATTTACGATCACTAAGCACTCATTGCGGTCCTCAAAATTGGCAAAACTGTCTCCATCTTTTTCACTCGTACTTGACAAGAATGTGTGCGATAAGGATGGAGGTAGTACTGCATATTACATACTCGCGTGACGGGTTTCACCATTTAGCTTGTGTCAAGGTTTCTTCCTTCGCTTTGAAGATTTCACTTTCAATTGAATCAATAGGTTACCGCTCCATTGGCAATCGATTTATTGAATGAGAAATTCTCGATGGATATAAATAGAAATGTTGAAAAGAAAATATTAAAGAGAATTTCATAAAAGGACGGTAAATTTTCTTATTTATTTGACTACTACCGAAAACCGTTTACTATAATTGGATAATATTTCAGGTAGCTTATTGTAGTACTAAAGTAGAAAAAGTAATACGGATTGGCGATTTTTTTTTATTACATGCATACATAAGAGATATTAAGCGGCCGCACGTAAGATGGAATTTCTTGGTGTTGTATGCGCCCCTACAATAAAGTAACCGCTTATTATCAGTCGGGTTGAATTTTGTTCTGCACCATAGTACTTAGAATAAAAAGGCTATATTCTTTAGTATTTAAATGTGAACTTTACTTGAAGATATTTAGTAATTTATTTATTGGTAGGTAGGTAGGTGCGGATAGTTGCTGAACCAGAAACATTACTGGGCAATTGGTTTTGTTACTTGCTTATATGACAGATTGCAGATTATAAAAATTACGAAGTTTTGTTTTTTACTGATTAGAATGTTTGATGATTTTTGTTCTGATCACAGTGCTCTCTCTAGGAGCATAATTCACATTGAAATCTTAATGTTTTTTTTAATACTACAATAGTAGATTGGATAGCAAATATCTAGTAATATATTTAATATCTCTAGCTTAGCTCAATGGTTTGTTAAGAGTGCAGCTATCATCAGTACTGCTCTATTAATTAATCGCAATTCCATTGCAAAATATAAAAAGAAATTGTTCGCTCAGATTTGAACGTTATTGATAAGTTATTTGAATATGAGTTAAATGCTGTTTATTTTTCCGTATAACAATTCTAGTTTACTATCTTTTGATACAAGTATTTAATGTCTTTACTTTAAGCTTTTGTTTTAATTTATTTATTTACTTTCTCCGTAATATTCGCGTTATTCGTTATCTAAGTTTTATGACTATTACATAAGTATTTAAAATTAAAATTATCATATATCAATATCAAACTAGCCCTGCATCACCATGGCAGTGTTGGACACTTAATGTGGTATACATTATATATATACTAACTTGTCACAGATATAATGCACAACCTCAAACACCCCAATTAGATTATTAAATCGTAATAATAATATAATCATTAAATGTTACTTTTATGACCTTAAATATTTTAATTAACGAATTAGTTCTCCTTATTTTGCGCGGATAGTATGGGTATATTACAATATATCTAACATTATTGCCTTTATTGCATCAAAAACCTTATTGCGTTGAATTAATTATTAGACATTTTCGTTTATTTTAGCTGTTTACTAAATTGTTGACTATAATTTAATTCGTTTTAATTATTTTAGGGATAAAAATTACCTATATTAACAATTGCTGTAATTAATTCAGTAGCCGATTTTGAACAAACTACGTTCAGGATGTGCGTTTATTATGTTACATGTTGTATATGAAGTATACCAACATATGCCTTCTAGCAGTATAATTCCTGCGTATTTTAGAAGGCAGAGACACATTTTGTTAGTTTTTCATATTTCATTACTATGTATGTATAATATAATGTATATATCAAAAGCTCGCTTGTAAGCTCTGACTTTATTCAGTTGCTAATAATTTCTTAATATGACATTTCTGTATCCCGGATATTTATAATCGGGGTATTATAGACGCTCGTGCATTTAAAGCATAACTACCTTTTCCGGCTTAGTAGTCGTTTGTGCACGACTTTATTTTGATATTTTTGTTATTATTATTAAATACAAAACGTGTGAATGGACACCTGTGCTATCAGATGGAAACGATGCGCACGATAATATATTCCATGTGTGCGAAACGACAAAGAAAAAAATATTATTTAAAAAAAGTGTCTTTTCGTACGATTTATGCGAACAAATACGTGCGGAACGACTACTAAGCCTCTTTTCCTTATTGCAATGGATCAGATTGATAAATTTATTGTCAAACGATTCGTCATCATACACGAGACAGATATTGAAATTTTATTTTAGCTTCTGCCTGCGGTCTCCCCCATCAAAATTCTACTAAAATGGCATAGAAAGTGGATACTATAGGATTATAGTTAATCCAAAATCAGATTTATGTGTGCCTAGTTTCATCTTAATCTGGTGAACATTTGATCATGATCGAGTCACAAACATCCAAACATCTTCACAAACCATCACTTTTCATATTAGTAGGACACTAATAGCTATACATCCAGACATCCATACATCGAAGCACTAACTGGAAATCAAGATTGTCACAATAAACCGTTGACAACATTGTATTAAACCTTGACAGCTACTACAGGTACAGCTGTCACAGGCTGTCATGTCACAATGCTGATGTAACACGGATTTAAATGAAATACTCGTGAATGTCGTAAGAGTCACCCTGCGGGGACATGTATTCATTTGTTGATTATATGGATGTTGTTACGGCATTGTAGCATTACAGCCAAGTGCTGGGTACATTGACGAAGATAGAACGTTACGTCATTGATTGCCAATGTAATCCATAAGCTTGTTTTTCTAAATCTTTCGGAAGGATGAATAGAGATTCAGTTTTCTTTTGGTATGATCCTGAAAAGGTATATTTTTAATTTTATTGCCAATTATCATTTAACGTGCATTTGTTAGTCATAGGTATTTGAACGTGGGTTTTCTTCAGATCGCTTCCGATTTGTTTACATCATTGATCTGGATTATCATCTCAATGAATATACTAACGTAATCTATCAACAATTTTAATTATTCACCTGCTGCGATTAATTATTAGATAGCATATTTGGAACATGCAGTTCTGCGATTTAACATGTTTGCCGCGTCTAAACTAATAGGTACATCGGATTTATACACCTAGCACTCTTGTAAATTGTATTCCTAATTTAAAAATAGGCGTACTATCTTCAGGAGAACGTCTATTAAACATAATCTGGAGCATATTTTTACAAGCATAAGTGAAGCACTAGGCACGCTACTACATTTTACGGGCGGCTTCGCTCGCGTAAATGTACGTTAGGTTAGATAAGTACATACCAGGGCTTTTTACTGCATGAAAGGTATCCTATATCTTTTTCTGATCCTCTGATAACATGTATGCGAAATTTCATGATGATCGGTCGAGTAGTTAAGCCATGAAAGTGTAACAAATAAAAAAACAATAAACTCACATATAATATTAGTCAGATTTAGATACTTTTTATTTATAAAAAATCGAGATCCTAGCTGTTGTTCGAAAATTTACACATACCTATATTATGTTTGTATGCGGCTCCTTCCCTGGCGCAGCGGTAGTGAATGCGACTGCTGTGCATGAGGTCTCGGGTTCGAATCCCGGGTCGGGCCAACAAAAAGTTATTGGGTTTTCTGTTAAGAAATCTCAATACAAGCCCGGAGTTAGGAAGTTGGCGGTGTTAGTCACCCCCTGCCTCAGAAAGCACGTAAAACCGTTGCTCCTGCGTTGCTTATCCGTCCCATCGGGTCATGAGGGTTAAGGAACAGAGAGTGCACTTGTGTTTGCGCACATACTTGTGCACTATAATATCTTCTGCGCAGATGGCCAGTCTCCGTCAATATTGGCCGCCGTGACCGAAATTCGGTCTGGAGGACATGTATCTGTAAATTTTCAAACAACAGCACTCTGCACACTATTATGTAGTCACGTCCATATATTATGTGATATGGCAGATGTGTGCTGCACCCATTTACTAGCATAGATAGATCATATACTACATAGATTTGACTTATCCTTGCAGTGGCGGTCAGATAAGGATAGGCTGTTGTTAATCTTTTGGCAATCAGGCTTTGCTTGCTCGCTGTATAATTTTCTTTTTAGGCATATACGCAAATTCATATATGTATTGGTCACATGTCAATAATAGAAGAGACTGCTATTACTAACAACTTTAACGGCGAAGGAAAACACTGTGAGGAAGCCTGCACGTCTGAGAGTTCTACATAATGTTCCCGAAGATATGTGAAGTTTGTCAACTCGCTTTGAATCAGCGGGGTACACTATTTAGCTTTATTACTCTCATACCGAGGAGAGGCCCGTGCACAACAGTGAAACAATTCATTTACAGAGCTGAAATGATCATGACTATCGTAGGTTATGGTAAATTGCTTATCGTCAGATGAGTGGTTAGGTTTATTTGCAACCTTGATAGTAAAACTAAATAAAGGCAAGAAACGCCGAGAGGTTAGCAGAGTCAACGGATTTCTACAGCCTACAATTCCAGTTTCATTTACTTTCATCACGCACGCTCGTAGATTTAGGGTTCAACATATATACTAAAAATAAAACACAAAACAACCTGCTTATTTTGTTCGGTAGCAATGTTTTCACGGAAGAAAGAAATGGAATAATACAGTAATCAGGCAGTTTGGGTGCGTGCCTTTACACATAAAGAGAGTAGCAAGGCTTAAAACTCACAAAGCTGAAGGGTCATACAAATTTCATGACTTAACATACATACATGCATAGTCTCACGGCTATATCTTCAAAGGAGGTTTATGGATATTCCCAAAGGAGTAAGCAGAGGAGCATTACACTCATATTTCGCAAATAATAATTTAGATCCTAATTATTTATATAAGAAGATGGTATTTTCCCTCGAAGAGTCCGCTTATTCGTCCTTTATAATAAGGAACTGCGGGCTCTCTCACGTATAATGATAGCATGTTGTTACAAGGAGTAACACCTTATATGGAACCGGCGTAAGGGTACCCTTAATTTTATGTTTCGTCCAATAAGAGTTCCTACGGCTGACATAACTACCTCTTCCATTACTTTTCTTTCATCCCATCTTTAATTCCTTTTCTCTAAGATCGGCCATTGCGCAATTGATACTCACGCTTTTACAAGCGATCTTACGCTACGATAATCGCTCACCATCAGCGAGCCCTACGCCTGTTTGCCAGTTTTGTTTTATGAAAAAGAACTACGCAAAACTGTTCCAAAAAACTCAATTTCAAATATAAAACCGCCGGCTTCTAATTTTATTAAAAGCTGCGTCATCGGCACGTAAACACTGCCACCTGCGGCTGTCAGTTCACTGGCCATTATAACATTATATCGCGTGAAATGATTTGTTTGAGCGTTTGTACACCTGTCCGTTTTAGTGGTTTACAAAATAAAACGGGAAATATTCGAGCAGATAATCGTGTTAATAAAATTCAATGCATAAATGCAGTGAAGTGCGGTTTAATAGTTTTTAGTATGACACCCAGGATATTATAAATAGTGGGTGAAATTAATAGTTGAAATGTCGACTACTCTTGTTCTGTGATGTTCTATCACGGATATAAACCAAGGGTAATCAAGGCATCACGTGTAAGTCGTTAAATCCCGTGAGATGTCAGAAAGTTACTGTTAAAAATATTGTGGTTGATTAGGTCAGCAGAGATGATGTCAAGAGAAGTATCCAAGAAGTACATGGGGTACACATACTACAGTAAAAAAGTACGATTGTTAAAATATTATTATTTATATAATAATATATAATTGTGTTTATAGGTCATGTCGTTAAAGCAGAACGTGTATCGTAGAAGTTTTGCAAACTGGTTAGTGATGGACACGTTTTGTTTTCATTCACCAAATTGTTCATAAGAATTTTTACCGGGCATTTGACGAAAAAAGAGGTTTTTTAATTTTGAATCTTTATTTTTCTTTCTAGTTTTTATTATTTAATTTAGTCAATTAATGACATAATCAAATAATTAACATAATATATACACAAGTTATGTACAATCGTGATTCTTACGAAAAATTAAGTGACATATATTTGGTTAATAGGTAAACGAAAGTTTGCAGTATAAAGTATGCATCGGTCAATAGTTTACAGCATATTTTAATAATAGATATAGAGAATCGGTTAGCTCAAATATATAACTACAAAATTTAACTCTAGATATCGTTTTCCCTTTAAATTGCCGAAATAACGCTAATTCGAATAAAATAAAGAACAGTAATTGATAAAACTTTAAGCCGAATAAGCAGGTTTGGTCAACAGTTATTTTTCGCCTGCAATGTGTGTTTAAAATTGCTACTGAAAATTTACTCGTCGAACGAATTTAGGAGATAATCAATTAAGCTACATACTTGTGCAGTGGTAAAGTGGGCAGCTTACAATGTACAGCAATGCGGATTTATACGCGCAGTATAGAACTTTATGTAAACCACAGGTAATTAAATAACAGCGCTTTAGCATACATTTGTGAGAGTGCACGCTGAGATAGTAAATTCTTTTAGACCATTTTAATTGTAATTAATGAATTCAGTTACGACTCGATTATAAGTATATATTTATTTGGATATGCATATATATTGAAATTATTTCTTATGAGATATTAATAGGCTTTTTATATCATTTAATTGACAACACAATTTGAGATGCTGTACCTATAGAGGATTAAGTAAATGTAGGACAGAAGGAAAGGAATGGAAGAAATACCTTCTTCTTCTTCCTTTCCTTCAAGCAAGCTCCTGAAACATCAGTAAGTAAGAATTATAATTATATTATGACTCTTATGGTCCACTTAGGCAAGGCAAGTGACGTGACATCCCTGTTTTGTCGTCGAAAAAATCAAAAACAGCACTACACTTGATTCAAGAAACTGTCATCGTTTAAATGGATCTGAGGTCGGTTTCCTGTAAGATGGAGGTTTCTCGTGGGGCGATCAAACTTATTCGTACCATAAGCTAATAAATAATTGACAAACAAGCAGCCACAAGTGCACACGTAATTGGAAAACACCAAAATGATAGGGGTGGCTTCTGAGAAACGTTAAACCCACAAGCTACGCAAATATATGATTTGTTTGATAGTTATAAAAAAGCAACTAAAGGAGAATAGATGTCGTGTCTCAGAAGCATCACATACATTAAAAAAACGGACAATAAGAACACCCAGACTTAAAACATCTATTTGGAAATCACACAAATATTTGTGTGATTTCCATATAGATAGACCAGATAGACGTGTGGAGAACGTATCAACAAGACTCGACGCAATGGCAATGGGGAGGCAACCACATAAACCGCTACATCCGTCATCCGTGCATTGTATTTTATAAGTGTGTTTTAACAATCAATTTGAAATTCAAAGTTTATACTTATAACTTCTTCTCCCTAGCCTTTATTTTTCCCAAGGCACTTGGGGTCGGCTTTTCTGGTCTAACCGGATTTGACTGGATATCAGTTTTTACACGGAGCGGCTGCCACCTGACCTCCGCAACCCGAAGGCTAACGATACCCTAAAGCTAGACCAGTGACAGAATATTATAGGACACTGATTTCCCAATAACGACTGCCATAGATGTTCATGGCAGCCGGGATCGACGGCTTAAAGTGCTCTCCGAGGCACGGAGCAGGCGATAATAGTCAATCAATACGCACATAATTTTAAAAAGTCATATAAATGCCGAAAGTCAGAGGTGCGCGACGTGGGTTCGGACCCGAGACCCTCTGCATTACAGTCTGTTGGTCTCCCCACTGAGCTATCGCTGCTATACTTATAACAGCTATACTAATAACTACTATACATAAAGCGGTATATAGATGCAGTGATTGGATCGACAGAGCAATCCATTTAGCGTGGCGCTTGCGATAACTCGGTTAGGGCTTTCAACAGCGTTTCGTCTAATTACGTTTTAGCTGCTGTTTGTTCTCGTTATTCAGTACCCTAACTAATATTATATATGCGAATGTGAGTTTATTTCTTTGTTATATGTTTATACCCTATGTCCTTTTCCGTTCCCCTGACAACGTGTATGCGAAATTTTATGATGATCGATCGAGTAATTGAGGCTTGAAAGCGTGACAAATAAACTCACATTCGCATTTATAATATTAGTCAGAATAGTTAAGATGAAGTTAGAATCATACTTGCTGGTTTTAAAAGCACTTTCTACAGGTGATCGTTAAGAAATTCCCAAAAGAATCTAATAACATCTAAAGTAAAGTTCAGGTGCAAACTTTGTCAAATTTATGTTTGTTATGGAGCATTCACCTTTTGCATCTGTGATTTACAGTAGTACGTTTAGAAAATACATTGTAAGAACTTTTCAGACTCAGATTTTTTTTGTATTGTTACGGTACTCGAGGCTTTACTTTAATACAGTTATTTTACAGAATTCTGCTAAGAAATATTTAGATAAAATTTAGTTATGACACGACCTTCCAAGAAAGTAATACTGGAGTGTTTTAATAATGCTCTCTTCTCCTACCTTAAGTCCCACATGGTGTTGGGTGAGCTTTTCTAATGTTTTGCCTCCACTTCCTTTGTCTTCGACCTCGTCTTCAGTCACTTGGCACTCACTCATATCATTTTGCACTACATCTTTCCATCTTGTCTCGGTCTAGTGTTTCAATAATGCAAGCATTTTAAAAGTCAGTTTTGGGGATTTAGAGATTTGTTTTGATTAAGTTTTGAATGGAAAACGTAATAGATAGTGTGTATTTGATCCCATTAATATTAAATCCTAACTAATAAATTAAATGCGATTGATGAGTTTGTTTGTTACACTCTCACGCCATAACTACTCGACCGATTATTATGAAATTTCGCGTGCAGGTTTTCAGGGGTACAGAATATGAAATAAAAATATATAAAAAGATCTAGTTTAACGCAAATGAAGCCACGGGCAAGTTTTAAAGCTGTTACTAATCTTGCTTGAATTGCCAATCAAGTTTTGATTAAATTTGCTAAAGTACAAGTTCGATCGTTAGATGTTTTACGGAGATCTGCAATCAAAACTCTGATGATTATCCAGTAAAATATCTGCTTGATATTGAAGTCACTAACTGACAGACACAGATAGATATTCTCAGTATGATTTATTACGACACGATGGAGCGTTAAGCACAGTCGGCTGCGTGCAACTTAGACCCACGTCTTTATGTGTCAATAACATTTTATCGAGCCATCACTAGCAGATGCACTAATCGAGATAAACGATTAGCTAAATTATTTAATAGACAGTGCATCATAAGTTTTTATAGCTCTCAATCTTAAATAAAAAAATAATAGAGCAAGCCTAAGGGGAGAGTGCTGTGATACGTCGATGCACAATGAAGCCACGCGCGTCACGAACTTCGCGTTCATTTTTAGAACGACCGCACTAACTTTTAAAAGCGAAGAACTTGATTTTAAGTATAAAATATACGTTAACCTGAAAGTCTAGAAGGTGAGTATTCAAGTAGGAGCTGTGAGCAGCGTAGATATGAATATTGAAAATACTTAATATATGAAGTTATAGTTACTGAATCTATATTTTTCTATTTCTGTGTAAAATAGTTAAAACATGAATAAAGTGTATTAATAAGAGTTTTAGTGGTAAAATAGACCGAAAGATTACAGTTCTTTTGGTGCACCAAACTGCTAACGCTCGGCGTTTCAGGGCAAAAGTGATATGTACGTTCTATTAATCACTAAGCAAGAACTTGAACAGTTTTGATTTTCACTATGCCTTTCCATACATTTTCTAGTATATATATACGTGCTTTTACCGAAATATTTATGAATTAATAAAAATGTACGAGAATATAAACGTATGATGAAACGTGTCAAAAAGTTGATGTACATAAAATCTCATGGAAGGACTCTCTTATACTTTATTAGTCTGATGACGAGTGCTGTCGCGCGCGTATTCACGCATGCAGTCGCACTCGTCTCAGCATCAACAGTCCACAGCGTCCAGATGGTCAGCTATCGGCAGTTCCCGAGTTTGCTTATCTAGTGGGGCAAAGTATTACTTCTTTAAAACAGGCATCAAACAGAATCTGAGGTCCAATTCTCTAGAAAACCTAAAGAAAAAATCAAGTCTAGTCTAATAAACGTTAAATGTATTATGGAATGCAATTTATGTTTAAACATGACATTTATTCTAATTTAGGATTCAAAATAACAACAACAAGCATTTTAGGAAAATACAGTTTTTGACTTTATGACATAATTACTAGATCGGAACAGTTTTTTTTGAGAATTGGCCCTATCATATTCTAGCCCAGTCGACGAAAATGAAAACATCAGTCGGATCTAAACATGACTTGTAAATTCTGCTAGCCCCTTTCCGAGATACATGTATTCATAATGTTATTAGAGTTGAGTGACTCCTTCAAAGGGCACGTAAAAATGGAATCAGGACGGTAGCTTAATGTTCTGATATTTTCGTTTGAAAGGTTATGAGTTCGTATGATATGAATCCTCATCGTTAGATGATAAATGGCAATAATGTTATTGTGCTAAATTAGTGTGCATTCATATCTTTTAGTTATATTATGTCTTATGAACAAGTTGTTGAAGCATACCTATATTTTCTTTTCTTTACTCTTTTTTTTTCTATGCATCGTCATCTACGGGTTATAGTTTTCCTTTTTAGAGAATATGCTGGCAGTTTAGCGACTTCTTTTAGCAGGTTGATTACCTGCATGTGATGTTGCAAGCGTTTAAGCTCCTTAAGATCAAGCTAACCAGGTTAGAATATTTTGTGATCCGTCCACGCGGGGTTCGCTTAGGCGCTTCACCAAGCTACGTATTATGTCAATCTATAAGTAGTCATAAGCGGTTACATCATTATTTCAGTAATGATCATAATCAGTGATCGGAGTAGGTAGATTGATTTTTGGTACTTGTATCATAAATGCACACAGAAAGAATAACATGGATAAGCCATTTTCCCGGAAAGTAATTCCGGTATTTCCGGATTCAATTAAATATTGTTAATGTTGGTAGTGATATTATTCCTACTCAATTCAAAATTTAAAGGAAGGTATCAAAACTAAATTAATTCATTATTTATCTGTTGAATAATAAAAACAATCGAATTCCGATCGAAGCTTTAATTTTTATTTTTAGCCTTTTATGGCTAGAACTTTTATAGATAGACATAAATTGTTGCACTTAAATTTAAATATTTTCATAGGGGTCATGGTAATTTGCATTAAGGGTAGAATAAATGACGGGGCCCCATAGAGGGCCAATGCCTGCTGGGGTCGTGAGACTGTTCTAAGGATGCACCACGACTCTGAAACGTAAAGGGCATACGAAGGGACAGGTTGATTTTAGTCAGATTTTAGGACCAAAAAAAAGGGGTAGAATAAAGAAAAAAGATAAAAATCAAGATTGTTTATTGTTAAATATGTACATTTTACATTTATTCACATTTTTAATCTTCATCGATTACAATGTCAGCATCCTGGTAATCCTGATCTTTACAATTAAAATATATAACTATGAGTTTCTCTATATTTTCTATTTTCAACCTATTTCTTTTAACATCTAAAGTCCATTTATAAATGGAAAAAGACCGTTCTACATCTGACGATGTCAAAGGAGCAAATTTTAAAAAAGGTATTAAATTATGTGCTTCATTTTTTTCAATGGCCTCACTATATTCTCTAAGTGTGTCTAAATCTGGGTTTCGTTCCATAACACGTTCTATTTTATTTTTTATATTTTCTGAATTGCACTGATTTATAGCATCTCTGACGTTGTCAAATGCTAAAAGTGAATCTGTCAACGATAAATTATGCTTTTGCAATTCTTTTAAAGACAAATGAATTATAAAATAATTGTCTTTAATGTAATTTAAATCTTCTTTTAAATTTTCTTTTTCTATAATATTTTTTGCCTCTCGAATAGATAGATACCGCATCAGAGCTGCTTAAACAAGATAATACTTCTTTTATTTTTTCAAAGTTTTGAGCGTAATAAAATGCTGCCTCTAACCAAGTGCCCCATCTTGTAACAACTGGTTGGGGAGGTAGCGGCAAATCTGGATATTTTTCTTTTAAAATTTTGACTCTACTTAGGGCTTTCAAAAATACCTTTTTAACATTTGCTATTAAAATGTTAACATCGTGATATTCTAACCTAATTTGCTCAGATACGCGATGAAGAGAGTGCGCCAAACATGTTACGTGCTTCATTTCAGGTAAGTATTGTTTTAAATTTCGTCCTGCAGACAGCATATATGCAACGCTATCAGTGCAGAGGACAAGAATGTTACCTACCTTCGATTCAAAAGAATCTTCCCAAAAGTTTTCCAAACATTCTAACACAAATTGCGTGATTGTTTGTCCATTAACTACAGTTAGCATTTTACATGCTACCAAATAAGGTCTAGTCAAATTGCTAGGATGTAATGGTTTTATTAAAAAATGGACTATATAGCGACCTAAAAAGTCTGTCGTTTCATCTAATGATATCCATAGTTTCTCATTTTTATAATTTTGCCGAATCGAATTGATTTTATTCTTAAAAAACTTGTCCAAGTAAACTTTCCGTAACTGTGATTCATCTGGCAGAGTACGATTAGTACACGTACAACAACAGGTACTACACATATATCTTTTAAAGAAATCTTGAAAAGTAGTATTTTTCATCTGAGACCACGGAATATTGCACAAAATGAGAAATTTTATAAGATCGAAATAAAATTCCTCTTCGGGCCGCTTAAACTTTCCCTGGTGTACTGCTCCTTCGATATGTCTTTTAACGTTTCCTTTATTTATGGTTTTCAAATGGCTTTCACATTTTGAACAGTATATTGTACCACTAGCGTGATCGTAAAGTAGTTCGGGATGACCGGATATCCATTTTTCTACAGTTTCAGCCTTGACGTTTGCCATATCTGAACTTTGTTTTAGAGATGGAACCTCGTATATATCACCTAAAACAAAGACATGAAAAAATTACATTTTATTTAGTTTATTTAGCTTACTCCGTTTGTTTTATTTTTCGTGGATCAAATTTAGTCATTGAAATTTCACCCTCTTCCTGTCAATCCAAAATGGCTGCCGCTACAAGATGGCGGACAATTTTTTTTTTTTTACAATTCCATCAATATATATATATATCAAATGAAAGGGCTTGTTACGTAGAATATTTTGTAGAGAAGTAGATAAGGCCTATAGTAATTTATTTTACCAATACATTGCAAGAGGACACAGGGCATTCAAATTATATACGGATTCCAGTAAAATGTCGGTTAATAGTGGAGTTAGCTGAATTGCGACTACATTACTAGAATATCATAATTTTGTTTCGCACTAAGCTCACTGGTTCATACTCTATTAAAGATTTAACAATATTAAGACTCATGGTATGTTCAGCAGGTTAAGCGAACAAACACAATACTAAAAATATTCTTATAGTACATCCAAACATGCTTTATACTCCTTGTAACTAGTAAAATATTACTTACCAAAGCTTGGTTTAAATATGTAGATCCAATTCAATAGTGAAAAATCTGAGTCCGTATATTCGAGCCAAATCGTGGTTTAGAGCAGATTCCAGAAGTCAGTATGTACACAAGCCAGGGTCAAGTAACGTTTTCACAACACAGTAACAAACAAAGATCTAGAGACTCTACGAACCGAAGTAAACGAGTGAGCTACCTGGCATGTCGTCGGCGGGCGTACGCATTGTTCTGATAACCGGTTATTGTACCACCCATGATCCTTTGTTCTGATTGGTCGTTGGGTTTTGTCAAATCGTGACTGTGTGCCGTTAAAAAAAATATGAAGAATAATAAAGAATAATATTGCTCATTTTATTACAACTCCTACCTTTTTTTGAGGATGGCAAATCATCAAATGACTCCTTCCACTCTGGCAGAATAAAATTCCTACATAAGTTCCGGTTTTTTTTTAATAATCCACCAATTCCGGAGGAATGTCCATATTAATATATACGTTTCGGATCAATGACCCCATTTCAATCTACCTACTCCGATCACTGATCATAATATATGTTAAAGTTTAAATAATTGGTATGCCAAATTAATTGATTTTAACCTCACATTTTGCAAGTGGTTATGATTATAATTTGTTAAGAGTAATATTAAGATACAATTGTTACTACAATTCAACAGTATTCTAAAGATTCAGACTTTTATTATCGTATAAGACGTTTTTAATACTGTTCATGTGGTTCGTTCGTCGTACAAATATTTCTGTGTCACGAAGTTCCATAAAACATTGAAACGACGGACACAAAGTATACACTCACTTGAAAAAACTATTTGTGGTTACCACAAGGTTTTGTCCTGTGCGAGAATCGAATGCATAAATCACTCATTGTACTGACAATGTCAGGATGGAAAAGGCATTATTGCGTTATCTGTACAATCATATATTACAGATATAGTCCACCAATCAGAGCCAGCTAGCCTATTATTTCGTGGAAAGCTCCCTAATGGTGGACTATTTCTAAATTAGTTTTGTTCCTTTTACTAGAGCAAGGCTGCCTATCTATTGAAGTGGAGCGAGGCTGCGGAGCGAAGAAACGGAGATATATTAACCAACAGAATTGCATAAAATGTCCGCTCCAGTATGCAATCCTATTGGTTAATATTTCCCCGTTTCTTCACTCCACAGCCTCGCTCCGCTTCAATGGACAGGCAGCCTTACTCTAGTAAAAGGAACCAAACTAATTTGGACATTAATGGACAGGCAGCATAAAAGTGGGTTCCCATATCATATGGGAAAGATCGATTATCAATTTGAACAATATCATTATTGCAGTTACGTTTAATTCAACGTTAAAATCAAACTAATTTACGAGGATTGGGTTGTCCATCCATCTACCTGTCAAGTAAAGTTTGTCAAGTTTCAAACTCAATGAGATAAATTGGGCTTCCAACCACGTACCGTACACGTGACTTGGCTTTTCTATTTGTCTTTTACCCTATATAAGGAATTTATAAAGTATTCTGTTAGAAAACTTAGGTAGATATAATTTAGCTGTGGTTTTAGTGATTACTTCAAAACGTCTTCAGTGCCTAGTGAATCAATTTTTTTTTAAAGGCTTCGTACGCTCTTTGTACAGTTCTTGTATATATACTATACATTCAAACATCGGACACAAAGAACATCCAGAGTCTGTACAACCATTTTTGAATCACGCAAATTTTTGCTCCGTGTGGGATTCGAAACCACAACACTCGGGTCAGTAGCAATGGCGAGGCGACCACTTACAACTACTCCACTACACTAGCCATCCGTGATTTCCATACGGTACAACAATTGTGTGATTCTCTAATTTTTGTTCCGATTTTGGATGCTACTTGTATCCATTGTTTCAATGTGTGTAAATTAATCCGCGATACAGAAAATAAATAAATTACTTTTGTATCTTCGACATTTTAAGCAGTAACGTGCGTATGTTAAACATACAAGTAATTCTTATCCAGATGACTTTTGATTATAATAAACCTTTGTCAATCAAACAATTTCATCAACAGTTTATTTTAAAATAAATTTATAAGAAAATGTCTAATTCTAATCAATTCGAGTGGAACTTAGCGGCCATTTTGCTATTGCCGAAATATGGAGTAGGTATTAGCGGATCCGAGAGACGTTGTCATGCTCGAACTAATTAAAACTCGTACAATCCAATCGCAGGTCCAAATTTGAATCCAAACCATCCAAGGTTTTAGTAGGTACTAAAACTCACACTAAAAGCTATATACTATATACGCTTGGTCTGCACACTATTCGTAATCCAACTATTGAGTATAAATGTCCACGACAAGTAGGACTCCAATAATTCTTCAAGCGTCGTAAAACCTAGCTGAGTTGTTATGTAAGTCAATCTGTTGATTTAAAGGAAAAGTTTTCTCTGCAACGACAGGCCCGACGATTATATATTTTTTATAAGTCTGTGGCACAAACAGCAATAAGACTCTTTTTGGTATCTAGTTTTTCTATAATTTGCTCTTATTGTCTTTGCCTGACGTAGTTTCTTTATTTTATTTTGTAGTGCCTTTTTATTCTTAAATTTAAAACGTTATAAGTTCTGAGTATGCAATCTTTTCGAATATATATCGTCTGCTTAAATTATTATCTTCTTATAATTAAGTATCTTCGTTTGCTTTAATAAATGCTCTTCCCTAACTCTGCTATTCATAAAACATTTCAACAACGGACACATTTCCAACCTAACATAGGCTTATTCATACCTGTAAATCTTCAATGGGTAGGCAGAGCTACACCTCATATCCCTATATCACTCAAAGTACAAATATGGATTTAGTACATACATAACATTCACTTTTGACCAACTATATTTCAAGTCCACGTAATCGAATCCGGGACCTAACGACAGTAGTGCCATCGTATGTCATGCAATCAACAGGAACGATCTCTGTCTACCTACCCCACAGACATATAAAGGCTTGAGTCAATGTACATAATTATTATGTATGTATGTTTCCTGAGGGTGCACAAGTGTATTGATTGTCACATGCCGCTATCGACATGTAGATAGAGCACGTGTCACATGATCCCGCACTGTTTTAAAGACAGCAATGCTTCGCACACAAATCACATCGCATACATAATTATCGTGTTTAACAGTTCAAAAGCAATAGAGGCTGGTAAATAGGCCCTTGGCTGTTTAGTACATGTTTACTTGGATATAACCCTGATCTATATATGTATAGTTTTTGGTGTATAATGTGAAGTACTCTATTCATATGTTGTTGTACAAGTGATAAAATAATATTTCCCTAGATTTCGTTAGTGCCATTTACATATTATATTTGCTGACTGATGAGGGATGGCATAATTGTTTAACCGGCCGCGACCCACATGGAACTATCAATGTGATTCACAAATCGTTTCCCAAGTTTGGGTTTTTATAAGTGTCCATTGTTTAAATGTTTTGAAATATCCCCGCTATACTGGAATCATTACAAGTAGTGGCGTTGCCTTTAAATTATAATATTATAGCCCTTTTTAGTTTTAGTGTGAAACAACATAAGTTAAGATAGGTAGTGTGATTAAAATGGTCCGAGACAAATCTTAATCTAATTGTAATAACTCTAGCGGAATAATTCAATAATTCCATTCATCCCGGTTCTCATAACAAACCGGTGACATATCTATTACATATTTAGACATGAAATCTCGTAGCATGCATGAAATAGTCTCGTTCTCTTTTACCTGTGGCTTAAACAAATTTATAGCTGTCACAACATCAACAACACATGTCATGTCAAATCTACATGGAATTTCCTATTGCTCATAACAAAAAACGTCCTTTTAACAGAATTGGAAAACCTGCCCAGAACTGGCATTATTGTCCAATACTATTAATACGATGCAAGCAATTTACAACTTAAAACGTACGACTTAAGATTTGTTTTCAATTGCCGTTTACTTCTGAGACAGCGTTTTTTACTCGGCAAACCCTATTTTACGGCGTACGTTTGCGGTTTTCCACTTTTTAAGTCGATTTCAATAAGAGGCTTTAGAAAGTTTTAATAAACTGTGAGGGTAGCTTTAAGTCCGAGTGGTTCTTTGTAGCTCTCGCTTTTTTCCTCGTAAATATTTTCCATCGCTTTTGCGAATCTTCAGTTTATATTAATGGCTACATACTTTTAGAAGCATCTGATATTACTTGAGATTTGCTTTGAAACATTATGTACATACAACCATAGAGGTAGAAAGAGATGTATAAAGGAAGGTAGAGCCTTTTGTCGTCTACCGGTGAATTTTCTAAAATTATGCGATAATCAACAAAAGTCAGAGAACAAAGTACGGAGTCCACTCCGTGAGACATTTTTGATAGAAAAACCTAATAATACATTGCCCGACCCGGGAATCGGACCTAAGACCTTAGGTATGTGCAGAATTCGTACACAGCCGCTGCGCCACCGAGTCAGTCAGCCGTAACATTGAGTATAAGGAATATTATAATAATAAACTTGTCTTTGTATTGTAACATACCATAGAATAGTATGAAACTAAGTACCAATTTGCGCTTTAGTGCTGAATTTTCTCAGCATTGTTTTATTCTTTTAAATTGTCAGTTGAGTTCAGATTATGTATGTAAAGGCCTATGAATATGTGAACTTCTCGTATTAATGGCGTGCATAAATATAATGAGTATAAAAAAGACACTAAAATTTATTCCTTGTATCAACCTCGATAGCGCAGCGGTGTCGATTGTAGTGCGTAAGGTCACAAGGGTTCGCTTCGATTCGGCTTCTGTAAAATTTTCAGTAGCAGAACGGAGTCTTTTACTGTGCCCGGTAGACGGCAAAAAGCTCATCTTTCACTCCTCACCGCTGGCGCAATACGCGTCTGGCTTTCCTTTCGGGGAGATACGCGTGACATTATGTATGAATGTTTATAAAGTCATTTACTTCATACGATCTTTGATAGATCTTTACATGTGTTTATGACAGCTAGGCGCGATAAATTAACATTTAGTTTAAGACACGTGGTGGGCACCTTGCCATCAAAACGTCACATTGCTAGTAAAATCTTCCATGCTACAAAAATACAATATCACTACGAAGTTTGTAGAGATGGTAGATGAAACGTAACTCGTAGCGACACACCACCGGTCAGAAACAATTGGTTTCTAAAAATGACATAATTTTACATCCAATAATTGTCAGGTTAAACACACGATTTAAATTATGACTATTCTGTTAAAATGATGACTACTGCGATAAACTGAATTTCTGCTTCGCAAAAGCTTTTCTAAACGCATTAACCATCGTTCGGATTCCGGCGTCCAGATGCAGTGCTTTTATTTTCATCTCGATGTGGTTAAGTTGACAGGTTAAACAGCAACTGTTTGTATTGTGGAAATAACTTGGTAGCTTTTTTGTAAATGACAACATCCGCACTAGGAATAATCCTGTATCGCGGGGCTCTATCAAAACCTTCAAACAACGGACATAAAGAACACCCAGACTCGGAACATTCATTTGTTTGTTTGATTCCACTAATCGAGGATTTAATGGTTTAAATGTAATTTTTTTTCAACATTCGATGTAAACTCAGCGTTCTGGTCTATACCTCTTAAAATTGAAGATAGACAAAATACTGCATTTGTTACTCAGGAGGCACACTTTCAATGGACTTGTTTACCTTTTGGCTTAAAACTTCGTCCGCTATTTTTCAGATAATATTGAGTAGCATTATAAGAAAGCATAATCTGTCAGATTTTACTGTCAATTACATAGACTATATTTTAGTATTTTCTGAAACGTTCCAAAAGTACATTGAGCACTTTCTTTCTTATTGGAAGCAATCTTAAAAGCTTTTAAATTAAAATTCTCGATATTTAACTTTGCACAGGACTCTGTAAAATATCTAGGGCACATAATAAAAAACAATACTGTCACTCCACTAAAAG
Organism: Catocala nupta; assembly: GCA_963675205.1. NCBI lineage: Eukaryota > Metazoa > Arthropoda > Insecta > Lepidoptera > Erebidae > Catocala > Catocala nupta. Next base: position 23,453,960 of record OY776093.1, on the reverse strand, counting down.
ATAACTTAATTGCCAAAAGAATTTCCAAAAACACAAAAAAACGTCCGACAATTTTTAGGAAAAATTTATTTCTATGGAAAATATGTGCCAAATATTTCAATTCTACTGGATCCTTTACATAATTTATTAAGAAAAGGAGAAAAATTCGTTTGGTCTCATAATTGTCAAGAATCCTTTGATACTATAAAAAAACTACTTACTACTACCCTCGAGTTACTAGCAAAGTAATGTTAATTACATTATCGCATTGGTTGTAAACTTGTTATGATAGTGTAAGATTGTATATAAATAAATAAATAAATATATACTTTGCTGAAAACCTATTCTAGCCATCTTTGATCCAGACATGCCAATACATATTTATATAGATGCTAGCATACAAGGTGATGCGATTTTAAAACAAATTCAACCCAACGATGATGAAAAGCCTTGCGAATATTATTCCAAAAAAATAAACGACTCCCAAAAGAAGAAAAAAGCCATATATATTGAGTGTTTGGCAATAAAAGAGGCGGTAAAATACTGGCAACACTGGATTATAGGAAAAACATTCACGGTTTTTTTAGATCACAAACCTTTACAAAAATGAATATTAAAGCCAGAACGGACGAAGAACTGGGAGATTTAACGTATTATTTGTCGCGGTTCAATTTTAAAATAATATATTCTCCGGGTAAATATAATATAGAGGCTGAGAATAATAATAGACTTTAAGCAGAAACCCTGTGTTAGAACCGTATGAAAATAAAGATGGTAGTTTAAAAGTAGTGAATTTTGTTAAATTAGAAGACATACGAAATGATCAAGATAAAAATGAAGATATAAAACAAAATAGAAATAAACTTATTTTCAAACATAATATATATTATAAAAAGATAGGAAAACGTTAAAAGATTGTACTAACTGAGAAGCTAAGTAAAAATATTATAAAACATATACATCACTACTATTGTCACATAGGAAGACAACAAATGGAAAACAAGATTAAACCCTTATATCAAGCTAAAGATTTATTGGATAATATAAAAAAAATTGCGAAAACTGTGATGTCTGTATAAAAAATAAATCTAGAGGAAAATACAAGTTTGGACTAATGTCTCACTTAGGTCTAATAGTGTCTATATACACCATAGGGGGATTTGATGGTGCTCGTTCAAGCCATACATATTTATATCTTCTAGTAGATCACTACACTCGTTACGCCTATATTTTGACATTCAAAACTCAGAGCGCGAATGATTTTATAAAACTTGTGCAAAAAGTAACACAAGATTATAAAATTGACTTGATTCTATCAGAACAATATCCAGGCATAAATTCAAAGGAATTCAAAATTTTTTTAGAAAAAGAAGTTATATGTATAGATTTCACTGCAGTAAATGCGCCATTTTTAAATGGATTGAACGAAAGATTAAACCAAACGTTGGTTAAAAAAATTCGTTGTAAGACTAATGAAATGAGGGATAAAATTGCTTGGACAACTATTGCTCACGAATGCACGGAAAATATAACGAAACTGAACATAGTGTAACAGGGTTCTCCCCGAAATATCTATTGGAGGGAAACATTCTACCAGATGAACTGAAACAAAATATAACACTGAATCATCTATTACGAGACCGAAAAATTACCTTAGAAAATAGTATAAAATCACACAATTATAATAAACAAAGATTTGATAAAAACAGAAAACATTATGAACTAGAAGTCGGTGATTCTGTATATGTTGAAAACGGAAATCGGTTAAACCGAAAAAAACTAGATGAATTTAAAATATATAATTAACAAATTGTAGACAATATATCCAATTCAATTTATAAAGTAAACATGGGTCACAAAAAGTCAGAATCGAATTTCTTCCATATTACAAAACTTATTCCAGTAGTAGAGAAAAACAGTAAAACTTTGAAATTTAAGAAGTGGGGTGGGGGGAGATTTGAACGAAGTGCGTGACACTTCATTTAGTTTGAACAGTTTGTATTTGCCACGTAATAACTTTGACGTGTAATTTATCTGTGAACTCGTTGGAATCTATGGAGCTGTCTGTCATATTGACTGAATGACACAGCATGTATGTGTTACACAGGTTATGTTAAGCAAGTGAGAATTATATTGTAATTTGAATATTTAATTAATAGGAACTGGTGAAGCGATAGCTTTAAATGTTGTTTCTCTTTTCAGGTGAGTTTGTGATTAATTAGTGTTAAAGAATGTTTTGTAAAAGTGTAATTGGTTTATGTACTTTTCAGAGCAACTCAATTTTGGTTATAGTTTTACTGTTCACCATAATATCCAAGGATAAATATAAAACACATTATAGGTATATATATAACATACGGCTAAGGCCCAAAAGAGCGGTGCATGTATGCATAATCCAAATTTAAAATGAGTGAAACCAAATCTCGCTAGTATTATGTAAAGCCTTCAATGATATCATTCATGTGAATAAATTGTGAATGAAGAATCCGCGATGTAAGCTCACACAAAATCGTCTAAAGAAATTTTTATTTGCAAAATAATATTTTTTTGCGAAAGAATGAAAATGAAAGGAAAGGATAATGGAAGGTAATCTCAGACTCGGCAAAAAAGAAAATCACTTTGATAATGAGTGAGTTTCAATATATTTCTAGTTAAGTATATTGACGGTTCTATAGTAAAACGTACATACCCATAACTTAAAAAATTTACGTTCCTTTTTAGAATGATTGGCGTTTCTGCCGAATCGTACTAGTCGAGGACGGGTAGTGCTTCTTATATTATTATGAATTTAATTATTTTGAAAAAGAATTGCTACAATTTTTACTCTTATTAAAAATTCCTAATGAGTGCGCACACTGTGTCGGTGTTTTATATCTTAAGTACATTTAACAATGCATTGCATGACATCTATAGAAAATATGTAATTATATCATATTAAATATTTAAAATTATAATAAAAAATGCATGGAATGCTAGCCATAATTATAAACCTATAGTGTCTTTCCGCCGGTGTGCGGCTGCGACTCAATAAGGTAGTGCATCTGTTTTATTATTTTCCAAATGCCAATACACATTGTCACTTATATATTTCGTTACGAGTACTAAAACAATTGTAACAAAAAACACACAAATGCTAAACCACATAAATGTTTGAACGAAATCGAATCCGCAACACTCGGTGATAATGATAGTTGGCAAGACGGGCACCATCTTGCAATGCAATATTAAAGCCAAACATATTATTTTATTAAATTAATTTTTCTACCCCGAACCTTAAGATACACTTTTTCAAGAGGTTGCAATATACACAACCTTCAAATTTTATACAGGTTGTATTTATAAAGGACAAAAGCTAATATTTTGCAAGAAACTGTAGATTGGTGTTTGACTTTCAGCTGAAGAAATTGATTGGACTGTGCAGTTTTATGTAAATATACTTTTGGATTAAGAGGCGTACTGAGTTAGCAAGATTGTCAGATATTTCGATGAAATAATTGTGAGCACCTATTGAAGTGCTTTCATTCTTATTAATGTGAAGCCCTGGTCACCAAATAATAATAGATAATAGATAATATAGATAATATATTCTACCACATACCAAAGCATATATACTTATAGATAATTGATCATTTACAACCTTCCATTCCTCTAAGATAACATAAGTTAAGCCGGTGTCGGCCGTGTGTTGCCGGCCAGTGTCGGTTGTCATAGGCGTTAATGGCTGCCAATACTGGGAGCCAGACCCCTCAAATATTCTGACATTGGGTTTGCGGTGGTCAAATGACATTCGTGCATAACCTGGTATTTAGCCGAGTCTGTAACATTCTGTTTCTAAAAGACTAATAACTACGTGTCAAAATATAATTTATGACAAATGATTTTATTGGCTGTTGCATATTCAGTCAGTTAATGAAAATCTCACAAAGTTGTGCTTTAATCTTTCTAGCAAAAACTGGAGGAAAATCAAAATACGTAAACGATAAACGAGTCACTTTATTATTTAGTTATAATGTTGTTAGTTTAGGCTAGATGATGTTGTGTGTATGTGATAGAATATATTATTATTATATTAGATTATTATATACATATATTGCTGTGAACTAACTTTATTTTTACCTGTTGTGACATTCAGCAAAGCTAAGGCGTCGAGCTTTTATGAAGAAATGACAGGAAACTTACAGTCATTACCGAGACCAATATTTTCTATAATAAACCCTCTTTGTAATCACAAACTAGGCAACCGATCTTATACTTTGGAATAATAAGCTGGAGTGCCTATTGGCAGGTCAATGATCTCTCATTAGGCTAACAGAACAATTATTTAGTAAAACATACACGATAATAAAATCAAGGTAGCTAATTTACTAAACGTCAAGTATTCCAGGAAATCATTTATCACATAAGATGACGCTAACTTGTTCCGAATTTTCGGTTACCACCAATATATTAAATCGTAGAGCGCTCCAGTATAATTTGATCTTTCATGTCGGGGGAACGTTAATTATTCATGACAAACTATTAGGAAATTACTACTCGTACACAAGTTTTTTCAGATTGGAATTGCCGCGTTTCAACGACCTCTATATTGTATTATTAATTTAAAAGAATGTTGTTTCTGCTGTTGCGTGTTTTCTACCTGAAATTGGACTTGTATACAACGTGTAAACGTTAGGAGTGGTCTAGTTTATAAATTGTATATCTATAAACTGATCTAATCTAGTATTTTTTACATAGGAATGAACATATGCTTAGTTAATTAAGTTTAATATGTTAAGCGGTGACCAAAGCGACGATAGAGTAATAGTAAAATCAAACAAACTTTACAAACAACCAGCTATGATTTCGATAAATTATTCAAATGCAATTCCGCGCATTGTTGCAATAAACTCAAAACGTCAAGAAAACATAATAACCATAAAATATTATCATTTGAAAGACACGTTTGTTTCTAACCATAGTGAATTTGGCAACGACGTATATCGTTAGCATAAATTCTATGCAGTTCTATCTTGCAGACGACGTTCTAAAACTGACTTGCATATAACTTATCTCTGGAGGCTGCCAAAAGGCTTCTGCGCAGATCGATTCCAGCACCAAGTTAAATATAGGACGCGTTGAGGGAACAGTCGGCAGAATAAAATATTTAAGCGCTATTCAAGAGAATATTTTAACTGGTGTTTGCAGAGAATTATAATATCTATCTATTAACGAAAACTTTAACGCGGAAGCAGAGGGCTCTTTCGAAATTTAGATTTGAGAAGAAAGTAAGGAGTTGGGAAGTTGCTTTGCCCTATTTAACAACAGCTGACATTAATTTAATATATTTTCGTTTGTTTGTGTCCGCGAAAAGATAGAAAGAGATAGAGGTATTTTAAGCGGCGGTAGCCCAATGGATAAGGCATTGCACTTGCGATCGAGAGGCCCTGGGTTCGACTCTTCTACTCATTGCATTACCGACGTGAACCCACTCCTAACACACGCATTCTAGCCAAATTGGAGGGATTAACAAGAATACCAGTAATTTGAAACCCAAATTGCTAGTAAACTTAAACATTTTTAGGTTCGGTGGTTTCCAAGTTAAATGGCATCCCATACTGCAAATGAGAATTTCTGACCAGTATAATTAAATAACAGGATAATCGGGCAATTGGACCCAGATCCTCTCGATGATGGCACGTAATGTAATGCCACAAGACCAACGAGGTATTAACCCTAAAACTTAGCTTGTAAAATTAATATACTTTTGTGTGATGTTATTTTAATATATAACGTCTCTATTTAGCCAGAAAAGCTATTGTGCATCATTGTTACTTCAGTTTAAAACATTTATTTCCATAGTTCGTGTTAATTCGCGACCTCGAGCGCATACATTCGTAGAATAGTCATAAACATTTATGATATAAAATATACGATTAGGCCATTCTATGTTTATTTTGAAATGCGATTTGTTAACAGTTTTTTGAAAAACTAATCAATGTCATGTCAAAATCAATCTTTGATTGGCTGTTGCCACTTCAGTTGGCCAGTTCTAGCAGTTCACATGTCTGTTAATTAATTATCGTTTTGACCTGCATGTAAGAGTTTCTTTTCAGTAGACATTATAATATTTCAATAAAAGTCAACAGATGAATTCTTACCTAATTTTAATACGTTTAGAATATGAAACTTTAATTTTTTTTTGTCATTACAATTGTTGCTAACACTCTTCATATTATAATGTAATGTTTATTGAATAACTTGTATCCGCAATGATCTCGATTTGACAACTGACTACTTACCACGACCGATGCGTTGGGCGAATACAAACGTATTTATATTTTAATTAATTCTAGCATGGTTAAGACCCGCTGTCTAATATTTTGATATGTATTTAAATGACAAGTCTAAAAACATTCATCAATATTATATAAAGCAATTTTACAAAAATAGTTCGTCCCTTTTCTTTATTTAATATTGTAAGCTATTCTTTATATGTCACCGATCGGAATCCTTTCAGGGAGAAGTTACAATCGTAAGTATCTAGTAGCGTCTCCACGAATTCACGTTTATTATTCATGAATTTCATCGATTCATGTACTAGTCTTTCTCCTTATTTTGCTGGTATTCGTTTATTATAAGCTCTTTATTTTCTTTTGATTTTGTTCTTTTTTACATTGTTAGTAACTGTAAAGAAGTTGATTTATTTGTATTGTACAAATAATAAGCCATACCTAGGCATGGCACAAACGGCATATTTTGTGTCAAACTGAAATATAGTTTTTAAGGTATAACTGCAGGGGTAGCGCATGGTCCAGTTGTGCATGACGTCTATTCGATGCCTCGGACTGCCAAGGTGCTTTTTGCTCTGTTAAAAATAGCAACACGGAGTCTGTGACTGAAAGATAGTAAGCGAAATGAGGCCGTAACCACTTGTCTACGGAGATAGAGGCGTTATATATGAATGTATATCTTTGGTTAATTGTTATATAATATTATTTACAACTTAAAGGTACATACTTCATATATGGACTAGACAAAAGTTCAGTTTCCTTACAACGCCGATGGTAACTTGTTAAAAAATAACTCCTCAGCTATACAATAATAAAGCACAATTATCTTTTTTACCTATTACACTGGCACTTAATGCTGGGTTACCTGCCTCTTCCCTTTCATGCCTCTGCCGCAAATGTCTTCTTCACATGGTAATGCGAAAGAGGCATTTGCGGCAAGGCATTCCCGGAAGAGGCATTTGCGGAAGAGGCATCGTATAAACCACCGATAAAACCCTCTTGCAATTTATGTTACATGTTAAACCGTTTAACTAAGCTGGATGCTTGTGTTGTCTCACTATTGACACGAACCCATCGTGTCAATAGTGAGCCACGATTTTCAATCGTAGTTCCGATTTCCTAACTATTGAGCCGTTTCAAGTATATGAGAAGTTATTATAATGAAACAAACATTATGTGCAGATTGTGACGTCCTTTCTATATGCAGTATATTATGCTGTACATTGTTTTAAAAGTTATAAATAATAAGGAAATCGTCTATTATTTTCTCACATGTTAATTTATGATCTGTAGCTATTAAGTAATTTTTTTAAACCACCTCCTCCCTAGAAATAATTTCCGTTTTTGTGAAGGACTTTACATCCAACACAACGAATACCCAAATTCATACCACTAGTATACTAGTATCTATCACACAAATTATTACTCCGTGTGAACATCAGCACTTGATCAGTGGCAATGGCATGGCCACCAATTATACCACTATGCTACGTGTCCAGTCAAAACTAGTATCAGAAGACCTCGTTTTTAACATTATAGTAAAAATATTCTATCACTGTATAACTTATTAATTTCGGTCACGGCTGCCGGTCTTAACGGAGACTGACCATCTGCGCAGGAGATATAGCACACAAGTGCACTTTCTGTTCCCTAACTCTCATGATCCGATGAGACGGTAATCCGACACGACCGGGGAGAGATTAAGCGCAGGACCAACGGCTTTACATGCTTTCTGAGGCACGGGAGTGTCTAACACCGCCAACTTCCTAATTACGGGCTGCTATTGAGCTTTCTTAACAGAAAAACCCAATAACATTTTATTGGCCCGACCCAGGATTCCCGGGAACCCGAGACCTCATGGACAGCAGACGCATTCACTACCGCTGCGCCACGAAGGTACTACTTGTAGTAAGGTCTCGTCCCAGTATTGGTCGATTTTAAAACTTTTCTTATCTAACTCGCCCTGTCTCGAAGGGGTTTATTGTTAGATGAAATTTGTCGATATCGCCAATATTATATTAAAGTTTTCGTCTAGCATTTTTATAGTTGCTTCGACTGTTCACCTGAACGTATTGTGTTCAAGTAGCAGACGTAAGCTTTTCGTATGAAATAGTCTAAGTTTTTGTTAATTGTGTTGACTTTGTAGATGTAGTACATATGCTGGATTAGTTAAAGTGGCCACATTGCCAGCCCCAGTCCATCTTGTCCTGTGGGTAAAAATTATTTCACGTTTGGGTGTATTTAATATTCTTTGTTTGAATGTTTGTAAAGAATCCCGTGACGCAGATAATGTACCTATTGTGGTTACCTTTGTCTAAAAAGGAATACATAGACATATATACATTTCTATTTATACAACATACTTTTACCATTTTGTTGCTTTTTTGTCCTAAAACTATATCCAGCCCTTCTGATAGCAAGCAATTAGTAAACGCCAATATAAAAAACATGATTTAAATGCTGTCTCCGAGAAGGTAGGATAGTCTTTATCTGGATGACCAAAAAGCATACTGTTTTCTATAGCTTTTAAGAAAAACTAGAGATGCCAATAATATCAAACTTGAATATTGAACTTATCCGAGTTTAATACTTTTATTTTACGATAGCCATGTCATCATCGTTCGAAAAACTATTTAATACTTTCCTTTTTTGAGGTGATTATTGACTCTAGATCTAAGAATACGGCGATATTTCATTTACCAATTACTACAGAAATAGGTCAACGAAGTTGCTTATTATAAAGGAGTACCACCATACAAGGATAAAGGTACCACAAAGTCGAAAGTCACGCGAGTAATACAATTTTGCAACAAAACCAAACCAATAAAGGTGACAATGTGAGCGCTTATAATTCGTTGTCACACGTCACAACGTAGTTCGTTTTTACCTCCAAGATAATCAATCTTCACGACAAAATGGAAAGTAATAAGTATAGCATTATGTGAAGAGGCTTTTAATTTTGCGTCGACGACGGGCATGTCGTGTACGTCAACGATTTAACTTAACTGTTGCCATAGTAGCGTAAGTTCTTATAAAATTGTCATACTGTTCTTGAGAGTGAAGGCTACTCTATCAAATGGCAAATAATTATAATTTTATACTAAAATAATAATCAACCAGAATAAGTACATAGATGGCACCTTGCTACTGTGTAGTGCACGAGCTTAAATTTTATATGGAGCTAAACTTCTCTGATCTATTGATAACGATTACCAGTTAAAATTCTTCACCTTTATTGATTTAATGTCTAAGACATTAAAGTAATAATAATAATCAAGTAATAATACTTGAGCAAGCATATACATGTTTGTACATAAATAGTCGAACGATTGCTTCTTAGTGGGCTAGGCGAACACTGTGGATTTTCAATTATTACGATCATGGTATATTTCTCTAACTTCGGTCACTCGCCACATTCTTCATGCATAGTTAATAAATATAGGTTCTGAAGATTTCTACAGATTAGAAATATCATTTCATTTGGTTCTGTTATTTGTAGTGTGGGAATAACATATAATCGAAAATTACAAAGTCTTTTTGAAGTGAAAACTTCTTTAGGCGCGTTGAGCACTTTTTGGGTGAAAAAAAGCGTGAAACTCGCGTCATCGTCACCGCACGCTAGTTACTTAGTTTTCACTTTTATCGGCAGTCTCCAAAGACTGCGCCGCATTATTTTTATCCAGTTCGCGATTTTTCCCTAGACATTAACAATACAATGTAGCGCTATAAGCAATTGGGGATATTCATAAAATATTTCCTAAAAGCTCCCAATATCAAACGAGTATATAATTTTATATCCGTTTCATTTGTTAGTCGGACTGCGTAGTAAAGGGTTTCGTTTGTAACGTTTCAGCAAAATGGAAATATCTCAGAGAAAAATAGAAAATGAAATACAATTGGTTTACGTCCGAGTCGCGAGCGATATCGGTTTTCTGTTCAATGTCCCTACCCCCAAATATCGTTACCGGCTGAAAGACAGGAAACTCAAATGTTCTGATAACGTTATATATTGTGTATGTGACTAGAGAAATTAAGTTATACTGCCTGTTTCGTCATGAAAAATATAGATCCATCTATATTTTATATATCTTATATCATATATCCATGTCGTTGTTAGTATAGTAGATACATTTTTTGTCAAGTGTTATGAAAAGAAGCCTATAACTTATTGCCTGCTGTTTAGAGACATACCAACTATTGCTATATACATTTCAAGCAAAGTGGTGTAAGTGAATTTGCTATTTTACAAGAATACTGAAACCTTTCTTGTATTTCAGCTAGTTAAAAAACAGGTAAATGCGAACATTATTTTCTATAACTATAAGCTTTCAATAAATAGACAGTTAGAGATTTTAGGGAAAATTTCTCTCATGTATTCCACCATTTTCCTTTATAGTTGTTTTACAGATTTCTTTAAAGATACATAAATACATAAAATGTTATAAAAATTAGATACCCTAACGAGCGATTGTTAATTAATTACAGTTACGATTCTATTTCTCATAAACTTGCGAAGACATTTCATCGCAGCCATCCTTGATCGTCAACGTCGAACTATTCTAATTGATTCTAACGAATCTCCGATTGAATTACGTCAAAGTTTGGTACAAATGCTACGTTTCTGAGATAGATAATTATGGCTTTATCTTCATTTTTGTGCTTTGTAGATTGCCTTGATTGATTCGTAAAATAACTTTGCATTCCGTTCCGGCTTCCAGGCCGTAATTTTTAAGAAAATTCTTAGGAGTAGCAATCTGTGTAGACCAAATAAATGCCTATAAATGTAGACATTTATTTAGTCTACTCAGATTGCTGCCTACCGAACCTATAAATATAGATAGTAAAATATGGTTCGAGTCTTTAGTAAACCCCAGCCTATTCATTGTTCCATTAATAAACGTTAAACTTTAAACAAGAAGCTTATAGAATCTAGAATTATTATTTATAGATCTAAACGTAAAAAAAGAAATGCTCGTATAATGTTTTGCCATGCATCTGTCTGTAATTCAAAGCATAACTGCGTAAGGTTAGTCTTGTTAAAAATTTTCGGTTGCATAATATGTAACCCGGCGATGCAATTTCTGTATTTTTGTTTCGTGTGGAATTCGAACTCAGAACACTCGGCGTAGTAACAGAGGCTAGGCGACCTCTCGAACTACTGCGCCATTTCATTTATATTCACAATATTTGAAAAAACGAGGAATAAAAGTGTGTTTGCCTGCAATATTTTTTGTTCACAATTCTTCAATGATCTCATACAATATACCTATACCTACATATTGTGTGTGATTAACCAAGAATTAATTTATCTTTCCGTTTTCCTGTAAGTAATGGACTAAAGTGCCGAATTGAAGTAGATATAATACTCTTAGCTAAGGATGTATGAGATGTGTTTTCCTGTGTGTGATTAATTATAGTATCTTCCTTTCATTTATATTTATTACCAAATTTCTTACCGGTATTTTTATTCGTTTTGGCAATGCTGTACCTATTAATGATTTGGGTAATTCCATTTTCTAATCGAAAACAAGCATTACTTAATAAATGAAATGATTACTATATTAATAGTCTCGTTAGTCCCGTAGTTTAATCTTGCACTTACACGAGTTGACGGTAAGAGTTCAATACTCTGGTTGGGCAAAGTCATTTATTTTGTTAAGAAGATTTCATTATATGTACCTAGTCTGAAAATTTGTCAGTAGATAACACTAGATTCGTACTCTATGATATGCGAACTAATTAACTTTGAAAGCGTAACACAGCTTTGCTTATCCATTTTATGAACACAGGTGTGACTAAATATAACATTTAAATTACCTACAGGACATTTTGTTGCAAGGAATATTAATTTTGCTAACTTGCTTATGAGGAAACTAAGAGCCTGTTAAGGATATAGTGTTGTGAGCTTTAATTCTTTAGTGCTTTAAATAATTAGTACGTGTAAGAATATACCAATTAACATGTCACACATACATACACACGCCCATACCTTCAGACACACGCCCACACACACACGCACACTCTCACACACCTATACACACACACACTCACCTACACACACGCGCGCATACGTATACACACACACACACACGCACGCATACACACACATGCATACATATACGCACACACAGACACACATACACACACACACACACATACAAACCTTTTTAATATTCATGTATTATTGTTATTTGTGGTTGATACTTAACACTCGTTTATACTGAGCTTGTTTTCCACGACACAGGGAAACCTAATGTGGGAAACAAAGTAACAATTTTGTACCAAAAAGAAGCCAGGAATGAATATATTTTCATTTTTTCATTTTTATATAGTAACCTGACATATAAGACTTGGTTTGCTGTGGGCTCGCAATTTGAATATCGACACAGGAGCTTTGTGGCGCTGCGACATGCATTTTGATTTATGTTGATCATATGAAACTGACATTGTTTGGCTCTCCCGTTTCGTGCTTAGGGTTGACACAACCCAACTTTTTAATGCATATCAGGCTAGAGCCTACACTAGTATTTAGGTATTTGGTTTTAGATAGCTGATAAGATCAGATAATTGTTCTTATTATTTAAAAGAAGATGACTCCTGTATTAGGAATTATTCCTGTATCGCGGTGGACTTTACAAATATTTATTCAACGGATAGAAAGAACACCAGACTTCGAACAACAATATATGGATAAAAAAAATTTCGTCGCGGTTGGTGATCGAACCCACAACATTCGCCTTGGTAACAGTGGCAAGGCGATTGTTTAAACTGCTATGCTGTCTGCACAGTTGATTGTATGTAGCAAATAAAAATAAGCATCCGTTAAAGCTATATCAGACACAGTCGAAACATAACATTTTGAAACAATTACTGCTTAACAGTGTCATCAAAGAAAAATCCCTTAAAATGTTATTTTGGCAACCTCTTTGAAAAGCTTTGAAAATAGACTCAACTAAATCTTCAAGTAACAAGACACATGCATCAGCTTAACCTGTCAATTGTTTAAATGGCAGATATATTTGGAACCCAAGTGTGCCTGGCCGCCGGTGTGCTGTGTGCTTGCGACTAATACACATCGATCTTCTTCTATGTTTTTACAAACACTTTTACCTGACTCGTTGATTTAGTGACATAAAGCTTATAACTGTGACTGCCGATCGTAATATTCTGCTTAGGGTTTGTGTCCGTGGCGGTTATATCTATACTAATACTAATATTAGTAATGGGCACAAAAAAAATTGTTCATTCCTTTCTAAGCACATATATTAAAAAAAAAAAAAAAATCTCTTTCTGATTTTATATATAGGCCAATAGCATGAGGCTACGAGCTACAACAGCGGAACAGTTATCATAAACATGATTGAAACCGCGAGGGGAAACTAGTATTCTCTATAGACTATGCTGTCTTTATAAATATATGTACATCTTCTGTGCGTGTGTTTTTATTAAACTCCTCCTAAACGGCTGGATCGATTTTGATGACCTTTTTTTGTGTGTTCAAGTGAATTCGAGAATGGTTTAGATATATTATATAGATTAGACAACGTCTGTCGTGACAAATATACCTAATATAGACAATATTCGGTATATCCATACAGATCTATGTACCCCGCTTTGTAACAAAAGGCAGTCAAATAATTTCTTCAATTCGTCCAAATTACTGCCAATATATGTACCTGTAGGTTCCACAGCAGATTAATTTGTCCGCGGACTTACATACTTGCAGGTTTCCATTTTACAACTAGTATATACAGGCTGTCCGGTAATTAATGGATAACCTTGAAATTTCTAATAAAAGAACCAAAGGCCGTTCAGAAAATTTAAAGAATAAAAAAAAAAGTATATATATATATATATATATATATATATATATATATATATATATTAAAAAGTGAAAGCTATTATAGCATAGCATACTTTTGACTGTCTATCTATTAGCATAATTAGTGTTTAATAATAAAACAACAAAAAACCGATGGATTTCCTTCATTTATGATCGTAGTATACAAGAAAGTTATAAATGGTAATTAAAAAAAAAATACATATGTCAGGTAGTAGTTAGGATAGATTTTTTTCTTTTTCTTTTTCTGAACGTCCATCATTTCCACTATAAGACATTTCCAGGTTATCCATTAATTACCGGACAACCTTTATGTATTTGCCTTGAACTGTAAGCTCTAGAAACAAGAACTATAATTAAACATAATCCTTCTTAGGCATTCTATTTAAGACATTTCTACTACAATATACATATAAATTCTGTTAAAGGCTAGACACGGCTCTGTCGGATCATAACTTTAAAATTAGATTTTGCCAGAGTTAAGCTAGGTGTATTTAAATTTAAACATGCGTAAATAAAGGAACAGGCTTTTAAGTTAAATTTAGTTGAAGGATTCAGTGAATAGACTAACTTAATAACTACGCTACGGTGCGGTTCTGTTTAATTGTTTCTAACCATCTCGTCGGTTTATTGGCTTAAGAGCAAATTTGTGCCAGTAATCGTAAAGTGCATGGTTCAATTACTTCGAATAAATGAGTTATATTGTTTACAGAAGAAACTTTACAACGATCTAGTCAACTGGCGCAGGACAGAAGCAAATGGAGACACATCGTATATGGTCACGATCCTCATTAATGAGGGAAGGACAAAGAAAGAAAAATATGTTTATTTATTTATTCCAATTGCAAAATACTGGTACGCTCAAAGACAAAAGTCGAGTAGCATCATACAGTTCCGAGCAAATATCTTTGTGTGTGATGTGTTGATGTTTCAACGCAAACAATAAAACATTAATTATTATTATTCAATGTAAATGATAGGTTAAGTTCGTCATGCGCATGTGTGCAAGGCGACACAAAAACGAGTTCTTGTATAATAACTACTATTCCGTATATTTAACAACAGTGTCCGTATTTCAAATTAATGCTTAAATTTGCTATGTGTATTGCAAGTTCCGATAGCGGATCGGATAACGAGTCTAATCACATCATCACTAAACTATAATAAGGGTGGTTCAAATCCTGGGGTCCTCTTCTTTCACTTTTTGTTTTTTATTACTGAAATGTTAAACAGTATAAATAAACATTATGTTTGTCTACTCATTACCTAAATTTAGAGCATAAAAAACACAAGAAGTTTTTTTAGGAATCAAACTAAAAATTTAATTATTTAAGTATTATTATTGTAATTTATCAAAATTAGTTTGCTTATTAACATAAAATTATGTTTTTATAAAATTCATAAATAAGTAATGCAAATTATAATTCAAATAAACAAAATTTTATAACAATAATATTTCACTATAAAAAAACAATTGCAAAATATAATTACTGAAAATGAACTTTTATTTAATTTCCCGTAAATATTTCAATACTAAGTAAGATATTTTTTATTATATAAAAAATATCTTTAGTCTTTACTATTTGAATTAATTATACTTACAAATAATATTTTACAATAATTATAATGACAATTAAGGTTATAGCTTAATTATTCTTTTTCACAAGGAAAAGAGGATTGGAACTGAACCTTAATTCTAACAGCGTTAACCAGCACGTCCCTTATTTGAAACAAGTATTTTTTAATATTTAGTTAACCTTCAATGTTCTCAATACAGCTCAAGAGACGTCTACGCGTGGAGATCACAATATCTGCGCCGCGTAAACTGTCCCACAACTGCATGCAATGGGATACGAGCTGATCAGGACACCGCTCATCTCGCGCATCCCATATTTGCAATGCCCAAACAGTGTCCAAAGAAGTATTGAACTGGTTCGCAAAGTATCTCGTCGGTATGAAACCATTTAATTCATATATGAGCATTCACAATTAATCTTTGCTGAGTTTGGTTAATAGGAAGCGGTCTTCCACTTCTCGCGAGACTTTTTAAGCTATCTTCTTCTTCAAATCGTTTTACCCAACGACTCACAGTATTTCCCTGAAATCTTATGACATAATCGTAGATAACAATTTCTTACAACCAAATCATAAATCACCATACCGTAACACAATAGCACGCAGTCTGGAATTGAGTTCGATAGATGGCTATAGATGACACCTATTTCGTTGACTGAAAACCGTAGCAAAAATGAGTGTTTGACACCTCTACCTAGCCCTTCATATGTAAGCCTGACATTTGTTACATAATCACACTACTAATAATAATATTTATTTAAACTACTTCTGCCTAGTTGACTATTCACAAATATTATAGGAACGAAGCCAAGTTTAATTCTCGATGAGGTCATTGTCAATCGAATTGTTTGTCAGCAAATTTTCAGAAGGAATCTGCCGTTTGGCTCGCTGCCAATATAACGGCGGTATATTGCATCCGGCTCGCTCCTATTACATAAGCCTAATTGTGGAAACTAACTAGCGGAACGTGGATATAATAGATGCCCGTCCGAACTTTCGAGAACTTTCTAGATAATGTGCATTTATCTGCTGTAGTACATAATTCACAACTACTAACTACTTACCTTTTTAAATAATTATAACTCTTACATTAGGAATAATATTTAATAATAAAGCCATCAAGACTGAATTTTCTTCATGGCAGCATATAACGGAGAATCTTATGCACAACTATAACATCTCCTGCACATAGTTCAGAGTGCACAAAATAGTGCGAAAAGCATAAGTGCATTTTCCATTCAACAGGACCAGAAACAGATCAAGTGAGGAACCAACGGATTTACGTGCTTTTTGAGGCACGGAAATTCCAACACCACCTGGCTGCTATTTATTTATTTACTTATACAAGAACAACCAACAAAGCATACACTACAACATTTCAATAATACATACACAGGAATACTTTATGTAGTGCAGCTCTAATTATAGGCTGACACGACATGCATTAACAAAAAATAAAATAGTTATAATCTATGCTCGTATACATACATACGTACATAGATTCACGCTTGTTTCCCAGAGGGGTAGGCAGAGACAACGGATTTCCATTTGCTACGATCCTGACATACTTATCTGGCTTCATTCACTTTCATCACATTCCTCATACTCGCTCGCCGGTTTAAGGTGCTCTTAACCTGGCCTTTATCCAGAACGCCTCCGATCTGATCAAGAAACGTGCGCTTAGGCCCCCCCCATTAGGTGAGAGAGGGAACACCCCAGGTTTTTTAGTGGGTATACCAGCGCGTCTTGCTGGGAGTCCCACACACCCCGCCGGTGCCGTCCCCTAGCCGGCAGATAGTGCATGACGCATTATTCCTGGGAAGCAAAAAAAAAAAAGATGTGCCTCTTGCGACTGTTCCATTCACACTAGCCTTATAAACTTTCTTAGTCAGTCTTTTCTCGTACATTCTTTCTATATGCCTAAACCAGCTTAACATACCCTTTTCTATTCTTGTCACTATATCCACTTTCATGCCGCATCTCTCTCTGATCACACTATTCCTTTTTCTATCTTACAGAGTCACACCACATATGTCTCTCAGCGCTCTCATTTTTACAGCATTTAATCTGCTCTCATGCTACTTTTGACATACCCAACTTTCACCTCCATGCATAAGTGTAGGCACTAATAGTCCTCTATGAACAGCCAAATGTGCCTTTTCGGATATACGGTGTGTGTGTGTGTGTCTGTGTGTTTGTGTGTCTGTGTGTCTGTGTGTGTGTCTGTGTCTAAAGATGCGTGTATGTGTGTTTATGTGTGTGTATGTATGTGCTTGCGAGCCACTGGTAAATGTTTATGATTCTCTTAAAAGGTTTTCCACTGCATCATAGTCCATTGATTTCAACCAGATCAATATGACTTTTGTTACATATATTATATGTGTAGGGAGCTAAAAAGTTATAATGTCTTTGCGCAAATGTTGATTTAACTCTTGGCACAGAAAAGCGTTCTGTGCGCCTTTGTAGAATAGGCAGGCTAGGAACAACTTTTTTATGGTATCTTCTTAACGCTTCATACACAAATATCTTTCTAACAGATAGTACTCCAGACAAGTATACGGTAGAGGTTGGATAACGATAAGGTAAATGTAGGATTACTTTGAGTACCATACGCTGGGCTCGCTCGATTCCAATCATGTGAGTATTTGCCTCACCTCCCCACGCACAAATGCAGTATCTAATAATGCATTCACACAATGCACGGTGAACACACTGAAACAACAGATACAATCGGCCTATATAATATTTTATCAGTGAAAACTTTTAATTGGCCTTCACCTTATTAGCATTATGTTAATAATGTATTATAGCTGTAAGTTTTCCTAAAATATTAAAATAAAAATTTAATAAAATAAATAACTGGCGAAACGTAGATAGATTCACATCTGCCTACTTTTTCGATGAAACAGGCGTAAGATTAAGACAAATAAAATCTGATGTAAGTCGGTACATCTAGTTTTATTACCAGCGTATTCGAATACGCAACGAGACAAATCGAAATGGAATTGTTTTGTATATTCTGTTTTTGTGTAACCGAATATTCTAGAATACGTAATGCGGATTATCGTATAGTCTCGCAGAATATAAGCAAATTTTTGTATCTAGGTATCGGTATTATTCGATAACTTATATAATGATTTTGTTCTCAATTTATGGATTTAGTTCTAGGAATAGTGAAGATATGTATGTAGCGATTACGCATATCTCACAGTTATGTTTAGTTATGTATTCATAATATTATCACACTAGAAGTACATGCGAATGCGAATATTAAAATATTTTATCGAAGAGCTCGCGAACTCACCGCCGACACTTCATGCAACTGAACTGATTTCATGATATACTTCTATTACAAAATCATCGGGCTAATTACTGTAGTGCTGAGCTAATCAAGGACAATGCTATACGAAGGCAAAGTATAAGTACTTCTCATTCGCACGCCAGCTGAATGACGCCAGCACTGCAGTACCTACTGCCAGGGGTACTGCTACGCAAGTGTCGCTTCTTTACGTATTAATATTTTTGAAGCTGCCGCACTTGGAGTAATTCCTTTACAAACATTCAAACAACGGATACAAAGAAAACCTAGACGCGGAACAACTATTTCTGGATCTCACAAATTTTTGTCCCGTGTGGGATTTGATCGGACAGCACTCGCTGCAGTGGCAGCGGCGAGGCGACCATGTAAACCATTACGTCACTATTCGTGCAGTCGCAGTGCTCTGTTGCGTGCTAAAGAGCCCATCGCCGTTTACCTTCGAAGGTTAAGTTAAGACGATTTAGCTACATTGGTTCGTGATTTAATGTAGTATAACACTATTGCCATTTTGTTCTTCTCATTTTGTTACGGTTTAATTAAAGAATGTTAAGATTTGTTGCAGCAACGTCCAATTAAATTGTCACAATACATATATTATTTTTATAATAGAACAAACAAGTTGGCATTTTCCTCGCGCCATCGAATAATCAAGCGTGAAGTTATCGTTATAAAAATATATAATTATGTTAACTAAAGATTTTAATAGTTTAGTATAGAAATATAATAAGTAAAATAATGGGTGAAATATTTTAGTATGTTCTACTTATTTTGTTTTGTAATACCTACAGAAAAGGTTTAATTCAGAAAGGATATTGTGCCGGGAATATATATATATATATATATATATACGGCACAATATGTATATATATACATATAATATGTGTATATACACCCTGTGTTAGTACTGAGAAATTCTTGACCCAATAACATTTTGCTTGAGCCAGCATTTGAAGACGAGACCTCATGCATAGCAGTCACATACTGCCGCCGCGCCTCCAAGGCTGTCACACTTGTACCATTTCATAAATTGCCTGATTCTATAATTTTCCTGAAACATGAACATTCTACTCACTACTTTATTACTTAATATTGTCATACACGTATGAATGTGGCCACGTGCCATAATTATTACTCTGACCTACTTTAAAATTTTAAAGGAATCTCGAAAGCTTCTTAAGTAACGTAAAAGATTCCCGGTATATATCTTGCGAGCTGGATCTAAGCTGTATATAAATCACTCCCTTCCTGGATAATGCAAGGGATAATGGCATGGCTTAAGTATCCCATTTTCATTATCCGACGTTAAACGTAGAGCATGAAATACTGACGTAATTGAAAAATCTTAGATAGCGTTAATCTGACTTGAAGAACCCTGTTATTTAGTTGCTAGAAAGTGCACTTTGATTATATTAGTTTAGTTGTAAATAAATACTATCAGTTTGGTAAATATACTATGTATATTTTCGAATGGGTAGATAGGGGTGTATTAAGCCCTTATTGCGCCGAGCGGCCAGGTTAAAGAAGTAAGGTTAATTTCATATCAGAAAACTCAAAAACTTTTTCAGACCCGAGAATTAATTCTGATTCTTTAGAGATTTATACATCCTTAGTAATATTTTATCGCCCATTGTTTCTGCGTAATTATACCGTGCGTAATTATATCTTAGTTCCTAATACTTACAAGAATTCATAAAAGTGTTATTTGTATGTATAATTTTTACTGTATTTATTCGACTTCCGGCAACTACTTTACTTCCCATACCAAACTATGAAAAAAATTTCGCTAACATCTAATATTAGTCTTGCATTACATACACCAAAATAATTTTATGCTGAAAGCCTTTCGAAGTACATAACATCTAAACAAACTAATATAAATTACATACGAAATGAGATGGGTATACACGGCCCGTGTTTTTGTTTTAGCATAAGCTATTATTTCAGAGACATTACGAATAAAGAGTCTATTTTATGTAACATTTACGGCTGTTTGCGAAAATAAGCATGGCGAACGGAACTGGGCCTCTTTGAATGGGTGTGTATGCGGCAGTGTAAATTCATATATCCCATAACACATTTATAAAAAGATTGTATAATATTGTCTTGTGTTTACGCAAATGTTATTCATTGAAATTAAACTACTATATTCGGATTTTATCGCGTTGTTTATTAATCACTGTATAACATAATTTTGAAAATATTACACTACTACTACTATACAATTGAATTTTACTAATTTATAAGCTAAAAAATTATTTAAACTATTAAATCTATTTATATTTAGGTTTACACTTTCCCCGACGTTACGGTTGCTTTTCAGCAGCCATGGTCACGGGGAGACTAAGATGGTAGATGTCTCAATGTTCCAGTGTAGTTATTTCAAAGTACCCGAACATAATTTAGTCATTGGTGTTTCTATTTACGCAAAATGAGCTCAAAGTATCATGAAGTCCAGCTGCGGTTTTTTTCTTTTTGGGTTTGACTATTTGAAGTACTGGATCCCAAGCTGGTGGTACATTCCAACCATCTTCTCTATTGAAATTAGGATGTTTTTTGATTTCAATAGCCTCGCGAAGCATCCTTGGTAGGAATCGGTGTTCTTGAGCGAGAATCTGTGGTTTGTCAAATCTCAGGTAGTGGTTGGTCCCCTGTTGTACATGAAAGTCAATGTTGTGTTCCTCATTGGTTAAGCTATTAGAGACTCAGGTGACCGGTTAATTCTTTCATTGTAATCCAACTAATGTTATTAATTTGGATGTTTGTTACTTACGCACATGTAAAATACAAGACGGATTTTAAATATAACTGTGAATACCAATATACCATAATAATATCAGTCCATCGTATATAAATTGTCCTACAGCTGGTCACGTGCCTCTTCTCAGTGTGAGAAGGCTGAAGCTATAGTCCACCACGCTGGCCCAGTGCAGTTTAGTAGACTTCACACATCTTCGAGAACATTAAGTAGAACTCTCAGACATGCGGGTTTCCTCACGATTTTATTCTCCATCGTAGAACCGTCAACAGACCATGCTCTGGTTAGCATGGAATAATTTTATCCTAGTTTACATTCTCCTTGGATTGACACGGGTCAAGCAGCAGCCAGTATTATATTTGCCTTCTATAAAGTTTCACAAAGACATAAGTATTATTATCGACACTTCAAGGGCAAATCGATGACCCGTTAATTATAGATTAGACAAAACAGGGTAGTGACCGTGACCGACTAATTGTTCTAGTGACGTTAACGATATAACGAGTACGCTAGCTCTTTTAAGGTTCTGTGATCAGGAAGACATACATCATACATCTTTTAAGAAACTAGGCATAAATCGGTAATCCCGTAGTCCTATGGGATTATGGATTTACAAGCAGTTTTGGGTATAAATATGGGTGTTCAGTGTTGGTGATTTCAGTGCGGTTTATTTAAAAAAGTCACTAATATTGTAAACGAATACAATATAAACTTAATATTAGTATTACAGATAAAATGATTTATAAACATATACATATAAAGTAATTTAATTTCAATTTGTAACTCACGCGTAAACGTAAGACAATATTATGTGGATTAATAGATTAACGTTTGATGAAATTATTTTAATTTTAAAGACTATAAATAAAATAAATTATATATTATTGAAGTTCTAGGAAACAGCTATTGTTTGCTTTATAATGTCGGTGATCGATCGTGATCACTTTCAGCTAGTCCGTAATTTTATTGCAAATCTTTAGAATATGAAAAGAATATAGCGCGCATACGACAGTGTGCACGTGAGCACGGTATACAACGCAGTCACGCGTAGACCTATTTTCATACTTCAAATGTTTAACTAGTAATCACTTTATAAAGGCAGTTAACATCCTCCACGTAATGCTCTGTTAAGACATTTAAGTTCGCTTATTTAAATGAATCAAATTAAAAGTAAAAGCTCGCGAAGACATCGTAATTCAAATCTGTCAAAGCGTTTCTAAGATACACAATGCCCGCTTGCCCGTAGTTGTGGACGCAGCTTACTAATGTTCGTTCCATTACATAAGTTAGGTCATGAATATCTGAATTTCTCTCATCTATTATTATTGGTGTCTCTACAAAGGCTTTCATGCCGTTGATTTATTGGATGTACTGCTATATCCTTGAGTGGTTTTACGCGTTTAATAGTACTTTGAAATATTCACGTAATTATTAGAATTCTGTCTGTTGGTTTAATTTAGATTGTGCTTGTATTCTATTTCAACATTTTGGTATTTGACTTATTAATGGCTCTTGTTGTGAAAATGATGTAAGTTGGTTAAAGCCAAAACGTTTTAAAGCCTCAAAATAAATTGAAATTTTAATGCTATGGTTATTCTTAAGTAACAGATTGGCGTTTTGAACTGAAATAGCTGGGAAGGATGCTTATAGAATCACTTCTTATTATGTTTGATATAACAAGCTAACGATATGGGACAGTGTTGAAAGGGTCAAGCCTTTAATGCGTAATATTCTGCTCTAATAATTGTCATCCTATTTCCTATCCCAAAACGTTGTGAGTACAACTGTATGTCTGAGAGTTCTCCATAATGTTTACGAAAAAATATGCAGTGTGCCAACCTGGACTGGGTTAGCGTGTTAGAAGAATGCCAGCCTAATCCTTCTTATATTAGGAAGAGACCCCTATTTAGTAGTGGGACAGTTTATATACAGAGCTATATATTGTATTATTATATAAAATATGCTTAATATTGTCTTCTGTTTACGCGAATGTTATTCATTGAAATTAAACTACTATATACGGATTTTATCGCGTTGTTTATTTAACACTCTATTACATAATTTAACTGTTACACTACTATACTATACTATTAAACTTTACTAATTTTAAGCTAATTAAATTATTAAAACTATCAAATCTATTTGTTTTTAAGTTTACACTTTCTCCGACGTTTCGGTTGCTTTTCAGCAGCCATGGTCACGGGGAGACTCTCTGTCTCCCTATAATAGAGTGTTACATAAACAACGCGATAAAATCCGTATATAGTAGTTTAATTTCAATAAAATATGCTGTCAAATAACATGAATTGGGATAAAAATATTTACTTATTAGGTATATTAGTTTATCCTTATTTCAAAGATAATTATTTAAAAAAGTCTTCTAAACTGGATCTGCCTTTCCGAGTTACAAATAAAACAGCATTTCTTTTTGTTTGCCTTTGCTCATAATGTAGCACAATCAACATGTTTAACCGTCGCGAACTTTGTAAAAATGTACACAAAAGAAAGCGGAAATTCCAATGCCATCGCGTGAATTTCGCACGTACTTGAATATTTTAACGAAATATAGTGAATTACCATCTCAAAGTCGTCCCAATTTAGGGGCGTCAGACTGATCACATATCCCTTTCTTTAAAGCAAAGTTCATTACACTGTTCGCGTATTTCCATTGCCTTCAATGGTAGACAAGCTAGTGCTCTGCCTGATGGTAAGTGATAACTGCTGCTAACATCAGGGGTATAGACAGTAGTAGTACCATAAATTAGTTTTACAGGTAATGTAGAATTTAAAGCCTAAGATTAGAATTTGATATAATATATATATATATATATATATATATATATATATATATAGTAATAGAAAAATTGGTTACATGAACAATTAATCATTTAACTCGTTAAAGTTCACTGCTGCCTCTCCTACTTTATCCCTCAACATCCAGTCTTCCGTCATCCAGTGTTACTAAGCTACCTACTTCAGGTCATCAGTCCATCTGGTTACATTACTCATACGAATTATGTTATTTTAAATCTATCTTTAATTAGTAACCATATCTACGCACAACGAAGAAGCATTGTGTCTGGACCCAGAAGTCTAAATGCCCATATAACCGTTAGGCATATAGTGTGTTAATCTTTAAATTCAGCATAATTAGCTACCTTAATAGCACCTTGAATAAACTTACTTGACCTACCGATTATTTATAATTTTTATGCATAGGTATGAGCTATGTTATTGTCCAATGTGGACTGACCCTTCCGCTTAGATATTCCAATTCCAGCTCTTGTAATAAAATTTGATGATTGATTGAATAGTTAGAAGGCCTACATAAACTTACATAACCAAGAAAAGAAGCAATGTTTAATCAAGGAAAAATATAAAAGAGACGGCGAAAAATGTAAGGTACCTACTTGGTACTTTTACTTGGAATCAAACGTTCGTGCCGTGACAGTAGACTATGTAATAGAGTTTTGCGTTGTCGACCGTAATACGGTAATGCCATAACAAATATTATAAGAAGATATTATTAAACGTTACCTACCCAATCAACGGATAGTAATTAATAGTAACTAGTAGCACTAACAAACTTATTGCACAGCAATAACTATATGAAAATATCCTGGTGGATGGTATTAATATACGTATAGAAAATATCTCGTATTTATTAATTTCATGTTTTTGACAGATTAGTTCGCTTTAGATATCCCTAAACATACAGACTCACATCTAAATCCCGGAAGAGTTGACTGATGTTATGCGGTACCGGTTGCTACGATCCTGGCATACCTCACTTACTTGAGTCACTCACGTTATATTGTTCATACACACACAGTATGTCCCTAGGTATTCCTTTCCCAACAGTGGGGCTGTTGTGTACATCTGTAACGTTTGCGTATTCGGATAATGAGAGACCCTTAAAAATTCTTTAGTTTATGTATTTGCTGCTAAATCTGGAAAGACATTGTATACTGTCTTTGAAACTGACTATCTTAATTTGATTTGAAAATAGTTTGTGTTCGGTTCACATTATTATATTCATACATAGTCCGTGATCTGAAATTAAATAGTTCAATGACACCGGCCGACCCGGGCATTGAACCCGAAAGCTCATGTATATATATATATATATATATATATATATATATATATATACGGATTCATTACTGCTACGTCACTACGTCAGATGCTTAATTAAGTCAAATCATCATACCAAAGGTAGTTAATAGTAACGTCAGATCTAAATATAAACTAAAACCCATTACCTTACTTTAGCTTTCTATAAAATATTAATTTCAGTGTATAAAGAACTCAATATAAACACAAAAGGAAAAAGTTGAAGCAATTTCCTTCCATAGAATATTTCGGTCGCCGAACCAAAAACGTTGTGAACTAGGATTTCGCGTGTTCTCGCTTGGTCGATAGAATTCTAAGGCGTCTTGACCTCTTTACTTTGCTAAGGCATGTTAGCCAACTCGGTCAATATATTTTGCCCTTATATCTCAGGAAATTCATATCGCGAACTACAATAAAACTGGCAGGAAAATGTGGGACGACTTTTGTTTAAGACTTCGTGTTATTATGTTATATTTTTAGAACGATTCAAATTCACGGTATTCTGCTGCCAGTGTTATTAGCCTGTGTGAATTATTTAAAAAGGCTGTTAACCTATTAAGACGCCGCAGCACACAGGCGGCTTAACGCAAAAGTTTTTCAATAATGTCTAGCATTCTAACGATCGGCAGGTGAATATCAGGTATTTTGCATTCATATATTCATATCACAGGCGTTTCACACCTACATTTCTCCAAGTGTTGTAGGTACTATGTAATAGAGGCCAAGCCTACTACGATCTACTGGACTCAGTTTCAGACTGTGCTGATACTAAGTATTTTTAACAGAAAACCATTATAACACATTGTCCAACCCGGCAATTAAACCCAAGATCACAGAGGCACAGAAGTCGCATTTACCATAGCTCCGCGTCCAAATATAAGATATGATTACGCGTAACTGCTTTTCACGTATAATCATATTTCAATTTTGACATTAGGCGAGCCTCATGGTGCATGGCTTGTACAACTTATGATCACTTGAAATAACAGAGCTATCACTAGCACGTTGGGAAACAAAATGTATTAAAAATAAGATGAAAGGAAATGGCAGAGGCGCCTACCTCTGCTCTCTAGAGGTAGGTATGTACATACATTCATATGTACCACCAATTTATTTCTTTCCTTTCATCCAAAGAACATAAATTGGTGACATTACGTTAGAAAAGCGTAATGGACTAAGCACCTCAAATTTAGCTAGTTTGTAAGTTAGATAATTTTTGCACAACACGTCCCAACGTAACTCTTTACATTCTACAAAAACCCCGCATTAAAGCATTAGTTAAAGTTAGTAGAGAGCATTGCCCTTGCTCTGACCTTATCATCTCGAGGGGTTACATTTGAAGGCCGAGTGTTGTCATCTAACACATCTAAATAAATTATGAAACTTTCGTACATGTCTCTGAAGTCACGACCTCGAGACATTGAAATCTATTTTAGCCCGACCAACTTGATCGAACATTAATTGGTGTACAGTATCAAAACGGTTAGGTAACTTACAATTTTACGCTACTTAAGTAACTAGTAAATTGTATTTTTTCTATTATTTATCCGTCTCAAGCCATCGGTAGCTAATATTACCTTGCCACTAAAAAGTGGTATAGGTTTGATTCCTATAAGATAACATATAAGGAGGCATGACTTCAACTTGTGACCTCGACAAACCGTGGCACTACTTACCTTACTAACGGCACTTATTTATTTTAGGTTCTACTTAGTGGGTTGAGATTGCCCACAGTCTTAAGAATCTTTGTTAATAATTTACATTTTTATAAGCAAGCTAAAAATAATTCTTAATATAAAAAAAATAAAAGGACATTGAAAATGATATGGGGAGGTTTGGAAGAAGACATGTGGGCCAACGGAATTATTATTACCTAACTTAGTATCTTATGAATATGGATACTTACTGACGCTGTTACTATTCTCGAGCCGGTTGCCTATAAGTGGCACTTTACCAAGCCAGCTTATCCATAGCTTCACCAAATAAATGGCAACGTCTGGTTCTTCAACCAATCACTTATCTCTTCTGTAGAGGGAGGACGTGCAGTCAACGACACAATTTAAAAAATGAATAAGAACTTTATGTGCTTGATTGTTCAAAAATAAATTTTATTGGATAAAAGAAATGTAATTAGTAGAAATCAAAACTCTAATCTATGTTTAGCTGCTTTTGTCGCTGTATGACTCTCTTCCGCAATGAACATGTTCCATTTTTCGCTGGCTAAGTTGCCTGCTATTGCAGACCACTCCTTCTTATATTTTAATTCGTTTTTCTATAATAACACTTCAATAAAAGCATAGAATACAAAAGGCAGGCACTTAATTTGATATATTGCTTACCCTCTGTCATTTTTAAACAAGAATGAAACTTTTGCAATTTCATACTGCAGAGTCCAATGTAAATAAATAATGGTTAACACTAGAAAAATGCTCTCGACTTCATAGTCTTATAAATATATAAAGGTTAAAAATAAGGTTTCTTCAACACGAACCAGACAGGTCAATATATTTTGCTAACCTTTATTAGTTCACTAGTTGATCCGCGCAACTTCGTCTGTTTTTGCAAGATTTTTTATTGATGCTCCGCTCCTATTGGTCGAAGTGTGATATTATAATTTTATTAGTCTATAGCCTTTCTTGCTAAATGGGCTATCCAACACTGAAATAATTTTTCAA
The DNA here is from genome assembly GCA_963675205.1 of Catocala nupta. Lineage (NCBI taxonomy): Eukaryota > Metazoa > Arthropoda > Insecta > Lepidoptera > Erebidae > Catocala > Catocala nupta. The sequence continues at coordinate 23,425,435 of OY776093.1, read as the reverse complement.
CTCGTACCTGTAGTTCCTGAGATTAGCGCGTTCAACCAAACAAACAAACAAACTCTTCAGTTTTATAATATTGGGATAGATTTCAGTTTAGTAATATATTTTGTGATGAAGAATTATACTTATGCAAACTAGAGAAACTAAGCAAAAAGGTTCACAAAACCGGGACCCCGAAGGTCCAGGTCAATCTAAAGAATATTTTTTTCTTTTAAAAACATCCCGCACTGGGTATAATTCCTGTATTGCGAGGGACTTTGCAAACATTTAAAACAACGGACACAAAGCACATCCTGACTCGGAACAAGCATTTGTGAATCACATAAATTTTTAATTGTTATTTTTTTTTGGAAATTATTTCTAGTCAAATATTAATAGAATGATAGAGTCTTGAAAAGTGCCAAGCGTATCTTACTACACGAGTCCCAGAAATATAGTTATTAAAATGTTAGTGCTATAATACAGCTCTGCTTCTTCGGAAATATAGAAGCGTGATGATTATATGTATATGTATGTTATTTGATTTACGAAAATACATGAGACGAATTTTAAGGTTAGTATCTTCAAACATTTCTTTCGCAATACTTTCTTTCTTTTTTATTTTATACCTAAGAACATTTCCCGATAAATCCGCACGTTCCATCAACATCCACGCGGTTTATTACTTATGGTTAATTCATGTCGGCAGTTCTTCTTCAAGGGATATTCGTAAACATCAGTGTAGGTAGACAACTGAAGTATATATATATTTCTTTACATTAAGAATATATTTTGCTAGTGTCTTCGTATGCGTGGAATTTGGAAGTAGTTATCTATTTTTATATTTTTATTCTACGAAGCAGTTGATCTATATGTAAGAAGAGGGGTGTCTCCATTGAAAATGCCATCTCCGTTATCCATGCTCATTATTATAACACTTTATAAACCAATAAAGAAATACTATCACGTTAGATCCGTCGGGTTCGACTGTCGACGACTGAATGCCTATCGTCACGCACAAACAAGTGACATAGTCGCATGACTGTTTGTTTGAATTTAATATTTGAATTTTATACGTTCAGCCAGATACGCCGATTTGAATAAATTTCAGCCAGTTAGAATATTTGCGCTGATATATATACGTAATACTCGACTTCTAGGCGGCGTATCAAGATAAAACATGGACATGATTTTAAGTTAGCTATACAAATGTGACAACCGCATTCAATTACGTGCAGTAGTTTTTACGTGATGCGCGTGCAAACATACAGACAGACAGATAAAAATTCTAAGAATATATTTTGGCTTCTAAAGCTATAACAGAGACCACACATTGTTTTTCTTATATATCTCCTATTTACAGACATCGAGCAGTTACATATTTACTGATAAAAACAGGTATTTGTCTCGTAAATAATTAAATTACTCAGAAATATAAAAACAACTAGCTGCTATATAAACGATTTACGTCGCATAAAAATCGTGCGCCATAACACAGCCTCACCCAGTTTTTGGGTTCATTATTCTTAAAGTCTCCTTCATTAAAGTCGGGGCGTGTCGCTAACTTCACCGAGCCGATTAATGGACATGCGCCGTACCTGCTCCTTTGCTAAGTCGCCTTTGGCCCCTTTATTACAAAAAGATAATTTACATACGAGATTTAGAGATCTTTTTCCGATATAAAATATTGAATTTAGAGACCTAAGAGGATATCCTTGGATTTTCTGAAGGTCTTTTTGAATATATGTATGTAGTTATAGTTGAAAATTATTTGAAAGTCTTGTTTATTGTTTTTATATATTGATATTAGTTATTATCCAATGATGGCTTTGATAAGATAATAATATAATTCAAGTAATAGTATGAGTTTGTGAATAGTGCTGCGATGAAATGGAAGTGGTTTAATACATTTTTTCTGTTTCTATCTTCTGGTTGTATTGACCTCTCTGTATCGTTTATATCACTACATATTACTTTTAAAATAATTTGTAATATCCATTTGATACACATAATCTCTTAGAGTTATGTTGGTCATCGTATAAGTAAAATATTAAATTTAATATCCTGCAATAACGTAAGAGCGGCAAATATTTTTGGATTAAATACCTGATTTAACAAGTATGTTTTATCTTTTCTTGCCTTTTTCTTCCTTTTTATTGTGTGGCGGTTATGGTGCTTTACGATATCAAGGATAAAATGATAATGATAGTGACATTTATGATTATTTAACACATCTAATAGTAACATTGTAGTACGCAAATATTGTTGTGTATAATGTATCGTTGAACATTATTTATAGTAATTACACAGTATTATAAACGCGTGCAACTATTATCGAACAACAGAAAAGAGACTAAAAGAGTGAAATCAATATTACATTAAAACTTTAAAAATGCATCCAATAGAAGTTTTGAATACAGCTGAAAACATAATCAATTATACTATCTTCTTTAAAACAGCTGAGATTATCCCCGTGATAATCACAGCTTGGATTTCAGTACTCAAAAACTGACGCGCCGAACTTATGATAGACCACATGAGATACAATGTTTAATACTAAGATGTGATATATACATATTTTTTGTGGTCATACTTACGTGTAGTGTAGTTGAGCCCAGTTAAAGAAAAAAAACACAGAAAACACAGAATCCTTTCTATTTTTTCTTAAACAATTTTCTAAAAAAAACACCATTACGGCCTGCCCACGACTATATACATAGACAGAATCGGGCAAAAAATATATTTTAACATATACGCGTTACCATCACACTATGTAGTTAGACTCGTTACTGTATATGGAAGTAATAGTATACTAGTAACAGAATATTGTTGTCATTTTCTCGATGGAGGATCAGCCGCTTTGTGAACTGAAATTGGATTTAGCCCATGTAGGCGTCAGATAAATTTCAAGTTACAGTATTAGAATAGTATGGTGGTGAAGATAAAGCGTATAAGGTATGACTATATTCATAAACGTAACTATATAATAGTCGATAAGCATTCAGAATTGTTTTATCATTCAAAATAATGGGCACTCTTATAAATTTCAAGCCACTCTGGGCAAATTGTGTGGGTGTTAATGCAAAGAGTTCTATGGCTGCATCAATTAGAGAGTGCATAAACGTTTTTTGATATTTGTGGTTTGTACACATATAATATAATAATATTCTACCACATACACACAACACTATCCAGCCCAAACTAAGCAGAGCTTGTACTATGGGTACTAGACAATGGATAAACATACATATACATATACTTTTTTTTGTAAATACATACATATTATACATAGAAACACCCAGACCAAGACAAACATACATGTTTATGCACACAAATATTTGTCTTGTGCGGGAATCGAAACCGCAACCTCAGGCGTGGCAGTCGGTTACACTAACCACTACGCCATCGAGGCTGAAAAAATATTTAATATGACACTAGATAATGGGTCTTAAATATATATTAAATTTATTACCTTTAAATAATTACCGACGAGATTAAGACCCTGTCTAATATTATATTAAGAGTGACATTAACTGATTTATGAGATTCAAATTCAAATTTCTTTTTTACAGTTGTTAAAATTAATTGTCTCAAACTTCATATTAAAATAAAATTATTATAATAAAAAAATGTCACTACATTTTCTTTTTGTCCTTTTGGTTGATTTTATTAAATGCTCCTCTGGCCAGTGGCATAAATCTATGCTTACGCGTATGCAAACTTGAGATCCCAAGTTTTAATAGCCTCGTTTAAAAAAAATTCGTGCTGATATTGAGAATTTCATTTGCAGCTGCTACTGAAAAGTAAGGTAGACGGCAGTTGGTTCGCCGCCTAACACCTATTATCTTAAAGCATAGCTGGCGTGTGAAGTGTATGTAAAACATTGCCTATTCCTTAGCGGGTACACAGGGTGTCCGGTAATTAATGGATAACCTTGAAATATCTTATAGTAGAACTGAAGGCCAGTCAGAAAAATGAAAATATATATATATATATATATATATTAAAAAGTGCAAGCTATAATAGCATAGCATACTTTTGTTCTATTAGCATAATTAGTGTTTAATAATAAAACAACAATAAACCGACGGATTTCATTCATATATGGTCGTAGTATACAAGAAAGTTATACATGGTAATTAAAAAAAAAACACATCTCAGGTAGTAGTTAGGATAGATTTTTTCTTTTTTTTTTCTGAACGGCCATCAGTTCCACTATAAGACATTTCCAGGTTATCCATTAATTACCGGACACCCTGTATAGGGAATAGGCTTGTATATGTATTAGATGTTATAATACTGGCTAACTAACAAACATTATCATCATTTTTTTAATAGAACTATTCGAACACGAAACATGTCGCATGAGTTCCTAATTGTCCTCTGCTGACCGAAGAGTTTCCTCCCAGTTCGTTATAATTAACGATCAGGGTGGAAACTGCGGAATAAGCAGCGAAAAATATAATATAGTGTAATATAGAGACGAGTAGATATCAGATCATTAACGTTTCTTCTTAGCTTTGTATAATTTTATTGGCTCGTTCGTTGATCGTAGGCATCGTAAGAAGGATCTGGCAAAGTGTTCATGGATTTTTCTGAGGTTGTTTCTTAGTAACAGCGCGAGGTCTGGCAATGTGCTGTTGACGGCAATATGCTTGCTTACTACTATTGCGACTATATCATAGGCTATAGCTATCGAAACGAGGTTATGGGCTTGCCTCGTGTTACATGGATCGTAAAGGTGGTGATATATAAGTTCAACATACCTTAGCCTATATTATTGGCGGGTATAGGTGAGAGTCTAAATATATGTTTGTGTACATATAATTACAGAGATATACAAAGTGTTAAGGTGGCATCTTGTTAACAAGATCTCTCATTTAAATGTAAGATGATTGGCATTTAAGTTATGAGTTTAAGCAGCATTGGTCTAGAACAAGTTAATTAAGTAAGTTATGAATACAAACAAACGCCTGGCTTCTAGGCGTGAAACAGTATAACATTCTTACATAAAAATTTCTAAAAGCATACTTAAATAGATTGAGAGGATATGATTACCATTTTTAAAATCATACTAATGGTAAAATCTACGAACTTTTTACTAGTAAAAACTTGTAGTGTTTTAGATGCTTTTAGAGTACAGATACCCAGTTGTTTAAAGTTTTAAAGCCTGCTGTTGCTTTTTATTTGGCGCTGGTACGAATGAGCCAAAAAAGTAAACAAAAACGTGGCATAATACCAGCACTGTTAGAACAGTTTCGTCCGGATAGTCAGAATTCCAGTGCTTCACATACTTGCCTCTTCCATTCCTTACCTTTCATGCTATCTTTTATGTTTTGCTCTAGGGTCGCCAGCGCCCGAATGTTATCAATAATATTGCAAGAGATTTTAAGATACATTAACGTTTGCGTTCAGGTAGGCCGTTTGCTTGCTTCATCATCATGTTAGTAAAAATATAAGTAATATATAGGTTAGATATAAAGTAATGACGTCATTGTGTGTTTGTTAATTAAGGTTTTCTGTTGCGCTGAAACTGTTAACTTTATCTTCTCTATTTAATCTAAGAAATTTAGCTTTCGATACATATTTTGTTTACGAATCAGAAAACGGCATGTCGGAATATACCAGGATATCATGATGCGATTGCCCCCCATTAGAGATGTCCAACATTTTACTATTGCAGTTGTTGGGTTGAACAATCCAATGGGGTGTGGTGGGGCTCTTTACAATTTGTATTTAACATATTGTAATTTTATAATAAGTTCGCTCTTTTGGATTATATGTATATATAATTCATAAACTATAAATAGAATGTGGTCTCATACCTATCATTAACATTCAAGCTCACTTACTCATTACAGTAAACATATGAGAAAGGTTGTCCTATAGCATTTTAAATGCTTACCGTTGCACACATGTAGCATACTTTATGATCTGCAGTACATTTGGCTAGGCCCCGGCCCACTAATATCAGTTTATATGTGCTCCAATACTCAAACCTCATTATAGACTAAAGTCGTCTCAATAATATACTATTTTATTATATATCTAATGTCTTATGATATTCATTCATTATAGTTTATCGTGATTTACCTTCCTCGGCTTGATATATTTTTATTGGGTCTCAATCAAATTCACTTATACGGGATCACACTAATACAGAATATAAAACAAATAAATAGTAACAAAACTATTTAAAATACGCTTTTAACCAGTACCAGTGACACCCTTTCAGCTCAATCATCAGGCCCTGTACCCTTTTCTAGTGCCAGATATAAAAATTATTTGTCAACACAAATCAAACGAGCCTAAACACGACTTGGCTGCTGTAAGGTATTGAGAAGTTGGGTGGTCTACAGGTGGCCCTGGTAACGGCATCAGATCCAGCTCACTATAATATTGCACGGTCATCAGGTTTTTGCATGAATATTAAATTTCAGACTATTCAGGCTACGAGACCTAGTAAAAATTCAGCTGCAAATTTTACCTCAACAAACATACAAACATTGCGAGTTAAATGAGAGCTTGTAAAAATAGAAAAGCATTTTCCAAATTGCTCAACGCAATAAAAGTTATATGTAAACAACAACGAAAAACACAAACATACATTCGAGTCGAATTCAAAATACGTTTTTTGTAAAACCCAATTTCTGCGATTGGAAATCAAATTTAGATTCAATTTATAACAAATATCAATCAAATCAATGCAATCATCATTAATGAGTATCGCAATTTACAAATATCCGGTGGGAATAATGTACTAATTAACACATTGATAGACACAAATAATGTTACAAACCACTTCGTAATTGGACATTGATGCCGTTCACATGATTAACCAAAACAGATAATGGCGTCCCTTGCCAATCAATATGTACAATTTATTTTTATCAGTACTAAATTACTCATTGACTGACTTATCAACGATCAGCCTAAAACCTTGGACCTAGACCGCTAAAACCTTTGTCTATTACGGGAATCTAATAGAGACTTAAATTACGTAGTTACAAACAAAAGCATATAATAAATAATAGTAAGTAAGGTAAAATTACTACCATAAAGCAATGAACATTAATTCAATATCTGTATTTTTAATATATGGTAGGAATAGTAGCTAGGAAGCGCCTCGACACTTTTTTGTGACTGTAGCCCAAAAAACGTTAGAAGGGAATAAAATATGACTTAAAAGTTGGTAACAATTTGTTACTTTAGGGAGAGCCACCCCTATCACTGACAACGCAGGTAGGTACTTAAAAATAAATAAATGCTTTAATTCCGAAGGCAAATATTTACACTTACCCGAAGAATTCCTCTAGGTTACTCTAACAAAGGCACAATATATAAGATTGTCAGGGATACCGGGTGGCGTTTAAACGAAATAAAATTTCCCTAGGGATGTTTTACCCGGGTTTTTACTATATGCCTATATGCGAGTGTGTGCGTAGAAGGGCTTTTACACATAAAGTATAAAAGACTTTGTCATTCAAATCACAGGATAAATTTCTGGTTCAATTGGGTTTTCAGTAAAAGTATTTGGATGCATTTTGATTCACAGCGAGAATGTAAGTCGTTGACAAATTTTCTGTTATTGTTATATGTTGGGATAAGCAGCGATAGTTCAGTGGGGAGACCAACAGACTGCAACGCAGAGGGTCTCGAGTTCGAACCCACGTCACGCACCTCTGACTTTCGGAAGTTATATGAATTTTCGAAATTATGTGCGTATTGATTGACAATTATCGCCTGCTCCGTGCCTCGGAGAGCACGTTAAGCCGTCGGTCACGACTGCCATGAACATCTATGGCAGTCGTTATTGGGGAAGTCGACACAAAAGATTCCACTGGGTCGAAGTCGCCGGTCTGTGCTGACTGGCCTCCACACAAGATAAGATAAGATATATGTTGGGATGTTAGTTCATATTTTTATACGAACTAACATCCCAACAGATAACTGGGTTTGCCCAGTTGTACGACTAAAATCTATTTTAATGATGTCATACGGTAAGACAACACCTTTCAATGCAGTATTTTGTATTCAACGAGGTCCCTAGTCAAAAAGAACTGAGCGGCACGCCCCATCACAACAATACATTTTAGAGTGCATAATACCCACAACAATGTTCATATGCCAAAGTAGTTCCTGAAATAAGCGAGTTCTGACATACAAAAACAAAATATATAATAATTATATAGTATAATAACAAACAACATAAACCAACATAAAATCTAAAAACCAGTGTAATAACAATATATTTTTGTGAAGACAGAATTTATTGGTCTCCTAGTGAAGAAATATTAGCAAAATGCTGAAGAATGAAACATATTGGGAAAGGAGTGCACATTTGTTACGTGCACAAGGAATCGCTGTAATTTGTCTCAAAGTGTGAAACGAGCTTTACTTGCAATATATCTTTCACCTCTACACTCGCATTGGACGTTTTATTATCATTTGACGTAATAACTGCTGTTTTATCTTTTCCAGTGCGAGAATTATCTGTAGTCGAGAAGGCGCCTCCATTTACGCTACCGACCAATGAGACAGCATCATAATGCTGCCCACCAAAGTTCAGTTTGTTGTTCTCCCAACCTCTCTCTTATTCACTTTATAGTATAAAAGGTTTAATACTGTTAGCTTAACATTTTTCGTTATTTCCGTGGAATAAGTTTGCGTTTATGTTTAAAGCGACCGTGATATATTGGTATAATTCCGGCTCGGAAAAAGTCATAAGCTTTTTCTGCTGTAAATAGCCATTTATAGAGGAGATGATAGAGGGTCGTGGATAGCATCAGACTCGCCACCTATTACATGGAACCTAATAAAGTAATAGAAAAAAAAACGAAGCTTTAATTTAAAAAAATAGACTTCTTTGCACTAGGAATAATTTTTATGTCTCATGAGACTTTACAAAACTTCAAACAACGGACACAAAGAACACGTTAACTCGATACAACTATGTATTTGAAGATTGTGTTTCCGGTGGGAATGAACACACAACACAACTTGAAGCGGTGGTAGCCCAATGGGTTGGTAATGGACTTGCGATCGAGAGGTCGCGGGCTCGAATCCCACTCATTGCACTACTGACGTGGACCCACTCCTAACAAATGCATTTTAGCTTAGCTGGAGGGGTTAACATTGTACTCTGGTTCATAGATGGCATAGTGATTAAGTGGTCATCTCGCCGACCGACCGAGTTTCTTTTTAAAGATTACTAGCAATTTGGGATTCAAATTACTAGTCGAATACACTATTATTCGACTAGTAATTTGAAACCCAAATTAGAAAGAAAGAAAGAAAGAAAATACATTTATTTTGACAGAAAACACACAACACATACTGCAGACAGCATAAACGTAGTATACAGTTAGACAGGCAAAGACAATGGGACACTAAGTAAATGACAATTTAAAATACAATAATATTATAAAATGGCATCATTAATTAAAATAAATATTACAATAATAAACAATAACAAAAACAAAAAAAAAATAGACACAAATAGGAAATAAAAAAAACAAAAATATGCAAATAAACAAATAAAAAATAATAAACCCTTGGCTCAATCCATTTAATAAATATAAAACCTAGCGTATGCAGTATGCGTCGCAGTGTCTGTCAAAAAAAGATGTTGCTCAGCCTGAAGCTGTATCCGCATAAGCGAAACAGCACTGATTTTAAGCAACACCTTGGTGACCGATGTTTATGTACCTAGTGCGTTTGAGTGTGGAGCAAGTAATCAATTTTTGCACTGCGTTTCTTATAAGAATTTAAGAAATCTTATTAAAATTACTAAATTTAAAACCCAAATTGCAAAAAGAATACATGTATATATGAATTTTTTTGGTCAATTTGCATTTCTTTGGTCCAGCTTATGTTTTCATTTGGAAATAATCTTCATTTGGAAAGAGTCATAATCAGCGCAATCTGCAACTATAACGTATAATGCATTTATATTTAACAAAGGTTACAAACAATCATCGATCTTTATTACTTATAGTCAATTCATGATAGCTATTCAGTTTATTTCTCCATTTTAATATTAGATCAATTGACATAATTAGTCCATCATGTCAATCAAAAGTACATTTTCTAAGTCAAATCTATCAATTAGAAATGCTATTATGATTCACATTGTAAACAAGGTCCAGTATACGACCCAGTTAGTTTAATCAAAACGTAGTGCTACGACTGAGCATGCGCGGTTTAACATCATCATTATTTCAGTCATATGACGCCACTGCAATTACCATACGACGTAAAATCACTACCAGTAGAAGCAATTTGCTTAATTGGAGACGTTTACAAGGTTGACTGTAAGCCGAATTAGGACGTCCGTGAATTGGAAGCGGTAGCACATGATTGAGGCATCAGACTTATTAATCGCATGGATTTGGACACGAATTTCAGACATTGCATTCAAGTCAAACTACACGGATGACTTACTACTTTGAATCAATTATAATTTTTATAGCTTTTTATAATGTACACTGTACTTAAACAGCACGCAACGCTTACGTATAACATCAACCTTACTAACACTAAAAGACGAAAAGATATTGTCTGTACCACACTTTCTGAATCAAAGTTTGTTTTTACAAATAGATTTTTCGCATTCTTAGGGCCTTTTCTTTATAACAAGATGAATAAACAAACAGCTATATATGACCTAAGTTATATAAGATCTAAGCGGATAGTCTGTCAGTACTTACAAACTTTAAATTATGAGGATACTGAAGATTTGTTGATTGTTGTTAAATAAGTAATAATAAGTTCCATGATAATAATTATAATCTTGGCCTATTTTTGCATATATTTATATAATAAGTATGGTTAATTGTATATAATTTAGTTCCTAGTAGTATATTGTAAGTGCCCTTAACGCCTGTGGCACAGGTTTACCCTAGTACAGGCACCCATATTATATTATCTATATTAAGTACTTTATGGACTGTATTCATGTTTTACCACTGTAATCAATAAATAAATTATTATTATTATTATTAAATCAATGTACAAAAATATTTTACATTGAGCTGGAGGTGCCTTTATAATGACAAACAACTCGATATTTGGCTTATTCATTTGTGTGCTTGGCTTATTAAAGAGCCACTTATAAACATCAAATTTTAATATGTCGTAAGTTATAAGAATTTGATGCTGCCTAAATTAAGCTTAGTTAGGGACTAATCATGTAAGAAGATGCTGGCAAGATTGCAGAATACAAAAATAAGATGTCACTTTTCTGTAGGCAAAAAAATATTAGTTACTAACGTCATTATATCTCTGAAATAAGTCTTTAATTTAATCACTACAAATAAGATTAGATCGTAATTCTGGTAATATCAATAAAAATAAGATTCATCCCGACTAATGAACACATTCCCCGTGGAATTCCAGGTAAGCCAAGCTCTCTTAATAGACTATGTAGTTATAAATGTGTTATGCATTGAATTTATCAAAAAGAATTTAATTAATTATACTTGTCGAAATCATTCCTGGAATGTGGCGATATTCACGCAATCAAAGAATTCAAGAACTCAATACTTGATACATACTTCCACAGTTTATTCTGTTCAGTTTCCATTTTGAATATAAGATAAGCTTAATTGATTTACCGTAATAATAAGTTGTATTGCAAATAAATTGTGATCATCAGCAGTGCGTACGCACAGGCATTTTCATTTGCCCCTTGCAAATTTTGCTTAGATTCGTGCTGCAGATGCTCGTATCGCGCGCTCTGATCGAAATCTGACAACGGGCAATTTAGGCGCGCTTTTCTGTAATCATGTGTTGTATACTTATGTATACTATAGTGCGTTTCAAATACGAAGTCTCATTTGACAGATGATCGTTAAACAGCGATAGTGAAGATACCGTCTCAATCGACACATCACGAAATCGATTACCGATTAACTTTCTAAACAAACTGTAATCGTAGGTTTAGAATCGAAACAACAATGATAGAAACAGAGAAACAAAAAAGGAGACCATCTAAGTTTGACATATCGAAAGAATAGTTAAATCTAAGAAATATATAACATGTTTAATAGTAAAAATAAACTGGACTTATCTTTGATTAATTCCTAGTATCACATATTTACTCCATACTTAGTCTGCCGCTTTACGCATCTAATTTGACCCAGCTATCTTTTGTGGTCCATCTAGCCTGTCCGTAGGATGTCCTACCTATCTAGTTTCTTACATACTGTCAACATAAAAACTTAATAATAAAGTCATGCATACAACCTTAAAAAAATCTACTCCCATGAAATTATGACATGAAAATTTATGGGCGGTTTGTTAACATAAATTCTACATCAAGTTTGGGTAGAGTATTATATACTCCATACATAATGTATGAAGAATTTTGAATTCGTGCCCATACCTCATCTCGCTCTGAATCATGCTCTAGTCGGCGTTATGAAAATCATCTTTTACGCTGTAAATTATCGTCATACCGTATAACATAATATTTTATATTATTATGCTTCTTATTCACGAAGGGTAATTAGGCTGAGATTTATACATCAATGTTTTGGACTATTACGGTCGCACAGTGATAGTAAATGGTACTGCTAAACATCAGGTTGAACTTGTGTCTGATTTCTGAATCCGCCAAGTGTTAACAGTTTTTCCTGTTACAAAATATTTAGTGCTATCAAGATACCTGAATGAAAGGGAGAGCCTATTTTCGTTCACGCCCATGTACCAGGTAAAATTTTAACTGCCCGAAATTCGGTGTGATAACTCTCTTATTACCCAGTAGTATAGACGTAAGATGTATGTATGATATGTGCACGTTTAGGCCTCACATTAAGAAGGAAGTTTAGATCAATAGAAGGACATTGGATAATATGGCAATTGCCACTGCAATCTAGGAAGGACAGATGAGGAATTTCGCCTACCTGGGAGCATTATTGATGTTGACCTCTATGGTGGGCCTTGTTGGCGTATATCTGAGCACATACACTAAGGGCTATTATAATATCGTTTGACAACATCATATTAGCTGCAATTTTCATAAAATGTTAGCGTATACGCTCTTATTCTATGGTACTCGCAGAACTACATAACCATCAGAACCGAAATCATAACATCGCTAAATACATCGTAAATTGCCTACAAGTGTATATTATGGATATGTGAAGGTACAAATTTGTAATGGTATATACTATGTTAAGACCCGTTAATTACACAACGAGTTTTATTATTAATAAGTTCAGATTTTAGCAATCTTTAACAAACAAACACAGTAAACTTTGAATAACATTGGCTTAACGTTAAAGTTTTAACCGCATAATAACATCGTCTAATTACAGCCATGTTTCGTGAGGAAGTATTAGAATTTCTTTTATTAGACGCCATCTTGTCGCAGGCTTCGTGCCGAAACAAAAGCGAGAGGCTAGGTGGCTTTCAGAGAAGTGCGTAGAATTCTCGCGCGATGTTCAACTACGACTCAATCGTAGACTTAGAAGATATATATAAGAACCTATGAATTCCTGCCTTATATACCTAATTTCTTATTAAGTCGAAGGCAGTTACGTCTTTTAGTGGTGGAAACCATTGATAGTTTCACGCATATCAAGTTGTTGGTGTAAGAAGCCGATCGGAAGGGGAAGTCCAAGACTAATGTTAAGCGACCAGATTTGGACATTCTGACAAAAGGCCAAGATCATTCTAAACCGTTGAGCGTGCATGATGAAAGTAACGAGAGTAAGTGAAGCCAGAGAGATATGACAAAATTAGAATAAGTGGAAATCAGTAGTATTATTCACTCGTATACGTATAATGAGAAGATTAATCGAACTAGCGGTCGCCTAGTGTTCAAAATTCGACCAAAATTCCTAAGCTTGCTACTTTGTTTTCCGTTTTTCATTCTATTACATATAAATAAGGTATAGGTTACAAAGAATTGTACGACGTCAGACGAACAATGTCGAAATACTAAGAACGCGATTTGACTGCGTGTGTCAAATGCATGGTTGTGTGTGCGTAGTGTTTTTCATTAATTTAATGAGGCGCTCATAGCCAGTTGCACTCACTGATAGGTAAACGATTAGCGAGGTTAAGCAACGTCAGGTACGGTCAGTCTACAGATGGGTGACCGCTTAGTGGTATTTCATTTGAGCGTGTCCGTGCTTCGGAGGGCACGTAAAAGGTCGGTCCCGGCTGTTGCCAAATTGACAGCAGTCGTTAAGCTATGACAGAGGCCTACGGGCGGCTTGAACAACTCTTGACAATAGGTTGGCTACCAACCAAACGAAAGGAAAAAAAAGAAGATTAATTTAATGTAGGTATTTCTTATGCATATTTAAAAAAAATATTAGGATTCACCCCTCCTTCTCCATATAAACTTTAACTGTGCCAAATTTCATACTTCGCCGTTCGCGCAATTTTCGTAAAAAGTTTTTGCTTCACGTATTAATATATAGATAGTTAGTAGTTACTAAGTTTTTGGCCAATAAAATTTGGCGCCATTGGTCAGAAAATACTTAAATGCAGTGCGTAGTTTACGTGGATGGCGTAGTAAACCACTAGTGTTCGTCTCGCCGTTGCCAATGCGCCGAGTGTTGTCGGTGCGAATCCCACACGGGACAAAACTATGTGTGATCGACAAATTTTTATTCCGAGCCTCGGTGTTCTTTGTTTCCATTGTTTGAATGTTTGTAAAGTCTCCTGCAACACAGGAATTATTCCTAGTGCGGGAGTTGTCTTTTTAAAAGGTAAAGAAAGAAAGAAGAAAGATAATCTCAATAACAACACTGCAACTCTGTGGCGGTACATCAGGAACAGAGCCTGCGAGGCAAACATTCTACAGGGGCAACTAAATTTATAGAGCATTTATAGATATTTCTAACTAAAATCAATATTCCTATTTATTATTGCTGATGTACTGTGCATCCATATTAAACGCACATTAGAAATCATAGGTACTAACAAATCTCTGCTATTCACATTTCAATAAAAGCGTTTCATTAACGCCTTACTGATGCAATCAATACGCAGCCTTAAGTTGTAAATGAGAGAAATATCTCGTCGGTAACAAAGAAGATAATGAAACGACAAGTTATATTCATTGTGGAGTTGAGAATTTGTTTAATCCATTTGTGGATTGAATGCGGGATTTTGTGGCACATTTTAATTAACATTAAGATTCTCATTATATCATTAAGTGCAAGCGAGGGTCGACTGTCTGTTTGGCCTAATTAACAATGACATGATGATGAATATGATGAAGGACACAGACACGAGACAGGGGAAGAGGCGAAGTCGTTTTAAGTATGTGAAAATTAAGAGACCTATTTAAAGAAATCCATTGTTTTGTAGCTGCTTTGTCGTGAATTTCGCTATAGGCCCTACGGTTGGCCTGGTATCTTCCGCTTTAGCTAGCTCACTTCATTAAATACTTATATAAACTTTGACCGAAATTATTATAACTAACCGATCTTTTATTACAATTAGGGTATATCACATACGTCGTTCGTGTACATATATGGTGAAAACACCCTTAATATTGTTACATTGCTGTCTGTATTAAACATTTACATACATAACTAGTAAAAAGAAAAAAGAAAGAAAGAAATCATTCTTTATTTCCACGAAACAATTGGAAAGACAACCAAATAAATATTTTGTATTCAAGTAGATATTATGACATTGTAGCAAAAAATGGTGTCCATTCAGCTTTGATGTTGCAATAATACTGACGTATTACCGCAACACTGATTTTCAATGGAGACCATTGTTACGTATGGACGTCAAGCCAACTGCATATAATATATAATTTCATGACATAAACAAAAATAAGAATATATTTTGTTAAAAAAAACAAAAACATATTAAAACCATAAACCCTAATCTACTACTAAACTTAATGAGCATTTATTGTCTCATGCGGTAACCATATTGCTGAAGTTACGTTTCCTTAGGGATAGAGATATGGGTCCTTTATGTCCCACACCGGTTAAAAATAGTAGAAACTCTTTACGTAGGTGGTGTCCAAGTTGACAAAGGTATTGGCTAGGGAATGCTCAGGTTTATCTACAGATACACTTTATACGGCTAAATGAACTCGCGTTGGTGTCAGTGAGCAACAGGGTTTCAGTAAAAATAGATATTGATGCTGAATCGTGTGTGTTTATTTTAAATATTATGTGTTACATCATAAGCATTCAGTGTATAGCGTGATATATGATAATCACAGTTATGGCCAATATAATGACAATTATATAAAATATTATAACACGGTATTTTCTTGATTTGATCGTGAATGTTTATGTTTGTACCATGTTTATCAGCCGGCATTTAATTAAAAAAGCTAATATTATGCCATCAGTTATTTTAGACTCCCGCAATGGTGGAACTTAAATGACGTAGAAATCCAAAACTGCTGGTTTCAATGCCTTAAAATTGCTGAATGTCCAAAAAAGTAACGTAAATAATCTAAAAATTAGACTTAGATAAAGAAATATAATTTCGAAATCTAATGTCTGAGCACACCTGATAGACAATTTTCGTTGACGTATAGTAAGGTAAGGTATACTGCCTTAATGTACGTCAACGAAAATTGTTTGACGTGAAAACTATAGACAAACTCTGGGCTTGTAACAAAAAGCAGTGGAACTAAAATTAGTTTACTAACATATACAATGGAATCAATAATACCTTTACTATTAATTGTGTGTAGGTGTTTTTGTTTACGGTCCAATGTTGTCCGTCTGCTGCGTATAATCGTTATAGAAATAACCCTCTGTTTATTCGAGCTTCATATGCAAATGTCATCACAATATTGTTTATGGTGACGCAAATAAAATGTATTAAACTGTATTGCTGACGTCATGCCGTTCTTTATTTAAATCTTTGAAAGAAACAAATAATAAGCTCAAATAACCTATCAATTATTGGAATGCCAGATATAATAGGACTAGGTGGTTCCCAATAATTGATCTGTCGTTTTCCTTAGTAGCTTTAGGGATTTATGTTATTTATATGGAGATTATCTCTAGTATATAGTATATAGGTATAGAGTACGGAAATGTGGTTTTCCGTACTAGAGTGCGGATGACCACAGATTGGTTGATTACTGGAAACTGCTGTTAATGATTAAGGAGGGGTCATCATGAGCGTAACCAGGTCAAACAAAACATTTTGATTTATTTTCTTATTAGCTCTACTCGTGATTACAAACACTCGAATATATATATCACTGTAACATCTACATAATATATTATATTATACTATACATTTTAAAATTAGTTGATGATTTTAATTAACACCATATTAAAATGATTATATTAATTTTAAAAAACACTCAATGTTATATACTTATTTACATAATCTCACGTCAAAATCCCAAAGGTGTAGGCATTACTCACATTCAACAACTACAATTTTTGGTCCCTCGTAATAGGAAGCGTGACTATTGACGACTATCAGCATAGTTCTAGACTAGGTATCTACTACTACTGAGGATTTCTTGACAAAGCTAACCAATAACGTTTTGCCTGACCCGGGAATCGATCCCAAGATCCTGTGCCCAGCTGTTGCAATCTCTCATACTTACAGGCTATGACAATATCAATTGTTAATCCAAACTTACCTTAATATATCACTAAAAACCTCCAAATTGATTTAAATATAAAGGACTTGTTTTTCCCCGCGGTTTCACCCGCGTAAGTCCCGTTCCCGTGGGAATATTGGGATAAAAAGCCTATGTGTGAATCCAGGTCTCCAGCAATCTACATACCAAATTTCATCGCAATCGGTCCAGTAGTTTTGGCGTGAAAGAGTAACAAACATCCATACATCCATACAAACTTTCGCGTTTATAATATTAGTAAGGATTTAAATATACACACAGGCAAACATACAAAAAAATCAGCTTAAGATCGATACTTATATAAAAAAGCTGAAGACATGGTTAGTTTTTATTTGATAGCTATAATCTCTGGAACTACCAGCTGGATTTGAAAATTATTTATACTAGCTTTTGTCCTCGACTTCACTCGTATATATGTAGGTTAGATTAGTAACAGGTGCGAGATGACCTCCAGCCACACTGAGGTTTGACCTGGGGGTGATGGGCTTCGTAGGCCTGCCCGCCATCCGATCAGCACCAGATCCGAGAAGCGGCGTGCGTGTTCCCACGCACGCTCTGTGTCGTGTCCGTCTACACTCTAGAAGGAGGACAGTAAGGCTTTTAAAAGTGAGAAGTGCCTAAAGGGTAGGTCTTGTTGTGTAGTGGCCTGCCGTTTCATAAGGCGGGCCGAAACCTCGGCGGGGTCGCGACCGCATGTGAAAGTGATTCGCGCGGCCCAGTAGATTACGGTTTTGTCGAGGAACACCGTGGTAGGTTTAGTCGGTATTACCGGGAGATCCATTATCATCATTACCATCTTTCTATTACTCCGGTGAGTCCGACATAACAATGCAATCCCCAAGATTAAAATTGAAAAAAAGTGACTTTAGTTTTTTACTGGATGGAAGGTATGTCTTTGTCTTTATGTCCTTTTCTGTTCCTCTGACAACGTGTATGCGAAATTCATGTCAAGTAGTCAAAGCATAAAATTGAAACGAACAGACAATCAAACTCTCATATTCGCATTTATAATATTTAGTTAAGATTGCATTATTAAGCCCAATTCTTGAGGAATATAATATTTGTTTTATATAATATTTCGCTACGAGCCACGGAAGCGGAGCAGTAATCATAGACGTGGAACCGCGGAAGATAGCTAGTTATAATATGTATAAAATAAAAACGCTTATATTACCAAGACTGGTTTCTTCTGACAAAATTAAAGCAGTTTCCTAAATACATTCCCAAAAACATTAAGTGAACGTAATTCAGATTATTTGAATAGGAATTAATAGCATTTGAATGAACTAATCTCCTTTATTCGTCGGCTGATACGGACAGGTACTTAAATAGCACGGAATGAAGCCTCTTTTGTTTGTGGCGAGTCGAGTATGTCCTACCTTTTTAATGTTCCATTGTTTTGCGTTTTTAAATTAGAACTTATTTCTTAGAAATATTTAAATGGTACTTTGGAACGACATACTTCGGTAGCTAGTGCTTAATAAGCTCTACTTAGAAGGTACAGGTACTTCATGAAAAATAAAAGCATCTGATAGGCTAGGATTATTAGCCTAATTGTTTCCAAACGTATAAGATAAGAGTCGGCTAAATGTAGAATACGAAACGACAACTACCTAAATTCTAAAAAGAGATTGCATATTGCCAGATATAACATAAAATATTAAAAAGAAAAATTATAGTCAATATTATTGATCGTAAAATGCAAATATATTTAATGCAACATTTTGCCAATATTTATTAGGTTGATTTGTTATTATTTTTATACTTACCATTTTCTGTCTGACGTGGTGGTTTATGTGGCTGCGGCGCTTGGTGTCTCGGGTTCGATTCACGGGTCAGGCGAAAAGGTTTTGTTTCGGGATTTTTGTCAAAAAATCTCTGTATTGAGTCTAGTACCATGCCCGATAAAACCTATAAGACGCCTCCTCTTACATGGAACCTAGAACCATACCTGGCAAAATGTGGATGTAATGCCTCGATGGCGTAGTAGTTAGTGTAACCGACTTGCTACGCCTGAGATCGCGGTTTCGATTTCCGCACAAGTCAAACATTTGTGTGCATGGACATGGATGTTTGTCTTGGTCTGGGTGTTTCTATGTATAATATGTATGTATTTACAAAGAGAAAATATATATGTATGTTTATCCAATGTCTAGTACCCATAGTACAAGCTCTGCTTAGTTTGGGCTAGATGGTGTTGTATGTATGTGGTAGAATATTATTATTATTAAATAAATACACATATGCCTACCCCTTCGGGGATATAGCTGTGAGATATTTATGTATGTATGTATGTATTTTAATTGAAATTAAAACTACTTTATACGAATATTGGTGCCAATTCTGTTGTCACAAAATTCTCTTATCTTAGCTAAAAATCTCTAAAATTCACCATTGTCGCGTTTTTATTTTAGAACACTTTTATTACATCATTTTGAAACTATAACACTACTATTATTGAATTCTACTACAATTTAAGCTATTTCAATTATGTAATTAAAACTATTCATATTTAAGTTTATTACTTTTCCCTGACATTTCGGTTGCTTTACAGCAGCCATGGTCACGGGGAAAGCACGTATAAAGTAATTTTAATTTGAATGTATAATATTGGCGTAAACGTTAGACAATATTATGAATTTTTATTTTAAAGTACGATATTTCTCTGCTTACGTAGATTTGCCCATAAATCTCGGGCACGATCGATGTCGTGCCGCTTGTCCCTTGTCTCTGACAGCTTCCGGCCTCTTTGATTTGGCCATCCATCTAGTGGCGGCTCGACTCTGTTTGTTTACTACGAAATTTATTTTCTTGGTTGGGTTAAAATTTCATATATAACTAAACAGCTTTATAGGTTATAAGAGATGAGCTAAAAATAAGTTATAAGTTGGCTAGCAATGAGTAGAGAATTTAAAGTTTATAAATTTGTCTATTTTATGAGTAAGTTTAGAATTAATTGACCAAGAGAGACTAAGAGCGTTGCTGCAGCCAGCTTAGTAAATGTTCTGGGGAGTTACTGTCATAAAATGAACTTTTTGTATAATAGATCTACTATGTCGAATTATAGAGAGCAGATCTTGTTTGAAATCTGGAAATCTTATAAAAAGCACTTATTTTAATTCGATATATAGCCAAAAATGTCTACTATGTAAGAGTAAGCCCCTTGACTGGTAAGTAAGCGTCGCAAAGCTAGATTTTTTATGGTCTTGTCACTGCGGATGTGTGTATACCTAAGTGGAGATTGGGCTTTCGCTAGCAATGAATACGGTCGCGAACAACTATTAATACGTATAACTCTTTTTAATTATAAATTTAACATTATTTAATATTGTCTTCTGTTTACGGGAATGTTATTCATTAAAATTAAATTACTATATACGGATTTTATCGCGTTGTTTATTTAACACTGTACCTTTTACATTACAAGATGCAGGTGTCTATAAAATAGATTGTGACTGCGGACTCTCATACATTGGTCAAACCAAGAGAAGCGTAGGCACCCGCATAAAAGAACACAAAGCTGATGTAAAACACCAATTCTCGTTGATGTCTGCTGTGTGTGAACATGTACAACAGGGGACCAACCACTACCTGAGATTTGACAAACCATAGATTCTCGCTAAAGAACACCGATTCCTACCAAGGATGCTTCGCGAGGCTATTGAAATCAAAAAACATCCCAATTTCAATAGAGAAGATGGTTGGAATGTACCACCAGCTTGGGATCCAGTAATTCAAATAAAATCCAAGAAGAAGCAAACCACAGCTAGACTTCATGATACTTTGAGCTCATTCTGCGTAAATAGAAACACCAAAAGTTAAATTATGTTCGGGTACTTTGAAATAAGTGCACTAGAACATTGAGACAACTACCATCTTAGTCTCCCCGTGACCATGGCTGCTGAAAAGCAACCGAAATGTCGGGGAAAGTGTAATCTTAAATATAAATAGATTTAATAGTTTTAATAATTTTATTAGCTTATAAATTAGTAAAATTCAATAGTAGTAGTAGTGTAACAGTTTTCAAAATTATATAATAGGTACAGTGTTAAATAAACAACGCGATAAAATCCGTATAATTATAGTAGTTTAATTTCAATTAACATTATTTACCACTTTCATAACGTCTTGAGCAGCAGCGGCTCGCCGGCGGCATGACACTATTATTCTCAAATTATATCTAGCATTACCTTAATACTGATTCAGATCAATGTAATTTAATTTAAACAAAATATAACAATTGTAAGTTTCGCATATGTTTTACAATCAGCGCTTCTACTTCCTTTCTACATCACTGTGAATTCATAGCCTTACATTTCTAATCTCTATAACTTCTTGTTGTGACGTAGAACGTAGGGTACTCATTTAGTTGAGTGGATGGATCTAAGGCATTGTTTTCCTGGGACACTCGTGTAAGTGGAGCCTGGACAAGTAAGGGACGATTACTTAAGTAGTTGATGTGCAAAATTATTGTGTTTGTATGTTTGTATAGATGTTATGCCTTGTACTAAGGAATAACATATTAGGTTTTCAATAACTTAATTGCTCGAATATTAGCTTACTAATTTGTGCCAACGGCTTCACTCGCGTTAATATATATATTGATAATAAGTTTCTATCCTTTGAGAACAGTAGGTACGCTATGTCCCTTTCTATACATTCCCAGACTATACTAGTATAAGAAATTTCATGATGATCGATCGAGTAGTTGAGGCCTGAAAGCGTAACAAACCAACAAATAAATTCACATTCGGTTTTTTAATATTACGTTTAATCTCTTCATCGTTGAATAAATACTCGATTGCTCATAAAAAGCTCCGGCGTTGAGTATTGGCTTAACACATGAAACGCCTGTTTTAGTCGGTGATCATTTCACCCATTTAAGTCATTATTTGCTTTCTGATCATGTATCTTTTTCGTTGGATCTTCTAAATATTATAAAAGTTATAAAGAAGCATAGGATTTGAATTTTCTGGTAACTGTACCATAATAAAGACGTTACTTACAGGTTCGATGTTAGTGTTTCACGCCAAAGGTACCTATTTGATTGTTTAGAATTTCTTAGTGCTAAAAGCATAGTGTGTTATAGTATATAAGCATAGCCAAGGCATTAATAATATATTTGATTCATCAAAACCGATTAAGTCGTTCTTAGATATAGCTTGACCTCCCTTTAATATGAGCGTCCATAAAAAGTGGAATTTAACATTGTTGGTTAATGCTTTTGCATATTTACTTGGAAATATTGCATAAAATAGGATTAAGAGGTATCCAACAATAAGCAAAGTAATGATGACTGGTTATATAAATAGACTCGTGGTCATTTATATAACGGGTCGATGTGCACCACTTATTGGCAAGAGTAGAGTGTATAATATTGTCTGTATTGTAAAGGAGCTAGAATAAAAAGTGGTTATACATCGATTAGCCTATTACTTATGACAACTTTATTTTATAATTTATATACAGAAGCTGTTGGTGTACCTTTATTAAATAAATAAATAAAATAAAATAAATTATCTTAAGCATTTAGTATCCACTAAATTAAACTTTGTGTTTGTTATTTTATACATGTATGGTGACGTACACAACAGTTGTTTGTGATGTTCAAAAGTTCTATTAGATGATAAAATTTTGCTCGCAGCAGATATAAAAAAAAGCGGCCAAGTGCGAGTCGGACTCGCCCATGAAGGGTTCCGTAGCAGCAAGTAACATAATATAAAAGTTCTTGTAGTTCGTTGTAACTTTGATCGATGTTTTAATAATAGTGTATTTTTTTAAAAATTAAGTTATTGATAAGTAAATTTCGGTTTACGATTTATGACGTATTAAAAAAAAATTACTTACTAGATCTCGTTCAAACCAATTTTCGGTGGAAATTTACATGGTAATGTACATCATATATTTATTTTAGTTTTATGATTTTTTTATTTTAGAAGTTACAGGGGGGGAAGGGGACACATTTTACCTCTTTGGAAGTGTCTCTCGCGCAAACTATTTAGTTTAGAAAAAATGATTTTAGAAACCTAAATATCATTTTTGAAGACCTGTCCATAGATACTGCACAAGTAAGGGTTTGATGGAAAAATATTTTTGAGTTTCACTTCTAAGTATGGGGAACCCCCAAAATATATTGTTTTTATTCTATTTTTGAGTGAAAATCTCAATGCGTTTCACAGAATACATCTACTTACCATGTTTCAACAGCATAGTTCTTATAGTTTCGGAAAAAAGGAGCTGTGACATACGGACGGACAGACAGACAGATAGACACGACGAATCCATAAGGGTTTCGTTTTTTGCCATTTGGCTACGGAACCCTAAAAAGCAATCGTAAAGTTCGGTTGACCTAAAGGTCACCTTACGCTATCCGTTAACCATATTTACAGTTGTCTTCGCGAACTTTATAGACTTTGTACGATTATTTATAAAACTATTATATAACCTTAGTTTTTGAAATATCTTTATAGCGAGTTTATATATCTTCTTAAGGCCTTTGCACTTGGCTGAACCTAGCAACAAACATAAATTCATTAACTTCAGTATACTCACAAGCCAATAAACGTTTACGTTTATAAATATGCATTTTATTTTTGAATCATAAATAGTTTCTGGGTGGTAAATTGATTGCTATCTATTTATTAAGAAAGCTATATCTAAATAAATAATTCCTTTAATAGACATTTTATATAGTTAAAGTTAAGACATAAATAAAAAAATATTTAAGCTATTGTTATTAAAGTTCCATCTCCTTACAGCTTCTTGTTTGTTTTTAGTATCTTACATTGTATAATCACACAAATATAACGTTATTTTACTTGGGCGTCAGCCCACGACAACCAAAACAGTTGAGTCCTTAGACGGTCAAGATAGATTACTACTGTTATATCAAATGAAATGAGCTATTCTTTTAGACAGATAGTACACCTGGGATATAAAATGAAATTCCGACGGAAAAGCTATCAAAATTTACTTCATACCTTTGTTCTACAAAGAACCACTGGGGAATTTTTAAATGAATTGATTTAGTTATTTGCTTTCCTTTAATGTTACTATAGATGGATACCGAATCTTGGTGCAAGATAAAAATAAGCTAAATAAACTGAATAAACTTCAACTTGATTTGAGAATGTTATACAAAAACTGTTTAGAGGTGTAGTTACCTAAATCTGAATGGTACAGTCTAACAGAAATATTAGAAAACATACTTAGACTTTGGTCAGAATGACCCACACTGAACAAAGGGCAGGCACTCACGTAGCAGTACCACTGGCAGTACTGCAGTGTCTGCGATATTCGGCTGTCACCGCTCAAGCGTGAGCGAGAAGTACTCACACATAGATTATGCATAGTGTCATCTTTGTCTCGTTCTCGTTAAGTGCAGCCCTACAATAAATGAAACTATAAACAGCAATAATGCAAGGGTGGTATATTTTAATCCAACTCGGTTGCTATGAATTACTTTTGTTATTTATATCATTTAATACAAATAAAACGTTATGTAAACTGAAAACAGTTGTTGTATATTAGAACATTACCAAATAGCTTGTGACGTTACTGAACGCACCCAGGGTTACAGATGACCTTGAAAGGACGCCCGCTTTCAGAATAAGATTTACTAGAATAGAAATGGTTTGATAATTTTGAAACGAAATTGTTTTGAAATTTGAAAATAAAATTGAATTTATAAAATAATTATTTACACACACATATACAATAGAATTAGAACTAGCCTTTTGTATTTCATTGACATTTAGTTAGTTCATTCCATAGGTATCTTGTAATATTCAGCAAACCTATTACTGTGGTGCTAGGAATTGCCTCTCACGAAGATATTTTGTCTGGTCCGGGAATCGAACCTGAAATCTCGCGATCTAAGAGCTATGTGCTAACTTATGCTACATGGTTCACGAGGCAGATATTTCTTAATTGTTGCAAAGTTTAGCTTCATGGTAGTAATAATCCGATTATTAGATCCTATACACGATCTACGTTTAATAATTAATGTAATATAAGTATACAGGGTGATTTTGAAATCGTGTAATTCCTTTTAACCACGCACTCTACTGGTGATATAGAATAACCCTGACAATATTTTTTCTTAATTAGAATAATGGTTTCGGCAAAATTAGAGCACAGATTTTTTTCATGAAATGATTTCAAATAGTCATATTTTAACCACCTGACACAATCTTAATATTTTACTAATTTAAAAATAATAACATAACAATAACTGATGTCGTAAATAATAAGGGGCAATAAAAAGGACCGCCCGTTATTATTTACGACATTAATTATTAGTATGTTTTTTTATTTTAATTAGAAAAAAAATAAAATTGCCTCGGTTGGTTAACATATGACTATCTGACAACATTTCACGAAAAAAATGGAACAATAAATTTTCAAAAAAAATAATTCTAATTAAATAAAAATATGGTCAGGGTTATTCTATATCACCAGTAGAATGCGTGGTTAAAAGGAATTACACGATTTCAAAATCACCCTGTATACATTATACAAAGTCTTGATCTGTATTCTTGCCTAATTTTGGAGAAATAAAGTATCGACCTCGCCACGAAGGGCGCATAATTACATACCTATATAAATATATAAGTTAAGCACGTATTGTTTTACTATAAGTATAATATTCCGATGACATAGTCGAAAACGCGGTTAGTGATTTTGTTTTGTGTATTCCATTTAAAAATTATATCTAATAATATTTAAGAGCAACATTAAAGTCCTTGGCAACACAACTTTTATTTTTTTATTGGGTACAGACTATTAATTATACGTTCCTATGAGGAAAGTTTCGTATTAAAACAACCTTGTCTTGAAATAGTCTAAATAAATTACAACAACTTTTAACCAACAATATGGTGACCTTTATTATAGTCTGCAAGTCGATTTGTTTATTTTTAATACATTTACTTCAGGAAGGTTCCTTGTTTCTTTTTCATCGTAAATCGCACCAGGCTTTTAGGTGATTGTTTAGCAGACGAGCCTTACAAGTATACACAGAAAGATTAGGTCTTGTTATTATTACCTGTGGGTCATACTACATTTTATTCTTTACTTTCTATAAGACATCAGGTGTGCGCTCCAGTTTCACCCGCTTTGCTCCTAAGAGTCTTAGTGTAATGTTAGACAGTCTATAACATTCCTCCCTAAATATTTTATAGTCTATAATATACAAAATTAACCTCAAATCTGATTTGCAGTTTCAGTGATTCGGAGACGTGAGTTTATACATGTATGTAAATAACAATTAGTTTTAAGGTATTAGTCAATACAAAAATTGTCAATGAGTTGACATAATGGCATATCATAATAAAATGTTTTTTTTTTTATTTTTTTATTTTTTTGTTTTTTTTTTATTTTACTGAACTACAGCAAAAAAACTTTAACCAATTAAGAAGCCAAATTCTCGCGATAGAGCGGCTATACAGTTGAACATCTAGACTTAAACACCGGCAGCCCAATTGTTAAGATAAATCGAGAATAAAATAATAGCTATAACAAATTTGAATTGGCTTCCAATTGCGCTATTGACGAGTACCCACATCCTAATGGTAAACTCAGCTTAGCTGCATAGTGTAGCGCTAAACAAGAAGTCTAGTAATTTGCAACCCCTTCTAGTAACTTGCTTTAAGAAATATGAAGAGTCCGCCTTAAAGGAATATTCGGTGTATAAATTATAGACACTTCTAGTGCTCAACTAATCTCTGTTCAGTAGTGACGTAATAGCGAGTAGGCAGGGCAGATTTCTCCGGCTTCGTCGCATAACGTCGCGTTTACGCACTATTATTGTTTTACGCTTGACCGTCTGGGATATCGATGATTTTCTAAAGTGCTTCTGATATATAGGCATGCTAACAAAATTGATAGAAAACTAACTATAAGCATAATATAGTTTGTGATATAATTCAAAGGTTCCGAATAACTTTTGCAGAACCAATTAAACTATCCTCTATTAAACTCGGGACCGACCAAAGTGATATGCTATTTTATGCAAAAGCTGTCACTTTGTTTTACACTATCCAAAAATCAGACAACATTTCATAATCATTATATACTAGTACTGTTTGTATATTGCAGGCAGAACTTGAGAGCTAGGAGTATTGCGGTATTAAACAGGAATTTCGGTAAAAATGAAAAAGGTTGACGGAAGAAATCTTTTGTCGTACAGACTATCTTAGCCATACAACCTTGTGCTGTATTTCTATGATGAGTAGTGTCTCCAGACTCCTTCAAGAGATAGTTAACTGTCATCAGAACGTCTCTGGAGTGGCAAGTGCTTATAGGGTACGATGACCAGTGAACACCAAGTGGGTCATATGCTTGTCTCATCGATTTTTTTATGTTATTCTTAAAGGGTATATGTTAAATGCAGAGCAGAATCAAAGTGGCGTACATTTTGTAGACATTATACAAAATACTACGAGTATATAAGTCAAGTAGTCAATGCTTGAAAGCTAAAACATCGGCAATTTCGCGATTACATATCCTAAATGTTGTCCATACATACCATCTAAAAAGCGCAATCGTAATTTAGAGACATAGTTCTGTGTATTCAGGTAGCTCAAATTTGTAGGTACTCTTAATACACTCATTATATATTACGGTATACCCACAACAACCCCGCAAATCAATTCAATTACATTTATCCACTTTATCCTCAGACCGTAATACGCGCTGTAATATAATAAAATAAAGCAAAACAATTGTTAATTTAGAGAGTGCAGTCACGTCGGCCAAGTTTCCTACGGTAATGAGAAAAGGCAGATCAGGACGTGCGAATTGTTGTGACTATTGTCCAGATTTGAAGCGAAGCGAAAGCGATAGTGCTTACACAATGGCTGTTGAAACTTTTGATGATAATAGTTCCGTTGTATGAACTATAGTTCAAGCCACTAAATAAAGTTATGATTGTTGTGAATTTAAGATAATAAAAGCAATGACAAAAGCTGCAAAGCTATATGTCCAATACAAAAATGTATATATCTGAAATTCGGGTAAACAAAATATTAAGAATATACTGTGAAGACCTTACATTTATTTCATTCAAAGTGATATAACTTCGTGGTTGAGACCATTTCACTGCAGGGTTTAGGATGACCAAAGCGTTATCTCATATGTTTCATGGTACCTCTAGTACCTAAAACAGGCCCGAAACTTTGGCATGTATGTTTCATCGTATGCCGATTCGTTTATTACGTGATTCGTTACCGATTCATTAAACTAAGAATGCTTCAATTATTTAAATAAAATCTACAATTATTTTGCAACCATAATATAACGACATCTTGCTGTTACTAAACGTAGAGTATAGTAACAATTTTATAAAGCCAATTTTGTTTTACTTGTCCATGAACAAAATTAATCCAAGGATGCTTAATTTACATAACGTTTGCGATTTTGTGATTAGTTTAGCATCACCTGTTCACTAATATATCTATAATAAACTGTAATTAAAAATATATGAAAACAAAGTAAGACATACTAAAATATTTAATATTGTCATAGGCATAATATTTTGTTTGTCGTTCCATCGCGTTGCACCGTGGCGCGTGCTAAGTCACTGATACCGCGCATCCTCGCTGCACTCAATGCTATGTTGAGATCTGACTGTGACTTGTTTGTGAATAATAACAATATATCCAGCTATCTGGATATATTGTTGAAATTTCTGCGTTTTTATGAGAAGAGTTGATGATTATTTTTTACTTTTATGTTTAACTTTGTTTAAACCAGTAATTATTTTAATTTTGTTTATTTTTTCCAAACAATAATTGTTTTAATGTCTATATTTTTATGATTTTATTATTGTAATTGTAAAAAAGCGGCAGGTTGTGTAGTTATAAAAAGGAAACCAAATAAATTGTATAGTTTAGCTTAGCGTCATATAGCGTATTTTCACTAGTGTGTTGCGTACCGAAGTTATTGGATATTCGTGGCGGCCACAAGAGAGAGATCCTTCACTGAAAAAAGATTCCAAGCACTTACGCCTACTCTAGTTATTCGAATTGGTTTCACTCGAATTAGAATGCCGTTGTTATCTTCACGCAATCTTTCGTTAAATTCTCGCACCATCCGTTCTTTTATTTGTATTCAAAGTCAAAACGAGGAGAATATGAAGTAGCTGCTGACTGCTGTAAAGTCGGAACGGAATACTATCGGGATGACAGTTCAAAATACCTTAAACAAATAATATTGTGTCTTTATTTTTCTTCCCTCATGATAAAATTATGTTATGATTAATCACAATAACAATCGAAATATGTTGACCCCCATTGATTTCAGTTTTTCGCCACAAAAATTGTAGAGTCTACACAACAAAAAAATCGTGAAAATGGTATTTATTTTCATTTCATGTTCATTCTAGAAATTATTTTCGTAGTAGTGGTTCAGAGATAGAACAGCCACGTATGCCGATACCGCTGTTTCACAAGTAAATTCGGTGATTTGGTGTTACGAGCCTCTTACTGATGAGGACCTTAAGTGTGTAATGTAATTTGTGAACAATTGGAACCAAGCAAATCTAGGTTTGCCAATTCGCTGGTTTTTGATGATCACTTATATCGAGAGGAGCTTAAGAGAATTAGTACCCGCATAGAGTTAATGACAAAGTCTGCAGATGACGCAGAACTTACTAAGTGTAGGTAGGTGAAACTGCAATAGTCTGAACTGATAAAGTGGCTACTTAAACTGGTCATCTATGCTCGCACAAAAAAAAACTAATGTACCCAAAATTATCGATAACAACTGTTGTCGGTTTTGGATAAATACTAGTTTTATTTATTTGTTTATTTTTCTTGTTATGTAGTTTTATAAACTGACGCACAACTAGATACCAGCCTCCTTATTTGAAAAAAAGTTTAATGATATAGTCAACTATGCCTGTCCAGTGTAAATTAGCAGATTTTGAACAGAGTTTTAAAGTAACTTGTTTAGAATTCTTAGATATGCAGAATTTCATACGATGTTTTCTTTCATAGTTATAATGAGCGATAAAACATTGAGTAAAAGAGTAACAAATGTTTTTTTTTAGAATAGGATAGAATAAATTTTATTTGCATTGATTGTAGGTACATGAAATATAGATGTTAACAAGATATCTGATCCTTATACAATCTACCTTGAATAGGCATGCAAACATTTAGATGATAAATTAAAATGCATCAAGATATAAACAATAAATAACCAAATTAATAAAATTCGAAATCAGTCAACAAATTAGTAAACTAAATGTTTGGAATTACAAATTATAATTCATAATAAAATTATAAATATAATGGTGAATAGGTATAATTGTAAGCTATAATAATTAAAATTAGGAAAATAGATTAAATGTCAAATAAGCGTAAGTAATGTCAAAAACGAATAATCTCAAATAATGTTAAAGTTTACCATTTAAAAAGTCATTTATTGAATAATAACACTTATTTAATAGAAGTGCAGTCAATTTGTTTTTGAATGTATGTATTGTACCATTTTTATAGTGTCGGGTATTTTATTATAAATGACAGGCGCCATACCGAAAACATATTTCTTAAGTAAAGCGGTATTATAACCACCAGCTAGCAACAAATTTTTTTGGACGTCGATAGCTTAGAACATTTTTTATAATAAAAACGAGCCATGCTACGTGAGGGCAGCGGCATTTAGAAACTAGTTAATATACAGTGTGATTTTGAAATCGTGTAATTCCTTTTAACCACCATTAGAATTATGTTTTTGGAAAAATTTATGTACTGATTAAAAATGATACATTAATTTTTCAAAAAAGTAATACTAATGAAAAGCAATATGGTCAGGGTTATTCTATACCACCAGTAGAAAGCGTGATTAAAAGGAATTACACGATTTCAAAATCAACCTGTATATTGTTATTATTATAGCCTCCCATAGTTTTTTAGAGCACAACTATGTGTAGAGGATAGGCAAGTAAACCCGTTCATGTTTATATTAATCCTTATGTGTTATGTGAGGCATAATTTCTGGGTACTGTGATAATATTATATGTATAGCCGTTAGTGAACGCCTACGCAATATATCATACCACTTAGTAACTGATATGTATTGTGCTATGTAAAACAGAAAGACGTAGTCGTGGCTTATAATGTAGATCATATTTCGTAGGTTTATTTATTTAATTTACCAACAGTTGTATACAAAAATTCATTTACACATAATACAATTAATAGGTTTAAAACTAATTGCACAACATAAAAGGTGAATACAGCATGCATTTCAATGTTTGTTACAAAACTGTTTAATTTAAAGGCGGAGTAATTACTAGGTTTTGGGAGCTTTAGTCTCAAAAACTATCACTACCTATTACTGAGACATGACCTATTCTTATAAAATGCTTTAAATGTTTCGTTAGTCTAGAACTAGGATTCTGTTTTTTTTTAGCCGTTATCTCCGGTTCTTAAAAAGTGATTTGAAGAATAACTACTTGTGGAACACACAATTTTTTGTCTCGTGTCTGGATCGAACCTACAGCTCTTGGCTAGTGGCAGTGGCGAAGTGACCACATAAACTACTACGCACTATATTCTTTAAAGGCTTCCACAAGAGCTATACGTATTTAATATTACTAAACTTTTAATATTATAATATACTGCAACTATACAAAAACAAATCCGCATCTATTTAATAATTTATCAGATGTTGTCATACGCAATAGACGTATAAACATATTAAATAAAATAAAATGAAAATATTTAACAAACTGCCAGAGACAATTAAAACATTAAACATAAGCCTTTTTAAAAATAAATTAAGAATATTGTTGGCTGAAAAGTGTTACTATTCCATCACAGACTTTCTTAACGACACAATTTAATGTGTTAAATTAAGTATTGTTATTTTATAGATCTTTTATTATTTATCTTTTCATTACAGTTTATTATTAATATGTAAATATTTGTACGCCAATATTGGCAAGGCACAGAACTGCACTTTTTATTTTTTTGTAACATCCTTTAAACCTGTGTTTATCAAATAAACGTAATTTAAATTTGAATTATAAGCGTGAGGCTATTCTGTGTTGTTTTGTCATGTAATATATATGAACTTCTTTATATATAGCAAATGGGCAGTACCATGCTATTCAATACATAAATATAAGTAACATCTTTCAACTTTTTACCTTCTACGATACAGGAGAAATACAAAATAAGCAAATATAACAAAAGACCAGCCCTTCTACCATTATAGAGAGACTTTGCTTCAAAAGATTTCTTTTATATTGGACTAAAAGTAAATGAAGCAGACATATTTGTTGCTTTAGCTAAAAGTATTGTATTGGCGCTATTAGAACCTGCCCGTCTTAGTACTTAACTCGGATTAAAGTTAGTATTAGATATAGATTACCTGAAAGCCTGAAAGACAACTTCAACTCAGCCTGGCCCGGCTTTGGCCGAGTTGAACATATAATATTTATTTATTTATTTAAAAACTTTATGCACAAAACAAAACAGTTTGTCAAACATTCTCTACCAGTCCATCGTAGGGTGATGCAGAGATAAAAAGAAGTAGGTGCTACGCATGTATAAATATATCATATAATTTAAATAAAGTATAAACTAATATATACATATAAATATATAGACGCCTACATACATATATATCTATAAACATACATACGTAACTTATTACTGATGAGATGGAACAGATAAACTATCAAGGAAGAGAGCACGCAATTTTAACTTGAAAGTGCAACGGATTGTGGACATCCTGTCTTCACGAGGGACCGCATTTCAAAGTAAAACGGACTGGACGAAGAAGGAAGAATATAGGAAAAGATGTATGGGAGGGACAAAGTAAGAGTAGGTTATTGGAAGAAGGAAGATTTCTATCATGATTGGAACATATGTATTGGAAAAGGCAGGTTAAATAAGTGGTGGCATTTGGTGAGGTTAGAATAGAAAATAATATTGTAAGGGCACGCAAACTAAGGTTTTGACGAATGGGTAACCATTTTAAAGTGGATCTATAAGATGAAATATAATCACATTTACGAAGATTATAAATGAAACGAATGCAGTTATTTAGAAGTCAGTTATATTTATTGAGTAGATCTGCATCAGGTCATAGTAACACACATCGCCATAGTCAATTAATGGAAAGATCAAAGTCTGCACAAGCATTATTTTCGTCTTAGATGGGAGAAAAAATTTTAGGCGATACAAGGCGCTTAGCGTTGCCTTTACTTTTTGACTGACACTAGTAACTTGAGCTTGCTAATTTAAATTGCAGTCAATGAGAAAACCCAGATCCTTTACAGTAGGACTGAATGGTATAGGTGTCCATCATATACAATAGGCGGTAAAGTACGTCCAGCCTCCTTATCAGTCATTGACTTCCAACTAAAATTGACTGACACTTAGTCGGGTTAACAAACAATCCAAATCTGCAATACCACCTTCTAATTGCTTCAAGATCATCATTTACTTAAGAAACGGTTTCAGATAGTAATCTATATAGATAATTCTACAGTGTCTTGAGCATACATCTGCAAGTCATCGGCATAAAGATGATACGTGCACTGAAGATTCTGAGTTATGAAGTTAATAAATAGAGAAAATAGTAACGGAGATAGAATGCCGCCTTGAGGAACACCAGAGTTGAGGTCATTCCAAGGCGATGATGTATCATGGATGCCTACTGACTGCTGGCGCCCCTGAAGATATGTCGAGAACCATTCAAGTACACCAGGTGAGATATTAAGATGGGATAGGATCACTAGTAAGATGTCGTGGCTGACGGTATTACAGGTGTTCGAGAAGTCAACCAAGGCCAACACAGTGACTTTGGTATCCTCCATTCCCACCCTGATATCGCCAGTTACTTTAAGGAGTGCGGAAGTAGTGCTGTGCCCAGGCCTGAAGCCAGATTGGAGAGGACTCAATAGGTTATTCAGGTTCACAAACTGTGCAAGTTGTTTGTGTACTCTGGCCTCGAGCACTTAAGAATGGATATGGGTCGGTAGTGGTTTGGAAGGGAAGGACCAGGTACTTTAGGAAGAGGGATGATAACGGCATTACGCTTCAAGGATGGAGAAATCCCTTTATCAAGGGAAAAATTGACGATATGGGATATAGCGGGAAGGAGTTGATCGGATTGAGTTGATGTCTTGCTATGCCACCTCCGCCTGGCCCGAGTAAACGTGGCAGACCCAAGAAAAAATGCTGGTTTGACGTCGTAAGAGATGACATGCGTGCCAACAACCTCACACCACAGGATGCTAAAGATCTGTGCGAAATGGAGGAGACTTAGTGGGAAAGCGGACCCTGGGTTTCAACGCCAACGCCGCGGATGCAACCGGGACAAACGCTAAGATGAAGAAGAAGAAGTTGATCAAGAATTGGTGTGATCATAGGGTGACTAATACCATCACAGCCCACAGCATTAGACTTGATCGACAAGATTATCTTTTTGATCTCACCTGGTTCTGGTGAAAACGGAAAAGGGTTCAATATTGGGCCTGGATAGGTTGGATAAGTAATCGACAGTACGACGCTTGATTGGTTGATCCAGCAAAATAGATGAGTTGAAATGTTGATTGATATCATCCAAATCAATCGTCGTACGTGGATCACTTTGTTGGTTTTTGCCAATGCCTAGGGTTCCAAGAAACCGCCAGATATAAGCAGCAGTTGAGGATGTTATATCATCGAGAATATGTATGGTGGCAATTGGTATTACATATCACCTGATTACACCGATTCCTTGCACCCTTATAAAGAGCCGAGTTGTCATCACAACGATCCTTTTTAAAATGCGAAGTGCTCGATCCCTGCGCCACATCGCCATCCGAATACCCCTCGATATCCAAGGGGTGGGAGGGCGCGTCACCTTAATTCGACGTACAGGAGCGTGGACGTTAAGAAGGTTCACAGCGACGTTATTAAAACCAACCTTTAGGTCCACCGTGGCAGCTGTCTCTAAAAGTTCCCAATTAAGAGCAGAAGCATCCTTACGTAGCTTTTTCACGTCCATCCGCCCAAAACAACGCCTGTGCAGAATTTTTGGACAGGGTTTGGGTGGTTTAAGTTTACAGGAAGGAAATATTAGGAGAGGGAACATTAGGTCATGATGGAAAAATCCAGGAGCCAGGTGTTGATCATGACGGTGGACTAAGGTAGGGGCAGAGGTGAGAATAAGATCCATCTAGGTATCGATCCCATCAATGTTGTGGTAGGGTGCATTTAAAGGTAAAACGTGTAGACTGGCGGCTTCTATGATTTGGAGGAGTTTACGGAAACGCAAGGAATGGTGATATAGGAAGTGAGTGTTAAAATCGCCCATGATGATATGATGTGAGTACTCTGACCCTAAAGATTCCAGAGTCGATTCGAAACTGGAGAAGTAATCAACTGTGACAATAAACTAACCCTAGAACGGTTTAAGCTCCTTTGACGCAAACCTCAAGAAAAAGAAATTCCGCAGATGAAGTATCGTTAGAAGAAGACGAAACAAGGATTTTATACGGCAGATAACACGCTGATAAATAGCCACACCATCCCCTCGCCGTCCAACCCTATCATTCCTGATAAGAATGTAGCCAGGTAAAGGGTACGTGGTTGAGAGAAGGTGAGGTTTGAGCCAACTCTCCGAAATGAGGATGGCATGAACTTTGGTGTTACTAAAAGTCTCAAGAAAGTCGCTGTAATGACTGGGAATACTTTGAGTGTTTAGATGACACACGTTTAAACAACATTCAGGCTGTTGATTGAACGTCTGCCGCAGCAGAAATAAATGACTCTTTATCAGACATGACAAAGAAAAGAAAAACAATATACTATACGATTAATATAAATAAGTAAATATATTATTAAGGAAACTAAAAGAATAACTAATAATATATATGCACTTTGATTAATGCAACGTTTTAAACTCTGCACCACCCGCCAGCAAACTGTTACACACCATTTCAAAAGTAATAGGAAGTTATTTAAAATGGAAAGAATACATATACAACAAAAAGAAAAAAAATAAGGAATATTAACAATGAATAATAAAACGTAAAAATATGAGCAGAACATAAAATCTAAACGTAAACGATTAGCGTTTCAGAACGAAACTTGTATGGTTGTCGACTTGACATCGGCAACATAATGACAGGTCTCAAACGTGGAAATTATCAAAATAATATTATATTTTGTAAGTGAGGATGAATAAAATTATGTATAGCAAACAAACAAAGTCATACAAGCTTTGCTGCTAAAATACTTCAAAGATAGGATGCTACTACCACCGCGCCATAATTACACATCAAGGATCGATAATGGAACTTAATACTCGCGACTCAAACACAAGTTACGAAAACTTATCTCCGCAAATTGTTTTGTTCACGTTTGTGCCCGACGAAACCGCACTCCCGTTATTATCTACGATATTCTTGCTGGTTGCTGACGAGGTTTTCTCCAATACTCTTGGATGCTTTTCCAGCAACAGAGTGAGCTGATCCATCGAGGAGACCTTATGACGACTTCCATCGAAACCTTTAACGACAATGATGCCATCCGGTTCTGAGTCCACACCGCCTTCATGCCGTAATGTTGACGCGCTTTAATAAAGACCGCCAGGCGAATTTTGGTTAGGAATTCTTTAACCAAGACTGCTGACCCCTTCAACGCTGACTTAGCTCTCCAGACATTATCTCTCAATTTGATGCAAGTAAACCGCACAAGTAAGGGCCGGGGATGTTCCTTGTACTGTGCTCCAAGCCTATAGAATGAATAACAGACTTCAAGATGAGGGAGCAGGATGTTATTTAGCCCTAGAGTCTTGTGAAGTATCTCCAGAGTGGAAGCAGTGCAATCCGCCTTATCTTTCTCAGGAACGCTCAAGAAAATGAGAACCTTACGCCGGTGTATCCACCATTCTGTAGCACTCGTTGATCTGCTTGCGAAGCAGGCTAAGTATGTTGAAAATGAGTTTACGAAAGGTACGGAACTCCTCTGCCACTTTAGCTACGGTGTCCTTAGCACGTCCAGTACAGTGCAGACATTTTTTTTTCTTTTTTACAAGACTACGTCTGTCTGGTCCGCAAGTGTACTATATATATCTTGTAAGTGTGTAAATTTGAAGCTGAAATTCAATTTGAAGGTGTTGTTAAATTGGGTTTCTTGTGTTACATATAAGTACTTCTAAGTAC
This sequence comes from Catocala nupta, assembly GCA_963675205.1. Classification (NCBI taxonomy): domain Eukaryota; kingdom Metazoa; phylum Arthropoda; class Insecta; order Lepidoptera; family Erebidae; genus Catocala; species Catocala nupta. The sequence goes on along the minus strand of OY776093.1, from coordinate 23,387,693 downwards.
TTGTAAGTACTTCACAAATACATTATTTATAGCCAGTTTAAATCTAATAATATTAAGTTAAAATAATTTTCACTTAGTAAACACGTCTATATATTTATGCACCTACTGGCGAAAATTTCAGTTAAAATAGGCTAAACAGTATTTAATATATAGGCTATGTTCATTAGGAATAATATACCTTTTAAATTGTGAAAGAGATAATTTTTTAAATAGGTGATGCGGTTTTGGACAAAATACGCGTTCTACCTTTATTGTATTACTATATACAACGTTATTCTTACTTGGTACAAAAGCCGAAACACTCCAAACATATTATTATAAGAACAATCAATAAAACTAAAAAAGAAACAGAAATAATAAAACCTCACTTAGCTATCAGCTGATATAATTGCACCGTTGTCCTCGTGGAAATATTGTCACCCAATGCGCCAACGACCGCTCACTGCCCAGGGCGGGGGCTGCTGGCGCGGGCGGGACGTCCCGCAGGACTGGGTGCGGGTAGCGGTGCAGGGTGCACACTGTAAGGGGAATTCCCGAACTATGAATGATCTAAGCATTTAACTATGTATTGTGGCTTGTTTGATAAATGCCTACCGGCCGCCGCCGGCCGGCCGTTTCTTACCTATTAAATAGTGAGTCCTATTTTAATTTTGATAGACATTTGGGATAAAATATAACATGGTTTAAAAACTATTGTAATCGATTCTATTGCTGATTCTGAACAAACTATTTCAGGTTTCGTACTAAGTAAGAATAACGTTGTATAGGGTTACTGGTAACTCGACGTATTCCCGGCAATAATAGATAACCCCCCATATGTATGGCGGAAAGTTAACCGTTTTCGAGATATGTACGAAGCACTTAAACTCGTGCAACTTTAAAATTATCAATTAGATTAAAAACATTTTTAGTCATGTTTATTGTTTATTACGCATTTATGGGTATTTTTTTACTTATTAAGCTTTATTACTAGGTTCTTTATAAATTAAAATAATGTAAGAAGAGATTCAACGAACTAATTTCTTTTTATTATGTCGTAGCGGCAAAATAATGTGTAATTTAAAAAAATGTCGTTATATTCAGCATATCTCGAAAACGGTTAACTTTCCGCCATACATATGGAGGGTTAAATTTATTGCATTTTAGCTCCTCTATCTATTATTGCCGGGAATACGAAGAGTTACCAGTAACTCTGTATACCAGTTATCCTTTTTTGTACCCCTGACAACGTGTTTGCAAAACTTCATGATGATCGGTCGAGTAGTAAAGGCGTGAAATTGTAACAAACAAATAAGCTTACTTCCGCATTTAAAATATTTTCTTTCTTTATTTTTTAAAGATAACTCCCGCACTAGGTATATATCCTGTGTCGCGGAGAATTTTACAAACATTCAAACAACGGACACAAGGAACAACCAGACTCGGAACAACTATATGTGGATCACACAAATTTTTGTCCCGTGTGGGTTCGAACCCACAACACTCGGCGCAGTGGCAGCGATGAGTCCACTAATTTAACCACTATGCCATCCGTGCGTGCAATATATATGATTATTAAAAGATAATTCAAAATTGTGAAACTCACGTTCATGACTTACGGCAGCTTCATAAAACGTACTTCAGAACGTAAAAAGATGGCGCGAGCTACAGGCGTGAGTTTGTTAAAAGGATTACGTTTGTATAGGTTCTGCGTGGGTGGCTCACGTCGGCTATTTACACGATGCAAACAATGCCTCAACTTGCGCATGTTCGTCATTTACAAAACCCATTCGTCCATAAATTGATTAGTAAATAATTTTGATTGATTAGTAAGTCATAAGTGATTTTTTTAATGGCTAGCTCTGATTATTTTTTTTGTTATTAGGATTTAAAAGAATTCTGTAAATAGTAATGGGCCAACCTATCCTAACGCCTCAATCAGTCATAAGCGACTGAAAATAGACCACATCGTCACCTACCCGGCTGGCCGAATAGGTGACGAAATGTTTCATTTGCATTATTATGCATTTTCTGTTCTGCAGAAAATTCATATTAATCCAAATCTAGTTGTTATTTAGACCGGTTTCTTCTCATAATGTGCTTCAAATATAGCCTAAACATAACAAGCAGTGAATGGTTGAAAGAATATCCCTTGTCTGATCTCAGCTTTATTGATTACGTAATACACTGTGCGTACATTCACACAAGTAGTAAAGAAAAACGAAAGGAAATAAATTACTGAGGTTTTTCACGTAAAAGCTATTTCTGTTGACGGCTCACTGCTCACAATTTCCCTTGCTGATTTCACATTGAGATCTAATTATCTCGTCGAAAAAAGGAGCCGAGCGATATTCACCTAAGCTCGAATCTCATGTTTGATATAAAATAAAGAGGATATGTTTTGTCTGAAACATTCGAAGATGTCTAGTTAGATTGATTGCAGACTATCAATGCATATTTTAATTTATTTGTCGCACTTGTTTTCAGGTCAATATTATAAAACAATAATTTTACTAAATGTAAGAAATTGATTTTATCCTTTGCTCCAACCTAGGTTATTCCATAACGTATGCTAAACTTTTGTAAAATAGCTTATTAAACGCTCTTATGCCAAACCCATATACGAAGCCACACAAAACATACAACACAAATTTATCTGTTGCTTGTTAAATAAAACTTTTTGCATACAGTAACGTTATTTTGGTTTCACCGTTTATTTGGTTGCAAAATTATTCTTATATCTATTCACTATGAGCATCGATAGGAGTGTTTCGGCTGAACTAAGACAGCAAAAAGTCTGTGTCTTCTCTAAAACTTTAATCTTTTGTCAACTCATAATATAACAGGCGTGAGATGTTACTTTATTTATGTTCACCTTTGAAATTAAATTTTCTTTAACAGTTTACCGTCTAGACTGATTCCCTGTGGAACCCAGCATCTAATTAGTTTTGTAAAATATTATATTAGTTTTATTCACAGGATTATAAAGGTTACTTTTAAAAAAAAGGCTAGTTTTCGCCCACGGCTTCGCTCGCGTAAATGTAGGTTATGTTAAGTTAGGTTTGCAACAGTTCTTTTTTTTCTGGTTGAAAGGTACCCTATGTCCTATTCTGTACCCCTGACAACGTGTATGCAAAATTTCATGTTGATCGGTTGAGTAGTTAAGGCATGAAAGCGTAACAAACAAACAAACAAACAAACAAACTCACTTTCGCATTTATAATATTAGTTAGGATAAGCGTACGAGGTAATTAAAAATTTGCTCTTTACGAAGTGCAAGTGATATTTTATATAACAACGCTGCATGGAGGTACATACATAGAACAGTCGGCCAAGAAAGTGTTCTACTAGTTTTTGGAGGTACATACATAGAACAGTCGGCCAAGAAAGTGTTCGACCAGTTTTTGGAGGTACATACATAGAACAGTCGGCCAAGAAAGTGTTCTATCAGTTTTGACAAAAGTTTCTGTGCGATCTAATTACCGCTAACGTTGACTTTTGTAACTGAGGTGAGTTCTTTTAGCTGTGATATTTCAAACTTGACACATGTGTAAATTGAATACATGATAAAAAGAGCAATGGCCACTGTCATCATATTATTGCACGGAGAAATTGACCTTGTCGTTCCATGACGTTTAAATAAACCTCAACCATAGGGTGGTAGACCACAGTTTTGGCCGACTGTACATGCATACTCTGTGTTGATATACAAAGTCGGTACCTAACGCATTACGCCCAATTGCATGTAATAAAACTTTTCCTATAGCTTTAAAAGAAGATAACTCTCACTTTACAAACATTTAAACTACGGACACAAAGAAAAGCCAGACTTGGAACAACTACCTATATGAGGATCACACGAAATTTGGCGCGTGTGGGGATTGATCCCACAACACTCCACACAGTGGGATTGGCGACGCGACCACTTTATCTACTGCGGAATGTGTGAAGCCTCATACATAGCCTGTACAATGACATAAACAATGTGGTAGCCAGGTATCTTATCTTATTTTGTGTGGGGGCCAGTCAGTACAGACCGGCGACACTTCGACCCAGTGGGATCTTTTGTGTCGACTTCCCCAATAACGACTACCTTAGATGTTCATGGCAGTCGGAACCGACGACTTAACGTGCTCTCCGAGGCACGGAGCAGGTGATAATTGTCAATCAATACGCACATAATTTTGAAAAGTCATATAACTTCCGAAAATCAGGGGTGCGCGACTTGGGTTCGAACCCGAGACCCTTTGCATTGCAGTCTGTTGATCTTCCCACTGAGCTATCACTGCTCTTGGTAGCCAGGTAAAAAGACATTATATTTTAAAAACAAAATAATTAATTCTATCTTCTTTCTTTTTGTGTGGTTAGTGGCCAACCTGTTGTCAAGAGTTGTTCAAGCCGCCCGTAGGCCTCTGACATGGCTTAACGACTGCTGTCAATTTGGCAACAACCGGGACCGACTTTTTACATGCCCTCCGAAACACGTAGACGCTCAGATGAAATACCACTAAGCGGTCACCCATCTATAGAATGACCGCACTTAACGTTGCTTAACCTCGCTAATCGTTTACCGATCAGTGAATGCAACTGGCTATGAGCGCCTCAAATTAATAATCTTAATTAGTAAAATTAAAGTATTAGGTATACTGTTGTCTTAACTGTCTCTACCTTATCATATGATCGAATAAAACTTCTTCTTCCTAGCCTTTATTATTCCAAAGTTACTTAGGGTCGGCTTTTCTAGTCTAACCGGATTTGACTGGATATCAGTTTTTACACGGAGTGGCTGCCACCTGAACTCCGCAACCCGAAAGCTAACGATACCCTAAGGCTCGACCAGTGTCAGGATATTATAGGGCACCGACTTCCCAATAACGACTGCCATAAATGTTCATGGCAGCCGACGGCTTAACGTGCTCTCCGAGGCATGGAACAGGCGATAATTGTCAATCAATACGCACATAACTTCGAAAAGTCACATAACTTCCGAAAGTCCGACGTCGGTTCGAACCCGAGACCCTCTGAATTGCAGTCTGTTAGCCTCCCAACTGAGCTATCACTGCTTTGATCGAATAAAATTTAAGTAATAAAAAATAGTGTAAAATGATATCCACTCGCTTGCATTAACGGAAGATCAGATTGCATCACAGTCTGCTATAACACTAAGTGCTTGCTATTTCAGTAAAATAATAAACATGTGAAAATATTATATTTATCTTACACAAATGTTAAACAAAATAAACATGCGGGGCAGTCTTTGGCGACTCCCGATAGAAGTGAAAGCTAAGTAACTAGCGCGTGGTGACGATGACGCGAGTTTCACGCTTTTTGTTTACTCAAAAAGTACACATATATACACAGTATACATATAGCTCATGGAAAGCGTTCGGTGACGATGACGCGAGTTCCATGATTTTTGTTCACCCAAAAAGTGCTCTACGCGCCTAAATAAGATTTCACTTCAAAAAAAACTTCTCAGATTTTCTCGCGATTTATTTGAAAAAACTGTATTTAGATGATTTTGAAGTGATTTCAACTTGACTGCGATAAAACGTTCAAACTAGTTTAAAATAGTGAAAATATATCATTTATAATTATTCGTATGTAATTGTCTTACGTTTACGAATAAAATAAATAATCCCTTTATGAATTAAGAAAAGTAGTGAATCTCAGCTGAGTATTCTCAAATATTTTTTACAGCATCGAATTTCACCAAACAGAGCCTAATGCTACTATCTACTGAGTATTTACATAAGTATATTATGATGTTTAAATACCTACTCAAATTTTATTACATTCTAAGGCCACTTGATACAAAAATAAAAAATATATGTTTAGGTAATAATCAGGTAGAGTTTGAGTATGTAATTCTAAATTCAGAAACCGGGGGTAGATTAAGTGTTTTAGTAGTTTAATTTCAATCTGTATGCATTTACTTTACTTCCTTACTTTTTACTTTTTCTTGCAGAATTTGGATACATAACTGATAATAATAATAATATAACCCCTCTGGGACAGTCGTTATCTCACCATGAGACTAACGCGATATCGGAGGGCACAGTAGCTTTTAAACTGCCACCTTCGCCTTGTGATATAAACAAAAAATTAAACACAAACCGCAGGGCAGCTTGTGGCGAGCTAAATGTGAGTGGCGACACTGCGGTCCTGAATGCTTCAGAGAGTCGATTAGGGCCTCATCCCTGGCTTGCCGTTATTGGTTGGCTGGGGTGGAACTTCAAGAGCACCCGTAGGATTCTCAACTCTGGCTTGCCTTGGTCGGCCGGTCAGAGGGAGGCCGCTAGAGCTATATGCTTGTAGGTGGAAGTGACATTTTCAAGGGAATAACTACGGTTACTACTCCAACTAGATTTTATCCGCAGCTTCACTTGTGTAAATGTAGATAAAGTTAGTAACAGTACTTTTTTTCTGGATGAAAGGTACCCTATGTAGTTTTTGTACCTCAAACACTGTGTTTGCGTTGCACATGTTGCACGTTGAACATGTTGTATAAAGCATATCAGATGTACGGATTTATAATGAGATCTACTACCGATTTCAAGCGGACCTCTTCCTACCTCTGTTTGTACAAAGCTTTTGTGCGTTCTCAGCTGGAGTACGCAGTTTCCATCTGGAACCCGTACTATGGCAAATACATTGACATGTTAGAAAACGTCCAACGTAAATTTCTTCGTGCGATGCACTATAGATGTCATGGATGCTATTTGTCATATGGCCAGTTGCTAAGTAAATACGGTATTCTGGCTCTTAGTTCTAGACGTTCTCAGTTGGAGGCAGTAACATTGTATAATATTGTAAATAATTATTTTTACTGCATTGATTTAAATAATGTTTTGTGCTATGCAGTACCCAGGCAAAACAGGTGCCGCAACGCTCGACATCCTTGCCGCTCGCACCGGTGTTGCCCTCTGCTGCTGGCTTGTTTGCCTATGGTGGTTATTCAGGGGGCCCATCTAGTGAGTTAGCGAGTCACCGTCTACCCATTGCATTGATGCTATTAGAGTAATCAGGGCAGACGCCGGTTTTCATCCATATTTACCAATATACCGGTACATCAAACACCCATACCCATAGCCCATTTATTAGAATCCATACGTAGCAATAGTCTTACGCCTGCTGCGGCTAGTGCCGCTGTCGGTGTTCAATCCCACCTTTGATTAAAACTCTCGAAGGGCCTCTTCATGTTGGACCCATGTCTCCATGTATAAGCCTCCTAAAGGGCCAGGTATTTTCTAATATAATATGTGTATAATACCTGTGATAAGAATATAAATAATATTCTATTACATACACACAACACCTTTTTTTGGTAATATACCTTTTTTTGTAAATATGTACAGTCAAGTGCAAAAGTCGAGTAGCAATTTTAAAAAGCGATAGAATTACAACAAATTGTACCTACGACCTTTTTCAATAAAATCATTGCACACATACACATAAACCCACCTCACTTATACTGTCGCCTGTTCTAATTATAATCGTGAGTATTAATTTCAAACAAACAAGTAACTGATGTTGTAGCTACGTTGGTAATAATGCGATCTAAGATATAACGCTTGTTGGTTCGATCCCCAGGAAGTGATAATCATTTTGTATTTTTTTCTTAAATTAGAAACATCGATGACTTGTTACTTTACTTTAAGACTTATTTAAACCACAGTTATACAAAAGAGGAGGGTGGATTTAAAAAATATAATAATTTCTCACTTGAATAAAATTATGTGATGTTATTGGTTGGTGATCTTTGTTACAAGCGTTTCTGTCATTATTATTGCAACCATATATTTAATATTTTGTACATTTAAAATGCAAACTAATATAAATATTGAATCCAGGACAAATATATGGCATAATTATGGGCTTAAATAGCCGACGAAACTGGACTAAACTCTAAGAGTAAGTAATTTTTAAATATTATGTTATGGTATTGTGATTTACGATTTCGCTGTTAAGGAATCGCTATTTACGATTATGTCATTAGATTTTTGATTTTATTTCAGAGAAATCCTGTAAGTCGTTAGATGAAACAATTTGAAGAAGAAGGAAGCTTAAAAAGTTGGGCGGGAAGTGGTAGACCGCTTCTTATTAACCAAACTCAGCGAAGATGAATGGTGAATGCTTAGGGTGTCATACCGATCGTTGTGAACTATGCACACATAGTTCGCAACGGTCTCGTAGTTCAAAATATTAGCACACTAATATTTTGAACTCTATACATAGACGTCTCTTGAGCTGTATTAAGAACAATGGAGGTTACACTAAATAATAAACAAAGTTGTTTCAAATAGGGGACGTGCTGGTTGACGATGTTAGAATTGAGGTTAAGATTCAATCCTCGTTTCCTTGTGAAAAAAAAAAATCAAGCTATAACCTCAATTGTCATAATAATTGTAAAATATTATTTGTAAGTAAAATGAATCTAAATAGTAATGACTAAAGATGTTTTTTTATTATATAATATTGAAATATTTACCGAAAATTTTATAAAGGTTCATTTTCGGTAATCATATTTTTATATTGTTTTTATAATGAAATATTATTGTTATAAATTGAATAAAATTTTGTTTTTCTTAATTATAATTTGCATTATTTATTTATTTATGATAATAAAAGAAATTGATTTTTAGTAACTAAACTAATTCTGATAAATAATAATTATTATAATAATAAAATAATTAAATTTTAGTTTAATTCGTAAAAAAGCACCTTACGTGTTATTTTTATAATTCTTACGTAATAAGTAGACAAAAATAACGTTTATCTTTATTATTTCAAAATTTAATTAATAAATAACAAAAAGTGGATGTAGAGGACCCCAGGATTTGAACCACCGTCATTATAATATAGTGATAAAGTGAGATGACTCGTTGACCGCTCCGCTATCGCAACCTGCGATACAATAGGCAAAGGAGATTGTTATTATTTGCCCCAAGACCAACAAGCATTTAATTTAGATAAAATATATTATTATATTTTAATATACTTATTACCGCTTTACGTGTCTAATGTACACTTCCCGTTCCTTATTTAATTTTAAAAGAATCAGAACAAAGAATGTCGAAGATGCCGCCATCTTTGACGATTTAGACACTCATTACATGTGGGTTAGGGATGTCCATTCTTAATTTTTATCGACTCGATTTGTAATACTGTGACACATATTTCATATTTATTTAGTTGTATTGAAATTATTAATAAGTCTTTCACTCTAAGTAAACTAACAGATATATACAACAATAAGATGGCAGTGTAATATCCTGATACACATAAGTTTGAAAAAAAAAAGATTAATAAATATTTTTATAATAACCATGTTTTATTTTCACCGCATTCCGTATATCAGTATGTTATATAATCAAGCGAGATGCACAGCCATACCTATTCAAAATCAAAACACCTAGACACAATAAATTATTACACTGGGGAACAAAAATATATATATTTCCTGCGGCATTAATTTTGTTACTGGTTTTAATAAACACCTTCATCAGTCATACCCGAAATGTATTTGTATTTTGTATGGATTGTGTCTGGTTCTTGAGATATTCGACAAAAAGAACGGTCCCATCCTTCCATCAGGACATTATAACAATACAAGAAAGATACCAAGGCCTATGGACCTACGTAAATATTTTACATACACACACAATCTTCATGCTTATCAACTCTACTCACTACTCACATATTTATTACTCACATACTTAGCTATAGATTATTTAATCGTAGTAAATATATTAGTAAAAAACAATGTTTTCAGCCCGATGGTAAAATTCAACTAATCAGTCAATTTAGTACACTGCAGTCCACTGATAGACATAGGCCTCCCATTCTTTCGGTAGGATTACTTCGAAGTAATTGGTCAGGTGACAATAATAAAGCATACTACAATTTGTGAACCGCGCGCCGGCATGCCCGCGCCGCTTAGGAGAAGACTTAAGAGAAATAACCTCAAAATCTTAGTTTTAATTTTAAACAAATCTATTTTCTGAATTGTCCGTCATTAAATGTTGTTTTCGTGAGCATATTTGAGTATTATAGAACACGTAAATAATTTTTCTTCGCTGTTGGTTCTGGGGCAAACGATGTATGGACGAGGAACCATCTCCTTTAAGCATTAATTGTAAATGCGGACTAACAGACACACCGTTGTTGAATATAAGGGATAGTAGTTATTATAGTTATATAAACAAGAACTCGTTTTTGTCTCGCCTTGCACACATGGGCATGTCGAACTTCCCCTACTATCATTACATTGAATAATGTTTCATCGTTTGCGTTAATACATCACACACACAAAGATATACGCTCGCATCATTATGTGAATGTGAACCTTACGATGCTACTCGACTTTTGTCTTTGACCGTACATACATATTATACATAGAAACATCCAGACCAAGACAATCATCTATGTGAATATAGATGTTTGTCTTGGTCTGTATGTATGGATGTGTGTCGTTGTTTGACTTGTGCGGGAATCGAACCTGCGACCTCAGGCGTGGCAGTCGGTTACACTGACCACTACGCCATCGAGGCCGACAAATATATGTATAATCAATAAATTACTGATTTTAAAAACTAACTAAAGGATTTTAATGCAAAAATAGTTAACTTTGATTGGATTACTTAAACTTATTCAAGTTTAAAGTGTTTATTGTATTTGAGGCCTTAAATAAGCATTAGATTTAGTTGGAAATCCTCAGGGAGTCTCTTTTACTGTTAGGTTCGTTTTTTATATTCTTAACAAAGTAGTCTTGATATTATTCAATTATACTTTGTTGACAAGTTAAGTTAACTAACAATTTGAATCACTAGCATCTTCTTTTATTAATAACTTATCACAAAATTTCTGAACTTGAGTATTTGACTTCCCTATCTTTATTAATGATGGATTAGGTCTATTTTTAACTCAAAACCTCAGGGAATGTAAATCATATGTGAGCAAATAAAGCTTAAGGCCATTGTACACTGCGCGTGTTGAGGTACTTGCGCAGTTTGTATGTATGGATGTGCGCAAGTCCAACGACTACATATGCAAATAAACTGAACTGACGTGACGTGAGGAGACATACGTAAGTGATAATAATGACGCCGAACCGACAAAGTCGCATGTAAAAAGGGACGTGAAGTGCTTGCGCATCTTTAATACATATGTAGCTTCAACTTACATTGAGCCATGAAGACTGACTAAAACAAAACAAGCCAGTATCCATGCATTTAGCACTTGCACATGCAGTCTGTGTACTACATGCAAGTAGCGAGCGAAAGTAATGACTTCGTTCGACATCTTATACCGTGTACAAGCACCATAACGATAGCAGAAAAGTTAATAAATAATTTAGATACCCTCACGTTTCTGTAGCCATAATTGTTTTTAGGCTTGTCGCACACTTGCCTACTACGAGCAGATTAATGATCGCCATTAGTTGAGTAAAGCAACTAGTCACTGCCATCGGTAGATCAACGTGCCCATTTGTGGTGGCATTTATCGACTTGCTGATTGATTGTGTTTCTCTCTCAGTAATTGACAGAAAAGAATGGACACAGTGTTCATGTTTATTTATATAAATGAATTTATATTAATTCGCACCATTGTAATTGGTTTGCTTTTACAACTATTTACAATTTTTTTTATTAACTATTTACAAATTTCCTCTATTGGACGATAGACATCAGTTCCACATATTTCTCATTAAGCCATAGTAGTTACCATTTCTCCATTTTGCTTTTAAAGACTGCTGTTAACGAGTGCTAAAATTTTGTAAGGTACATGCCTATTAATCGCACTATCCTAGTCAAAAATGTTTTAATATTTAAAAAAGCATAAGCAAATTACGCGGACGGAGAAGTGTTAGATTTTGCATATTTAAAGTTCACAAGGCTCAGAAGAGAAGAAGGAAAAACATTAAAGAGGTTTCTCTTTTAAATTATGAACAACTAACGAATTAGGCCACTTACTTTTTGTTATTATCTTTTTTCTAATAAAACAGTTGTTAAAACAATGATTGATTATAAAAATATTATTCTATTTATGCATATTATGTAATACGTCGGTATTACAATTTAATCGTAATTTTTTATTCACATCACCTTCGTTCATTGTAAAGTGAGAGCCCTGACATAATTTAAATTTGATCTTAGCTTGGATGCCAGATATTTATTATTTGTATAATGCTGATACAGCTAAAGGAAAATGAGCGCATATTTGTTGATTAATACGTGTCTCTAAGTTCCGATCTTGATTTGCCTGTAGCTTGTGGCTTGAATGTGGCTTGAACGCCGTTCAAAAGACGAATAAAACTTTTGTCTGCACTTTGTGGCTAGGCTGTTGCTAATAGTGGCCTAAAATGCAGCAGCCTTATAGATTACACAACATTACTGCCTACTACTGAAATTAAGGAGCTTTATTTATTTAATTAAAAGCAGCAAGAGTATTTAATATAATTACACTCCTCGGCATTTAAAAGAGACGTCCCTTCTTCTCGGAGAGGGTACCTTGTAATTTGGTTAATTTGTTACTACCTTCTTTTTATAAGATAGCGTTGTCTAAAATAGAAGCCTCTTATAAATGTACGAGCACATGACCTTAACATAAGTACATTGATTGAATGCTAAAGTCCCTGCGATTGATATACGGTTCACCATATTGTAGTTTAAATAAGGATTGGTAATTGAGATTTCAAGCACAATCTGAGAAATGTGGAACTCCTGACATAATTAAAATGCTATGTGATTAACAAGAATATTTTACGTATAGGAATTAGTTTGTTTTGGAGTATCATTTAAACTAAAGCCTTTGACAAATTACATAATTCATATTACCTGACATACAATGCAGTCTTGTGTTGTTTCTATCATATAATAGAGTGTGAGCGTTTCAAGGTTTCTCAGAGTCTCCCAGTGGCTACCCATATAAAACGATGATCTTACAGCATTGCTTTTTATTACTTTGTAATATAGTAAGATTAAAAAATATATTTAAAATGAAACATTCTATATCCCTATTGTTACGGTGAATCTAATAAACAAAATAAGTGAAACTTTATATTAAACAACAATGTAAAAACTCATGACCATGTATATAACAGAATAAACATTATTCTAAGAAAATTCAAGCTTGAGTAAACCTTGTCTTTGCATGATTGTATTATTTATTTATGCATTCTACATCTGAATGTTCTGTGTATATGAATAAATAAGTGAAATACAATGTTACATCTACTTATATATGAGGAGCTGGCGAACAGAACCGGACTTGTCCCCTGCTATTCAAAAAATGTTTTTTTTTCGAATCGTGATGTCTTGACCTAGTTTCGTCGATCCCTGTTAATATTTTCAATCAAAACCGGCTAGAAGTAGGCAAAAAAAGGCTTTAAAAAGTAAATTTTCATACAAAACCGGACTAGTCCAATATCCAACACAAAGATTTAAAAACTTTTTAGCTACCGTGTAAAATTTATTTTCGTGGACTAATCCGGTTCTGTTCGCCAGCTCCTCATATATCAACCGGGATTTTTCGAATTTTAATGTCTCTACATTAAAGACACAAGAAAAGCACTCTGAGACTCTCCTCAGAGCCTCGGAGTGCTTTTCTTGTTTCAGTATTAATAATGAGTTGGTTTCGTGAGTGACAGCGTAGATTCAGTCACCGCTTTCACCGATCCACTAGGATTTCTTTCATCCATTAAGAATATTTGTGAAGGTTGTTCTCCCAAACATTCTTAATTAAAGAAGTCAGTAGGAATCAGGTCAATTTGATGACAAATAACAAGTACATAGCCTATTGTGTGCTTCATTACTCTCTACTTGATTTATGATTAATTTTACCATTATGATGTCAAGAAAACACATTCATATCTTTAATATCAGCTACCGTTCCCCATAAGGTGGGCCTGTCATATGTTACACAAAACAGCAATAAAAAATAGACGTGGGAATATATTTATTAATACTACATCAGTACATCTTGGCAGTATCAGGCAGCATTGCATCATACCAACATTTTCTTAATCATCTTTTTTTAACCCGCACTATCCTAGTCAACAATGTTTATAGAGCACTACAAAACTGCGGTGATGGACAATATTTGGTTTAAATCATTTGGAAGATTGTGTGAATGCGTGACCTACCTTTAAAAATGGGAATAAATTACTCTGAAAGAAGAAACGTATGGTCTTATGAGAGGCTAGCAATCTTGCTTAGTTGTACTTTTTGCTATTACCTAGAATGTTTGTGTCAATACATGATTTTAATAACTTGCTTTTCGCAACCAGGAATCGAGAAATTTATTGGGTTATAAATAATTCAGACATCTTTTGAATGGCAATGCTGCTTCTAGTCATGTACTTGGTACATTTAGAACATGGAACACTGCGCGTAACACTTCTACGATAATTTTGATTGATGACAATATGTAAGTCATCAGCGTAACGTAGCATAGGCAGTATTGTAACAATAAGACGCGGATAACATGTGGAAGTTAAGGCACTTGTAAGGATTATAAGCATCGTGTAGATGACCGAAGCAAGCCACTTGAGCAAATAAACCATATGATAACCTAAAACATGTAGCTTACACCATTTGCGTCGTGTACTTACAAGCACCATTTAACACAATGGGCGAAATAAAGTATCTACTGCATGATATAATAAAATGTTAAAAGCAATAAAGTTAAAAATAAAGTTTGCAAATTATTAGGCAAACATTTTTAACTCTTGCGTATTTTGACTACGGTTACGTAATATTTGTTAGGTAAGTAAATATTGCAAAGTTTGCTGTTATTTAGGGAATAATTGAGAGTTACGTAATTATTATAATAAATGGCTGAAAAAAGGAAACAATAAATCTACATATCGTCAGTTTCATTTTAAGTCACACAATGCTATTGCCGTTTACCGAGCACAATTCAAGAGTAAGAAAACTGCTACTAGGAACTTTTAAACAGGTAATTTCAATTATACTTTGCCATTAACTTAAACTAAGGACCAGCAAGATAGTCTATATAATGAGAAGTAAAGGTAATGTTAAAACTACTGCAATATTTTCAAAGCCTTTGTTGACCCACTAGCCTTAAGTCATGATTGACTGTGTCTATGCTAGTTTAGTCATAGTCCGGATTTTAGTTACAGCGAAATATGAGATACCGACGTAGGTTAAGACTCAAATTTTCCGGAACAACAGTATAATTATATGGTAGCGGCATAAAAACCTAGTATGCTTTCATAGACTCCGTTGTTGTTGCAACCAAACATTATAAACGAATGATTCCGGACAGACGCCAGCCGTGATCATCTCAGATCCAATTCTCGCAAAAAACTGTTTAAAAGTGTTTTGATTACCCCTTAGTGTCATTAATATCGTTAATTATACTCTCCTAAATAAAAATAATCGTCAAATGTGAACATAAAATACATTTCAGTTCATATTTGAACCAGATTGAAACACTGTTTCGAACAGATTTCCATAAGAATTAGTGAGTTTTTGTTTTGTTTGTTTGAGTTTTACGCAGGTTTCCGTAACAATTATATGAATAATTATTCCATAAACAATATCCAAACTTTATTTTTAACTTTTCATGTATTACAGCCATCATCGTTGTGGAATATTTGGTCTAAAATAAATACGGAAAAGTACCGGTGTTTAGGCAGTAAGTGCTTGTTTGTTAAACGTCTATATTAGCGCGTTGTTATGACTACATTATTCAACAGTTTGAATACTCTAACGGCTGGATGATTGCTTTATGTCCTAGTTACCCATGGTATTGTAAGCTATCATAGGCTACGCAACAAGAAGCCTATTGTCGAGACAGCCTTATGAACGACCGAAAGTGTAGTTTTGGTACTATTCTCTTCGATTCTATTCTATTTAAAAACAGACAACACCTGCTATAACTATTAGTTCTTGTGTTGTAGGGCATTTAACGGACAAATAACACCTCGGACTCTGAAGGAATAATTTTTTGTGAGTCTAGTAAATTTTTCCCCCGGAGTGAATCGAACCCACGACACATGGCGCTTATCAGCATTTTATTTCTCAAGGCGTTTATTGCTGTTTGTAAGATGAATTGAGGTTTGAACAATTTTTACCACATAATCGAGTTATCTCAATTGTAAGTTTCAAGTAATTTGAAAATGTAGTATAATTAGGGTTGCAAGGAGACAAAAATATCGATATAAATATCGATTTTATATCGAAGGCCTGAAAATATCGATGATCGATAATATCGACAGTTTCAATGCGATATTATCGATAATTCAGAACTTTCATGTTAGTAGTAGAAGTGGGTAAATAAGAAGCAAATGATAAATATCGATATACATATCGATTATAGTATAGCTAGTAACTAATACTACTGTAGATACACAGATACACTATACACATAAATATTGAATACTACCAAGTCAATGGATCAAATGAACCTACTAATCCTACTATTTTCTGTGGAAAGAACTATTCTGAACGAAGGAACAAATACAAAGAACACTATAGACAAAAATCGATCATAAAATCTTAAATGTAAGCAATGGTTACCAAATATTATTTTAAATATTTTGATACCGATATATAATATCCTATCGATGATGGTTAGATATCGATAAAAATATCGATATTTTTAGGGTCGATATTATCGATATTATCGAATATTCGATATATCGTTGCATCGCTAAGTATAATACATATATGTTCTTATCTTATATTGGCAAATATAAATATGTATGACGGAATGTTTTTTGCTAGACGTTATGAATTTTTATTCACAGCTGTCGTAGCCTGTAGCGCTCGACGCTTTGGTGTAGCATATTACAGCTGAGTGATAACCAACGTGAAAGTAACCAAGTAATTTAATCTTCGCCGCTGCAACAGAGCAGTACGCAAGGCTGAATTGCAAACAGAATTGCTGATGCTTCCAAATAGAAGACCGTAATTAATTTTAAAAATCCTCCAGTTTGCTGACCTGACCTTGTTTCTGTTTTATTATAGTAGAAATACTATTATATTAATAAATTATGCGCAATTGCAGGATGTGTAATTCTAACAAAAAAACGCATTGCGTGTTGGTCAATTATAATTCAAATAATTATTTAAAATTAATAAATTTCGATTATAATAATCATGTTATTATATATATTTCATAAATAATACATTAAAGGATTTGGAAAAAAACATATATTGTGTAAAAACATAAATACTTTTTGCTTCATAACAATATCCTTAGGTAATAATACTTGATAAATATCTTCTAAAATATAATATATGGCTGGATAATTACTTCACTTGGTTCTAAATTTTGTTTATTAAAAATACAACTCTTGTACTAGGTATAAACAACGGACAAAAATAACTTCCAGACTCGGAATAACCATTTGTGGAACACACAAATTTTATGTCCCGTGTGGGATTCGAATCCACAACACCCGGCGCGGCGGCAGTGGCGAGACGACCACTTCAACAACTACGTATCTGTGCAGCCATTTTCTTAAATATGTAATTTCAATATTCTTACACATTATAATATATACAATAAAACAATGGCTTCAAGTTTGGAAGATAGGGATACTATGATAGCTGACATCTATAAACACATTATTACAAAAACGAATTTGAAGCGAATTTGTGACCGATTTATTCTGGCAGTTCTAAATGCAATTAGATTTTGTAATCTTGCATGTAATATATTATAATCCTTCTCTCACAATGAGAAGATTAATAGTCTTCTACGCTAGCCAAGCGCGATTTGGCAGACTTTAGCAACCGCATATTTTCTGAGAAAATTGCCAAGAATTCTCAGACATGCAGGTTTCCTTTCCTTTACGGTTAAACCGGGCATTATTAACAATGAGGCATAATTCAACTACCCAGAACCTTTTACGATAGTCGTCTAAATAAAAACAAACATTTCGTTGGATAAGCGTACAGAGAACGTTCGGTTTATTGGTAGTTATATTAATATCCTATCTTGCGATGCTTTGATTTTGAATTGGATAAAGAATGGACAGGAGCTCCATACTTCGTCCAATATGTGTACCTAGTATGCCAATGAATCGATAGCTAGATTATAAATTTGGTCTTTAAACACTACGTCATTCGTGTTACTATATCTTAATTTAGGATAAGAAAAGATTTTAAAGCATTGGATTGGAAGCATTGGACTATAAGCATAAAGAATATTGTTGATATCTAAAAGTATCACGCTCACCTTATCAAAAGAATCAATGGTACCACGGTTTCGCAATATCGATTATATGTCAACTATCCGTTCAATCAAGCAAACTGGCCTACCTACAAGATATATGTAGGTAAATTTTGCTTAAAATAAATACATACACGCATTATTATTTAATCCCGGGCACATTTCTAAAACATTCGGTGGAGAGGAGTGGTACTGCGTAATAGGCACGTTTTTGTTGAAGGGAGGCGCGTCAAGGTAAAGGGCGCGAGATCGATAGCCCGAGCCCTCAGCCCGTTTTATAACTGTATATAGCTCGTGTGTTTGTCAGGTTTATTTTTGGTTTTGTTTATTGACTTTGTTCGCTTTTGTTATTAAGGATTAACGAGTGATGGTATTATTATTAGTCATTTTTCTTATGATGAATATCGCAAGCATTTGTGTTCATCATTGTGAGGCGCTCATAGCCAGTTGCACTTACTGATCGGTAAACGATTAGCGAGGTTAAGCAACGTTGGGTGCGGTCAGTCTATAGATGGGTGACCGCTTAATAGTAATTCATTTGAGCGTCTCCGTGCTTCGGAGAGCACGTTAAAAGTCGATTCCCGGTTGTTGCCAAATTGCCAGCAGTCGTTAAGCCATGTCAGAGGCCTACGGGTGGCTTGAACAACTCTTGACAACAGGTTGGCCACTGACCACACGAAAAGAAGAAGAAGTTAATTATTGTTTATTTGATATGATGTACATAGGTATACAGGACTGCGTATATCAGCTAAGCGGCGATTTAGTTAGGATAATTTATAATTAGCATCGCTGGTTAAATTTTAAATAATCAAATCAAAAATCTCAAACTCTATAAACACCAATTACAAATAGTATAAATTAATTTTCGTAATAACTATTGTATTTTGTATAGACATCCCGAAAGTAAACGTCGATAGAAAGGCAATTCCATAGGTAGGTAACTAATGGTAAAGTACTTACTAAACAAAATTTTATACCAGCCTGTACGATATAATAAGAAAGTAACTGAGATCACATTTATTTTTAAAACAAAAGATATTTATTATAAGTTATGGCAGTTACTCTGTGAGTTTCTGGAAAATATCAGTGTCACAAAGTTATAGCTTTGATTTAGCGCTACGCAGTTTCAAGTGGAGACAAGAAAATTTTAATGCTTCTAAGAGCGTCGTAAAATATCTTTAACGTTTCAAATATTAATAATTTTATGAGCAGTAATCATCTCTTAAAATTGTTGATTAGCTAGATTAACTAAGATTACTCGAGCTATTGGTACAAAGCTCAGATGACACAATTATGTAGTTGATCACCTAGATAAGAAAACGCGTAGGTATTGCGACTTTGATCCTCGTAAGAAAAATATTAAAAAAGAAAATTCACTTTTATAATTAAAAGTAACTAAAACACAAGAAACAAATTAATTAAACTTATATATGGAGTATTGCCTTAAACTTTTGTAAAACAAGGTATCTAACCAGAAGGGATCTGGTAAGATTGGGAGCTTTGGAAATATGATGTTAGCGCCGAATATAAAAGTTTCACGGACGTAAGTGACTAATAAATAAATATTGAGAAGAGTAAATGAAAACAGACAAATGCTGGCAATTATAGAGAATAAAAGAGAAACATGATATTATGGAAGGCAAAATAGAGACAAAGAGAAAGCGAGGAAGACCAAGAAGAAAGTATACAGAGCAACTGAAAGAACAAACAAATGACATACAGATACAACATATATACAATTGAAAGATTAGACAAGTGCATCTTGAACTGGAGCGGTTCACGAGCGGCTAGATTTGTTGTTGTATTGTTTTCCTATTACGTCTGGCCTTTTAGCAATAGGCAGATTAAAAAAAACATAGCAATAATCCATTCATGCCTTGCAATTGTAACTAAAATATAGTTAGTAGCTATGGAAAAACAAATAATACAACAACATAAGTACTATTTAATAATATTGTACATAAACTGTCCCACTGCTGGGCACGGGCTTCTTCCCATTGTGAAAATGGTTAAGCTATAGTCTACCACGCTGGCCAATTGCGGGTTGGCGGACTTCAGATATTTTCAAGAACATTTATGGAACTCTCGGACACTAGTATGTGCGTGCAATATGCAAAAGAAGATGTACAAAGTTTTCTCTTTAATATTAATTTAAAGATTTAATAATATCACACAACCCGGTAAATAAATATCAATCTCAAATTGATTTCAGTAACTTATTACTAAGAGTGTTTATGAAGTGATACCTAACTCTCATCGTAAATGTTGGTTTAATATTTGTTTACGTTAATTTTACGTTTAGTATATTTGAAGTATTTACTATGCTGATAATTTTAGACAGTAGGTAAGTTGCCGAGTGTTTACAAACAATATTTGTTGCGAAATACACATGAGTACTAAGGCTTTTAAGTTCCGGCGTCTTTACAATTTCTGGTAGTAATAGACTGCGTGCTTGGGTACGAAATATTAAGTTGCCGTACAAAATGTCGCACTAAGTATTTAGAAGATAACGGATAGTATTTTGTAACATACATACCTAATCTCTCTCCTATATGTCCCCGAAGGGGTAGGTAGAGATATGTATATAACACCAACAGTTTGTAAGTTCTTTAAGGTCACATATTATAGAGGGTGAGCCTAATGTCTCTTGCTGGACGCGGTGTTAGACTTCGTGCTACTACTAGAAGTTTCTTAAGCGAAAAATAAAATAACTCTTTGCCTGACCCGGAAGTCAAAGGCGGCTCGCTCGCAGCCTCCTCCTCAGCCCGCGGGCCGCCTCGACCCTACTCACCTACACGATTACACTCTAGGAGAAGGGCAGACAAGACTGCGTGGAGTCGGATTTACGGCGATTCCTTTCTGTCATTACTACCTAATTTTTAGCAAATGTTTTAGGAATAACAATTTTATTATAAATGCAGCGTTAGCATGCATTACCGCTGCACCACCGAGGTAATAACATTATGTTAGTATTAAATATTTTCTGAAATTGTCCAGTTCGGCAATATGTTGGCGAAAGGCCAGGTAACATAAACCGAGTTTTCAGATAGAATGTAAAGCGAGTAAACGAAGCAATACAGATATGCCAGCATTGTAGCTAGTCGAAATCCTAGGTACTACAGAACCCAGGAACGAGTTTATATAAAAGAATATTTCATAATATGGTATCAACTGCTCACAGTAGACATAAATTGCAAGAGAACTGTGAACGCTTCGCCCTCCTTTTTTACGCTACATTATTTCATATCAAGCTCACTAAAGCTCTTCAACAAGTACTCGACGCTTAAGGCCGCATTACACAAGATGATAAGCTTCATGAAATAATAATATTAGTGTTCAATGCTTAAAGAAGATTAACGGGAGTCTTATTCGGTTAATAATGGAGTTAAGGTTGCGGTTGATGGATATCCCCTGACCTTATGACCTTGTGACCCCTAAATCTCGAGGATCTTTTGACCCACAGGGCCCATATTCAAACTTGATCGAAGGATGATTCCAAGGTGTTTGTACACCAAGTTAAAAGTTAATCGGTGCAGTGGTTCCAGAGCTATGCCTGTCACTAACAGTCAGACACACAGACCCACATAGTGTTTTCATTAACCTCTTTGAATAAGACTCAAATAATTAAGAGATTACTCAAAGAGTAAATAAACATTATTTAACTAGCAACCCGCGGCGCTACCCGTGAATAAAAGGCGATGTTCTTGGGCAGCGCCATCTACATATAAGTTGAGCTCTAAAGTTGAATTAACATTACCACTAACCTTGTCTCTGACTGCACGGATGGTGTAGTTTAAGTGGTCGCATCGCCATTGTCACTGCTCCGAGTGTAGTAGGTATGATCCCAACATGGATCAATCATTTTTTGTGATTCATAATTAGTTGTTTTGTTGAGTCTAGGTGGGATCCCCGCGACACAAGATTTATTCCTAGTGCAGACGAGGTCTTTAAATTAAGATAAACACTATACAATGTACTAATTCAAGACATGGCATATGAGTATCACGTCTAGCAAGAAAATTTGTTTACAAATTGTGCGTAATTGTATCAAAAATATCTTCATAATGAGTGATGTGTGGTTTAAGTAGGCGCCACATCTCCAGCAGACTGCTGGGTTTAATTCATTGCTAGCGTTTGAGCACAATGCTTTTATCTCATATTATACCTAAGAAAGAGCCGATACGCTATTGATAAGATGATTACTTTAAAAGCAAGGATCATAAAATAAAGACTCCAATAATATTAGACCTACCTAGAAACTAAGACGTAAAGTAGATTGTCAGATTTCGCTTGCCTTCAAAGTTCATTAAGGGAGCTGTCATCTATAAATTCAGCAGTTATTTAGCTTTCCTAAGACTAGGAATACTTTGATTTATAAATATTACTCTGCGATATTTCAAGATTAATGTTCCCAGATAGATTAAGTTGTTACTACTTTGACCTTTCTTGTCGGGTAAAGACATTTTACTCTGTCGGGTTCTTGTGGTACGACATAAAGGAAAGTAGTGCTTACTTGTTTATTTATTTCTTTTTTAGTAACAAGAACTACATGTAAGCAAATATATTTATATGCTTTTATTTTTGGAAGTTATATAGTAATGTCCTTCAGACCTATTTTCGGTCACGGCTATCAATCCCAACGGAGGCTAGCCAAATTACAGCATGCTAGTGTGTGCCCTAACTTAAATGCATTATGCATTACCTCACTCTCATAGTCCGATGGACGGCAACACAACATAAGAGAGAACAGGCGCAATCATTTTATGCTTTTCGAGGATATTCAACAACGCCAACTGTTGGTAACATCGGGTTACTATTGAGAAAATCATTGCGGAAAATGTCTAAAACTATGTGTGGGCTCAATTCAGAAATCGAATTACGAAATATTGAGTTCGATTCCTAGAATGTATATGACTGCGAGCGAATGCAACTGTTATGCACAAGCACAGTAGTATTCACTACCTCCGTGGTAAAAAGGCTGTCCATATAGTTAAATAATGTGCGTTACAAAATATAGCATCAAGTGGTATGTCTATATTTACAGCTGCGGTTTTGCTCGCGCGGGCATCCGTAGTTAAATAGCCAGCCCTAGACGTTAAATCTTTAAAAACACCTGTTCAATACATAGTTTTGAATACTTTACGCGGTTTAATGTTACTGCAGAAAACCGTATAATAATAAGTATATAAATGTATATAAATAACTTTAGCACCCTATATAACGATACATTTTAGTATAATTATTAATTTCATAAAAACATTTTAAGAAGTATCAGCTATAACGTTACTATGTTTTTCTGAAATTACGTTAATGTAATGTTTTCTGAAATCAAAAAAATCTAAATATGGTAAAGATTATCCTTATTCATTATACTTATCCTTTCTGTTGATGACTAACTATCACTAAACAATGTTGTTAATAAGAAACTTTGGCGTAGTTGGTACTATTGAGACAGCAAACAATATTGTAACCTATGTGGATAAACCATTATTCTATTATATATGCTTAAAAGTGTATGGAGATATTCACGGTGCGAATATTGCTAATCCATAATAATTATATCCTAAAACTATTATTCTATCAGCTTGATCACGTCAAAACATACCTTATGATAAAACGCATTGTGTCTGGACTCCGGCATCCGTTCGCCAATGGACGAATTGACTAGATATTAGAGGTTGGATCCATCGGCATCTTCACATAAACCTGGACTGTAAGTCAAATTACAAAGAATTGTAAGAAGTCTTCTATAAAGTTTGTGTGATAAGCGATGTTCTCCAGATTTTTTTTCGTTTCTTGGACTGGTAGCACATTGACTTCTTTGCCCGAAGGATAGGCAACACGCTCATAATATTTCTGGTATTACAGGATCTCATAGGCTACGGTAACCGCTTGCAAGCAAGCTAAATACATATATTCTTATTCATATCTTGATTGTATAAACAAATATTTTAAAATTCTCATACATTGCTCGGGTATCAACGTCCACATAACATGAACTAATACAATTCCTACAAAGTAAATACAAAACAATCCACACACGTACCCTAACATCAATATGTACTCTAGCAATCATTAAAAGTTTGTAACGAATAATCCTTTTGTCCCTAGTCCCCGGGGATTTTACCGCGCTTTTAAAGTATCTAATAAGCTAATTGTGTACGCAAACGCTTCGCCCCTAAAAATATTTACTTTGTTTGTACTTCGTCAGGTTTAAATTAAATTTGATCAGGATTACGTGTGTATATACATGGTTGTATTACAGCTGCTCTTGTCGCTTACACGTGTTGTGTTTCACTTTTGTAAATATAGATGGCGCTAGTAACATAGTAGCGCCATCTATCGCATGATGTGATTAGTTATAATATCAAGCTTGGAACATTTCTTCAACTTACTTCAATACTTTTAGTAAAATGTTAACAGGAGATTATGTGTATGTAGGTATCTTGGGCTGAGAAAGTAGATGACATTTTATTGAATATTAGTAGTTGGAGTTGGACAAGATATGTAACATTCAATAGTAGACATACATAATAATAATAAATGCCAATATGCTACTTTACTGAGTACACGTGCAGATTTTGTATTAAGTAATATTTTATCTTGCAGCCCAAACATACTTTGTCCATTACAGTAATTGTAGCATTTGGGAAAACACTAATTCCACAACGAGATTGTCAAATCAGAAATACAATTTGTAATTAACTGTATGAATCAT
Source organism: Catocala nupta (assembly GCA_963675205.1). Lineage (NCBI taxonomy): Eukaryota > Metazoa > Arthropoda > Insecta > Lepidoptera > Erebidae > Catocala > Catocala nupta. The sequence continues at coordinate 23,362,789 of OY776093.1, read as the reverse complement.
ATTTTCATTTAAAACGTAACAATGCCCTCAGTGCAGTAGTTATATAGCATAATTAATCGCATACGGTGGTAAGATGAATAAACAGCTTTTAGCATCAAAAAATGCTCAGTATGTATTACGTAATGAATTTAGTTATATATGATTTTTGATATTTTTCATTCGCCTTTCAATAAAATATCATCGTAATTAAAATCTCTGAAACTTAGAAACAGAAACAAAATGTACTTATAATTTAACTTGTTTAAAGTTAGTCTGAGTCGAGGGGACAAACAACGGTCGTTTTCTCATCTCTTTAAAACTGTTGTGTTTTATCGTCTTCGTTTTACGTTTGGCGTTTTGGTGAGTAGCCTGGTAAATGAAAAAGAAATACGTTACAAACTTACTATATGTTTTTGAATTATTATGTAATGATTGCAGATTTGGGTCGTTTTAAAAGATGGCTTTCAAAGTTTTGTACTTCGGTCATAAACGCTGTTTGTGTCCGTTGTTTGATATGTATATTTTCGTTGTTGTGTCGATTGTTGTGTCAATATAGAGTACACGCAAAAGCTAAGACTGAGTACTATTTTCTGCTAATTATTATCGATGACCTTATCGTATCCTTATTAACATTTCAAATTAGAGGCTTATTTCTATAAAGCGTTAAATTATTGCCAACAATTGCCGGAAATAATATTGCAATAATCGTAGATAATAAATTAATAGTTATTAAATTTAATAGATATAATCGTTAAAAACAATAAAGTTTTTTATATCTATCAGTAAATACTGGTTATGGCCGGCGCCATTTCCTAAATTGCGCAAAGGTGGTATCAACCTCATACAAAAACTGTTCGAATTAATAAGTACAACGTTCAAGTTCCTTGTACCTACTTTTAATTGCAATAACGTCGAAATATACTGTAATTAAGGTTAATTTCTCGTCCCAAAATAATTACTCTTCAGACCCTCTTTACTGAACATAATTACCGTTAAATCAACACATAAACTTCTCAATTTTTAAGCCTCAGCCACTGAAAAGGTCATTAAGCATACCGCTTAGACTTCAAAACTTTCCTTCGCAATTAACTCGAGGAAAAAATGGACGAAGTTCGCCCTTGATCTTGCTGTGACGTCATAAGAGTCGGGGCGGACCCACCCTCTACTCCCACACAAGAAATTTCTGTTAGCTTGCCAAAGACAATAGCTGAATTCGAAATTGCGTATAAAGGTGCAAACGAGTGGAATTTTCTTGGCACGGTTCTTGGCGGCTTTAAATGATAATTTACGAGTCCAGAATAAAATGAATGGTGTCTATTCAGGCTATAACGTTTATTGCTTGTCGGATTTTTTGTACTGTATTCATCACAGATATAGAATTGTGAAAACATTACAAATTTTGAGAACTTGCGTTAGTATCATTGTTATTTTCAGAGCTGGACCTTAAGGCTGTCGGCAGACATAGTATATCAACTTGCAGTATTGGGTTCATTAACACAAACGCTTTTAATGTTTATAAATGTAGGCGATTAATATTCTGTATTAGAAATCTATAATAACGTGATGTGATTTATCGGTTTTAAGTTTGAAACGTAAATTATTAAAATTAAACACTTTATACGGCTTTTGTCGTGTTGTTTATTTTACTTTAAAACACTTTTACTACATTATTTCGAAACTCTAACACTACTATTATTGTGTTTATAATTTTACTACTATTTAAGTAATTTAATTTCATTTAAACTATTTATATTTAAGTTTACACTTTGCCTCGACGTTTCGGTTGCTTCACAGCAGCCATGTTCACGGGGAGTCTCCCCAAGATTATGTTATAAAAGTGTTGTATGTAATAAAATGTAAAATAAACAACGTGACAAAATCCGTATAAAGTGTTTAATTTCAATGTATAACATTCGTAAACATAAGACAATATATTATTAAACTTAAATTAAAGGTTGAAAATATTTTAATGCAATTCATTATATACTGCAGCTTATATTTTTTATTTTATTAAACTATTTGTGGCGTATTGCTGTTGTCGTAACCTCCTGTAAGAGACTTTGAGAGATGACTTTTGGCATGAGTCTTGTGTCCGAAAGCTCAATATATAGAGTTATCGATTATCTGATCTTTATCTGAAAACTAACTAGACTGGTTATAGAATGCATACGTCATCACGCAATATTTCAACCTATATTCATTTGGTATTGCAATTAAATATAACAAATTATTAAAATTATTTCTTGTTATCTCAAGCAACGCAGTCGTTTGGTACTATAAAGTAACGTTTAAATTAATTTGATGACCCGTCTGCATTTGTATACTTCATTTGATTTCAATGTTGACGTAAGGTGGGCTAATCGGGCGTTTCATTTTTGCAACTAAGAAGCTTTAAAAGACCTCACAGAGGCACAGACAAAGCGTTAGAGCATTTTGGGGTTCCTTTACTAAAACACCAGCGAAGCGTAGCTAGACTATAACATTAGATACGAATAGGCGTATACCTATTTACCGGTTGCTACCAGAAAATATGCTGCAACATCATAAATTATAGTTTAATGATATACAGGAGACAAAAACAAACACAAAAATAAATAGCTCGACAAGGAATAAAGATTACTGGTCGTCTGCTGAAAATTAAGTCTGAAAACCATACTCTCTGCACAAAAACAACTAATTGTTTGGTGATAGTCTTTAGCAGTGAAGAATACCAAAGTACAGAAGATCAAACTGGAGTTTTAGCTAAGGAATTATCTCCAGCTAGTAGTCTAGCCCAAATCACAGTTTTAAAAAGGAGCTTTTATGGACTAATAAAAAATGGATGTCATAAATTGGGGAAACTGCAAGATTTTGGAAGTGGAAGAAATTTCAATCGCTGTTTATTTTTATTGTAAGTTTTAAAGTTTGATAGACATTAGGTAGAAATAAAGTAATACTGAAGACAAAATATCGTACAATTTCCTTTACATACATATGTATGTCTCGTGCGTAAGTCTCGTATAAATAATATTAGTAAAAATAAGGAACGCAGACAATACAAATATTTCAACATTCTAGTTATGTCAGCATAATAAAATAATTGCAATAATCTTTCAAGTAAACAATTTGTGCCTTTTGGTGTTAATAAAAACTTACTATAGTTTTACGTTTATGCGAAGTTTGTACATTGAAATTAAATTACTAAAAATTGTGTGATTTTTAAAATAAACTGTCATAAATTCCGTTAACAGTAGTTTGATTTCAAAGTAAATTACGACTTCTACGTGGATACGCATAAAACACATATATACACACACACTGAGTACTCAAATATGCTAAGGAGAATAGAGGTGTTTTTTGGCATTACACACCCTTCAAATCTTTGGAATCGTAAGGTATGGTAAGGATCAAACTGGTTCTAGAAATGAGAATGAAATGTCTGTCGATAGAGAGTGGTGTTAAAAAGTAAGTATACAATTCTACTAATAAAACAAGACTGTAGGAGCTTGGAATATTTGGGATCGGCCACGCGTTAATAACCCCATAAATATATAGGTAGATGAACATAGAACACATAGCATAATGACCCTCCTAATAGCACCGCGTTTCTTAATGAAGCTCTAGAACTCTTACCTACCGTAAGAATAAAACTTTCTCAGTCAGTTAGCTTCGAACTATACCAAAAACTCACTATTTATGTTAATAAGATTCGCTAAATGCAAGCTTAGGGGTCCTTTCGGTTACTTACCAAGAGTATAAAATTTAAATTTACTGAAAGAGATTAAATATAAAAGCCTAATCATATATTTCAAACGGTGTAAACGTAGCCTGTCTTTACGACTTGACTACACAAACGTGACGTTAGTCCATTTTAAGTTGAACCGTGTGAACTTATTATCTTCCCCTCTCCATATACGAAAAGCTCTACACGAGGGAGAGGGATGGTTCCTTTAAAAGTGGTTCTTATAGTGATCCGACGGAGGCTTTGAAATTTTAGATGGCAACAGTCTTATTTTAGCTGTAGCATTTACGTTTTAGGTATTGGGTTTCTGAATGCTAATTCTTTGTTTAAAAATTCTGACTTTGAACTTATTTTTAGCTCATACTGCCTCTCGGTTATAATTTTATTATGAAAACTACTTCAGTTGGTTTTATATTAAATAAATTAATAGTCTACGATGCCAGACTTTAATATTCAGTGCAAGCTGCTATTTTAAGACCAGACTATTATAGTAATGTAAACCACTTTATTTAAAATAAAGCTGTCTGAATTTTTCAGTGGGACGATTAGGTTAATAATTCAACATGTCTAGATCAAATGTTATTGATGATGATTCAGTATTAACGATTGTTTGACCTCGCTTTAGAAGGGAGATTCCCTTTGTTTGACAAGTTTTAAGTAAATCAGAATTTTTGAGTAATTCAGAGAACAATGTTTTAGTTGATATCAATCCACTAGTCGATAGTCCTGTAAATATCATATACTGTTGGCGTGTCTTTAATAAATAAATAAGCTTATAGATCAACGTATACAAGATGAGCTTCAGTGTATGTCTGATATAACATCTTCAACAAATAGTGTCACTTCTTTGACTTTATCCGGCAAAGAGAATTACGTGCTGGTATTCATGATATTTTTTTGTACACAACTGTATCTAATATTTATAGTTTAGAGGTTTACTATTTCTTAAGCTTTTACCGCCGATGGAAAATAATATCATTTATACTTTTAGAAACGACAGCTACCGCACTGTATTACCATAAATCCTGTCATTAGGCGATTTTACAAACATTCAAATAACGGACACACCCAGACTTGGCACCACTATTTGTGAATCACATTAATTGTCCCGTGTGACCTACAATATTCGTTGCAGTGGCTATGGCGAGTAATTATAAAATTGTTTGCTTATGCATATACTTACACTTATGCTTGCATATCCCTGAAGGAATAATAAAGATTTGAGATATGAATTGTACCCGAGACTTCATATTCGGCTGAAAACAAGCGTAACTAATACTACGGGTCCAACGAGGCAGTCTGACAAAGACATTTGACTTGATCTCCTACCAACTAAAATAATGTCAAAAACAATTCACCAAATATGTTAATTATATTAACAATTAATACTTTGTTTTAGCATGTAATCGCATAAAGGTCAAAACTCAAAGTATAAAATGTTTGTGATTTTATAATGTTATAAATATTTATCAGCATCTTACAAAACCTAATTATATTAACACATCTTATTTGTGGACTTTTTCTATAAAACTATCCAGTTTCTACAGAAAATGATGCATTAGCAGCGTACTGTAGTTACACGTCAATTAAAAAGAATTGGAGTGAGACAGCGACCTCGGCTGACCTATTTCTGTTCCCGATGTTGCTCAGGTCAATATGTATCTAGGTTGTCATAATAATTTAAACTCTAAACCTTACTGGACTAGGCTTATTTTTGGATAGCAGATTTTGTATCCTGAAATAGAACTGCGAGACATTTAGCTATGTATTTATCGATTGTTCTATGCATGGCATATATGTTATTAGGACAGCTCCACGTTCTTACAAGTGGTGTTTCGTTTTTGGAAACTCGAAATATATTAACAAAATCACGAGTTTTGGATAAATAGGGAAGTATTTGGAAAAATAATGTATACAGAATGTAAAGTAAAGGTACTAATTTAGAATTTAAAAGAATAGCGGTATATAGCCTTAGACATTACTCTAGTAGTAGTATTTAGCATTTTCTTTAATGTGAGATCTAGACTTTTATAATATGAGAAATAATTTTGAGAGAAAGAAAATATCTGCAGAGATTAGAAAAATACTGATATAACATTAAAAGGCTATAATTCGAACTAACGTTTACTTAAAATTTTCCAGTTGCTTTGAATAAAATCTAATTGTTTATTCTACGTACTTATCCAGACAAAATGCGTCTATGCCATGTATATATTTCGAATAAAAATCGATAAGGCGTCATCTTTTACTATGTTACATAACATATGGGACAATTTATCAATATATTTGACAAATGTAATACATTCAGTTTCGATGTAAGTACGTTACAATGAAAACGCCCAGCTCGTAGCTTGTTTGAAGACAAACGTAGCAAAATTGCTACAGCGTAGCATGTGCATTCGTAGCATTATTGGATTCATGGTTTGTAGGTGTGTCGTCGTCGTTGTAAATAATCACAGCGTCATAATCTATTTAGTTTTTATTGAGTTCGATGTAACCAATTATCATGCAGAATACATGACATAGCAGACCACGTGTTTAGAAAACAGAAACGATAATATTTATCTTACCCTTATTTAAAGGACTTATTGTAATTTACCTATGTAAGTATACGTAACCGGCTTGATTCCGTTTTTCATATATTTCCGTCCGTAGATTTATCTTGATGCCGGCGAGTAAACAAGTACAATAATTGCACTTGTACTTACGATAATATAAAACGAATGACCATCTGGAAAACAGATCTCAGTACCAGTACGTACCATACAATGTTAAGTTACAAGTAGTAACTCAATTTATATGCGACTGCACGGATGGCGTATTGGTTTAAGTAGTTGCCTCGCCGTTATCACTGCGCCGAGGGTTCAATTTCAATTTTAATTTCAATTTTCTTTATTGCACTCCATAATGTATATACAAAGATGTCATAAAAATATATATAAAACGAAACAATTATGGACCCTGTCGGGCACGGCAAATGTAGGAGAGAAGACGAACTCTTAATTTTGTAAACATATAGTAATATATTTTATTCTGTATAATACTAGATATTGTTTGCTGCTTGCGTACTTAAATATAATTATTAATTATGGGTAATTATAACATATTATTACTTTAGCTTATTTTATTTTTATTATTAAAGTATGTCTTTATTTCAGTATTATATATATTATTCATATTTTTATATTTTTTATTATTAGTCTTTATCATTTAAATATTCATTTATGTGATAGTAGCATTTTTGTAGTAAAAACTCTTTTAATTTATTGGTAAATATATTAAACTTTTCTTCATTTTTAATATTATTAGATAATTTATTATAAACTTTTATCGACATAACATATGGACTTGATGCATGCATTTTTAATCTGGATGTTGGGAGGTTTAACCTATTTTTGTGTCGTAATGTATATTTTGTGTTAATATCTTTTCTGGTTGTGTAATATTGTTTATGTTGTCTGACAAATTTACATGTTTCAAAAATATACATACTAGGAACGGTAAGTATTTTTAGTTTTCGGAAGTGCGCTTTGCAACTTTCTGTGTCATCTATATTTACAATAATTCTTATTAACTTTTTTTGCATGATGAACAATGTAGGGGCATCTGTGTTGTTACCCCATAGGGTGATGCCATAATTCAACCACGAGTATGCATAGGCATAGTAGCTGGTTAGAGCGGTTTTTATGTCAGTGGTCTTTTTTACTTCCCGGAGAGCATAACAAAATGATGATAATTTACATTTAATTTTTTGTACATGTGATTTCCAATTAATATTGGTATCTATGTTCAATCCTAACAAGTTGAATTCGTTTACCTTTTCTATTCTGGTATTTTTATATTCAAAGTCAATATGCAATTGTGATTTCTGTGGTGGATGGAATGTAATCAATTTAGTTTTTGAATAATTTATTTCTAAATTATGTTGAGTCATCCAGTTGATTGTGGTATTGAGTAGGGTTGTCAGTTTGTCATTTACATCAGAGGCATTCTGACTTGAAATCAAAAGAGAAATGTCATCGCCAAACAATACGCACGGTTCTCGTATGGCATTTGGGAGATCGTTGATGTAAAGCAGTAATAACAGGCATTCCAGGACACTACCCTGTGGGATTGAACAGTTGATAGTTTGTGTATCAGAACGGATATGCTGTATTTCGTTACTGTAGCTATTAAAGTGTTCAATTTCCACTTGATGCTCTCTATTTTTTAGATAGGATATGAACCATTCGTATGCTGTACCTCGAATTCCTATTTCATAAAGCTTGTTTAATAATATGTTGTACTGAACTCTATCGTATGCTTTGGTCATATCCAATAATATCCCTATGGCGTATTGTTTATTGTTTAAAATATTCAGAGCTTCTTGTATATATTTATAGACAGCTAATGTAGTGGAGCGATTTTTTCGAAACCCATTTTGAGACTCATTAAATATATTATATTTGTCACAGAAAGAGTATACCCTGTTATACATAGCTTTTTCGAATATTTTAGATGCCGTTGGTAGTAGTGCTATGGGGCGGTAATTGTTAGGATCGCTTTTTGAATGTTTCTTATGGATAGGTCTGATTATAGCTTTTTTAAGTTGGTCCGGGAAGGTACCTTCTTCGAAGGATTGGTTAATTAATAGATAAAAAGGTAACAATAGTTCTTTTGCACATTGTTTGACTACATAAGGCGGAAGCTCATCTACACCACAACTTTTTTTGTTTTTGAGGTTTCGGATGATTTCGTGTACTTCATACGGATCGACCGGTCGCAAGAACATGGTGTTTTCTGTGGGTTGTGAGACTCGTGCATGATTGGAGTTATCATTTCCCGACAGATAATTCGTCCTACCGACAGACGCAAAGAAACTATTGAACATATTTGCAACTTGTTTCGGCTCAGAAATTTCTATATTGTTATGTTTCAGTTTTACATTGTTTTTGCCTATTTTGACTTTTTTGTTTGTACGTTCTTTTATTATATTCCACATGGTTTTAACTTTATTGTTTGATTTATTCATTCTATTTATATAATTTAGCTTTTTTGATGTGGTAACTACATTTTTTAATATTTTTTCATATTTTTTATAGTATTCGAGCAGGATAGGATTGTTAATTTTTAAAGTTAATATTTTTAGTAATCTTTTATTTTTACAAGAATTTTTAATACTCGTTGTTAACCAATATTTCCTGCAGGTGTCTGAAATTTTTATTTTTTTTATGGGTATGTATTTATTAAGTGCATTTGTTATAATTGTGTTAAAAACCTGATAATTTTCATTTATATTTCTATCTACTTTTAGTATGATTGACCACTTTATTTTTTCTAATTCGTTTTTAAATCTTGATATGTTAAAATTTGTAAATAATCGTTTATTTGTGTACCAAGTGGTTTGCTTTTTTTGTTGGGGCATTTTTATGTGAATAATAACACCACTGTGATCTGAGAAGCCGAATTCTTGAACGGATGTATAAAAAGTGTTGCTATTAAAGTTTGTGAAAATTAAGTCTAAACATGTGGACGTAGTCAGTGTTATGCGTGTTGGATGTTTAATACGTTCAGTAAATTTGTGTTCTAACATTCTTCAAAATCTAGAAATTGGTTTGTTTTTAAATTATTTACCAATATATTTATATTAAAGTCGCCTCCGATGATTATATTACGTTTAAAATATTTTTTATTAATATAATTAAGTATTTGTTTCATTTGATAATAAAATGTTTCCTCTTCTCTTCGAATTCGGTTCGAATCCTACACGAGACAAAAATTTGTGTAATCCACAATGGGTTGTTCCGAGACTGGGTGTTCTTTCTGTCCATTGTTTGAATGTTTGTAAAGTCCTCCGCGACACAGGAATAATTAGTAGTGAGGAAGTTGTCTTTTTAAAATCATAAAAATTGTATAAATTTTTACCTATATACTTAAGAAAACACCATATATTTAAATTAAGTAATAACATGTTTTTGCAATGGTTCTAAATTCAAATTCCTATAATTTTCTCTCCCAGCTATCACAGTAGCCTAGTAATGAAGTATTGCCGGTTACATGTTTAATCGATTCAAACTAAATGTCGTAACATGTGGTTACACATATTCTAATTAAACAAATGCTGAATTATATCTGTAGTTTATTTTATAGGTTACTACATTTTGCTCTGCGGCTTTGCCTGCGTAAATATAGGTTAGGTTAGATTAGTAACTGTACTTATTTTTGCATGAAAGGTACCCTGTGTCCTTTTCTGTTCCCCTGACAACATGTATGAGAAATTTCATGACGATCGGTCAAGTAGTTAAGGCGTGAAAGCGTAACAAACAAATAAACTCATATTCGCATTTATAATATCAGTTAGAATTAATATGAAAACGTTAATTAAAGTTTACTTAGCCAATTTTGCAACTTTCATTAAAGAAATAAATAATAATAATTGGTAAAGACCAATTATTATTTGGCATATAGCTGTATAAAAAACTGAAACTTAAATGACGTCACGTAACACTTTTTCGGAAAGAAACTGACGATGGTCACTCATTATTAAAATGAAGAAAATCATCTCAGAAAAAAGAACATCTATTGAATCCGGTAGAGGAGCATTTTCTGGATAAACACCTATTCACTGTTTACGACGGTAATTCGTTCCCGTGGGTGGCACTCAGGCAAAAGCGCATGAATACCGAATGCAGAATCTAGTTATAAATTATAACATATAAACTATATTGCATTAACCTTCCAATAGCTTCTGCAATGTTACTATATATCAACGTAGCAACTCATAGCAACGTTTCATTAGATGACCGGTAATATTATGTTCAAACTTATTCATCATTTTGACACACTAATCGAATGCGATAAATCGTCTAGAATAAATCCTCCTATACAGAGCAAATTCTCATATTACTATTTTATACAAACACACGCAGTGTTTGTATAAAAATATATTATAAATATATAAAAATATTTTTATCAATGTACATGAGCGAAATCTTACCAGAAGTGCTTTCAAAACTCTCTTAAATTAGTTCAAAATATAATTGCAAAGTAACCCAATAATCCTTTAATCAAGTTTGAATTAAATTAAAGCACATTAAAATTTATTAAGTGTAAGAGCCATTTTACTAATAAAGTTTATTAACAACGTAATAGCAATATACTATACCCTCTCTCTCGATCCTATTCATCACAATATCGAAGGTGTAGAGACTTAGTTAGAGTTAATTGTTCCCTCTGCTCCTTCCTTAGTCAACCCCAATGAGCAATTTTTAGTTCCTGGGTTGCACAATCAGGACCACATCTGCCTATCCAATAACCTAAGACCATCAAAAGCCCACTCTAACGTTCTACACATGCGCTTATTTGGACGTATGGATATAAATGAACTAGGTTTCGAGCATCTAAGTGTTGTTTATTTGACGGACTGAGCTCGATTAGGTTCCTCTGATGACGGCCATAGTTGAGAAAGTACTTATTTGTAAAAACCTGAACTAACCTTTTGGATCTTTATGATAAATATCCCTCGTCAGAATGATTAAAATAAAGTTCTCCTGCCCCTTGAATATTGCAATTGACGCGTCAGGATGACTCATTTTGTAAGTTTAGAAGGGAGCGGTCTGGCGAAACTGGGCTTATTTCAAAATTTCTTTGAGGAGCCTGTGAAACCAGGTGGTGAGCGCAATGTGGAACGCCGACATATTCTACATGGTATAATTTCCTCAATCTCTGTCGGTATTTAAAAGTTCTTCGGAACATTATGTATCGGCAAACAATAGCACGCTAAACCAAACAACCAGATTTAATCATAAGATCACTTAGATGGCTTAACCCGTGCTGGCAAGCTGATGTAACCGAGAAGAATTTAAAGCAGCTATGCTTTAATTGTTGCTCAGTTGCATCAGTTTAAGTCCGAACGGTAATACTCTTCATCAAATTGCATTGGATGGAGTGGAATTGCCTCCATACGGTGTATGATGGGATGGATCAGCCCACGTACGATCATTCAAATCCCTGAATACGTTACCACGCTATAACGCAATTTGTCATTTTTTTAAATTCGCGATAAGGCTTTCCCTTTCTTTGTTCTACAACTACCCAAAATTTCTAATACCAAAAAATTACGTACTTTCCCGCCTCCCGCACAACACCTCCCACCCTTAGTGTGTTGTTTGGTTACGCCGCTGCTTTCTATTGCGAACGCGTGTAGTTTTAGATGTGCGAATAGAGCAACCAATTTCAATATTCGCATTTTTGTATGAAGAAAATCAAATAATTAATGTTAAAAATTGTTAGGACTAAGTTGTTAATAAACGGTTATTATTATTTTCAATTAACTCGGTGTGTCAGTACATTTGAAAATAAACATATTTATACATTTATAAATATACTGATATACAGGGTTAGTTGAAAAATAATTAATATTACTTATAATGTACCTATTATACTATTTTAATAATATGCAATTTACTTATTTATTCCATAAATATTAGACAGACTTTACATGCACCTACTTCAAGTATCTTTGCAGCACCGAAATGTTGATTACTAGATAATTCCTTATGGAATTATGTCCGCCTATGTGCTGTGCATAAATTGTATTATTTTTGAATTGTACTGAACTTTATGTTCATGAAATAAATAAATAATAATTAATTTCGGAACTTTCTTACTTACTTTTTACCGTCTAATTCTGAAATATGTCTGAACTGCTGTGATTATTTGAATTTTCCATAATAACAACAGCTAATTATTATGTTTACGTTCAAAGCGATATTTTAGATCAAAGTGCAATATCCTATAGAAGATTTTAGCCATTCAATCTGTTTTTGTGTTTCTAAGATAAATAAATTTTGTGTTATGTTCCTACCGTGTTCCAGCAGGCGAAACTTCAGTTCGATTGTCACAGAGATAATACATATATATAATTTATTTGTTTATCAAACATTCATCTACTAGACAGTAAGAGATATAATTAAATGAAACCAATTAATAATAATTAATTAATTGAAAACAAAAAAATAACATAAATACGTTTCACGCACAATTAATTAACTTCGGTACCTATATATAAGAGAACAATTATTTTAACGAGTACAACGCGTTTGGTTCTCATCATGAGGTTCATCGTTGCTTATACCATATTGTGTGTAGTATTTGGCGTTGAAAGTCATGATTACAAAAATGTTACATCCCAGTACGAACCTGCAGCCAGACAGCTCTATGAGTTCGGACTTGCACATAAAGTAAGTAAATAATACTTTATATACAGCAGACGCATCCACTACCACAACACCGGAATATTATTTTAGCTCATCGATTTTATAGACATTTCCACCGGATGAACGTAATTCAGAGAGTGTTGTAAATACTAGCAAGTCGAACGAATCTTTTATATGCATTTGAAAACATATTCATGAATGCGTAAATATAACTCTCTTTAAATAGAAAAACTTAATAAAAATGGACACGTCATGGTCGACAATGAACATAAACGAGTACCTATTATATATTTTTGAGTAGTAATTAATTAACATAAAAATTATCCATTAGACTAACCATTTCAAATGTGGAATATTAACCCCATACAAGAGATTACAGCCAAATCATCTCGGGTTGTGTTGCTGCGGTGGGTGTACGGCCACTTTTTGTTTAAAGTCTCGGTAACGTGCGTGTAATACATATATACCCTAGCATTACAGGCATCCATGGGCTAGCCTAGACATTTTAGCATCAGGTCGACCGTAACCATATTGCTCACACAAATAAGTGTATAAGATATATAATTTCACCTGTTACAATTTGCACTTCGTAGTTAAGTTTAACTAAATAGTTTTTAACATACTGAAATAATTTTATCATTTACAGAAACCAATAGGAATAATGACTCGAACTTCAGGAGATCCAGCAGAATTAAGGGACCTAATCACTACCAATTCTGATCAGGTTTCAAATTACTTATTTTTTGACACAATGTTCAGTACCAACGGACAAAAGATACCAGAGCGATCGTTCTTCGCAAAAGGTGCTGGTGCATTTGGTTACTTTGAAGTCACCCATGACGTTTCTAAATATACGTATGCTGATGTTTTCAATGAAGTAGGCAAAAAAACGCCATTATTAGTTAGATTCTCGTCAATGCTTCAAAGTAGTGGAGGATCCGACGTCAGCAAAGACTACAAGGGTATGGCAGTGAAATTTTATACGAAGCAGGGTAATCTAGACTTCTTAGCTTGTAGTTTGCCCATATTTGGATACAGAGTACCTAATTTGTTTGCACCTGGCCCAACGCATGCCTTCAAAAGAAACCCTAAAACTAACTTATTTGATATGAATACCATATGGGATATAGCGAGCCTGCTACCTGGAATATTTCATACCGTATTTTGGATGGTTTCCGATTACGGTTCGCCTACTAGTTATAGAAACATGGATGGATTTCCCATTCATACGTATGAGCTTGCTAACGAATATGGAGAAACCCATTACGTAAGATTTAATTTTAGGACCGAACAAGGTTTCTCAGCATTAACTGCTACAGAAATGGCTGCGATTCAGGGCGCAGATCTAGACTACTACACTAGAGATTTATATAATAATATTAAAAATAAAAACTATCCTGCGTGGCGTTTGGAAATGGACGTTATGTCTAAGCAAGACTTACTAAAAATAGATTACGATCCCTTTGACGTGACAAGATTGTGGAAAAATGGCACGTTCTTCACAATGCAAATTGGCCGTTTGGTATTAAATAAAAACGTAGACAACCATTTTAACGACGTGGAACAAGCGGCATTCAATCCAGGTAATTTGGTACCTGGCATTCCTGGTCCTGTAGACCAATTGTTCAAATATAAGTATAGTGTATACCAAGATGCACAAAATTATCGTTTAGGGAGAAATCACAATAAAATTTTGGTAAATATGCCACTATATGCAATGAACTACAACCGCGATGGACAGCCACCGACGTCGATAAATGGCCGAGATGCACCTAGCTATTACCCCAATTCCTTCAACGGCCCTATGCCTTATGTAGATGAGAAGAAACCAAAAATGAAGTTAGACATACTAGAGAGTAACGCTGTCGATTTAGAGCCCGCCTGGTATTTTTACAACTATATATTAAAGGACGCGGCGCAAAGGCAAAGATTTATTGATACTGTGGCTCAGACTCTTGTACCAGTTACACCGCCAGTCCTTCCCAGGGTACTAAATTTGCTTCATCTAATTGACTATGATTTGGAATCTAGAGTGCGTTCTGCTCTGGTTGTAGCACGTGCGCTTGCAATATCACAACGCTCAAAAGCTACTCCTGAGACGCACGTTACCAATGTCATGAACCATCAAGGCTGGCATAAAAATTAAAACAATAAAAATGTTGATAGATCCGAAAATAAATAAACCAAGACGTACCTTTCTCTTAAAGAGAAAGGTACGTCTTGGTTTATTTATTTTCTCTTTTATTTTCGTCTTATTTTCTCTGTTCTTACCTTTCTCTTTAAAGTTAGCATTTTATTGAATCTTTCAATATTTGAATATATACAAGTTTACCCGCCTTTATATAACTATTGTAGGTCTCAATTGTATATAAAATAAAATAAAATGTATACTTTAATGTAACTCCATAACTCAGTCTAATATTTTTTATTTTACTTTTGTGTCTTTATGCACTAATTGTGTTTTGTGAGAATAAAATGATGAATAGAGTTGAATATTCCAACAATGACAGTGCTTAAAAAGATTTCAATTATTATCCTTATGTCTTGTTATACAATGTTTAAGTAATAATTAATAGGAATAAAAATAAGAAATATTAATCTCATACTATCTGTCTGTTGAAATGAATAGGAGTGATGGCGTGGCATTTATCTCATAATTACTTGGATTGTTTGATTATCATAAGCGATATTTAGATGTTATCCTGCCTAACGACTAGCAGGATAGTGGTATTCCTAGCGCCAAACTCGTTGTTCCCTCTGAAGTTGCTCTAAGTAGCGCTGCAATGACAAAAATTAGGCGAACAGGGTGAACACAAAGAACGGGCGGAGGAAGGGGGTAAACTACATAGACTATAGCAATTTCAGAGTAAGTAAACCTCTATGGTTTGACACAAGGTATGCCGAGGTGCTTGAATCACGTTAGCGAATTACACAATTTTGTTGCAATAAAATTTATAAACTCATCATTGTTTGTGCATATTGCTATCACCTTTTAGCCCGTGTAAGAATTGGGTTCTCAACGTTTTGGCAGTTGAGTTTTATCTGAATTTTATTTTATCCGCAAATTATAGCATATGAATGGTTAGCAGAATATAATTATGTATTATTGTATTAAGTTTCACATAGTTAACTATGTAGATAGCAACGTTTCATTTCATGACCAATATATTGTTCAAACTAATTTATAATTCTGTCATTCTAATCGAATTTGACTAATTGACTTGAATATATCCTCCGATTCAAGGTGAATTCTATTGTGTGTATTTGTATAAATCTATGTTTAGAATATGAAAGTATTTTTATTATTGTACATGAGCGAAATCTGGCGAGGAATTACTTCTTTAAAATTAGGCAAAATACCAAATTATACTTCAAACCAATTTAAGCACATAGTTTATATTAATATATACATATTTAATTATACAAAGAAAATACAAGAAGAAATTTTCATCAACTAAATTTTTATAATTACTAGCTGACGCGGCAAACGTTGTTCTGCTATATAATTATTTCATAGCGGAATGAAATATACTTAACGATATATTCCCATACCTACCAAACATACATAAAAAAATCATAAAATCGGTCGAGCCGTTTCGGAGGATTGCGACCAAAAACACCTTAACGCAAGATTTTTGTATACATATATAGATTAAGCAACATTTTTACTACAATCGCCAATTTTAACTATATAATTCTAAAACATAAATACAGCAATTCTATAATAAATTCGCTGAAAAATTTTACATAGTATATTTATTTTTCTCCCACACATATATAAAATACTATCGAACCCGACTAGGGAACTACTCAATCAGACACGAAAAATTTGATCAATTTATTTAGTGGTAATAATAGATAAGGTAATGGTAGGTGAATGGTATGTCCATCCTATAGAAGGTACAGCTTCCACACTTCCCATCAGGCGGCCCTTATGCTTGGTTGTCACCTTGATAATATAAAACTTACTCTCCATAACAGCTAATGCATCTACTAATTAATAAAAATTATAATTTAATTAAAGCAATTAATAACTAATTAATTAAAAACAAACAAAACAACATGCGTTTCACGAAAAATTAATTTATTTTAGTATATATAAGTGAACAATTCATTTAACGATTACAACGCGTTTGATTCTTATCATGAGGTTCATCGTTGCTTATAGCGTATTGTGTGTAGTACTAGGCGTAGGTGGTGATAACGATAATGAAACAGCCACGTACGAACCAGCGGCGAGACAGCTTTATGACTTCGGGCTTGCACATGAAGTAAGTAAATAATACGTTATGTATATTCTCACGTCCAAAACTCAGTTGTAGATAAAAATGTGCTCATTTTGACGCCTGTAGTTTTAGACTCGACGGACAAGAGGGCGAGCTTATTACTTGCTAATAATAATTTCTTGACATTAAAACCCAGTAACACTTTGAAATCTTTACGCTCAGTATTCTCTACCGACAGTCAGTCCTTTGATTTTAGGATATGCGCACTCCATCAATCCAGAAAATAAAGTAACAGTAAGTCTCACGTGTCTTTTGTGTGTGTTTATATGCATGCAGAAACATGTTAATGATTGCATACATATATATAGAATTAAATTTTACTCAGTCAAGCTTTATACGAAACTTAAAGGAAATATGATGAATTTATTATTACATATTTCAATGAATAAGAGAATCAAAAAAATAAGAGAATCGCCGGTTAGGATTACGATTTTGTTCATTCTCGAATGTGGAAGTATCAACACAGATGGCAGCCAAACCATCTTGAAGTGTGTTGTTGCGGTGAGCGCTATCGTACTAATATTTAAAAAAAATCTCTTGTAACAATTCACTTAAAATTAAGTAAATAGTTAATTGTATGTTTTTAAATACTACATATATTATTTTAATAATTTTATTGTTTACAGAAACCAATAGGAATAATGACTAGGAGTTCAGGAGTACCAACAGAATTAAGGGACCTAATCACTACCAATTCTGATCATGCTTCAAATTACTTATTTTTTGACACAATGTTCAGTACCAACGGAGAAAAGATACCAGAGCGATCGTTCTTCGCAAAAGGTGCTGGTGCGTTTGGTTACTTTGAAGTCACCCATGATGTTTCCAAATACACATATGCTGATATTTTCCATGGAGTAGGCAAAAAAACACCTGTATTCGTTAGATTCTCGTCAATGTTGCAAGGTCATGGAGGATCCGACGTCAGCAAAGACTACAAGGGTATGGCAGTAAAATTTTATACAAAGCAGGGTAACCTCGACTTATTAGCTTGTAATATACCCATATTTGGATACAGAGTACTTAATTTGTTTGCACCTGGCCCAACTCATGCCTTCAAAAGAAACCCTAAAACTAACTTATTTGATATGAATATCATATGGGATATAGCGAGCCTGCTACCTGGAATATTTCATGCCATATTTTGGATGGTTTCCGATTATGGTTCGCCTGCTAGTTATAGAAACATGGATGGATTTCCCATTCATACGTATGAACTTGTTAACGAACTTGGAGAAACGCATTACGTAAGGTTTAGTTTTAGGACTGAACAAGGTTTCTCAGCATTCACTGCTGCAGGAATGGTTGCAGTTCAGAGCGTAGATCTAGACTACTACACTAGGGATTTATATAATAATATTAAAAATAAAAACTATCCTGCATGGCGTTTGGAAATGGACGTTATGACTAAGCATGACCTACTAAAAGTAAATTACGATCCTTTCGATATTTCAAGATTATGAAAAATGGCACGTTCGTCACAGTGCAAATCGGCCGTTTGGTATTAAATAAGAACGTAGAAAACTATTTTAACGATGTAGAACAAGCGGCATTCAATCCAGGTAATTTGATACCTGGCATTCCTGGTCCCGTAGACCAATTGTTTAAATATAAGTATAATATATACGAAGATGCTAACAATTATCGCTTAGGCAGAAATCACAATAAAATTTTGGTAAATACGCCTCTATATGCGGCAAGCTACAACCGAGATGGACAGCCACCGACGTCAATAAATGGCTGAGATGCACCTAGCTATTACCCCAATTCCTTCAACGGCCCTATGCCTTATGTAGATGAGAAGAAGCAAAAGATGAAGTTAGTCACATTAGAGAGTAACGCTGCCGATTTGGAGCCCGCCTGGTATTTTTACAATTATATATTGAGGGACGATACAGAAAGGCAAAGATTAGTTGATACTCTGGCTCTGACTCTTGTTAAAGTAACACCGCCAGTACTACCGAGAGTGCTAAAGATATTTAGTCTAATTGACCCGGATTTAGAGTCGAGAGTGCGTGCTGCTCTGGTTGTAGCACGCGCGCTTGCATCGCCACTACTTGTTGAATCTCCTGCAACTCCTGCAACTCCCGTTACCAATGTTGTGAATCATCAAACCGGCCATAAATATTAACATAAATAAAGCAAATATTGAGATATCCGAAAATTAATAAATTAAAACGTACTTTTATCTTTAATGTTTTCTAAAATAAAAATATATAGGATCCTTTCGTTCAATATATTTTAAGTAAGCCTGTGTAATTGTGTAATATAATATAGTATATTTTAATGTAACTCTATAATTATTCAGAATGTAATCTATGCCTTTTTTATTTTGTGTATTAATCGTGTATTGTGAGAATAAAAACAATGAATTGAGTTGCAGCTTCCAACCATAATAGTGTTTAAATAGACTTTTGAATTGTTTTCCTTATGTACTGTTACACAATGTTCGAGTAAGACTTATTCAAAGTATAAACCGAATGATGTTATTTTTAATTTTGATTTATGAAAGATGGCGTGACAAACATCTTATAGATAAATGCTACTGCTGATTATGAAACAGGCTGGTAGGTATTCTAAGTGACTGTATGACAGCAAGAAAATATGCAAAAGAAAAGAAACTGAAACTAAAAGTATGGATACATTATTATATTGATTCCAAAACCTGGTCATCTAGTTTGGCTAGATATATAATGAAATGGCATCGTTTCAAAAAACTATGCTCTGTAAAATTGCCGCTATCAGTTACATCTCGAATTTTATTGCTTTTTTTAAATATGGGAGATATTTAAAAAAAGCAATAAAATTCGAGATGTAACTGATAGCGGCAATTTTACAGAGCATAGTTTTTTGAAACGATGCCATTTCATTATATATCTAGCCAAACTAGATGACCAGGTTTTGGAATCAATATAATAATGTATCCATACTTTTAGTTTCAGTTTCTTTTCTTTTGCATATTTTCTTGCTGTCATACAGTCACTTAGAATACCTACCAGCCTGTTTCATAATCAGCAGTAGCATTTATCTATAAGATGTTTATTGAAAATCTATATTAACAGGAGGTTAATATAGATTTTCAATAAATTTTTATCCCAAGAGAACAGTAGCTTTTTCTGCATAAATGGACATAGGGTGACCCTGTGTCCTTTTCTGTAAGCACCCCTAAATATGTATGTGCGAAATTTCGTGATGATCGGTTGAGTAGGTAAGGCGTGAACGCGTTTCAAATAAAGAAACTCAGATTCGCATTTATAATATCAGTTAGGATTAGGATACGGTTCATGCATAAATAATAATAATAATATTCTACCACACACACACAACACCATCTAGCCCAAACTAAGCAGGGCTTGTACTATGGCTACTAGACAATGGATAAACATACTAATATACCTTTTTCTTTGTAAATACATACACATTATACATAGAAACACCCAGACCAAGACAAATATCCATGTTCATGCACACAAATATTTGACTTCAGGCGTGGCAGTCGGTTACACTAACCACTACGCCGTTTATGCAGACGACATTATGATTTTATGAAACGGACGCACACTGAACAAGGTGCAATTTATTGCGCTTCCCTAAAAAGCGAGGGAGAGCATGTGGCGCGAGGCCCACAGGCATTATTTATATTATACATTGGGTAGAACATGGCGTGACGCGTTAGACTCGCCAAATTTACGGCAGTTAAATGTGGTGCGCTTGGGCGGCTAATGGATTGGGAGCCTTCTTGCTCAACCATAGTCCGCGTACAGTTGTCAAAACCATCTGAGGCCAACAACTAACACACATAAGCGCTGTGACTAGTCAGAGCATGGCCCGACACGCCAGGTCGACCACCTTGACGGTGATGAGCGCTAAAATATGTAATAATTTATAATTTCTTGTGTCTTTTATATAGTCTTGTATCTTTAGGTACTAGTTTCTGCATCTAGCTCCGGTCGCACGAATCCCACGGGAATAGCATACTGGTATAAAAAAGATCCAGGGTTGGGACTACCTATCATCAAAGTTTTATCCTAATCTATTTGACAGCGTGATTCAGCAAAAATCATCCAAATATCTAAACACACTTTTACTTTTTAGATAGATCGTTTTATAGTTGTGATATAATTACCTCTTGCTGTGCTTATGGACGCGGTTTCGATTTCCGGATCAGGCAAATCCGACAAGGCCAGCTTCTACAAACTGATGGGCTACTAAAGCGTGCACAGCAGCACACCACAATATCAAGACTCTGAAACTATTTTTGTACTTCGAACAAAGATAGTTTTAAAGGCCTGATGAGGCTAAAATTATGGATTTTAATAAAGTGATGTCGATATTGAACATTTATTTATTTAGTACCTGACACACCACAGAGATGTGATTTATAAATTGGAACCACTAATAATATAACTGATCCAGTAACGGGTGCCATTTATGAATTGATCAAGGATCCTACAGAGACAAACAACAGCGACTCTAAATAAAATGAAAATTAGCTCATACCTATTGGGATTCTATAATTTAGCATAAATAAATCCTGTGTCGCGGGGACTTTACAAACATTCATATAATCGACACGAAGAATACCCAGATTCAGCACTACTATATGTAGATCACACAAATTTTGTCCCGTGTGGGTAACCCAGAACTCTCAGTGCGACGACAGTTATAATTATAAATAATATTACATGTAAGCTAGCTTGCTTACTAGATAACTTTTGATCGACTAAAAGAATTACGAAATACATTAAAAGTACCCATTTCAGATAGATCAATAACAATTTGAAGAATTTTGGCTAGGTTTATATGCTTTTATTGTTTTATTAGTATGCTTTAAAAAAATAAAAATAAAGATTAGTATGCTAGATGTCTTAAAACAGCAGTAAAACAGAGAATTCTGTGACTTTGAATTTGCCTAGTACTTATGATAATTAAATTATGAAACATGTTATCTGCATCGAATGATGAGAACTTTCCACAGGAGAGGCTTAGCTTAGTGCGGGACGTCATGCTAAAATTATATATTTAAGATGTAAAATTTTATTACATCAACGAATAAGTATTTTAAGTCCAACAACAATTTTTATTGTCGTAGTCTAATTATTCAGGGAGAAAACGATAACAAACATAAAGAAAGTGTTTGACAGAAATATGATGCACGATACAAACTGTGACGTAACTGCTTTTTAAAAGCAGCTGTCCGAGGAAGATAGCCAGATAGCCCCACTGCAGCTTCACTTAATCTTATCTTATCTAAATCAAACAAGCGGCTACAACTGCCCAGTGTGAAAAGATTTCAGCATTTGATCCTGAGTAAGATGATTTCGCCAAATTTTTGATCAAACGAAGGAGTGAAAGTATCGATGAGTGTTAATTAGAATTCTTATCAGATTATATTCTATTTACTACAGATAAAATAGATTAACTATCTTCTCATTAATGTTATCTATACTGGCGACATAGATTTAGCAGAGTATTGGTATATTGCTACAAATATAGCCAAACTTAGTATTTTTAATAATTAATACTAATGTATATTTACTTTTTTTTTTTTTATGACCAATAACATAGGTAACTACCCTATTGCGTAACTTTCGAGTAGCGTACGGTAGCACTTTTAATTTTTTTTGACTCATCTGTTTTCTTCGAAAATGGTTAGAAGCAGTAATAAAGCGATAAATATACTAGATAATGTGAAACTCAAGTTAAAATGCATGCTTAATTTAGCTAAGCCAGTCCGTAAACTAAAACGACACGAATCAGTACAAAAAATTATATTCTAAATATTCGTTAATGCGTATTGCGGTTCTGTCCAAACAGCTCGAGAAATAAAGAGTAAAACTCAAGGAGTGACTTGTCATCGTAATTATTATTTATTTATATTTTATTCAATAAAATTTTCAACTTAATAGTCCATATTTAGTAAATTATAGAGGCAGCTTTATCGACAATTAATTACATAGACTAAAGCAGACCCTACAAACAAGCTACTGAAAGAATCTAGCGCCATCATCAACCAAATCCTGTGTTATACATTAACAATTAATTTACCAAAAATACAAAAGTAAATCGCTTCGCGACGTCCTATTGTGAGTCAAATTGATACATCAACTTACAATCTGGCTCAGCACGTAGCACGTTACGTCTTAT
The DNA here is from genome assembly GCA_963675205.1 of Catocala nupta. NCBI lineage: Eukaryota > Metazoa > Arthropoda > Insecta > Lepidoptera > Erebidae > Catocala > Catocala nupta. Next base: position 23,339,459 of record OY776093.1, on the reverse strand, counting down.
CAACAAACATTAATAATTATTTATATGCGTTACTGTACAGACTGTATTGAAATAACTTAAAGCACAACATGAGGAATATGCAGAAGCACTCAACAATTGTTTAATAACTGGCTATCTGCATGATTGTAAATTCTACTTACAAGTAAATGCCTTGGCAATGGGTTTCCCAGTATTGCCTATTGTTATCGATAGATATAAAACATCTGAATTCAATTAATAACAACAAATTTAATGTATAATTTACTACAGAATTCTTATCTTTGATGTACTTGTGATCAAAAATCCTAAATTAACTTTGAGCCATACTGTGTATAGGAAAAATAAAATTCATGCAAACAGGTAGTTAAACGCTAAATCTCACTACCGTCCTAAACAGTTAGGTAACCTGGGGATGTCTTTGTTTCTGTGACAAAACGGTCGGACGCTAAGATTACATATGTCAAACAAGTTCTGCAAGACCACAAGCTCTTACAACCGCGCCACCATAACAGATACCGTAATAAGCTAGCCACAGCCAAATGCCAGCCTGCCATATGGATGTTACTATGTCATAAAAGTCACTTTCTATTAGCTACAATCAACACATGCTACAAGCCGCCAACCAAAGAGAAATTAATTTTCACCATCTATCATGTTGTTATTATCTTTCCTAGACGCAGGTGACTTAAGGATAGACTCTCACATATTATTCAAACCAAAATAAGACCATAGATAGGAGCGTATGAGAGAACTCACATAACTTGAGATCAGAGATACTTGCTAAAGAACACCGATATTTACTAAGGATGCTCCACAAGGTTTCGGAAATCAAAAGAAAGTTGGATTTCACTCTAGTATCCTTGCAGCATTTAGTTAAACTCAAAAAATAAGCAAGTAGGTGTTTATGACACTTTGTACTTGCTCCGCGGACAAAAATCACCAAAAGTTATATTATTTTTGAAGTGCCCGAATGCACTTCTTAAAGTTATTTTGAAGTAACTAAAAATAATTAACTTTTAACAGTGAGATGACTCCCATCTTTGTCGCTTTCTTGATAACTGCTACAGAAAAGCAACCTAAAAGTTAGAGAAAGTATTGGCAAATATAAATAGTTTATTATTAAAGAAAACTATGGCACCTACGCAGAGATTTTCGATTTACTGATCCTCACTTTTTAATTAAATGTGAATATGATGGCTGACACACAGTTTTCATTTTAATCTTAAGCCATTATTTTGACTTCGATAAGAACAGCACTGTATATTTGTTTCGGTAGTGATTCTCTATCTATGTTAAAAATAAAAAATGGTTAGAATGCAGGTTGAAGAAGATTGCGATGCAGTTAAGTAGAGTGCTAAGTTTGTAAATTTATTTTTACCATTTTACAGTTTGACGAGTCATTGATAGAGACATCAAAACAAAATGATTATGAAAATTACCCTATTATACTTAAATTAATTTTAGCTTGGTGACTCATAAGATCCTATCAAAAGGACATTCTATATTTTTGTAAACATTTTGTCCGTGACGACATTAGTGATAGCCAGTGGACCATAATTTCATCAATAATAATAATCGTGTATTCAATTTCACACCATCCTACCCTTTAAGGACCCCAAGAACCTCCTCCAACCTCACCTAATATATTGTAGTAGTATAGAAAAATGTCAAAGTTAACATTTATTATATATTTTTTTAGATAATACAATCCACATAATTAATTATTATAAATTATACTCATGATTAACAAGTCAAAAAATAACTATTCACCGACAAATAATTAACTTTTTCATGCATTAATTAGTATATAACAAGCTAACGTACCTACTAAACATCTAAACTAATTATTTATTGAAAGTATTATAACAATGCAAAAAAATTATACGTTTCACAAGTAAATTAACATCGGTATATAAGGATAATTCTATAAACGAATACAACGCATTCAATTCTCAACATGAGGTTTGTCGTTGCCTATATCATAATATTGCGTGTTGTATTTGGCGCGGATAGTGATGAATATGAAAATGTTACATTATTGTATCAACCAGCGGACAGACAACTGTTTGAGTTTAAAGTCAAACATCCTGTAAGTAAATATTTTATTATGTTTATTATGTATACATAGATTTTCAGGCTATAGCATATTGAAATCTGTCTTCCAAAATGTCAAAGTATTTAGCAAGTTGTTCGTAACGAATTCCCAAATAATTAACGTTTTAAAATGGCGAGGTCATTTTACACCATTAAGACGGCCTCTCTCTATAAATTAAAACTTATACCATTAAGAGCAAATCATAAGCATTCAATTTTTTTTATTGAAATGTTGATAAATAATATTTAAACAACTTTATACAAATTTTATCGCGTTGTTTATTTTTAACGTAAACGTAATACATTATTAAATAATGTTGAACAATACGATCTATCATTTATTTTAGACAAAACATGCATCAATTTCTGAATATAGATGTATGTACCTACATGTAGATGTTATCATTAATTATCACTTAAATGATTTATTAATGATTAAAAAATTGGACAAAATCAGCTATTAAATTTTTTTTTAATTTTTTTTTCAGATTTCAATAGGACTAATAACTACGACATCAGGAGAGCCGATGGATCTAAGAAAGATGATCGCGAAGAATTCAGAACCTACAAATATGATATTTCCCGTGGGTACAGAAAAAATACCAGAGAGAACGATCTTTGCAAAAGGTGCTGGGGCCTTTGGATACTTTAAAGTCACCCATGACGTTTCTAAATACACCTACGCTGATGTTTTTAAAGGTGTAGGCAAAAAAACCCCATTATTTGTCAGGTTCTCATCAATATTTTCAAATCTTGGAGGAACTGACCTCACCAAAGGGTGCAAGGGTATGGCAGTAAAATTTTATACAAGACAGGGTAACCTAGACTTGTTGGCTTTTAGTTTGCCAGTATATGGATTCAGAGAATCAATTTGGTTCTCATCTGCTGTAAAAAATGCTTTCCAAAGAAACCCTAAAACTAACTTATATGATGTGAGTGCCGTCTGGGATGTAGCAACTCAACTACCAATACTATTTCATTTCATATTTTGGAGTTTTTCCGATTATGGTTCGCCTACTAGTTATAGAAATATAGATAGTTTTCCAATATATACGTACGAACTTGTTAACGAACATGGAGAAACGCATTACGTAAGATTTAATTTTAGAACGGAACAAGGTTTTTCGACATTAACTAATGCAGAAGCGACTGCTATTCAGGGAATAGATTTGGACTACTTCAGTAGGGATTTATATAATAATATCGAAGATAAAAAATTTCCTGCGTGGCGTTTGGAAATGGATGTTATGACTAAGCATGACCTACTTAAAGTAGATTACGATCCCTTCGACGTGACAAGATTGTGGAAAAATGGAACGTTCTTCACAGTGCAAATTGGCCGATTGGTATTAAATAGAAACGCAAACAACTTTTTTCGCGACGTAGAACAAGCAGCATTCAATGCAGGTAATTTAGTACCCGGCATTCCTGGTCCCGTTGACCAACTGTTCAAAAATATGTATTCTTTCTACCAAGATGCACAAAATTACCGTTTGGGAAGGAATCATGACAACATTTTAGTAAATATGCCACTATATGCGAAAACTTACAACCGTGATGGAAAGCCACCGACTTGGTTAAATGGTAATGATGCACCTAACTATTACCCTAATTCTTTTAACGGTGCTATGCCTTATATAGATGAGAAGATGCCTAAGGCGAAGTTGGTCACATTACAGAGTAACGCTGTCGATTTGGAGCCTGCCTGGTATTTCTACAATTATATATTGAATAACGAGGCGCAAAAGCAAAGATTTATTGATACTCTGGCTCTGAATCTTGTACCAGTTACATCGCCAGTACTTCCGAGAGTTCTAAAGCTGCTGCATCTAATTGATCATGATTTAGAATCTAGAGTGCGCGCTGCTCTGGTTGTAGCACGCGCGGTAGCAATGGCTCCGCGTGCCCTATTTCCTACTACATCTCCTAGTCTCAATGTAGTCAATCATGAAGCCGGGTATAAACATTAAAATAAAGACAAAGTTTAAAAATCCAAAAATTAATAACACGGAATGTATACTTTTAAATAAATATTTTGGTCCATTATTTAATTTTAATATGCTTTTAGTTGACCTGCATTGTATCACTAGTGTGGGTATAGGTACATATTTCTAAATAACTGAATAAAATGTATGTATGCATGTAATTCCTTAATTGTCTCTATTTCTTATTTTATTTTATTATGTGTTCATTGTGTTTCATTAGTTTAAAAAAAGACTCCAGAGACATTACCGTTTAATAAGAGTGAAGCTTTTAATAATACATATGTATGTGCTATAATAATTTTAATTACCATTCGAATTTCTTGTTACACAATGTTCAAGTAATACTCTCTCGTCTCTCTATTGTTCGGTTAAATAAAAGTGATAGTGTGGCATATCGTAACTTATATTATGAATGCGAATGTGAGTTTATTTGTTTGTTACGCTTTCACGTCTTAACTACTTGACCAATCATTATGAAACTTTGCATGCACGTTGTCAGGGGTACAGGCAGGGGCATAGGGTACCTTTCAGCTAGAAAACAGTACTATGATCGAGGGAGCGAAGCCGCGGAAAGTGGAAGCGAAATGAAAGTATTTTATAGATTAACGGAATTAAGTATTTTATGTCAACGAGAGAACTTGAAAATTTAAAAATAATTAAGTTTAAGTCCTTCTTTATTTTATTTATTTATTTATTAAAGTACAGCCACATCATATACATTATAAATTGTTATAATACAGCAGTTTAATGGTTTAATGCCTAATGTACATGACAATAACGTACATAGCACTCTATAATAATTGTATGTTGGTTGAGTTTTTATTAATTAGCTATAAATCAATGAAAACAAAACAAGAAAAAAAATACAAAACAGGTTTAAAAAAATAAAATATACACACGATGAAATAATACAAAAATACTTAACTGAAATAATTGAAATTCAAAAACAACAAAAATTTTCAATATCCGGACATGTTTTTATACTGTAATATTTTGTTTCGAAAACTGTGGAAACTATCGTAAAAAATATCTAGACCAGGTATTTGTGTGACGAGTGAATGGTATCCGTTAATAAGCCTATTTACTGGTGATTGTAAACCTAGATTTGTTTTAGCGGTTGTTGTATTGAAAATTTTATTGATCCTATGCCTAGGATAGTTATGGGGTACCTTAATTGAAATTTTATCAAGAAGGTATGTACATTGAGTTTTTCCATTTATAACTTTATGAAAAAAGCATTGGTCCAAGTATGAACGTCGGTCGTGGAGAGTTAACATATTGAATTTCTTTAATCTGCTCTGGTATGGATGTTTGTGTGAGAATCCAGTGGAGTGATAAGCCAAATATCTAGTGAACGCCCTTTGGATGCTCTCAATTCGTTGCGAATGTATTGAGTAATATGGATTCCATACAGTGCAAGCGTATTCAAGATTACTGCGTACCAGTGTGTTAACTAATATAATTTTGGTCTGGTTGAATTTGAAACCTTGGGTGTTACGTTTTAGGAACCCAAGCATCTGCGCCGCCTTAGTTACAATTTTATTAATATGTATGGAAAATTTAAGCTCACTATCAATTATCACTCCTAAATCCCGAACCTCACGAACTTCTTCTAGCACAGTGTCATCGAGTTTATATTGTGAATTAAGTAGTTTCTTTTTTCTAGTGAACTTAATATGCGCACACTTCACTGCGTTTAGAGACATACTATTGCCATCACACCATTTCGAAATAGCGTCCAAGTCTTTTTGTAAGAGTCCAGCGTCTTGGAGTGAGCTAACATTTCTGTAAATCTTTAGATCGTCGGCAAATAAAGACACTTTGGAGTAACTTATGACTTTAACAATGTCGTTTATAAAAATAAGGAATAATAACGGTCCTAGATGCGATCCTTGGGGCACACCAGATTTGGCGTAATATATAGCTGAGATGAAACCATTCACAACCACTGACTGTGGTCGGTGTTTTAAATATGATTCGAACCACTTAAGAAGATGCCCGACTATTCCGAAGTTACTAATTTTTTGAAGGAGTATAGGATGGCTGACTTTATCAAAGGCACTACTAAAGTCTGTATAAATGGCGTCAACTTGCGTACCTTTATCAACTGTACTAGAAATTTCAGATATAAATGGAACCAGATTAGTAAGCGTCGAACGACCAGTTCTAAAACCATGTTGACAGTCCGTTAAGTTATTTTCTACATGTCGTGAAATTATAGGATATAAGATAGCTTCAAAGAGTTTTGCAAAGCAAGACAAAATAGATATTGGACGATAATTTTGAGCATCAGATAGATCCCCTTTTTTGAACACTGGAACTATGTGAGTTTCTTTCCACTCTTCAGGAAAAGTCCCTTCTTTTAATGACTTTTTGAATATGTGTATAGTGCCAGTGGCAAAGAAATGACAGCTCCGCATCTTTTGATAAAGATTGGTGGGATCGAGTCAGGACCAGCTCCCTTAGCTGGATCCATTTTCTTTATAGCTTTAAGAATATCAGATTCATCTATATTTATAGAGCACAGCGTTTGTTGTAAATTCGCCTCAAATAAAAATGTTTGGTGGTTAGAGTGTGCGCAACGCGTTTTATTAGATATGTAAACCGATGCAAACCGTTCTGCAAATAAATTAGCTATCTCAGGACCCGATTTTGCTATGTTATCTTGTAACTTGACACTTGCAGGTATGGTTGACCGCCCTCCTCGTTTGTGCTTGACGAAGTTCCAAAAAGCTTTAGGGTTCTTACTTATGTTACATTCTATTTTACTTTTATATTCAGCAAGGCACTTATCATACAGAGCGTGACACCTGGTACGCAGCAAATGATATTCTAACTCGTCTCTAGGATTGTTGAATTTTTTAAACCTTAGCCTGATCCTTTCTTTCTCTGACATCAATTTAATAAGTTTGTTACTAAACCAGGAAGGAAATTTGGATTTATTAGGTGTTAGTTTCGAGGTCTCCAGCGCCCGGTTCTGCAGTTGGGGCTCTCCCCAAAGGTTCAAGTGCCTTCTCGCCCGTTCCGTCGCCTCCTTGATGGAAATTGATGGAATCCAGTACTTCAAATAGTCAAACCCAAGAAGAAACAAACCACAGCTAGACTTCATGATACTTTGAGCTCATTCTGCGTAAATAGAAACACCAATAATTAAATTATGTTCAGGTACTTTGAAATAACTACACTGGAACATTGAGACAACTACCATCTTAGTCTCCCCGTGACCATGGCTGCTGAAAAGCACCCGAAACGTCGGGGAAAGTGTAAACCAAAAATAAATAGATTTAATAGTTTAAATAATTTTATTAGCTTATAAATTAGTCAAATAAAATCAATAGTAGTAGTAGAGTAATATTTTCAAAATTTTGTAATACAGTGATAAATAAACAACGCGATAAAATCCGTATATAGTAGTTTAATTTCAAGGAAATGACTTCCTCACAAGAAAGAAGTGACGCCATTTCAGGACCTCTCACTCCGGACTATGGATTGAACCACGGCCGGGAGCAAGAGTGCCGTACCGTACCGAATGCCGCGACCAACTCACGGCGCTGCGTAGACCATGCGGGGCAATCCGCTAATGTGTGCAATATCGCGGCAGTCACCGCAGTGATGACATCCAAGCGTCTCCTGCCGGCCTATGCGACACATGAACTGGCCAAAACAACTACGGCAATTCATTACCTGTGTCAGCCGGAAGGTGAGGGCACCATACCGCTTCACTAGCCCCTCCTCTAACACAGGACTTACCGCCAAAATCGTGGCATGCCCGGCACTGGAGTGCACAAATCGTTCCTTTCACCCTTCCACCAGGACCTGACGGCACTCGGTTCGTACAGCCTCTATAGCGAAAAGAGCTGGTCTTTCGCCTTGATCTAGCAGCTGTTACTAATTTAACTTAACTTACATTTACATGAGCAAAACTGCGGGCAAAATCTAGTATTTAAATAAGTTAGGAAACGTACCTGAACCAACACAGCTATTAAGTAAACTAGTTAAATAAGGAGTAACTAAATCTATGAGCTTTATGGCAATTCTTACAGTTTAATCCGTATTCTTTTATAATATTGTCTTCTGTTTACGCGAATGTAATTCATTGAAATTAAACAACTACATATGGATCTTATCGCATTGTTTATTTGACACTTTATTACATAATTTAGAAACTGTTACACTACTATTAAACTTTACCTACAAATTTTTAAGCTTATCAAATTATTAATACTATTAAAACTATTTATATTTAAGTTTACATTTTGCCCGACGTTTCGGTTGCTTTTCAGCAGCCATGGTAGTTTAATCTTTAGTCTCCTCGTGGCCATGGCTGCTGAAAAGCAACCGAAACGTCGGGCAAAATGTAAACTTAAATATAAACCGTATTCTTTTACTCAAGGTGTTGAAAAAGTTAAATTATTGTGGACTTTTTAATAATCCTTAGCCTTAAATATGCTACGTATAAACTTGGAGTATCATTCGTACATTGACGATCCACAAAATCCAACTGAAATTAAAAAGTTTAAAATATAGGAATGTTTCGATAGCTATTTATATGAGTCTTCAGTATTATTACTAATCGGGAAAACTAGTAAAAGTGTTAACATTTTGTAAAATTGTAACACTTTCCTGGACAAGTACATGAAAATGCAATTATTTTATTTTGGATATCCAATGAACAATTTTATTTACCTATTACTTAAAAGCTACACGTTATTATATTATTTCATGAACATTGTAACGCCTAAGTAAACTCTACGAGCAAATGGTTTAATAACAATTATAAGGTCACGCTTTTACACAACATAATTGAAGCCAAACTCATTACAATTGGTTTCACAGTTAAATCAATCGTCGAAGAGGAACATTTAAATACTTAATACTTTATTTTGTTTTTTTTACTATTCAAATCATTACTAATGATTTAAATGCGAATGTGATTTTGTTTGTTTGTAACGCTTTTACGTTTTAACTCCTCAATCAAGCATCATGAAATTTTGCATACACGTTTTCAGGGGTACAAAAAAGGACATTCTATCGTTCATCCAGAAAAATATACTGTTCTCGAGAGTCGGACTTTTATTGACAAAATCTTCATTACCGCGAGCCAAGCGAGATTATTCATTAACAAGTGAGAAACGGCAATGAATTGTCGTAAACCTTAGATTTCGAAAAAATGTTTTAAGTAATATGCAAAGTGGTCAGAGGTCAAAGGTCATAGTAATTTCGGTGGTATATCAAATGGCGTTGACCACGAGTCTCTAGCTCTTACGGTTCTTGAGTTGAAAGTTGTATAACAGACAGACGGACTGACAAAGCTGTCGTTTTAGAATTTTTCGAACTCTAAAAAATCATTAGATCGATTGCGAACTTATGCAACGTGATCTTTATTCATTATACCAGTACTATTCACAAAATAATATCAATGTCAATATCTCGAAATGTCAATGTATTAGTTTTACTCGTCGCAAAAAGCCAATTAACTATACCTATAGATTTGTTAATAAAATTATTGAAAGAGTCGATGTAGTCAGGGATCTTGGTATAATGTTAGACTCCAAATTATTGTTCTCTCAGCATATTAATGGCATAGTTAATAAAGCTTCTCGTAACCTTGGATTTGTAATGCGCACCTGTAAACCATTCAGAAATCTCCACTGTCTTAGGATTGTATACTTTGCCTATGTCCGCAGTATTCTAGAGTACTGTAGTCCAATCTGGTCACGTCAATATAAGATTTATATTTCTAGATTAGAAAATATTCAGAAACGTATTGGTTAATTTTTAAACTTTAAAAGCCACAAACGTCATTCTTCTAATCTCGCAGATTGTAGACACTATCACTTGCTTCCACTCGAAGATAGAAGAAAGATGTTGGATATGCTTCTCCTATTTCATATTCTATGTGGTGAGATTGACAGCGTTGATCTTTTGTTGTGCATAGAATTTTGCACACAAAGGTCTCGCACAAGACACACTCACTTACTTAGTGTACCTTGACACCGTTCCAATTATGGGCAAAATGCTGTTATGACTCGACTGCCTCGCATTTATATAGACCAATTTGAAAGCCTGGATATATACCATTTGTCTAAGGTACTATCGCAAATTACTTGTGAAGATACTCACCAATAAATAAATAAATAAGTAAGTAAATAAATAATAGCAGTGTACCAGATTATTAGGTGTTTCTTTATCTTTTAGTTAATTTTTATATTTAGTTTTGTAGCCACTTTCTAGTTTGTATAATTCTTGCTGTGAAATTCTATAATAGGCTTTAGAACCTCATGTCACATTGTTACCATATCATGTACTTTGTAAATAAGCTGTTGAGTTTCCTATCAATAAATAAATAAATACTCGATCCACCCTCTATAACATGGCACCTAAAATCGTAGTTAGCGAAATGTGAGCTTAATACACCACTGCTTACTACCTGTCTCAGAGAGGAATGCGTTAGGCTCTTATGTATATTTTGTAGATTTTATTAAAACACTAGCTAGCACTAGCAACTTGGTCTGCTTCACATAAGAGAAATTTTCCCCATTTATGCAAAAGTTTCCTCTATGCTCTGCTTCTATTGGTCGTAGCATGATGTTATACAGCCTATAACCTTCCTTGATAAATGAGCTATCCAACATTGAAATAATTTTTCAATTCTAATCAGTAATTCCTGAGATTAGCGCGTTCAACCAAACCAACACACAAATAAACGAACAAATACACAAACAAATAAACAAATAAATAAACAAACAAATAAACAAACAAATACACAAACAAATAAACAAACAAATAAACAAACAAATGAACTCTTCAGGTTTATAATATTAGTATAGATACTCAGTAGTAGCACGAAGTCTGAAAGGTCGTGTCTTGCCACAAAGCACTCATTAGTTCATCGCTTCACGCTGTTGTCATGAATACCATATTAATCAATATGAATTGTCACTTAGCCTCAAAGTAACTCGCGCATCAATCAGACCGTAAGGTTAAGTCAAATCTCTGCAAAATCCTTGAACATCTCAAATAATAATAATATCTAACCATCTGCGCAGGAGATATTACGGCTATATCTAAGCGCTTACACAATTAACGTTAACAAAATATAAATAATTGTAAGAGATGCACAAGTTATGTGTATAATTCATCAATTTATTAAATTCATTCTATTTTTTATCTGTTTAGTGTGACACTACACGTTATTACATTATAATTTAAAAAAGGACAACTGCCAAGATTTTTATTTAGGGCTTTTGGGACCTTGAGGCTTTGACCAATTCCGTCCCTTTATAGCTTGCCCGTTTTATCGATAATATTACTTTAACCATTGTTTAGCAAACAATAATTTTGCACCTTCAGATATAGCAGATAGAGATGACACTCCATGAAACATACCTATTATGATATTTACTTTAAATTCAAACATCTAAAGTAAACATCATAATATGAAGTGATTGTCTATGCGACTCCTATCGTATGATATTTTACCACTTTTTGTTGGGCACAACCAGAATTCGAAAGCGCAGTCTAGTCATTATAGTAGCGAGAGAGTTTTTGATTTACTAAAACAGTACTCATGCGTAAACAGTGTTACAAAAAGTGAAATCGTTACAATCACAAGGTTGTATCAGTTATGTGTAATTTGTTTCAAATCTTGATATTATATATGAATATCTTAGCCAATTTGTTAGCGTGGTTATAATAATAATAATAATATATAATAATAAAATTTCTAAAATGTTGATGCGTCATTAGTGTAATGACGCATCAACATTTTAGAAATTTTGAAATATCTTATAATTGCTGCAACAACTTAGCTGCCTATCAATGGATCATTATTATATAGATATGTTATAAACATATTCTAGTCTTCAAATTAACGATACTGCGAATAAAATACAGCTGAAATGAATTACTGCCGATCTCCGTTTCGCAGTAGTGAATGCAACTGCTGTATATGAAGTTTAGGGTTCGATTCATGGCTCGGCAAAGGATTATAAAGAGTTAAAGTATTTTACTGTCCAGAAATTCTTACTAGCAATAGGAGTTAGGAACTGTGTCTGATAGACCACAATAGGCGTTACGTGGGACCTAAAGACAGACCTGGCTGTAAAAAATGTTTGAAATACTGAATCAATGTCTGGCAGTCATAATGTATTGTACCTATTTATATTACTTGTGTTTAATGCTCAGAACAAGCAAACTAACAATTTAGGTACCTATTAGAATGTTATAAAGAACTAAGTACCTACTTGCCCATCTTAATATCAAATGAAACAGCGTTCTGTGGATGAGGATGAAACACTATTCTTTTTGTGCCTATGTATACACACATTTGTATTTTATTTATTTTGTGTACTTTATTGTTTCCGGTAATGGCAGCGATTGAGGCAATCGATGCTGTCCGATAATTGGTGATGTTTGTACCAATTGAGTCATGATTATGACATAGTATTAGGATTGAAATATTACAGATTACAAAATAATTACATAATATAAACTCTGATTGTTTGGCGTGCGGAAGATAGTATATGTAATGTAACCGCTGTTGGCGTCTATGTACATCTCGCTCTAAGGCATTGTCGTTTGTCTCATTTCAACATTGTTAAGTATTGCTTTTCACAATTATTAACCACGGTGAAATTTATTTGGAGCGGGACTCTTACTTATTGTTATGAGCCGGACCCGAATACAGTGTCCCCACTTACCAGTATGCTTAATTGGTTGAAACATTTCTTCTTTGTGTTTATTATCCTAGATTGTTTACGATTATGCAACTTTATCATATATCGATTATGTAACGTGATCGTGAATCTGTCATTTTATGTAGCGTAAGTGTCATGTCATTAGTGTCAATGTCAGAAAGAAGGTGCGTTCATGAATGTAGCTTTGATATAAAAAGAAAAAATATATCTTTGGATATTCGGTTACTGTAATGTCTGTGTGTGAATGTTCAATGTTATAATGGTATAAGTATTGCTCTCAGGGTCTTGACGTCCGTGTCTATTAAGGAGCCAGTTGAAAACCAGCGTCGGGCACATATGCCCGGCAATATTGCTGAACTGGCCTCCTATTTTTGTACGGACGACGGGCGTGTACATTTATTATTAAGTAGTATAGTTTAATTTTTTTTTTTTTACCTATATTGTTTATATCATGTCCTTCGTCTGTTATGAAATAAACGTCTTTATTATTATTTATTATTATTATTATAAGTATATACTAAACCAATAATAGTAATAAGCTTTATTGTTTAGAATTATTTGACTCAAAATACAATGAAAATTAAGGCTTAAAATATGCACTTGTCTAGAAACTCTGGCCCCTGAACTAGGAACTGACCTGAACCTGTATTTCAGTAGTCAGCGCCCCCCGCATTAATGTATCCATTTTAAACCTCTACCATCATATAAATCATAGGGAAAATAATACAAAAAAGAGAATAAAACAAGAAAAGAAAAGTAGTATCAAGTGTGTGTATGTGAGTGTGCGCGCGCGCGCGTGTGTGTGTGTGTACAAGTGTAAATAATAATTATATATGATATTATTTAATTATTTAGTTTACATTGTGCCATTACTAATCTATGTTATTTTTCTATATGGGTATGACGTTATCTTAAACGTCCTTGTAATAGGTCCTCAGTATTACGGTAATCCAATTTTTGAAGAGGTAATTTTACTATCGATTTGCAATGATACTTATTTTAAAGAAATATTTAATGTTTTGTTTAGGTAATTATATAATTCTGAGCTGTTATTATGAAACTGTCTGTTAGCAAATGAAGTTCTATGTGTCACAATAGAGAACACCTTGTACTTAAGTCTACCGGTGGGTAATGTCCGGTCGGCTTCAGTGTTTCCGAAGCACGGTGTGAAGGTCATAGAACTGTCGCACTGTTAATAGCTTGAATTCTACATAAAGTTGTAGTAGAACATAACTTTGAGGACCGCTCCCTGTGCCCGCTCTAATTGGATAAACATATTTTCCGTGGCACCTCCCTAGACTGGTATACAATAAGCTAGAATTGATTGGCACAAAGCAAAGTATACCATCATCAGAGTATCCTTGTCTGCAGATCTACATAGCTTTTTAAAGATATAAATTAATTTACGTATTCTATTCGACAGATTCTCAATATGTTTATGCCAGTTAATATTTTGGTCTATATGTACTCCCAGATATTTTACGCTGGTTGCTTTGGTGATTGTAAGGCACTTACAGTGAGCTGGAAAAATACACGTATGAGCTTTTAGTGTAAAACGATGGGGTGGAAGTAAGTGTGATCTGATAGCAAAACTAACGTTGGTACTAACGTTGTTTTATTAATGTTTAGAGTAATTAAATTATTGTTCAGCCATTGCATCACACGAGACAGCGCGAGCTCTGCATTTAGATAGCACTGCTGGGATCACACATAAATGACCAACGCTGTATCGTCAGCATATGTAAAAAATTTACAATGTTTAAGGGGCAGTTTACATAGGTTATTTATATAAATGAGGAATAGGATGGGCTCTAGAATACTACCCTGAGGCAGGCTATATGAGATAGAAAGCCCATCACTTACACTTTGTCCAATCTTGACGATTTGGGTCCGATTGCTCAAATAATCTTTAAAAATAGCTAAGACATGTCCCCGGATTCCAATGCATTCCATTTTTCTTAATAGAAGCGGTACTGAGACGGTATCAAAAGCTTTAGACAAATCGAGAAATATGCCTAGAGTTTTCCTTTTATTGTCAAGGAGCCCGACTGCGTGTTGAGATAAAGCCAAGACAGCATCCTCTGTGCTCACGTTTGCCCCAAAAACCAAATTGATTGTTGGCTAGGACTTTAAATGATTCGAGGTGGTTGATAAGGCTTTTGCTCAGGATTCACTCAAGGATTTTTGACATGGTAGTTAGGATTGAGATTGGTCTATAGTTGTTGATATCGTCTCTGCAATCGGTCTTATGAACAGGGACCACTAATGCCTTATTAAAGACATCTGGGAAGATACCAGACAAGATAGAGACGTTACAAATGTGTGTGATAATAGGGACCAATACATCACTTGTACGCTTTTAATTATATTTGTGGGAATATTATCCCAGCCTGTAGCACAGTCAGATCGAAGAATTGTAATTATGGTCTTGACATCTTCCTCAGTAGTTTCAAAATGAACCATAGAACCACTTGAGTTAAATGAACTAGTTGGGGGTGATACAGTCTTGAGAGTAGGGTTTAAATTTAATGCTAGCTTCTTACCAATGTTGGAGAAAAAATCATGAATGAGATTAAAAGAGGATTTCGGAGTGTCACGGAGATTTAAAAGTTCAGTGGAGGATGTAAGATTGGTTTTTAGGTCGGACACCTTTTTAATAACATCCCATGTGGCTTTAGGGTTACATTTAGCTTTAGCAAACTCTTCCTTTTCATACGCTTTTTTAAGTTTTCTTAAAAGGAAATTGCAGTAATTACGGTACCTCGTATATGAATTTCTTAGTATTTCATTGTTATTTGATTTTTTTATCTGAATATGCATGCGATCACGATGCCTGATAGAGCGCAGAAGATCAGGTGTAATCCATGGTTTAAGGCATCGTTGTTTTCTAGGGATTGTACGTATCTGTGTGTGTGTTTTTAATGATTGAAGATATATCTTAAAATCTATAAAATCTTTCTATAAAATCTTTCGCCGCTACATTTGGATCAGAAATATTTAAAATTGGGGTCCAGTTAGCACTATTGATGTCATTTATGGCCAATTCGTAATTAATTTTACATTTAGTGCGATATCTATTTAAATATTTCTTATTACTTTGCAGAAATATTAGAACTGATTCGTGATCAGTAATTGATGATTCAATAACAAGCGTTGTGGCGGAAAGATTAGTCTTTAAAAGCACATGATCTAGGCAGTTTGCTCCACACGTGGGAAAATAATGAGCAGGCAGAAGTCTCTGAGAGGCTGCACAGGATAGATAATCATCCGAATTACTGTCAATGTTCCCAGGCTTGATATCTTTATTTATATTACCCACTATGATCACAGTTTGTGAGGGCGCCTTTAGAACATTATCTAAGCTATCTATAAAATTGGTAATGTTCTTGTAGGATGGGGATCGATACACCACAACTAGTGAGATGTTGCCAATGCGGCACAAGGCAATTTGCATCAACAATGTGTGGTTCAGTAACATTAGCTATAATAGATGACTTAACATAAATAGCACAACCATCATTTTAGTTATAGATATTCTTTGTAAAATAAGAAATATATCCATTTAAGGTTGATAGATGCGATGCAATGTAATGACTTTTCGAAGGATTTCTTACGTCATACGTAGTATATAATCAGATATTTTTTTGTTTTAATTCTATCTGTACCAGGTATTGAATGTGTTTGTTTGATTGATTTTACCAAAAAAAGAAAACGAACTTAAATATTTCATACGCAGACCAAAGGATAGCTGAAACCGGCAACGCTAGATTTTTGGGACTTCATTTAGACAGTCACTTAAACTGGAAATGTCACATAGAAAATGTGTGTAAGAAATTGAACCAGTACGCTTATGCTCTTCATAATCTTGCAAAAATAGTTAATGAATCTGTAGTCCTAACAGCGTACAAAGCATATATCAATTCAACCATACGCTTTGCAGTAATATATTGGGGAAACTCTACCGACCATCAACTAGCTTTTAAACCCAAAAAAAATGTGTTCGTGCGGTATTTAAACTGAAACCAACCGATAGTTGTATTCCATATTTTAAACAACACAATCTTCTAACGTTGCCCTGTTTGTACATCTATGAGACTGTAGTGTTTGTAAATTCAAACTTGCATCTATTTAAATCATTAAGATCCAAGCGACACAACAAAGACATATGCTCTAAGCAACACAGCACTACTCTTTATACAAAAAACTTTTTAGGTATGGCGCCTAGGATATATAACAAGGTTCCTAAATCAATCAGAGACATAGACACCATATACAACCTAAAAAAGGCTCTAACACAATTTTTAATTTCTAGGACTTATTACAGTGTTAATGATTTCTTGACTGATAGATATATATAATTTAATTGTTAATCTTTCTTAATCTACGTAACTTGTATCCTCTTGTTATTACTATTGTTATATTAACTAAGGATTTATGTATTTGATTATTTTATTTATTGATGACTTTGTATTCAGAATTAATTTAATGACATTAATGTTAATTTATCATAATATCAAATTGCCATTATATTGACATTTGTACGCCGTTGACGGCAAGACATAGCGTTCATATTCATAGTTTGTATTAAGATCTACGTGTACCTACCTATGTTCTACAAATAAAGACTTTGTATTTGTATTTGTATTTGTATTTGTATTTGATGATATATAAAACTAAACAAAAATCTCAGCAAAATCAATCTTTGAATGACCAATTAAATTACAAGATATAAACATGATAAGTTGTGTTAATATTTAAACTTTTTAGCTTTTTATTGGTTTAAAATACTGCAGTATTTCACTTTTTTTTTGTTATTCTTAATATTTTTTTACCAACCTGGAGTTTAGTATTAAGCTGACTATTCTTAAGGACTGTCAGCAACTTATACAGCCAACCAATAATTGTAATATCTATTACTATTTACATCACAGTAGGCAGCGGCCTACTGTGACAGAAGATTAATAGTTATGCATAAAACATTGATCATTATCCCAATCCGTTTCCAAAGCTTTATTACTAAACTGCTGATGCAATTTCTATTATTATAATAATAATAAGTATTATTCATCACACATATTGTTGCAAATTCATTTCAGATTTATTACGATAATTATTTCTACAAATTATTATTATTGCGGTTTCAGGCATCGATTTCATTTCTTCACAATTATATTCATTTGAACCAGATATTTGATTTAACTACATTACGTCCTTCCCCGCACATCAACTTCAAGAAGCTTTTCCCTTAATATTCAACCCTATTCATTGAAATTAAACATTTTATACGGATTTTATCGCGTTGTTTATTTTACTTTAAACACTGTTATTACATAATTTTGAAAACTCTAACACTATTATTATTGAATTTTACTACTATTTAAGCACCTAATAAAAACTCAGTAAAATATGTTCTATTACAATAATAGTCATTATTGTGATTCTTTTAAATATGATGTTTACTGAGTTGATCTCTATAGCATTATTTTTTATTCCAGGTACCGACTATAGGACTATGGACGAAGACCTCTGGCGAACCAACCGAAATACGAGACATACATTCGATCAATTCCGACCAGTTCAACAACCAGTTATTTATAGATTCTATGACATCTTTAGATGGAGAAAGGATACCAGAGCGAGTGGTTCACGCAAAAGGTACTGGTGCGTTTGGCTACTTTGAAGTTACAAACGATGTATCTAAATACACCTATGCTGATGTGTTTAACGGTATTGGCAAGAGAACTCCAGTAGCAGCTAGGTTGTCTACATCAATACATAATTTTGGAGGAACCGACCTTGGTAGAGAACTTAAAGGCTTTGCAGTCAAATTTTATACCAAACAAGGGAACTTAGATATTACTTGTCTCTCCACACCTGTTTATTTATACAGAGATCCAATTGTATTCGAGTCAGTGGTGCACGTTATTAAGAGAAATCCAAAGACCCTCTTGTTTGATATGACAGCTCTCTGGGATACAGTAGTGCTAAGACCTATAATGATACATGCAATATTTTGGCAATTAGCTGATTTTGGAATTCCAGATGGTTATAGGAAAATGGATGTTTTCCCCATTCATACCTTCGAATTAGCAAACAAACACGGTGAAACACATTATGTAAGATTTAATTTCAGGACTGAGCAAGGATTTTCTGCATTAACATCTGCACAAGCTGCTGCAAGCTCAAGACTTGGATTACTTCACGAGGGATTTGTATCATAATATTGAAGAGAAGAACTTTCCCTCATGGCGATTGGAAATGGATGTAATGACCAAACCTGATATACAGAGAGTAGATTTTGATCCATTCGATGTAACAAGGCTTTGGAAGAATGGTACTTTTATCACAGTGCAAATTGGCCGCTTAGTATTAAACCGAAATGTGGAGAATCAGTTTAAAGATGTAGAACAGAGCGCGTTCAATCCAGCTAATTTAGTACCTGGTATTCCAGGACCTGTTGATTTTATGTTCAGAGGTAGACGCAGTTTTTACAGAGACACACAAAATTATCACTTGGGAAGAAATCGCAACAAAGTTTTAATTAATATGCCGCTATATGCGAAGAACTATAATCGTGATGGAAGACCACCGACTAGACTAAATGGAAAAGATGCACCAAACTATTATCCTAATTCTTTCAATGGTCCCATGCCGTATGTAGATGAAAGGAAGCCAAAAGAAAAGTTGCTCACATTGGAAAGTAACGCTGTAGACTTAGAGCCCAGCTGGTATTTTTATAATTATATAATAGATAACGAGGCTCATAGAGACAGATTTATTCAGAACGTTGCTACGGCTCTATCTGTTGTGACGCCGCCAGTGCTGGAGCAAGTAATAAAGTTACTATATCTCATAGATCAAGATTTGGGGACACGGGTTACTGTCACATTGAATATGTTGCGTGCGCAAGCAGCAGCTCAACGTGCGGCCACAGCAACGACTCCTAAGCCCCCAGTAACCAATCTTAATACAGTACAAGCCACATCCAAACATTATGAACTATAAATAGGTTAATTCATGTTTTATTTACCTATTAAGGCAGTTATAATTATTGTTTAAGCTGTTGTGATTTGCCAAAATTACTTTAATAACATTATAGTGTCCGACTGAAACTAGATTTTGCGGCGCAAACCGAAACCGAAACTTCCATATATGTGTAATGTAGGGTATTTATAATTAATGTCATGTATAAATACTGTTGACCAACCACAGCTTAATTAGTTAATAAATGTCTTCCGAGCGAACTACGTGATTTAATGCAAAATACCACAATGGCGACGAGGATGGGATAATTTGGCGAATTCGACATGAAGACGGGAAGTTGGCTGTCATCCTGTGATAGACTGGATATATATATTTTCGTAAATACAGTGAAGGAAGACCTAAAACTACCGACGCTAATAGCATGCATGAGTGAAGCGGCATATGAATTATTGAAATTGGCGGAAATTGTTTTTGGGAATTGTTGAAATGTTGGAAAACCTATGTTGAAACTGCACAATCTTTGTAGAAATGGCCGAGGCGCCAGTACACCACGCACCGCAGCTTTGAACTGGCCGTCTCGCCAAGGGCTAGGTTACACGTAGATTTTTTAGGGCCTATACAGGGATACAAGTATTTAATAATGGTCGATGCCACCTCGAAATGGATCGAAGCATGTCCGGGCGCTTTGACTACGGCCAAAGCAATAATACGTAAAATTAGAGAAATTTGGTCACGTTTCGGTATACCAAAACAATTAGTCTCAGATAACGGGCCTCCTTTTAGCAGTGACGAATTTAATTCATTTTTAGAATATAACGGAGTGGATCATGTATTTTCTGCACTATATCACCCCGTTTCCAATGGTTTGGTGGATAATGCGGTTAGGCAGTGCAAAAGAGTTATAAAAAAAGCTATAATTCAAAATATAGATGTAGAACTTGCCCTTCAGTGGTTTTTACTAGTGCATAGGACCACTGAACATAGTACTACGAAAGAAAGTCCGTCACAGATATTGCAAGGTAGGACATTAAGAACTCGGTTAGACCGGCTGAAACCATCGCGCGAGAATCAGGTGGCTGTCGCGCAGCTCCGACAGAAAAACGGGGTGGGTGGAACGCATCACGCTCTCAGTACGGGGGACGAGGTTTGGTGCCGGGTGTACCAAGGATTAAAGAGGTGGGTAAGTGGTACGGTGATTGAGCGCCTGCTGAGTACTACGGATTATCAAATAAGATTATTAGATGGCACAGAGATACATAGGCATACTGATCAGTTAAAGCTAAAATTTAAGGCAAATCAGTCACAACCGACTGATGGGGTAATAGTCAGCACAAAAGTAGCGCCCAAAAACTCTAACCGGCCTTCAGATAATGCACTGGTTTTCACTTCGGTATCGGTTGCAAAAATACCCACAGAAGGGAGCTCAGGAGGTGTGGGGGGTTCGGGATGCGGTAAGGATAAGGCGCTTTCAGAACCGGGGTTGATAACACCGGATCCATCTAAAGGGTTGGTTGATGGATCCAACAATGTAGCCTCGACCGCTGGTGAAACTCGTCCCGTTAGAAATAGGAAACCTCCCCAAAGATATGATCAACCCTAATTATAGTTTAGTTTAGAGTAAGCTCTAGTTTTAAGTCGTTTAAATATAACTAATAATTTATTAGTATTGTAGATAATTAGTTATTATTATGTTAATAGATTTTAAGTAAATATGTACCTACATATGTTTAATTTAATTTAGTTATTAAGGGTGGAGGTGTAGTGTAGGGTATTCATAAGTAGTGTCATGTATAAATACTGTTGACCAACCGCAGCTTAATTAGTTAATAAATGTCTTCCGAGCGAACTACGTGTTTTACTGTAAAATACCACAATATGTACATAAGGTCATGTTTTCGTGGGCAAACAAATATATATCAGTTATAATCAGTTTTATTTTTATCAGTTATAATTAGTTTTATTTTTAAATTACATATAAATTATTCAGTTTCTGATAACTAAACTGATCTAATGTTTGATGACATAACTTATTATCACTCCTTATTTCAACAAAATTAGTTGTGCTTTATAAAATTAGGAGGTTTTCCAAATAAATATACGTACTTGTAATTATTTGTGCTTTTAAATATTATTTACGAATAACATAAAATAAAATAAAGAAATCTAAAAAAAGGATATATACCTTCTACCTTATATATTTAGATACAAAAAAAAAATCATACTCTCTCATCTTAAAACTTTCTAAACTTTGGTCATTTTATATGAACTACATCTTGTTCAGGAACTCAAATTAAAATTACAACGTACAACTACTAAACATGTTTAATAATTGCATTAAACATATTTAGTGGTTGTAATAAGTCAAAGTCAAAGTCAAAAATAATTTATTCACTTAGGTCACAAAGTAACACTTATGAACGTCAAAGGGGTTAGTCAGTTTATTATATTTACTGAATTTACATTTATGTTAGTTGCAAGGTTCAGGCAAAAGGTTGAGCCTATGAGAAGATACCTGCAAGAAAGTCAAGGCCACTCTTTTAAATCGCCATCAACTTATAATTTCAGCATTTTACAACTCATTTATGTACCAGGTGTTGCAGTCATTATGCCGTATGTCACTGTCCATATAAAACTAAATTCTAAAATAAATAATAGTTGGTTATATTATGTAAGAAGCATTTGAGATTTGAAATAATATTTATCAGTAGGTAGCCATTTGTAATAGACAGTAGTATGGGATGAGGACGCATACACTTACACTTTGTGACATGAAAAGGTAGTTCGTGACTAATTAAAACAAAATTTACGTTAATACTTATAAAGTTTGTTTAAAAGAAAAGAAAGATACTTTAACACCACAAAATAAACACGAAGTACCTTCACATAACTAAATTGACTTTAAATAATACATAGGTACATTGTTTGAATCCTGTATGAAACAAGCAACTAGTTCCATGAGTTTTTATCATTTATTCAAGGTATGAAAATTTTTTTTTATTTTTTTTAATCTTTTATTTTTACCAAAAGGGTTTAGTCATAATTGACTACGACACCCTCATTATTACAAAAGTACAGAAATAGGCTTATGAATTAAATCCTTTTCCAACCATCTGAAGAAGTAATTTTGCTTCTTGCGATGTAGGCGCAGCAAGAATGCTGTTACATTTACCTACATCATTACATCTTAAATCTAATTTGACTCTTTCTGCTTCGTTCCTGACACATTCCATAAGTACATGATAGGTATCTTGAATTTTGTTACAGTCTGGGCAATTGGGTGAGGCCACTTTACCCATTAGATGCAAAACTGTTTAGCGGAATGTGTCCTGAACGAAGTCGAAGAGTTCTCACTACATCTTGCCGACCCATATTGGTTTTCTCAATCCAGGACATGCGTGACAATGTTGGTTCGATTGTTCTGTACCATATGCCCTTAGTCAATGACCTCTTGTCGTAATATTCGTGCCACATATCGTTACATTGCTTTTTAATTAAGTACAAGACGTCACTGAAAAAGGGCAAGTAATGGGTCTCAATACCATCAACCGTAGCTTCTCGCGCTAGACCATCCACTACTTCATTACCCCATAAACCAATATGGGATGGCACCCACTGCAATACAACAGTCTTATTTTTCGAAACTATAGAACCAATAGATCTCAAGATATTATACGCAATCGGGGTTCCTCTATAGGTTGATGTACATCGTAATAAATGTTGAAGAGCGCTTTTTGAGTCTGTGAAGATCACAAAACTATGATATTCTATAGATTCTATGTAGGATAGCGCTTCTGCGATCGCAATCAATTCTGCGTACATGATACACATGTTAGCTTGAATATTTAGTCTAACAGAATCTTTAGTTTGTAAATCAAAAAACGCTGCTCCAACTTTATTTTCATTTTTAGATCCATCTGTGAAAATTTTGTAAAATTGTGTATAGCTTTGATTTACGAATTGTGAACACGCATTTTTTAAAAACGTTTTATTGTAAGCGTGTTTTGATTTAGTGATTAATTCTATATTCAGTTTTATGTAAGTTGATAAATCTATATTGTTGACCCAAGTGTCTAATAAAAACATTTCGAATTGAGGGCTGACGTGGATGGGAACGGAAGTGAGAGATTCGTGAATTTTTATTAAAATGGGTTTCTTTTTACGCCTCCAATAAGGTTTTAGACAGTACAATTGTAATTCCGCTAATGAAGGTAAAATATTATTATTGGAGCAAGACTTCAACTTAAGCCAATATTTACCGCCAAGATGGTGTCTACGTATTTGTAATGGTTGAATATGCAATTCGTTTTCCATTACATGGATGGGAGTGCTCTTTATGAAGCCTCCAATGAGCCTCAAACACGAATTTTGAATTATGTCTAGTTTGGTTAATTGAGTCTGACTACTGTTAGCAAAAAGAAAGCTAGCATAATCCAACCTACTGCGTACTAGAGCTATATATAAACGTCTAAGGTGTTTAGGGTGAACTCCCCACCCAGGGCCTGACAGTATTTTAAAAATATTTATTAATTTCGATACTTTATCGCGAGTTTCGTTTATATGCTTAGACCACGACAGTGATCTGTCTAACCATACGCCTAAATATTTTGTGGTGTTTACAACGTCTAACGGTACATCGTTTATTTCAATCTCTATGGATAAGGGGTTTCTCATGAATCCGGATTGGAAGATACAGACTTTACTCTTTAAAGCAGATATTTCGAGACCTATATTCCTGAGTAGTTTACTTAGGAAATTAAGCGCTAATTGTAAGTTATGAGCAGCAGAAGATATATTAAGACTAGTTGAATATATCACAAAATCGTCAGCGTATTGGGAGATGTAAACATTTTTAATACTTCTACAAATATCAATAGTCGCGATATTGAACAACAATGGAGAAAGTGGATCCCCCTGTGCCAAACCCATACTGGTGTAACGACTGGCTATATCCTGACCTTGAATGTTAAGTATTCTAGTTTTTAAGAAATTCCATAAATAGGTGCATATTTTAGACCCTATTCCCATATTGTCCATAACATGTAAAAGAAATTTAACGTCCACATTATTGTATGCATTATTTATGTCTATAAAACAAGCAGATGTAATGAGCTTTTTAGAGAATCCTAGTTGAATTTGGGTTACAAGATTCGTTAAGTTATCAATAGTAGAACGACCCTTTCTAAAACCTGTAGTATTATTGCTAAAAAAGCAATTCTTTTCCATATACCACTCTAATCTATGTATTAAAATGTTATGGAAAATTTTACAAATACACGACATCATGGAAATAGGGCGCAAAGACGAGGCACTATTAGGGTCACGTCCAGGTTTAGGTATAGGCACAATTGTGATATTTCTCCACTGTTTAGGCACAAAACCTGTAGTTAAGCAACTATTGTAGATAAGCATAAGAATGTGTTTTCCGTTTTGAGGTAGATTTTTAATCATAGAGTATGAAATATTGTCATATCCCGGCGCAGTATCTTTAGAACGAACGCATTTGTTAAATTCAACTAAAGTAATTTTACTTTCTAATTTAGGGTTATCATTAGAAAAAACAGGTTCACTAGGTGTTACAAAATCTGGTGTTAAACTGAGCAGCAAATCCGTGGCTTTGTCACTATCAACATAGCTTGACTGATACTTAAAGCCCTTTATCCATTTCATTTTTCGCCATACAATAGTTGGGGACGTTGAGTCATCCAGAGAAGAGCAAAAATGCTGCCATGTTTTGTTCTTGGCAATGCGAATAGACTTTTGTGCTAAGCGGATTTTATCTTTAAGTATGATGTAGTTTGCTGGAGTTGGATTGCGCCTAAATTTTGCTAACGCTAAACGACGTTCTGCCACTAGTCTTGATAATTCCGAATTCCAGTATGGTTTGGGGGTGAATTTTGTGAAAGGGTTTGGGTTTATTTTAAGATCGGGTATACATACGTCTGCCGCTGTATTGATATTGCAAATAAAATTATCGTAATTCATTTGCAAATTATTAGAGAATTTGAAATCTGTAAATAGAGTATCAAGTAATTTTTTATATGCCTCCCAATCGGCCTTTTTAAAATTACGTTTATATATGGGCGGAGATTTAGCAAAACTAGAAGAAATTCTGATAATACAATGATCGCTACCAAGCGTTTCATTTGAAACAAACCAGTTGAACGATAAAGCTATATCCGAGGAAACTAAAGAGATATCCGGAGAGGATTGTATGACTGTACCGTTATGTAAACTAATTCGAGTGGGATCACCGTTGTTTAAGCTAGTCAGATGATTATCCAATGATGCTTCAAAAATTAGGATGCCTCTGCCGTCTGTTTTATAGGACCATGAGGAATGATGTCCATTGTAATCACCAAGAAATAGCGTTTTTTTAGTTTGAGTGGAAAATAGAGAGTCCCAGTCGTTTTGAGTTGTTCTAGCAGATGGTGGGCAATATACACAAACAATATTTTCAACAGCAGAGCAATTATAAATTTTAACTGAAATAAGTTCTATATCTGAGTTACTGATTTGCATATTAATTAATTGAGATTTTATTGATTTGTGAGTTAAAATTGCTACTCCACCGTACCCATCAATTCTATCTTTACGATATATATTATAGTTAGATAGTGTCAAATAAGTATCTGGGTCTAACCAGGTCTCACATATTGCAACAACATGGATCTTTTCCTGTACGAGTAAACTCTCTAAAGCGGTTAACTTTGGTCGTAGAGATTGTGCATTCCATTGTATAATATTAAATTTTGTAATATAATTTTTATCACCCATTAATGTAATTGAAAATACTTTGTAATACAGGCCAATCAGACAAATTTTCTACTACCACTAAAATTAACCACTCGACACAACATTTAGCCACCATTTTTAATTTAGCGCCTAACGGATCGTTTTTAAAAAATAGTATCTCTTTTAACCTGGATAAAAGCTCCTCGAAGTTAACTTCTCTTTTTTTATCATTACATAATCTAGGTTTATCTTCATCGTCTCCGTGTATTTCATCTGAACTGCTGTTGCCACAGTCCAACGGTTCCTCAAAGTTACCATCTTGAGTAAAATCAACGTCCAATGTGTAAGTTCCTACTTTTTGTTGATGTTTTGTCTTGTGCGACGTTGATTTATTCGGCGTTGGCTCATTCTTTCTGAAAGAATCTATACTTGTTTTTATAACATCAGCGTAACTCTTGGACTTTGTATTTACGTCTAAATTCACTTGAGTAATTTTTTGGTATTGCGCCGAAGAAGTTTCTTTAGGTATAGAACAATCATACGTTGTTGTATGTGGGGACGGAGGTACATACATAGATATGGCTTTCTGGTATGTGCAGTTAAACTCTGCCATAATCTCTCTTATTTTCTTTTGTTTAATAAAAACCGGACAAATTTTCATTAGAGCCATATGTTTTCCGCTACAATTTACACATTTATAATCACTTGTGTCACAATTGGCATGATGGTCCCCACATTTTGGGCAAACAATTTTTTTTGAAGGGCATATCTTTGCGGGGTGTCCAAATTTCCAGCATCGTGAGCATTGCGTCACGGGAAAGATGTAAGGTTCTACTTTTATCCTTAAATCGTTCACGAATACATAAGCTGGCAAGGTGGAGCCTTTAAAGCATAGTCGTACCGCTTCACTCGGAATCCAAAGATCTTCTTCATGGGTACTATTCAAATTGCGTTTTTTAAGGCGATTAATCGATAATAATTGCAAATTTGAATCAGTAAAAGTAATGCTACTCTTTATCTCTTCATCGGAAATGTCCAAATCCACGTTTTTAATCACTCCGTAGGATATGCTTTTTATCAGAGCTCGTTGATACCTCCAACCCTTGTCTTCCAAAACCTTGCAAGTTTCTAATTGAATGGCGTTTACCTCATTCGAGAAGTCCACGCGCATTTTATACTGACTTAAATATTTGACACCTTTCACGTCTTTAATATTATTCTCACAAAATAATTTCGCTAAAGCAAACTGTTTAGGTAATATAACCTTACTAGTTATATATATCTGTATATTTTCACCTTCCTCTTTTCTAATCTTTTGTTTTCGTTGAACCACTGTCCATTCCGTGTTCGCATCCCCTTCCTCCTCTTCTCTCAATCGTTTTTTCATCGTTCTTTGTAATAATAATTCATTATTACAATCATCCGTACTTTTTTCTACGTCCGATTCCGTCATTTCATTATCATATAACGAGTTTTGGCTCGCGTAAACGTGTGATATCTCCATATTTAAAATATTATCATCATCACTAGGCCGATCAGTCGCCATAAGGATGTTTTATATGAAGAAATATCATATTAAAATAAGTGATAAAAACAATGCACCGGCACGGCCGGCGGTGCCCGCGATGATAGTATTAGGGTCACCTTGCGCACGTGTGAAAAGGATAGAATGCTAATGAGCAGGTAAACAAAGTTATCGCACCGGTACGCGTCCACTTCGTACGTACACCGTAACGACACTGAAGGTATGAAAATAAAAAAAAGCTTTCTCTCGGCAGAAAAAACTGTTAACATTAAATGTTTAATTGAGTTACAATCATTACCAATTTTAATGGCCCGATAATTATCAGTATTCATAGTTAAACAATCTAAAATTATAAGTAGAAAACAATAATTTATCAACATTTTCGCTTCGCAAATTGCATCTTCCGTCTTAATAAATTTGACCAGCAGCACTAAATAGTTGTTCACTGGAAACACTCGTCGGTGGAGCCGGCAAGAAATTCAGTGCAACCTTTCTCAAAAACAGAAATGGACTTGAATCCCAGTAAGAATAAATATCTACGATTATTTGTTACTTTGGCTCTGACAAGTAATAGATATAGTATATAGGTATCAGTAAACATGGACAACAAAGTTATACTGACCGAAAACATTTAAATAGATGCCTCACCTTTATTGTTAGTACGTAACGTACGAAAACCTACGCTTTAAAGACATCGAGTTTTGTTCATTAATTATCATGAACTAAATCACGTCAATAGAGAACTAATACTTCCCAGTTTCGAAATAATCGTATAATCACTCGTAACTTCACGAGAAACAAAACAAACTACCGCAAAGTTCGCGGCGCAAACCAGACAACGCGACTATGACGCGGCAAAATGACACTTCGTCGCTCGCAGCTCAGTGCGCCGAACATTTCCGATCATAATACGAAATCTTCCGAACTCAGTTTCGGTTTCAGCCATAGTTTCGGCTGGATAGCAGCCGAAACCGAATCTAAGGCGAAATTCGTATTTTGCCGAAACTAGGCCGAAACCAAAACCAAAAGTTCGGTCGGACACTATAACATTAATATTATTTTTTTTTAACATTTGTGTATTTTACTAATGTAAAATAAAGCTAATTAGTGTTTAGTAATATATCAATATGTTTAACAATCCAACGCACCTTCCATGCTACCGATATTATTAACAGTGTTCCTATCGTAGTATTATCAACAGAGATAAAACCGCGCCAGTGCCTTAACAGGATAACTAACAGATAGAAGACCATGTTAAATTTAGCGACGAATTGACAATAAATGTATGTGTCTCTGTATAAAATTATTTGAATGCCGTTCTCATAATAACCACAGAATAAGATTTGAATATTACTATTTGCATTTCGTTATTGTCTTTTTAATAATAATAAACATTATTTATTCAGAAATAAGTGTTAGATTACCATGTTATTAGCTATGCTGATTGTTATTTTGCCGAACTAGGTTTTACCTGTATATCAGTCAATAAAGTCATCTATTTTCAGTTATAATACAATTTAATATTATAATAACTTCTAAAATAAATAAGATTAAAGTAAAATATTAGTGAAAAGTTAAAAATAGGTTAACATTCTACCTTAAAACTAGTTAGCAAATTACCAGATTAAGGTAAATGCTCACTTTGAGCATAATCAGAATTTGTAAATAAGACAAATAAAGTTCTTACATCTAAAACATTTGACTTCATAAATGCTATGCACCGATTAAGTGAGAATCTGACTAGAAAATAATTCGTACCTAAGTAGAAAACGTATAAAAACGTATGCTTTAGGTTTTGTTTTAAAAACCAGTTTCCGTTCTATGCATCCAAACCCTGTATTGCGGAGACTTTACAAACATACAATTAACGAGCACAAAGTAGTCAAGATAAAGGTGAGAAAGATATTACAATAAAATACACAAATGAAGTACCTAAAATTTCTAAAACAGCACATTCTCATCCAAAAAATGATCCTGCGACTATACCTAAATAACAAATCTGAGTTTCCGGCAGCGAGAGGATTTGGACACCCTGTGTCCCGGTTAACGACCGGCGACTGCCGGTCCCAAGCCGGGCACTCCACGAGTGTGTGTAGCGCCGTATCCTCGGGGCCGTCACCGCAGTGGTGACAACACGTCTCCTCCCGGCCTATACGACACAAGTACCTCCCGAGACATCCATGCCCGGTGAGGAACTGCGTCAGCCGGAAGGTCAGGGCGCCATGGCGCCGCTCCAGCCACTCCTCCAAGATTGGAATTACCGCCGCTATTGTGGCGTGCCCTGCACTCAGTCGCGAAAGCCGTAACTAACGCCCCTCCCTCGGGCCTGTGCTGCTCGGGCGGCCGACTACCCAAGTCAACCGCCCGCAGACCGCCCCCTAGGGGGCTGTTACTAATCTAACTTAATCTAACCTAACTTACATTTACATGAGCGAAACTGCGGGCAAATTCTAGTATTTAATTAAGTCAGAGAACGTACCTGAACCAACACTGCTATTAAGTAAACTAGTTAAATAAGGAGTAACTACATCTACGAGCTTTACGGAAATTCTTAAAGTTTACCCCGTATTCGTTTATAATATTGTCTTCTGTTTACGCGAATGTTATTCATTGAAATTAAACTACTATATACGGATTTTATCACGTTGTTTATTTATCACTGTATTACAAAATTTTGAAAATATTACACTACTACTACTATTGATTTTATTTTACTAATTTATAAGCTAATAAAATTATTTAAACTATTAAATCTATTTATTTTTGGTTTACACTTTCCCCGACGTTTCGGTTGCTTTTCAGCAGCCATGGTCACGGGGAGACTAAGACGGTAGTTGTCTCAATGTTCCAGTGTAGTTATTTCAAAGTACCCGAACATAATTTAATCATGGGTGTTTCTATTTACGCAGAATGAGCTCAAAGTATCATGAAGTCTAGCTGTGGTTTGTTTCTTCTTGGGTTTGACTATTTGAAGTACTGGATCCCAAGCTGGTGGTACTTTCCAACCATCTTCTCTATTGAAATTGGGATGTTTTTTGATTTCAATAGCCTCGCGAAGCATCCTTGGTAGGAATCGGTGTTCTTTAGCGAGAATCTGTGGTTTGTCAAATCTCAGGTAGTGGTTGGTCCCCTGTTGTACATGTTCACACACAGCAGACTTCAACGAGCGTTTGTGTTTTACGTCAGCTATGCGTTCTTTTATGCGGGTGCCTATGCTTCTCTTGGTTTGACCAATGTATGAGAGTCCGCAGTCACAATCTATTTTATAGACCCCTGCATCTTGTAAAGGTAATTGGCACTTGACGGATGGTAAAAATTGACTTATCTTCGTTGGCGGCTTGAAGTATGTGTTGATTGAAGCTCGCTTCAAGATGTAGCCAATCTTGTCAGTGACACCCCTTACATAAGGCAGTATAGCAGGCTGGCGCTCGACTGTGGCTGGCTTTTCTCGGGATCTGTGACAGCGGCGCGGCTGTTGGAGCTTCTTGTCTTGCAGTACTTGCTTGACATGTTGAAGCTCGGCGTCCAGGTGTTTCTTGTCACAAACTGCGTGTTTAACCAAACAAACAAACAAACAAATAAACTCTTCAGGTTGATAATATTAGTATAGATGCTCAGTAGTAGCACGAAGTCTGAAAGGTCGTGTCTTGCCTTAAAGCACGCATTAGTTCATCCCTTCACGCTGTTGTCATGAATACCATATTAATCAATATGAAGTGTCACTTAGCCTCACAGTAACCCGCGCATCAATCAGACCATAAGGTTAAATCAAATCTTTGCAAAGTCCTTGAACATCTCTAGACCATAAATCTAACCATCTGCGCAGGAAATATTATGGCTATGTCTAAGCTTTTATTTTTTACGTCGTTTTTGCATTGTAGCATACCCCTCCGCGGAGGCGGGCAGAGGAGTTATGTCGGATTCACCGGGGTAATAATAATAATAATAATATTTATTGCTTAAAAAGTACAACAAATAACATGTAAACAAAATATGAGAAAGCATACATTATGATGTGATGGTTGTACAATAACATACTAAGGGACAAAGCGATTACTAAACTGAGACTTGCTCGTATTTTAGAAATCGATGACACTCCATTTTGTATCATAATTTACCATCGCACTTCACCTTGCTTCTATATTGGTTAAAAACAACATACAATATACAATATCTTTTTTTTTTTTTGTAGTACCTAAATAAGTAAAAGTCTTTACAATTTATGCTATTTATGCTAATATAACTAAAACTAAAACAATAACAATGTTTATGTATTTATTAAATGTGTCATTAGTGTTTCTGTTTCTTCATAAGTCAAGGACTGTAACCAGTTTTGCAATTTATATTTTAAATTATGTTTGTTCAATTTGCATAGTGTCAATTTTTTGTTAATTGAATTGTATAGGTGGGAACTCAGTGTGTTATATTGTCTCTGTGCAAAAGCAGTTCTGCATCTAACAGGGCAACAGACAGATGCGCCACGACGTCTTTGTCGGATTTCATCGTAGACGGGCAATTGTGTATGACGACGAAGCAAAGCACGGAGAATAAATAACTATCTAACAGTTAAAACCGGGCATTCCCTATATAGGCTTACTGTTGAATAGAAACGTGGCTTGCAAAGTATAACTTTGAGAAGAGATCTTTGCGCTCGCTCCAATTGCAAGAACAATGTTTTATAAGTGCCACCCCAAACCGGAATACAATAGCCAAGAACTGATTGGCATATTGCTACATAAACAGTCTTCATTACTGATAGGTCAACAGAGTGACGTAAATTTTAAAATATATAAATCAGTCTTCGTACGCGTCCCGTTAACATTTCTATTTGTGGACGCCAATCTAGTCTCTGGTCGATTAGCACTCCAAGGTATCTTAGACTAGTAACATTGCTTAACAATGGGCAGGAACAGGTAGTGGTTAAATTAGCATAACATTGATGTGCGGTGAGAGATAAAGTATCCCTTGGCGGAGTGGGAGTATTTGGAAGATAAAAACGAATATACCTGGTTTTTTCAATATTCAAAGTAAGTAAATTTGAAGACAGCCATATCATGACTTCCCGAAGAGAATTCTCGGCATATAATTTTGCTTCTGACCAACTATTTCCATATACAAACAAAGCTGTATCGTCTGCATATGTAAACATTTAACAATTTTTCATATCACATAGTTCGTTAATGTATGTTAAGAACAAAGGTGGGCTGAGAATACTCCCCTGTGGAACGCCATAATTGTTATTTACCTCGTCACTAATAACCTCATCAATTTTTACCGATTGGGTTCGATTGGATAAATATTTTTTAAATATGTCTAGAGCAATACCACGGATTCCAACTCGCTTCATTTTAGATACAAGGATGTGAACAGAGACCGTGTTGAAAGCTTTGATAGATCCAGAAAGATACCATAGCATTTGTATCGATCATCCAGCTTACTAACTACTGCCTTGCTGAAGTTGGCAACGGCATCTTCCGTGGATTCCATGGACCCATTCTAAATCCGTATTGGTTTTGGGATAAAATATTATATGAATTTAGGAAACTAATTAGACGATTATTAAGAATTCATTCTAAGATCTAGATAAAGTGCTCAGCACTGAAATAGGTCTGTAGTTAACGACACGTTCTCTATTCCCTCCCTTATATACAGGAGTAACTATAGCTTTTTTTAGACTTTTTGGAAATACACCAGTGGATATTGAAGTATTACATATGTGTGTAATCGGCGGCACCAGATTGTTACGTGATAATTTAATTGCTAAAGCAGGTATATTGTCCCATCCAGTGGCACAATTACTCCTAAGTGTAGATATAATAACGTGTACTTCTTGCTCACTAACCGGGGACATTACAAGGGAATTGCCCTTTGGTAAATGGTCTTTTGTCTGACGCTTTAGAAGTGCGAGATCTGGTTGTACTATTTTAGAAGCCAAGTTCTCACCAATGTCGACGAGATATTGGTTGACATGTTGGCAGACTCCTTTGCACTGACTGACAAAGTTAATAGCTCTGTTGCAGGTTGCGACTGACGTTTCCTACCGTAAATAGAGTTTATAGCATCCCACATTGCTTTTGGATTGTGTTTGGCTTGGATAAAATTATCTTTTTCATAGTTATGTTTTAATTTTCTGAGTAGAGCATTGCAAAAATTTCGATACCTCATATAAGTTGTCTTTAGGATTATGTTATTGGGGGTTTTTCTTAGGTTACGATGCATTTTGTGACGGTTTCTGATACACCGCAGCAGCCCGTCTGTAATCCATGGTTTTAAGATTCGTTTACGTCTACTAACTTTTTTTTGAAATGTATATTTATCAATAATACCTCGGATTATCGTAATTAATTTATCAGTGGCCAGATTTGCATCATTTGTTTTCATAACCGCGCTGAAGTCACACTTGTCAAGTTCCGTTTGAATGGATGCATAGTCAAGTTGTTTTGTAATTTTTGTAGTAAGATTGTATGTAATTTAAGGCATAATATTATTGGTAGATGGTCCGTGACATGTGTCTCCAGTATTATAGCTGTTGCTAAATACTTCGACCGTAACAAAATATGATCCAGGCAATTACCTGATCTAGTAGGTTGTACATGAGCTGGCAACAAACCTAAGGAGGCTGTAAAAGACCGGGGTAAAAGAAAGATGTTGAAAAGAATTATTTTTTCAACATCTTTCTACCTCCTTAGTACCTCTCGGAATACCGACTAAACCTACCACGGTGTTCCTCGACAAAACCACTATCGACGGGGCCGCGCGAATCGCTTTCGCATGCGGTCGCGACCCCACCGAGGTTACGGCCCGCCGTATGAAACGGCAGGCCACTACGCAATAAGACCTACCCAAAATAGGCACTTCTCACATTATAGAACCCTACTGTCTCCCCCCCCCCCCCCCTAGAGGGGAGACGGACTCGAAACAGAGGCGCGAGTGGGAACGCACGCCGCCTCTCGGACCTGGTGCTGAGCGGATGGCGGGCAGGCCCACAAAGCCCGCCACCCCCAGGTCAAACCTCAGGGTGGCTGGAGGTCATCTCATGCCCTCCGGCGCCCGGCTCTGCGGTTGGGGAGAGGGTTTAAACGCTCCCTCTCCCCTCCACCGCCTCCTTGACGTAAATCACTTTCTCACAGAAGGAGGCGACGGCATTCCACGACCTCTCACTCCGGACCATAGACTGAACTACAGCCGGGAGCGAGAGGGCAACCGATCCGACTGCCGCGATCAACTCACGGCGCTGCGATGCCCAGGCGGGGCAAACCACCAAAGTGTGCAGCGCCGTGTCCTCAACAACGTCGCAGCAGTCGCCGCAGTGGTGACAACCGGGCGTCTCTTGCCAGCGTATACGACACAGGAACTGGCCAAAACAACCGTGGCCAGTCATTACCTGTGTCAGCCGGAAGGTGAGGGCGCCATGCCGCCTCTCCAGCCACTCCTCAAACACGGGACTTACCGCCACGATCGTGGTGTGCCCGATGTCTAAACACAATTAACGTTAACATTTATTTACGGCCGCGTACCTTGCGAAATAATTGTAACAGATGCACAAGTGATGTGTATAATTCATCAATTTATTAAATTCAATCTATTTTTATCTGTTTAGTGTGCCACTACACGTTATTATATTATAATTTAAAAAAGCACAACCGCCACCACTAACCTAACTACAAGTTTTTCATTTAGGGCTTTTGGGACCTTAAGGTTTTGACCAATTCCGTCCCTTTATAGCTTTCCCGTTTTGTCGATAATATTACTTTAACCATTGTTTAGCAAACAATAATTTTGCACCTTCAGAAATAGGAGATAAAGATGATATTCCATGAAACATACATGTTATGATGTTTACTTTAAATTCAAACATCTAAAGTAAATATTATAATATGAAGTGATTGTCTATCCGAGTTCTATCGTATGATTTTTTTACCACTTTTTGTTGGGCACAACCAGAATTCGAAAGCGCAGTCTAATATACTAGTCATTATAGTAGCGAAAGAGTTTTTGAATTACTAAAACAGTACTCATGCGTAAATAGTGTTACAAAAAGTGAAATCGTTACAATCACAAGGTTGTATCAGTTATGTGTAATTTGTTTCAAATCTTGATACTATGTACGAATAGCTTAGCCAATTTGTTTGCGTGGTTATAAATTATGTACCACGAATGATGCATCAATATTTTAGAAATTTTGAAATATCTTATAATTGCTGCAACAACTTAGCTGCCTATCAATGGATCATTATTATATAGATATGTTATAAACATATTCTGGCCTTCAAATTGACAATACTGCGAATAAAAGACAGCTGAAATGAATTACTGCTAATCTCCGTTTCGCAGTAGTGAATGCGACTGCTGTACATGAAGTTTAGGGTTCGATTCATGGCTCGGCAAAGTATAATAAAGAGTAGTGTTAAAGTATTTTACTGTCAATAAATTCTTACTAGCAATAGGAGTTAGGAACTGAGTCCACATAGACCACAATAGGCGTTACGTGGGACCTAAGGCAGAACTGGCGAAAGTTACTCGCGAAATGTGTGTTTGTGATACATCTATGCTTACCTCTTCGCCGATATGAGTGAGTGACTCTATACATATATTTATAGTATTAATTAAAATCCAAGTATATACTAAACCAATGTAATGACTTCTTGCAGTATTTTTGAAGGATCCCCTACGTCATACGTAGTATACAATTAGATATTTTTCTGTTTTAATTCTATCTGTACCAGGTATTGAATGTGTTTGTTTGATGATATGTGGAACTAAACAAAAATCTCAGCAAAAGCAATCTTTGAATAACCAATTAAATTACAAGATATAAACATAAGTTGTGTTAATATTTAAACTGTTTAGCTTTTTATTGGTTTAAAATACTGCAGTATTTCATTTATTTTTTTGTTATTCTTAATATTTTTTTACCAACCTGGATTTTAATATTAAGCTGACTATTCTTAAGGAATGTCAGGAATGTATACAGCCAATCAATAATTGTAATTTCTAGTACTACTTCCATCTCAGTAGGCAGCGGCCTACTGTGACAGAAGATTAATAGTTATGCATAAAACATTGATCATTATCCCAATCCGTCTACATAGCTTTATTATTAAACTGCTGATGCAATTTCTCTTACTAATAATAATAAGTATTATACATCACACATATTGTTGCAAATTCATGTCTGAGATTCATTACGATAATTATTTTTACAAATTATTATAATTGCGGTTTCAGGCATCGATTTAATTCCTTCAGAATTATATTCATTTGAACCAGATATTTAATTTAATTACATTACGTTCTTCCCGCACATCAACTTCAACAAGCGTTTCCCCTAATATTCAACCCTATTCCTCCTGTGGATTAGAACTCTTAGATACGATTTGAATTAAGGTTAGGATATGCATACAAAATGTCACAAATAAGTATCTCCGATTTCTAGCTTTTCCTCTACGTGATTTAAAATCTAAATTCAATTTCTACAATGTTGACCATTGTTGTCGATGTGGGAACGGCAATTCAATTCGGAGCAGTAACTCTATTTTAAATTGCCAATCCCGTGTCATACTGCTCACTATACTTAGAGAACTAGAATAACCATAGTTGAAGATAACTTCAATGTTGCCCTATTAAAAAGGTACGTAATACTGGGTAAAATATTATTTTCAAGATGTGGCCAATTTCATGTTCGAGCGCTAACATATACATAAATTCAGGGTTACTAATATAATTAACGGCTCTGAGACCTAATTTAATAATTGTTTATAAATGTTTAGCCGAAGTCTTTATAAGCCGAGATTCAATGAAAACGCATGCTAAATCACGCATTCGTTTTTTAACATGAAAGTCCTTTTAGGTTGTTGTGTTTTCTGTTTGCCTTTGGTATTTAGTGTGAAAAGTGCTGATTATAAAAATGTTTCACAATTGCACGAACCTGCGGTCAAGCAGCTGTTGGATTTTAAACTGGAAAATCCGGTAGGTATACCCATAATATTTGTTTCTTTTTATTTGATATCATTATGGAGCATAGACTAAACCTCTCAATCCCCGCTAACGCCGATCGCGTCTACAGACTTGTACACGTCAGACCCCGGTGACCCCATATGGGGTCGAGCACACTCGATAGTGCATTGTTTACGTTTGCATTAGTTATTTGAGCTAACGTAAACATTTCACGATCAAGTGTGCTTGACGCCATATGGGGTCACCGGGGTTTGACGTGTACAAATCCGAAGACCGAATTTGACGCCGATCGGCGTCAACGGGGTTTGAGCGGTAAAGAGTAATTTTCCTGTTGGGCACGGGCCTCTTTTCAGCTTGAGAAGGGCCATATTCCACTACCCTGGCCGATTGCGGGTAAGTAGACTTTACACATCTCGGCCCCGATGGCGTAGTGGTTAGTGTAACCGACTGCTACGTTTGAGGTCGCGGGTTTGATTCCCGCACTAGTCAAACATTTGTGTGCATGAACACGGATATTTGTTTTGGTCTAGGTGTTTCTATGTATAATATGTATGTATTTACAAAAGTATATATGTATGTTTATCCATTGTCTAGTAACCAAAGTACAAGCTCTGCTTAGTTTGGGCTAGATGGTGTTGTGTGTACATGTGATAGAATATTAATATTATTACATCTTGTAAACACTATTCGAGAACATATGGCGAACTCTCAGATATACAGGTTTCCTTTTAATGTTTTCCTTCACCATTAAAGCGAGCGGTAATTAACTATTTAATACGCAGATAACTTTAGAAGTCAGAGGTGCGTATCTAGGAATCGAACTCGAGATAACTTTATGCGTGTGCAAGCATAAAGTGTAATTTTATCATGTCGCTAGCTACGCTATATGTATCACTAATGGGAATCTACTTATTGTATAAGCATTTAAGTAGAGCGTTACTGTTTATGGTACCATTTTACTATCAAATGTATGTCTCACTATTATATTAATCGGCTGCAGATCATTAGCTTGAGCCGATTAATATGCAGTTAACGTGTGTAATATGTAAAACATAGTGTACGTGGGATTTTAAATAAAAGCAAATTGCAAACAAAAAGCTTGTTTTTACTTAGATATATTATTTTATCTAATAAAGACAAGACTATTGCATTCCTAGAGATTATATTTAGTTCTATTCCTTAAAAAGACAACTCCTGCACAAGAAATAATTCTTGTGTCGCAGGGGACTTTACAAACTTTAAAATAACGGACACAAAGAATATCTAAACTTGAAACAATCATTTGTGAATCACAATTTTTTTTGTTTCGTGTGGGATTTGAACCCGCACACTCGTTGTAGTGCCAGTGGTAAGGTGACCACTTTAAGCACTACGCCATACGTGCAGCCAGTTAGTATGTTGTAATTGTACGTAAGATTAAGTAATATCAAAAATATCTAAAGTTTACAGATCAATTGGTTGTTTATGCTAATACTTCACCTAACATAAGTAATATCTTTACTTTAGGAGAAAGTATAACATTAAATCTAAATAGTTTTAATAACTTAAATATCTTATAGAAGTCAACAGTAACTAGTAACAGTGTTTAACAATAGTAGTTAAAAATTATGCAATATTAGTGTTTAAAAGAAACAAAGCGTTAATATTCGTATGAAGAAGTTTAATTTCAAAGATAATAAACACAGTAACACCTAAAGCACCTAATTAAACCTCAGTGAAATACTACTACAATTATTGTGATTTTTTTAAATATGATGTTTTCTGAGTTGATCTCTAGAGCATTATTTTTTATTCCAGGTACCGATAGGACTATGGACGAAGACGTCCGGCGAACCAGCCGAAATACGAGACATACATTCGATAAATTCCGACCAGTTCAACAACCAGTTATTTATAGATTCTATGACATCTTTAGATGGAGAAAGGATACCAGAGCGAGTGGTTCACGCAAAAGGTACTGGTGCGTTTGGCTACTTTGAAGTTACAAACGATGTATCTAAATATACCTATGCTGACGTGTTTAACGGTATTGGCAAGAGAACTCCAGTAGCAGCTAGGTTTTCTACATCAATACATAATTTTGGAGGAACCGACCTTGGTAGAGAATTTAAAGGCCTTGCAGTCAAATTTTATACCAAACAAGGGAACTTAGATATTACTTGTCTCTCCACACCTGTTTATTTATACAGAGATCCAATCGTATTCGAGTCAGTGGTGCACGTTTTTAAGAGAAATCCAAAGACCCTCTTGTTTGATATGACAGCTCTCTGGGATGCAGTAGTGCTAAGACCTATAATGATACATGCACTATTTTGGCAATTAGCTGATTTTGGGATTCCAGATGGTTATAGAAAAATGGATGCTTTCCCAATTCATGCCTTCGAATTAGCAAACAAACACGGTGAAACACATTATGTAAGATTTAATTTCAGGACTGAGCAAGGATTTTCTGCATTAACATCTGCACAAGCTGCTGCTATTCAAGCTCAAGACTTGGATTACTTCACGAGGGATTTGTATAATAATATTAAAGAGAAGAACTTTCCCTCATGGCGATTGGAAATGGATGTAATGACCAAACATGATATACAGAGAGTAGACTTTGACCCATTCGATGTAACAAGGCTTTGGAAAAATGGTACTTTTTTCACAGTTCAAATTGGCCGCTTAGTATTAAACCGAAATGTGGAGAATCAGTTTAAAGATGTAGAACAGAGCGCGTTCAATCCAGCTAATTTAGTACCTGGTATTCCAGGACCTGTTGATTTTATGTTCAGAGGTAGACGCAGTTTTTACAGAGACACACAAAATTATCGCTTAGGAAGAAATCACAACAAAATTTTAATTAATATGCCGCTATATGCGAAGAACTATAATCGTGATGGAAGACCTCCGACTAGACTAAATGGAAAAGATGCACCAAACTATTATCCTAATTCTTTCAATGGTCCCATGCCGTACGTAGATGAAAGGAAGCCAAAAGAAAAGTTGCTCACATTGGAAAGTAACGCTGTAGACTTAGAGCCCAGCTGGTATTTTTATAATTATATAATAGATAACGAGGCTCATAGAGACAGATTTATTCAGAATGTTGCTAGGACTCTATCTGTTGTGACACCGCCAGTGCTGGAGCAAGTAATAAAGTTACTATATCTCATAGATCAAGATTTGGGGACACGGGTTATTGTTACATTGAATTTGTTGCGTGCGCAAGAAGCAGCTCAACGTGCGGCTACAGCAGCGACTCCTAAGCCCCCAGTAACCAATCTTAATACAGTTCAAGCCACATCCAAACATTATGAACTATAAATAGATTAATTCGTGTTTTATTTACCTATTAAGGCAGTTATAATTATTGTGTAAGTTGTTGTGATTTGCCGAAATAACTTTAACAACATTAGTATTTTTTTATTTTACATTTGTGTATTTAACAAATGTAAAATAAAGCTAATTAGTGTTTAGTAATATTTCATGTTAAACAATCCAACGCACCTTCCATGCTACCGATATTATTAACAGTGTTCGTATCTTAGTATTATCAACAGAGATATAACCGCGCCAATGCCTTAACAGGATAGATAACAGATAGAAGACCATGTTAAATTTAGCGATGAAATGACAATAAATGTATGTCTCTCTGTATAAAATTATTTGTATGCCTTTCTCATAATAACTACAGAGAATATTACTATTTGCATTTCGTAATTATCTTTTTAATAATAATAAACATTATTTATTCAGAAATAAGTGTTAGATTACCATGTTATCAGCTACTCACGCTAAGTACGCTGATTGTTATTTTGCCGAACTAGGTTTTATCTGTATACCACTCAATAAGTTATCTATTTTTAGTTATAATACTATTTAATATTATAGTAACTTTTTAAAATAAATAAGATTAAAGTAAAATATAAGTAAAAAGTTAAAATAGGTTAAAATTCTACCAAATCTAGGTTCAAAATATATGAGTTAGTGAGTTAACTAAGTTACTGAAGCTACATTTAGGTTAGTTTCTAGGTTCAGGCAAAGAGTTGAGCCTATGAGAAGAAACCTGCAAGAAACTCACGGTCACTCTTTGAAATCGCCAATTAAATATAATTTCAGTATTGAAAACTCAGATTAACAAGGTGTTGAACCAAGTATTCTGATTCTTCTCAGAGAATTCTACGAATGGCTCGAGGCCCAAAAATAGTAGCTCCGAGCCCTTTCTGGCTAATTCATCAGCCTCCTCATTACCCTGCACCTCTGCATGCCCCGGCACCCACACTAGCCTGACTGTGTTTTACCTGCCAAGTTTGTTAAGGGCTTTAACACAGTTCAGGACCAGTCCGGAGTCCACCGTACA
This sequence comes from Catocala nupta, assembly GCA_963675205.1. Lineage (NCBI taxonomy): Eukaryota > Metazoa > Arthropoda > Insecta > Lepidoptera > Erebidae > Catocala > Catocala nupta. The sequence continues at coordinate 23,297,159 of OY776093.1, read as the reverse complement.
GGAGTTCAGAGCCTTATAAGCAGCTTGACTGTCACTGAGAATATAAACAGTCTTGTCAGTGACATTATTGTTAATATTCTCCTGCGCACAGGCAATTATAGCATAGGTTACCGCTTGGAAGACCGTTACATATTTGCCCATGCTTTGGCTCACTTTGTAGTCGTTGGCATAAATACCAGCGCCTGATCCTGTTTCCATTTTGGAACCATCGGTATACCAGATGAGATAACCTTTGTCAGGGGATTGTAGACCTTGTCTCCATTCGTCCCTTGTGGGGACCTTTATTTTAAAATTATTTGTGAATATGTGCATTGGTTGCATTTTGTCGCATCCCATGCTCGTAATCTCTTTGAGATCCTTTGAAATCTCCAGTTTTGTGTGTCGAATTTCTGGCATGTTGACGCTCTACAGCCCATGTATAGATAGTCCATGTAGCGTTTTTATCGCCTCTAACTCCACAACAATGTGTAGCGGCGTTAGGTCCAGCAGCATCTCTAACGCAGCCATTGGCGTAGATGGGAACGCCCCTGTTATAGCCATGCAGGCTAATCGCTGCACCTTCGACAGCACTTTCCTGCATGTTGCTAGTTTAGTTCTTGGTCACCAGACAATAGTTCCATGTGTGAGTATGGGTCTTATAAACATCACTTGATAACCTTGGGCTTCAGGCCTCCCAGGTCTTCCCATAAAAAGAACAAATCATGCCGAAGACCTGCTGGGCCTTTATTATGGCTTTGATTGAGATTAAGGTAAAATACTTACTATGAGTAAAAAAAAATAGTAAGTTATTATATTCTATCTATGATACACTTTTACCGAAGTCTAGAAAGTATATACTGACTAGTATTTAAAAAATAATTTTACACCAGTCAACCCGCCACCAAGATCCATGCAAGTCAAGACATCGGTTAATCAATAGGTATTTATTACTTATTAACGTTCAGTTAACCCCCTATCTTCAGGACCCGAGTAGATAGGGTTTCGGGGGGAGAACTACGGGTCTCCCCCTTTGGACCAGGGTACTGCGGGGTCAGGAAGCCCACTGCGCCTCGAAAGGCGTGTTCTATCGACCGCTGACTAGAGTGCGCGGTGCCTGACATTGGAGTTGGACTCGCAGAGGTATGTGGTTGGCCGCTGAGGACGACATGTTCGTTTGCTCGGCAAGCACGTTGCGTTCGAGCGTCGGACTCAGACGCGGCCAGTGCGAACCAGTCGGTCGCATGAGGCACAGAGTTGCCTTTAGCGAAGTGGCAGTGTGGTTTCACTGCCGCAACGCATCTCGGGAGCTTGCCTGCTCAGCAAGTAAGAGTCATAGCTGGAGTGACTCGGGCCACACCCGGCTTGTAGGCCTATTTGGGTAGGCATACGGATGTATGTCGGGAAGTGAGCGTGCCTTACACAGCTCCGGTACCATACTGGAGATATGGGAGGCGGCTTCTCCGTCGGCTTCAGCGAGGTTATCGTTAGCAACTCCTTTGAGTTGCGAGTAGTGAGCGGCTTTATTGCTCCGGTACCTATCTGGAGAATAGGTAGTCTCACTTGGGCACGAGGTAGCTCGCTTACGAGAACCGGATCTCTGAGGTTAGGGTGGAGAGTCGGGATTTGGGGACAAGACCTGTCTATAACTGGTCCCGGAAGGTGCTCTCGGGCACTGGAAGGTACAGCGGCTCCTCTATTATAACCTAACGGTTGGTGTAGGGGAACGCTATATCATAAACTGGGATAGTCGTAGAGGAAGGGGATGATCAAGCCTTACGGCGAAATCGCTCTTGAAACGCCACCAAAATCCTTAGCGATCTTAATCACTTACCATTAAGCAATTATATAAATAAACCTCCTAAATTGTAGGTAACGATTTGTTAGATGTATAGCTAGTCTTGCCATAAATATTGTTACAAGGATATTTTTTTTCTATTGCATAAAACATTTATTACTGTAATGTGTGTTACTTTATACGATAATATAATAACATTAAAAAAATATGAAGCTCATTCAAAATTATCTCATATCATATATCGTTACTGAAGTCGGATAATGTCCACGTTGTACTCTGCTGACTAATTGTAAAGTTTTGAGCATAAACTAGGTCGTTCTGCTTGTTAAAACATTGCTCAATAGTAAAAAAAATCTCGTCAGGTAATAAAATTTGCGTACCGCTTTTAAGAAGTTGTTTTGATTTTACCACCTTATTTATTTTCAATTTATTAGTTAAATAATGACCATTGCGTCTCTTATAAGCTGCTAATCCCTTTTTTTAACCTGGGGAAATACTCCTGGTGCATTCCCCCTCGTCACAAGAGGAGGCGAGAGGGCAATGTCGAGCTCTCCCAAGTCTTCGGGCCTATCGCCTAAAAACACCACGGTGTGCCAGCTCGCTGCGTTGGGTCGCTGGAGCTAGAACTACATCAGCGACCCACGCAAAAGGGCCCAGCGCAGAAAAGAAAAAGGTCTGCGGGCAACGACACCTGGGTGACGTCGTCGGCACGACAGAGAGCGTCGCTACAATTCAATGGCTGGCCGATGGGAGATTCCCGTTCTCTCACCCGCGGCCTTTACTACGGCGGCACGGGTCCGCCAGGATATTTTCCTAACGAATCCGCTCCGCCGCCTCCTTCTGCGAGGTGACGTCCTCACAAACGGCTGCTACCGCTACCCACTTCCTCTCGCTGTCGACCATGGCTTTGATTACGGCCTTCAGTGAGAGGTCTTCAACCACTACGTACTGGAATTCACGGCACTGCTCCGCCCAAGCGGGACATTGCTCGGGCGTGTGCTGCGCCGTATCCTCCTCACACTCGCAGTGGTGGCAGACGGGACTCGGTTCCCTCTTAGCGATCTTGTACAGGTATTTGCAAAAGCAACCGTGCCCTGACAATATCTGCACTAGCCGGAAGGAAAGTATTTAAACTGCCTCACTGCTGGGCATAGGTCTGTTCTTAGTTTAAGAAAGTTTTTAGGTCATAGTACAGATAATATAATATATTCTACCACGCTTCATGGAGGTTGCAGATTTTAAGAACACTATGGAGAGCTCACAGACATGCAGATTTCCTCACGATGTTTTACTTTATCGCAAAAGTAAGATATAATTATTTAATATGTACATAACTTCTTAAAGTTGCAAAAGTTTGCCTTTGGTTCGAACTCAAAACTTCTGCGTGGTATTCCAACTAAAACGCTTTATTACAAATCTCATCTGCACCTCGCGAGAGAAAAGTACATGCAGTATTGATTGCCAATATTTACTAGACTGAGTAGCATATTAAATAGCTATTATAACTTAGCCTATTACCTGATTCCGACTTGACGTCGACTTCTGGGATACCCTGTATAATATCATTAGTCCATGATCCATCATGCTGGTCCAGTGACGGCTAGTAGACTTCACTCATCTATGAGAAAATTATTACAACTATTAGGTACGCAGGTTTCCTCATCATGTCTTCTTTTATTCTTTGATATTTGAACATTTTGTATAATATAAAACTACGAAGTGTGACAGTTGCAAACACGAGACCGAGGCAGTCCAACGGTGTTCTACTCAGACATATTATATTCTTTATAATTTTTGTATCGTATGTAAGTCGAAAGCTATCTGCGTAAAATATATTTCAGTTTTAGTCAAGAGTATAAGAGGTGATTACCACTTATCTATGCTTATCTATGATCTACATGCTTCCTTTCTTACTATGCACCTAAAACTACAGTACGATCTTCACTTAATTGTAGCTTATAAATGAGAGGAAATCTCTGCTTCATAATTGTGTACCAGCAACTAAATGGCTGATTTTCATTTTTGTTGAAGATGCCTAATAATTGGATGAACATTGTTATATAATTGCTTGACCGGATTTCACCAAATTATACAATACAATTTGTATTCGCATCTTCGCTTGCACATATATCGCTCTCCCGATTGCGCTTCGATTTTTCTTTCGAAATGATGTCCTGAAATGAAAACTTAAAATCACAGGTAAAATGAATGCATATTAAAATCCGACCAAGAATTTCTGTAAATCGGACTAGTAATTCTCGAGTTATATGTGCACAAACAGACAGTGAGACATTGTGCTTTATTATATTATGTAAAGTCTTACGCCTATATCCCCGTAAGAGTGAGTAATTATGTAAAGACTTGATAGATAACCAATTTAGGCTTGTAATTCGGTGGAACACTTTAACCCTTAGTTACTCGCATGACGAAAATGACTCGACTCCTCCACTGACCAAAACTTTATATGGTGATTTCCAATGAAGTTAATATGGAATGAAATAATAAAACTACGTGATATTAAAATACAATGTTTATTTAGAAAATTAAAGTTCTAATTGTCTCAAAAAGTAAAAGGAACCCTTCCAAAAACAAAAAATAAAACTCTTCTCGTAAAATAAATAATATACTATATAATAATAGTATAATAGACTCTTTGAGATCAACAGTACTTATGTATTATTTCTTACAGACTAATCAGAATCATTGTGATCTCAGCCTTGGCAATAAATCTTGAACTGGTTATTGCACACGAATTTACTGCATTTCATGCATTGCCACTTTTCGATTATTGCTTCTAGGCAACTATTACAGTGTCCTCTTTTGGCTGTAGATAGGGCTGATTGAGCTTGCAGTTGAAATCATTTGATAAATTACTAAGATAAATTAAAGTATTATTTTATTATGTCCAACATGTAGCTAATTTTATAAAAATTTTGGCTGCTCTTAATTTAACATACGATTTGTGCATTTACAAATGACCGAAGTAAAACGTATTTTTATTATTTTTGGAGTCACATATTTTCATCACGTTGACACGTTTTATTTGGTACTTTTGGACTAGTTGTATAGCTGTCGTAGAAAATATCGTCTCACGTGAGTACGAATGTTCCTCGTATTTACTCGATGCACAACCAGTGCGTTTATGCATGTGACGTTCAATAGATAAAATAATATGTTTAGAGGCCACCGTTTGGTTTAGTCACTAGCAATAACTCCTCCTTTATTAGCATTATAATAGGTTATAATTTCTGGCTTTAGTTTGTCGACGCCAGACGATGAATCGATGACAACTCCATGATGCATGGTAGACGGTCAGACAGGAGACAATGGTCATGTTACTCTGGAACCCAAACATAGAGCTGAAAGATATAAAAAAAACCATGTATATAAGGACTCCAATATTTTGGTCACGATAAAATATCATGCAAATATTATTAAAATAGATAAATTATACTAGATATACAAAATATATATAAAACTCAATCTTATATATAAAATTCTCGTGTCACAATGTTAGTTACCATACTCCTTCGAAACGGCTTGACCGATTTTTATGAAATTTTATATGCATATTTAGTAGGTTTGAGAATGGGCTACTATCTATTTTTCATACCCTTTAGTAATAAGGGTTGTCCACCCCTAACATTTTTTTTTAATCTTTTGATCCAAACATTTTTTTATGGCAAAACAACGTTTGCCGGGTCAGCTAGTAAATATATAAATTTACCACGGCCAAAAAGTGGTACGTAATTACTAGCACAGGGTCACGCTTTAAGACTACAGCGACACGTGCCTACTCTCTGACGTCCTATTTGACAATGAAATAGCAACTTTGGCCGGAATAAGAAAGCTACTGTTAGTGGAAGCGTGTTGCGGCTGATCGAAGATGGAATTTTCCGCGCACAAAAGTACGTTGACTCCATGCGAGCAGTTAAGGGTTAAGTTGCATGCTCGTATAATTAACTATAGCTTATATAAACAAAATGTTATTTGAATAAGTCAGAACAAGCACTTATTTTTCAACATGAAAAGCATCTCCGCGTGCTTAGTTCTTTTTTTGGTACAAGCTGAAAGTGTTAATATTTACGAAAATGTTACGCAGTTATACCAACCCGCGGATAGGCAGCTTTTGGATTTTAAACGTGAGCATCCAGTAAGTACGCTAATTTAATACAATTTTGATTTTATTTTACATTAGCTTTAAGCATACGAGATGTCCAATCTAGTTTGCAGTTGGGTTAATTTGATAAACTACTTAGATATATTGCAAAAGAGAATTTTCTTCTATTAAGAGAAATTTTCTTCTATCCAACAGGTGGCTAATTTTATAAGAATTACTAGATGCTATTAATTTAAAATTCGATGCAGTGGTTTGTACATTTATTTAAACATTTTTTAAAATAGATGCAGTGCATTATTTTGATACGTTATTCGGTATTTATATGCCGTCAGCATAAACATGATTTATACCATAATTTTCAACTTAAGACTTTATCGAACTATGGAGTGATAGATATGAATACATAATATTATTTTCAGTAGTTTAGTTTGCTTGTCTCTGAAGAGATAAATATTGATTTCCTTTTACAAATGTTTTCTGGTTTCATTTACTAGGTTACACCCTACTTATAGTAAGCAATGAAGCAGTAGTGTAAGCAGTATTTACACATTCTTATAATATATAGCCCAAAATTATTTTGAGAAGCAAATATTATTTTCATTTAAGTTTAAACACTGTACACATTGTGTATTTAGATATAAGTAAACGATTGTGCAGCGTAAGCATGTGTGTGTAGAGGCGGCTGCGCCCGCCGAGTAAGTCAGTCGAGAATAAAGACAGTTTACGTGAACACGTATATTCCTTTCATGTGATAATCCAAAATATAATAGGTAACCCTATATACATTCTATATATTACCTAAAGTGGTGACCCGTGTAAACTGTAATATTTTGGACAATGACTACTCCAGGAGTAATTCCACCGGCAATGCGTGCGGCGGATCCAAAAATTGAGCCACGTGCTGAGGACGTGGCGGCGTTGGCTAATATAACTGTGACATCGCGTATACCGGATTTTTGGGCGGACCAACCTCGACTCTGGTTCGTTTAATTTGAAGTGGTTTTAGTAAACCAGAAACTTAGTGATGCTGCAAAACACAGTTTGGTCGTGACGAAGCTGAAAAAGAGCGCTATCCAGCAGGTCAGCGATTTTCTTCTAGCACCACCGGAGACGCGCAGATATGACACTTTGAAGAACAGATTGTTGCAAGTCTTTGAAGAATCAGAGACCCGCCAGTTCCAGAAGCTGCTGGGAGAGATGGAGCTTGGGAGCCAAAAGCCGTCGCAACTCCTACGGCGGATTTGGCGCCAGCGAAGATACCAGATCCCACGTTGCAAATTATGTGGAACAGTCATCTGCCGGCAGCTATGCAAGCTGTGTTAGCGGTCACGGAAGTCAAGGAACTGGACAACTTGGCGGTCGTAGCTGATAAAGTTATGGAGGCGACTCGACTAGCGGAGATAGCGATGGTGAGGCCTAGTTCCAGCCCCAAGGACACCAGTCATACGCCGGATTTGGTCGCGGCGTTGGAGAAGCTGAACCTCGAGGTCACGGAGCTACGGCGCGCTCGACAACCAGAGCGCGGAGCTACGGTGCGCTCGACAACCAGAGCGCGGAGCTACGGCGCGCTCGACAACCAGAGCGCGGTAGAGACTACGGCAGCAGTTATTGTCGCTCAAGGTCACGCGCGAGAGTCGTGAGTAGAGGTCGCAAGGATCCGGAATGGCTATGCTATTATCACTATAAGTTTAGGTCTAAAGCTACTAAGTGTCTAAAACCGTGCAATTGGAAAGAGCCGAAAAACACCACTCCGTCGGAAAACTAGCGGCGATACAGCCTGTGGCGGAGGTATGTATCAACTCAGCCAATCGCCTATGTATTCTAGACCGAAAAAGCGGACTAAAGTTTTTTATAGATAGGGGTGCAAACGTTTCGGTTATTCCAGTTTCTAAATTAAGTTTAAAAAAACTCGCGTGTGAGGAATATAAACTATACGCGGCTAATGGGACCGAAATAAAAACGTATGGTGTACGTACCTTAACTTTAGACTTTAGTTTAAGGAGAGCTTTCCGATGGACATTCATAGTGGCGGCTGTTAAACAACCTATAATAGGGGCAGATTTTTTAACCCATTATAAGTTGTTAGTTGACTTAAGCGCGCGTAGATTAGTAGATCAACTTACAAGATTAAATGTTATCGCGTCAGTCGTAAGCCATGGCGAGAGCGAATCGTCGATTAAGACTATAATTAATAACAATATATGGCATGATATATTAAGTAATTATCCAGATATTACCAGGCCAGTATCATATAAGGACATACCTAAAAATACGGTGTGCCATTATATTGAAACTTCTGGGCCCCCAGTATTTGCAAAGGCGAGACCACTTCCTCCAGATAGATACAAGAAGGTCAAAGCGGAATTTCAAAATATACCAGATTTAGGTATTTGCCGCCCTTCTAAAAGTCCTTGGGCAAGTCCCTTACACGTAGTGCCCAAGAAAAATGGAGAAATTCGACCTTGCGGGGACTATAGAAGATTGAACGCAATAACGAAGGCCGATCGTTATCCTATCCCACGTATTAACGATTTCAAGTATTTAATCGCCGGAAAAAAAAACATATTTAGTAAGTTAGATTTAAATAGGGCGTATCATTTTATTCCCGTTGCACCAAATGACATAGAAAAAACCGCAATCATAACGCCTTTTGGTTTATTCGAATTCCCGCGAATGACTTTTGACTTGCGCAACGCAGCACAGTCGTTCCAGAGATTCATAGACACGATAGTGCTACGAGGTTTTGATTTTGTTTATAATTACATAGATGACGTATGTATAGCTAGTAAATCCAAAGAGGAGCATATAGAGCATTTCAATGCGGTTTTTCGAAGGTTCAACGAATATGGTGTCACAATAAATATTTCAAAATGTGTATTTGGAGTGTCAAAATTAAACTTTTTAGGTTATGAAGTGTCAGTGGATGGCGTTCGTCCATTAGACGATAAAGTACAGGCAATTGTAAATTTTCCGAGACCCGAAAATATCGAGCAATTACGTCGTTTTCTCGGTATGGTAAATTTCTACCGTTCGCATATTCCTAAGGCAGTCGATTGCCAGGCAGAATTAAACACGTACTTACATAACACAAAAACACGTGACAGAACTTTGATTAAGTGGACTGATAAGGCCATTGAGGCGTTCGAGAAATGTAAGGCAAGCTTAAAAAGCGCCGTTACATTGTCGTATCCATTACCCGATGCTAATTTATCGTTAATGTGTGACGCTTCAAATACAAGTCTAGGTGCGGTACTGCAACAACAAGTCAAAAACTATTTCAGCCCCTAGTATACTATTCTAGAAAGTTAACTCAAACGAAATATTCTACGTACGATCGCGAATTGTTAGCAATATTTATGGCCACCAAGCATTTTAAAAATTTAATAGAAGGCCGTAATTTAGCAATATTCACTGACCATAAACCACTTATATGCACATTGACGAAAGTAAACAACGAGAAAGAAAGTCCCAGACGAATTCGTCAACTTTCATACATAAGTGAGTTTAGCACAGATATTAGGTACATAAGCGGTAATCAAAACATAGTAGCAGATGCCTTGTCTCGGATAGAGACAATAAGTTGTCCCACGGTACTAGATTATGCAGCATTAGCAGAAAAACAAAGCAGTGACGAGTATCTACAACGAGCGTTGCAAGTGTCAAATAACGACTTGCAGTTCAGGCAATTTTTAATACCGGACTGTGGAAATCAAATTTATTGTGAGTTCTCATCAAATAAAATCAGACCTTATTTAACTGAAAATTTTAGAATAACAGCCTTTCGCTCAGTACACGATCTCAGTCATCCTGGCATTAAATGTACCAAAAAGATGGTAAAGCAAAAGCTTTTTTGGCCAAATACGGATCGTGATATTACCAAATGGGCTACAGCATGTCCTAAGTGTCAAAAGGTAAAGATAAACCGACATACTAGATCGGGGGTAGGTAATTTTGAGCGTGTTGACCGTTTTCAACACATTGACATAGTCGGACCTCTAGCGATCTCACCTGATGGTTATAAATATTGCATAACGATTATCGACCGTACTACGGTTGGCCTGAAGCTGTGCCGGTCCAAAATATCACAGTGGAAACCGTAGCTAGAGTAGTATTCGAATGTTAGATCTCTCGTTTTGGGTGCCCTTCTAAGCTTACAAGCGACCAGGGTAGGCAATTCGAGAGCGATCTATTTAACAACCTTATGAAGTATTTGGGTATACATAAATTACGAACGATCCCTTATCATCCACAAAGCAACGGCATGATTGAACGTTGGCATAGAGCACTAAAAGCGGCTCTTATGGCACATTTACAATGCAACAAATCTTGGGTTGACGAACTTCCGATCGCGTTGTTGGGCTTGCGCGCAGCCGTCAGAAGCGATAGCGGCGTAAGTGCGGCGGAATTAACTTACGGTAAACCTATTCGATTACCGGGTGACTTTTATGAGGAAACAAAAATACGTATGTCGGATTCGGAATATTTACAGTTACTTAGGGATGCCATAAATAAATTAAAAACACGGCCAGCGAGTCATAGTAATTCACGGTCGTTAGTTGTTTCTACTGACCTAAATACTTGTAAAAGCGTGTTTGTTAGGAATGATATTATGCGAAAGTCACTGCAGCCACCCTATGACGGTCCATATAACGTCGTAAAGCGACAAGGAAAGACTTTTATTATTAAGATAGGTGAAAAGCAAACATATATTTCTATAGACCGACTCAAACCGGCATATATAATAGATAGTGATAATAGTGATGATAATTTTAGTTCTAACTCAGATGTAACAAAGAACATTAATTTCAATTCAGATCGTAATGAGGCCACTTCTAGCAAAGTTTTATATCATAAAACGACGCGAAGCGGCCGCGTTATCAAAACACCGGTACGTTTTGCATGATGTGCATTATTAGTATAATGACGCAAATAGACTTTTGTATAAACACTATTGCGACACGATGTTGCGAGATAAGCAGTAACATGCAATTAGGTATGAATTTCGTAACTATTATAATTTTAATATTAAAACTCAGTATTAAGCAATGTTTGTTTCAATTGAACCATTTATAAATTTAAGGTATTACTAGTATCAAATTTTATATTCATTCTTACACGTTCTCTCATTAAGTACGCATCAGTATAAAGACAATGGGCTCCTCACAAACCAAGGAAGAGCACAATACCAATAATAGTTTAATTACGCAGAGTGTAACCAATAATAGCTTCAATCAGAAATTGGACAATGTTGTCTGGGTAGTATTAGCACTGACTGCTATGTTCTCCATTGCCATGAGGTGCATGGCGTGGCGTCGCTGTAAGAAAGCGGCGAGGGCATGGGTGTGCAAGCAGCACGTAACTGGTAACCCAAATGTAGCCGCCGTGATGTGCAATTATCTGTTTATTGTGTTTCCTTTCATTTTCAAAAAGGGGGAATGGTGTAGGGACACTTTGTGTATTTAGGTATAAGTGTACGATTGTGCAGCGTAAGCATGTGTGTGTAGAGGCGGCTGCGCCAGCCGAGTAAGTCAGTTGAGAATAAAGACAGTTTACGTGAACACGTATATTCCTTTCATTTGATAATCCAAAATATAATAGGTAACCCTATATACATTTTATATATTACCTAAAAACACATTTATCGTACATAGCCTTCAATTGCTATCGCTGTTGTTAATCAATATTATTGTTCCAAGTGAAATATGTCTTTCTTATGACAGAAAAGAAACTGTAATAATCTTAAATCGTAAATAATCTTATTTGTATCTTTGTATTTTCCAGGCTCCTATAGGATTATGGGCGATGACTTCAGGAGAACCGACGGAAATACGAAACATATATACAATTAACTCTGACCAATTCAATAATCAATTATTTCTTGATGAGATGTTGAATTTCGATGGAGAGAGGATTCCTGAGCGCGTGGTTCATGCGAAGGGTGGCGGTGCATTCGGCTACTTCAAAGTTACCCACGATGTTTCAAAATATACTTACGCTGATGTTTTCAATGGTATAGGAAAGAGAACACCGTTGGTTGTCAGATTCTCAACGGCAGCCCAAAACCTAGGTGGTATTGACCTTGCAAGAGAATTGAGGGGCATGGCCATAAAAATGTATACCAGAGAGGGCAATTTGGATTTCACCTGCTTACAAACGCCCGTTTATCTTTATAGAGACCCCATATTTTTCTCTAGATTTGTCCACGCCTTCAAAAGAAATCCCAAAACGAATTTATTCGATGTTACAGCACGTTGGGATGCGGTCACGCTGATACCTATCTTAGCTCATAATTTTTTCTGGTTACTAGCCGATTATGGAATTCCTAATGGTTATAGGAGAATGGACTCATTCGCCATTCATACGTAAGAATTAGCAAATAATAAAGGAGAAACTCATTACGTAAGATTTAACTATAGGACTGAACAAGGGTTTTCTTATTTAACTACAGAACAAGCAGCTGCAATATCAGGTCAAGATCCCGATTACTTTAACAGAGATCTATACAATAACATTGCGCAGAAAAATTATCCTGCATGGCGTTTGGAAATGGATGTTATGACCAAACATGATTTACTAAAATTAGATTATGATCCATTTGACGTAACCAGATTGTGGAAAAATGGAACATTTTTTACAGTTCAGGTTGGACGTTTGGTATTGAATAAGAATTTAGAAAATCAATTCAGAGATGTAGAGCAAGGAGCATTTAATCCAGCTAATTTAGTACCAGGTATTCCGGGCCCAGTTGACTTTTTGTTCAGAGGCAGACGCACTTTTTATAGAGACACGCAAAATTATCGTTTGGGAAGAAACCACAATAAAATTTTAATTAATATGCCGCTCTATGCGAAAAACTATAACCGCGATGGAAAGCCTCCCACTAGGCTAAATGGTAGAGATGCTCCCAACTACTATCCTAATTCGTTTAATGGTCCAGCACCATATGTCGATGAAAAGCGGCCAAAGAAAAAATTAATCACATTGGAGAGTAACGCTGTAGATCTGGGAGTTCTCTCCTATTTCTACAACCACGTATTAGATAACGAGGCTCATCGGCAAAGATTTATTGAAAATGTTGTACAATCTCTCGTGGCAGTGACGCCACCAGTACTTCAAAGAGTTATAAAGTTCTTGTATCTCATTGACCATGATTTAGGAAGGAGAGTGAGCATCGGGTTAGAAGTGGCACTTGTACAAGCCAGAGCTGGACAAAGTACTACAACAGTAGCACCAGATATCACGCCAGTGACAATTCCATCCGCAGAAAATGAGAAAATAAATATGTATGACCAGAAACAAATAATTAAAAAAAAATGATAACAGTAACATAAATTTACTAGTTGAATTGATAAATGCACGTTATTTTGAGCATAGTCAATCCAAGTGATATTAATTGATGAATATAGAAGTGTATATTTATAAATTTTAAAATACGTCACACGCACTAAAAGCAATTGAGCCCAATGAAAATTACAAAAGATATTATTTAAATCATTTTATTAGTAGACAATTAAAAGGAAAAGTAATAATAAAAATCATGCAAACGTATAATATATATTTTTTTTAAGTTACGTGAATGTTCCCATGCTGGCAAAATGGCTTTTTATTAGTGAACATTTACAAAACATGAGTTTTCAAGGCAAAATGTTTTATTGCATTTTTAGAGCGCCAGCGATCTCTAATATGACATATAAAATACCTCCCTCGTGTTGGGAGCTTTTCAGGTACGTGGTCAATGCCATCTAATCGCAATCCTTCTATAGTCTGAGATAAAATCTGGCGACGCTTATTCGAAATAGCAGTTGATCCATCGGTTCTTCTTTGGCGATCACTTGCAATCTTCATGCGTTTGCCATAGCCATGTCAATCATATAAGTAAATAGTAACTACCCACCACCACTTCTTGCCGTCGATGCTAATCTTGTTCAGTAATTATATTGATTATATCTAACTCATTGATGCCGCCCATACAGTTATTATAAATTAAAGTGCGTGCGGAATGTGCACATATTTTTTCAGTTCATAAAGGTTTATAAGAGTTATGGTTGGTTACTTTTGTGGAAATATTGTTACGATTATTTTGGCGAGCATACAAGTTGCTAAAGTCGACAATTATTGTATATGAACTACTACGATATACGACCGAATAGATTTTCTAATATTTGAACTGGTGTCAAATCTATCAACTGTTGCTTAACAAGAGATTCATTCTCTTAAAACTGTCAGTTTGTACAAAGTTTGTAGAATAGATCGGTAAACATTTTCACTATAATGGGACATCAAATGAACGTTGACGAACAGAGACAGTAGACAGCACTGATTGGGCCGAACTGATTCATTGTCTTTTAGTAGCCAAAGGTTCATTACCACTGCTATCTAATAAATACCTCAATATTACCAGGGAGGGCGTCAGGTAAACAGCGAGGCGCCATATCATCGTCACCCTCTTCTTCATCAGTAACAATGCTTAGCTCGGGTGGAATTACGGCCAAATCATATTCTAAATCGTCGTCACTATCTTCGGCTAAGGTGTTTATAACTTCTTCTAAACTCCTAAAACTACTGCTGCTACTAAAATATGGCATGCGACTCATTTTGATTCTGAAAAAAAGAAAATATATTGAGTGTGTCTGTGCCAATATTGATACATCTATGTTTAGGTAACTATATTTTCTTATGTAGGTAAATTTATTTATTTATTTATTTATTTATTTATTTATTTATTATAGTTAATTAAAACGGCAGTACACCAATTACATTAATTAACATAGAGACAATAAAAATCATATTACAAACATAAAACATAAAAAGAAAGAAATACAATAAAAGACTATAATAATTACAACAAAAACAGAAACATAACATAAAAATTAATATGGAATTGTTGATTCCCTCTCATACCTCTTCTCGCAGAAAATTAAGCACTCTCGCATAAGCTTCTTCCATTCATCCGCAAACACATCACATTTAGGGCAGGCAGTCATGAGGGCGTTAAGCACCTCCAGGGAACGGCACACTGGCGACTGAGCTCTAGCAACAGTGCGGCATTTCGGTTTGGCGAATAATTTGGGCCGGCAGCTTTCACGGTGCCTGACGTAAGCAACAAAGTAAGGAGCTCAGGGCTGTCGATTCGTCCATGAAAGACTTTATTAGCCATCGTGAGTTGATTAAAGCCTCGTCTGACCTCTAAAGAATTGAAGCCTAACATCCCTAAAAGGTAGTTAGTAGGGTACATATACGGAAAGAAATTATAAATCTTTTTAAAAAGAAATCTGAGGAAGGTCTTTTGAATTTTTTCGAGCATGAGAGTCTGGGACGCTGTATAAGGATTCCAGACACATGAATTGGCCTCTAATTTGCTTCTTACTAAGGAGGTATATAAAAGACATATGACCTGAGGGTTCTGGAAGTCTGTAACATTTCTCAGAACAAAACCTAGTCGCCTATAACACTCCTTAGCAAGCTCGAACACGTGATTTTTAAATGTCATGCTACGGTCGAAGATTACGCCTAAATCCTTAATGTTGTGGACTCTGGTTATGCATGTACCATCTAATGTGTATTCGTAGTGGATCGGTCTCAACCCTCGGCCATAGCTCATCACATAGCATTTATTCGTGTTAAAATTAAGTTTATTAATAATGCTCCACTGATAAAGCTTGTCGACATCTTTTTGTAGGGCGATGCAGTCCGCAGTTGTTTTGATCTCCAGAGCTATTTTCAGGTCATCGGCATATAACAGGCATTTTGCCGATTTTACCTCATTAGTGAGATCATTTAGCATAATAAGAAACAAAAGCGGACCCAACACAGACCCTTGACTCACGCCTGAACTGGTGTCATAAGCCTTAGACTCGAAGCAACCATGCCTGACAAACTGTCTACGGTCCTTTAAATAGCTGGCGAAGAAGTTGAGAAGGCCTGGCGTAAACCCAATATTTCCCAACTTCTGTAAAAGGACATCATTGTCAACTCTATCAAACGCTTTGCGGAAGTCAAAATAGAGAACGTCAACTTGACCTCCCGTATCCAAGCTTAGATAGATATAGTCCGTGTGGATCAGAAGATTTGAGTCTACAGAGCGTCCACGTCGAAAGCCATGCTGTGCGTCAGATAGGTGTTCCTCTATCTGTTTATAAATAATTGTGTGGAGAATAATTTCAAATACCTTGGCAACAGTTGGGAGGATGGCGATCGGTCGATGCTCCTCAACAGATATTTTGTCACTACTTTTAGGTATAGGTGTAACTCGCGATAGTTTCCACTGCGTAGGATACACGCCAGTCTGAAGGGCTAGATTAAATACGTGACACAGTGGAACAGCCAAAATTGCCTTGCAGTCCTTCAAGATGAAGCCGGGTATGTTATCAGGACCAATCGAATTACCAGGTTTGAGCTTCCTAATCGCTTTAACTACGTCCTGTTCTGTTATGATGGGAAGTGCAACGTTACCTCCACCGGCACATGGTCTAAGACTGCTAGGATCCAATTCAGGTTTGTCGGGCAAGAAGACGCTGGAAAAATACTGAGCAAATGCTTCAGCAGCTCTGACTCCTGAACTAGCGACACCGTTGTACGTAACATTTGGTTCAAACCCACCTTTCGATCGTAAGTTTTTCACGTGTTGCCAAAATTGTAGTGGATTTCTTTTAATATCGTTCTCCACAGTACAACAATATAAGCTGTAAGCATGCCTAGCTCGAGTCTTTAATTGCGAACGTAAAATACTAAACTCTACATGTGCCTGTTCACAAAGTGAGACCTTCCATTTTTTGTGGAGTTGGTTTTTGCGTCTCACGTCGTGAATTAGATCTTTAGTGAACCAAACAGGATAACGTCTATTTCGAGATGCCAATCGTTTTTTCTTCGGGATATAGGAATTAAAAATACTATATATGATTGAATAAAACATATCAATACCAGAGCAAGGATCATTGACACTAAGAACATCCTGCCAATGGGCTGTACGAATTTGCTCGTATATTAGTGAAAAGTCTGCTTTACTGAAATTCCAGTCCTTGCTTTTCTCAATATTACTGGGGTCTAATGTGTCATTACACTTAGGTGTAGAAATATTAAGTGTAATATCTAGTGCAGGATGGTAAAGATCGATTGGCACTAGTTCCAAGCCCACGCCTTGTTCGCATTTTACACTAAGACTCGCTCGCACCAGTACCACATCCAACTTACTTCCACGCATGTTCATAACTTCATTCATCTCAACCAGGTTACAAAAATTCAAAAAATAACAAAAATAATTATTAATATTGACAGAGGCACTCTTTAAATTAAGGTCGCCTAATATTATAACCGATCCACTCAAGTTCGAAATAGTAAACTAACTGCATCAGAATACTTTAATTTGCTAGGTAATTTGGTTATCTTATGATAACGAAAGCAATAATAAAATAATGAATTACTAACGTTTTCAAATAGTAAAAAGAGTACACTTATCTCCGCTGTCGTAACAATAGAAAAATTTAACACAAAAAAAACTTAGATATTGATTATAGTCAAAGTCAAGTCAAAGTCAAAAATTATTTATTCATTTAGGTCACAAAGTAATACTTATGAACGTCAAAATATATGGGTTAGTGAGTTTACTAAGTTACTGAAGCTACACTTAGGTTAGTTGCTAGGTTTAGGCAAAAGGCCACTCTTTTAAATCGCCAATTAAATATAATTTCAGTATTTTACAACTCAGATTAACAAGGTGTTGCAGCCATTATGCCATATACCACTGACTATAAAAAACTAAAGATAAAAACAATAATAACTTAATAATATTATAGAGATGAAATAATTTAGACTAAGGTATATGTTTTAATATAAATCTAAAATAGACAGTAGGGTGGCATGATGGCGCATACACTTACACTTTGTGAAGTCAAAGTCAAAGTAAAAAATAATTTATTCACTTAGGTCACAAAGTAACACTTATGGGGTTAGTGAGCTTATTACAATTACTGAATTTACATTTATGTTAGTTGCAAGTTTCAGGCAAAAGGAGCCTATGAGAAGATACCTGCAAGAAACTCAAAGCCACACTTTTAAATCGCCATCAACAAATAATTTCAGTATTTTACAACTCATTTATGTACCAGGTGTTGCAGTCATTATGCCATATGTCATTGTCCATATAAAACTAAATTCTAAAAATAAAGAAAGTTGGTAATTTTATGTAACAAGCATTTGAGGTTTGAAATAATATTATCTTATATATAAAATTCTCGTGTCACAATGTTCGTTCCCGTACTCCTCCGAAACGGCTTGACCGATTCTCATGAAATTTTGTGAGCATATTGAGTAGGTCTGAGAATCGGCCAACATCTATTTTTCATACCCCTTAGTGATAAGGGTTGTCAACCCCTAACAATTTTTTATTATTTCGGTCAAAACATTTTTTTTATGGCAAAACGACGTTTGCCGGGTCAGCTAGTAATAATATAATATTCTACCACATACACACAACACCATCTAGCCCAAACTAAGCAGAGCTTGTACTAGGGGTACTAGACAATGGATAAACATACATATATATTTTTTTATTTTGTAAATACATACATATTATACATAGAAACACCCAGACCAAGACAAACATTCATGTTCATGCACACAAATGTTTGACCGACCGACGACCTTAGGCGTGGCAGTCGGTTACAGCATACACTTACATGAAAAGGTAGTTCGTGACTAAATGTAGTTAAAACAAAATTTACGTTGATACTTATAAAGTTTGTTTAAAAGAAAAGAAAGATACTTTAACACTAAAAAATAAACACGAAGTACCTTCACATAACTAAATTGACTTATATAATACATACATTGTTTGAATCCTGTATGAAACAAGCAACTAGTTCCATGAGTTTTAATCATTTAAGTAATCAACAAATCAAAGTGACAATGCAAAGGCAGTCCGTGACTAAATGCGGTTGTGCATTTATATTCTTCAATAATAATCAAATTAAGAAACAAGTTACTTTTTAACATCACAAATAATTACGAGGTACCTCTACATTACTAAATTGACTTAAAAGTAATACAGATCTTTAAATTCTATATGCAACAAGCAACTAGCTCCATGGTTTTTTGTCATTTAAGTAGTCGTTGACTGAATAATAACCCTTCGGAATAAGTTGCATTTCAACGGCGCTTTTAAATTTAAGCAATGGTAAATTAATTATATTAATAGGTAGTTTATTAAGAAAACGTATACTGAGTCCCGCAACTGTATTGTAAACTTTATGTAAACGATGATATGGGCCTACTAACTTATGCTTATTTCTAGTGTTTACGTTATGGATATCACTATTCTTATTATATAAGTGAATATTATGTTTAATAAACATAATGTTAGCAAATATATATTGCGACGCAACAGTAAGTATGCCTATTTCTTTAAATCAGTCTTTCAGGGAAACTCGTGGTCCTAAATTATAAATGAAGAATTTAATAAAAAATCGCTTTTGAAGAATAAAAATTTTCTCGATATCAGCTGCCTTGTCCCACAATAATATACCATAGGACATGACAGCTGTCTTACTTTCCGAACTGCATATGCGGCTGAGCTAAGTTTCCCTGCAAGACACGATATATGAGCGCCCCACTGAACTTTATGATCTAAAGTCAAACCTAGAAAAACTGTTGATTGTACGAAAGCAATAATTTCATTATTTAAATTTATATTTATGTTAGGACTCTTTACATTTGGCAATGTAAACTTGATACATTTTGTGTTTTTAGAGTTTAGTAATAAATTATTCGACGTAAACCAGTCCAGGATGTGCGCGAGCGAATCTTTAACAGTATTTAAATTTGTTGCTCTTCTGTCTACTTTAAAAATAAGAGATGTGATCTGCAAATAAAACAATGTCACACAAATTCTGAACGAAGAACGGCAAATCATTTACGTACACTAAAAACAGAAAGGGTTCTAAAATTGAGCCCTGTGGCCATTGTGACTGGTAATCCAGAAGATCTACTTCCGTTGATATCAACGTATTATACTTTATTGCTTAGGTAGGAACCAACTAAGTCAAGTGCAGTATCTCTGATCCCATAATGCCCGAGTTTTCGCAACAGCGTATGATGGTCAACGCAGTCAAAGGCTTTAGAGAGATCACAGAATACGCCAATGACATTTTACGGATTTTCCCAGGCACTGAATATATGTCTTAAAAGCGTAACACCCGCATCTACCGTAGAACGGTCCTTCCTAAAACCATATTGATCTGCATGAAATAAATTGTTTACACTAGTGGCTCTCTAATTGCTGTAATATAATCTTCTCAAATATTTTACTAATAGCAGGTAATATTGAAATAGGCCTAAAATTACTAGGGTCACTTTTGCATCCATTTTTAAATAAAGGTATTATTTTACAACATTTCATTAAATTTAGAAAAATGCCCACATCAATGCATCCGTTGAAAATTGCGGCTAGGTGTAGCGCTTTATTAACAATAATACTTGCAACTACTTTTACAGAAATACCTCAGAAGTTGGCTGATGTTTTTGAATTGAGCGACTTAAATAATTTTATTATATCACATGGATGTACACTTTCAAAACTAAATTGTGTCTTGCACTCTTCCACGCTGCCCCTAACCAAGTATTCTGCTTGAGCTGGGCAAGACCTGAGCGTACTAGTTGTATTTAAAGGTATTTTTGTGAAGTATTTATTGAATGTATCGGCTACTTCCAAATTATTTGAAATTACGCTATTATTTACATTCAGTTAAAATTTATTATCACGCACCTTGCTGCGACCTGTTTCATTGTTAATAATGTTCCATGTAGTTTTAATTTTATTATTAGAATTTTCAATTTTAGTTTTTCGGTAAAGGGACTTGGCAGTGGCACAAGTCTTTTTAAATAATTTTGAATAACTTTTAACATATTTAATAAAATTTGGATCGAAAATGTATTGTTTCATACCATATAAATCGTATAGTTTTGCTTTACTTCTATATATCCCAGATGTTGCCCAATCACAAAACTTAATCTTATTATTCTGACTTAAGACATTACATTGACATACATTTAAAAATATTATTATATTCTAAAGTAATTATGTTAAGTAAAGACTCATATAGTTAACTAGTTAGCAAATTACCAGATTAAGGTATCTTATCTTATCTTATTCGGGGGCCAGTCAGTGTACACTTCGACCCAGTGGGATCTTTTGTGTCGGCACCAAGATCTATCCCTGAGCTATCTCCCTATGAATGTACTGCATCAGTCGCAGCGTACACGTCAGAGGGAGATGCCTGAAGTCTTCAGGGTTCGGACTTACCAATCCCATCAGACCCATCCTTAGTCCAGCCAACGTGTCACATTCACACAGCAGGTGTGATAGGGACTCGTCTTGTTCACCACAGGCTCTGCAGATAGAACTGTTTGACAATCTCAATGTGCACAGGAAGTCGTTGGTGCCAAAATGACCAGTGAATGCTCCTGTGAGTGGGCATATTTGGCCCTTGTTGTACCCGCAGAACTTCCGGGTGAAGCCCGTGGCTCTGTTTGCAATGAATTTCTTGGAGTGTTCCAGACCCCTAAGGGCCATCCACTCTAGTGTTTATTATTGTCATGTGCATTCAAAGCTGCCTTGACGGTACTCTCAGAGAATTCTACGAATGGCGGGGCCCAAAAATAGTAGCTCTGAGCCCTTCCTGGCTAATTCATCAGCCTTCTCATTACCCTGCACCCCTGCATGCCCCGGCACCCACACTATTCTGACTGTGTTTTACCTGCCAAGTTTGTTAAGGGTTTTAAGACAGTTCAGGACCAGTCCGGAGTCCACCGTACAGGAGTTCAGAGCCTTAAGAGCAGCTTGACTGTCGCTGAGAATGTAAACAGTGTTGTCAGTGACATTATTGTTAATATTCTCCTGCGCACAGGCAATTATAGCATAGGTAACCGCCTGGAAGACCGTTACATATTTGCCCATGCTTTGGCTCACCTTGTAGTCGTTGGCATAAATACCAGCGCCTGATCCTGTTTCCATTTTGGAACCATCGGTGTACCAGATGAGTTAACCCTTGTTAGGGGATTGTAGACCTTGTCTCCATTCGTCCCTTGTGGGGGCCTTTATTTTAAAATTAATTTTGAATATGTGCATTGGTTGCATTTTGTCGCATCCTATGCTCATAATCTCTTTAAGATCCTTCGAGATCTCCAGTTTTGTGTGTCGAGTTACTGGCATGTTGACGCTCCACAGCCCATGTATAGATAGTCTATGTAGCGCCTTCATCGCCTCTAACTCCACAACAATGTG
The DNA here is from genome assembly GCA_963675205.1 of Catocala nupta. NCBI lineage: Eukaryota > Metazoa > Arthropoda > Insecta > Lepidoptera > Erebidae > Catocala > Catocala nupta. The sequence goes on along the minus strand of OY776093.1, from coordinate 23,274,989 downwards.
TAGCGGCGTTAGGTCCAGCAGCATCTCTAACGCAGCCATTGGCGTAGACGGGAACGCCCCTGTTATAGCCATGCAGGCTAATCGCTGCGCCTTCGACAGCACTTTCCTGCATGTTGCTAGTTTAGTTCTTGGCCACCAGACAATACTTCCATATGTGAGTATGGATCTTATTATCATCACTTGATAATCTTGGGCTTCAGGCCCCAGGTCTTCCCATAAGAAGAACGAATCATGCCGATGACCTGCTGGGCCTTAATTATGGCTTTTATTGAGATTAAGGTAAATACTCACTTTGAGCATAATCACAATTTGTAAATAAGACAAATAAAGTTATTACATCTAAAACATTTGACTTCATAAATGCTATGCAAAAAATATTGTACAAAGCACCAATTAAGTGAGAATCTGACTAGAAAAGAATCTGCAACTAAGTAGAAAACGTATAAAAGGACATATCTTTTTCAGGCTTTTGTTTTGTTTTAATAAACCAGTTTACGTTCTATGCATCCTAACCCAGTATTGCGGGGACTTTACAAACATAAAATTAACGATGACAAAATAGCGCCGTCAAGATGAAGGTGAGAAGGATATTACAATAAAGTACACAAAAGGAGTACCTAAAATTTCTAAAACAGCACATTTTCATAAAAAAATCGGCCCTGCGACTATACCCAAACAACAAATCTAAAAATATTTAAATCTCACTGCGATGTTATTAGTAATAAAAAATCTCTAAAATGTCTCTATGCAAATGTGCGCAGCATAGTATGCCCAGGCAAATTAGATGAACTCAAATGTATAATACAATCGATACCTAAAATAATTAATGTCAAGTCCACCTTTGAAGGTGAAAGTTAATTGTGTACACCATTATAACTTGAGAACCACGGGGAGAGAAGGAGGAGTGTCCATATTTGTTCACGATAGCCTAAAGAACAACTATATATACTATCTCTTCATAAACGATAACCACTTCTTATGGATTCACCTTGGTAGATTCTTAATCGACATTGCGCCGTATACAAACCTGAAAAAACAAATAACGTCCATTTTCTAGAAATCTTTTACCAACAACTACTGAAGCATACTAGAGCAATAATATTTGGTGACTTTTATGGTATGGTGCAACCCTAACTTTACTGATGTATGTGTGTAAGCATTATTTGTGTGTATTTGTGTTAATATATATTCTTATAAGATTATGTGACAATGAGTAATAAACGGGGTTTTGTCAGAGATGCACGTGTTTCCTTTAACTCCTTAACGACAAACTCATATGGCGACCCTGCAAAAACATTGCATCACGCCACAGTGTAACTTAAGTAGATGCAGGTGCACTACTCGCAGCGTCAGCGAATTCGTGTGAACTAGACTGATTATTCGTGCCTCTGTACATCGTTTTATGTCCTTTATAATAATGTGTTTTAAAACTTGTCTTCGATCGTCATTACGACAACGCAGTTGCTATTCGGAACATCCAGAAATTATTTTTGGGAAACTACAAAGATGGGTACCAGCCAATCTATAGAGAAGGAAGAAGTAATTGTGGCGCAAACGGCAGCTGGTGCGGGGATGAATTCGGTGGCTGTAGACCAAATTAGGCAGCATGCATCTACCACAAACTACATCCTTGCCGGAATTTGTACTGTGTTGGGTGTAGGAACACTCATTATTATGTACAAATTGTACCGAAAATGTCATCGCGATTGGATGGATCATCATTTACGTGAATTTGCATTGAAGCGGTCTGCGAGCTATTTCAAGAAATTGCAGCTTAAACCAACGAGTGAGGGAGGTGTTTAGTAGCGGTATATTCCTCAAATCTGTAGTCCGTTTGTGTTATAACGTCCCGTTAGTGTCGAAAAGTGAAAATAAAAGCTCGTGCATGCGTTGTGTGTCGGTTATAGAAATAATCCATGAAAGTACGAGTGTGCGTACCTATATCCTCATCGTGTGTAAAATTGGCAATTTTGAATTTCAGGTATTATTGAATGTTATAAAAATGAAAATAATAATTGAATGTTGAAATAAAAAGCCAGTTCAAGAATTTTATGGTCCTATGTGGACCATAAAATCCTTGAACTGGCTTTTTATTTAAAATAAAATGTTTGAATTTGCAAACGTCCCCTGTGGTTTCACTCCCTTTAAAATATGTTTTTCCTGATTTACTCCTTGGTGTTGGAGCATGATTTTATATAACCATTATCTACATATCTATCATATATATGGAGTGAGACGTTAGAGGTCGCCTATTAGGTAAACACTGTGTTTCAGAAACTCAAAAAAAGTGACATCGTCTTTATATTACAGTCTTGTAAAGATTAGATCAAAAGAAACGCGAGAGTAGAATTCCCAGTTTTCTAGAGTGTCTAAATCAGGAGAAGTTGCTTTTGAAAATTCATTATTTGTCAACCGGATATTCTGAAAACATTAATTAAAAATTACCAGTGAATATAATAATATAATAATAATAAACTTCTTTATTGGCACAAAAATACAAGTAGGTACATAGTAGTAGGAAACTTAATCTAGGTACAAAAATTCTTAATTATAATATTCTGCTGGTACTTAAAATAGGATATATCCTGTGCTATAAATACCAGCAACCTTCCAGTTTCATAGTTAAACTAGGTAAAAATCTACTCCCAGGTGTCACCACTGCGAGGAGTGCGACCGGGACACGGCGCAGCACACGCTGGAGGAGTGTCCGGCGTGGGCCGAGGAGCGCTGTGCCCTGGTCGCCGTGATTGGCCCCGACCTCTCGTTGCCGACCGTCGTATCCGTGATGGTCGGCGACGACAGGTGCTGGGGTGCAATGAGGTCCTTCTGCGAGGCTGTCATCTCGCAGAAGGAGGCGGCGGAGCGGGGGCGTGAGGAAGATCCTTACGCCCCGGACATCCGCCGCCGGAGGAGGGGGCGCAGGAGACGCGCTTATGTCGCTCTCCTGCCCCCCACCTAAGGGTTCTGGGTGGCAAGGCCTCAGGGGACCCTGCCACCCGTGAGTAAGAACCCATAGAGGGCGCGCGCGGTGTTCCCGCGCGCCTTCTAACGTCGAAAGGGGAGAGCAGTGAAATGCTCTCCCCTGGGGACGAGAGGAGGTCGGGTCCAATTGACCCGGCCGGCACCCACACGGGGGGGCCTGCTAGACTCCCAACAGGCCCCCCCACTGGGTGAGAGAGGGAACACCCCAGGTTTTTTTAGTGGGTATACCAGCAATAGGCTGGCGAGTCCCACACGCCCCGCCGGTGCCGTCCCCTAGCCGGCGGGTAGTGCATCAAGCATTTTTTCCTGGGTATCAAAAAAAAAAAAAAAAAAAGGTAAAAATCTACTCAAGGAGGCGGCGGAGCGGGAGAGGGAGCGTTTAAACCCTCTCCCCAACCGCAGAGCCGGGCGCCGGAGGGCGCGAGATGACCTCCAGCCACCCTGAGGTTTGACCTGGGGGTGGCAGGCTTTGTGGGCCTGCCCGCCATCCGTTCAGCACCAGGTCCGAGAGTCGGCGTGCGTGTTCCCACGCGCGCCTCTGTTTCGTGTCCGTCTCCCCCCTTTAGGGGGAGACAGTAGGGCTTTTATTTTGAGTAAGTACCTATCTTGGGTAGGTCTTATTGCGTAGGGGCCTGCCGTTTCATACGGCGGGCCGGAACCTCGGCGGGGTCGCGACCGTATGCGAAAGTGACTCGCGCGGCCCCGTCCATAGTGGTTTTGTCGAGGAACACCGTGGTAGGTTTAGTCGGTATTCCGGGAGGTACATTATCTTTTTAACATCTTATTTTACCCCGGCGAGTCCGACATAATCCCTCCGCCCGCCCCCGCGGAGGGATATGCGTCATTGCATTACCCCACGTAAAAAGAAAAAAAAAGGTAAAAATCTACTGGTGACAATAAGAATGTAAACCTACTTACTTTTTTTGACTTTACGAAATTTAAGCTAAAATATAATTATTAATGTTAAATATTTAGTAATCTGTTATATTAATATAAGTCTATATAATATGAGTTGCGTGTGCGTGTGCGTGTGCGTGTGCGTGTGCGTGTGCGTGTGCGTGTGCGTGTGCGTGTGCGTGTGTGGGTGTGTGTGTGTGTTTGTGAGTTTGTGTGGTGTGTGTGTCTGGGCAATTGGTGTAAAATCTGTATGAGATTATAATTTTTTGAATATAATAACTTAGTATCCTACGTTACTGGACGTATAAGTTTTTCGGTGTCGTCATATGAGAGTTTTTGGAGCCATTTTATTACTTTATTTTTGCATTGGTATTTATTATTTGAATCTATATCTAAGGCTTTATTAATTTTGGTATATGAATCGTCCAAGGAAGAAGTAAAACCGTTCGCTGAACGTTGTCCTATGGCTATCAGCTGGCGGCAGCTTTACCCTACGCAATTTTGGTCGTAAGGATGACGATGATGCCCCGTCTATTTTGCGCATTGAATGCTGTTTCATTATAATTTGCAGGATGAACAATTGGCGTACTGTCAGAACTTCGCAATATTCGTATAGATCTTTTGTGGGAAAGCGAAACGGTTTAAAAGTACTTACTTTTAGTACGGATCTCTGTGCTCACTCAAGCTTTATTAAAGATGATTTACAAACTCCACCAAAAGATAAAATACAGTACCCTAACAGGGACTGACGTAAAGCGTATTATATGCTTTTTAGGACTGTTGGTTTTGCCACATGTCTCAAGTGTTTAAAAATATAAAAACTTCCGAATTCTGCCTGTAAGTTGGTCAATGTGCGGTTCAAAATTCAAATTGTCGTCTATGATAACACCCAAGTACTTTATGCTAGTGACATTATGTAACCTGGGACAAGCGCATGTTAAGTCGCTATCAGTTATGTGGTTATGAGCAGTGATAAATCGATTAATGTTTGTTTGATTCGATTTTTTTATACTAAATTTAATCATTTTAGTTTTGTCAACATTGAGAGACAGTGTGTTATCTGCTAACCACTCAGTTACTGTATTGAAACCGATTTGAGCGGCATCAAAGACCCGGTCCCACGTCTCACCTGTAAAAATAAGTGCAGTGTCATCTGCAAACGCTAATATTTTGCCATCGTTAATTTTAAGCTTGCACATTTCGTTGACGTAAACTAGGAACAGCGTAGGTCCAAGTATACTTCCCTGCGGCACACTGGATTCAATAGGAAGCTCTTTGCTGATGTATTCATTGATCTTTACACACTGTGTGCGGTTAGTCAAATAGCTTTCAAAAAGTTTTAATTGCTGGTCTCTAACACCAATACGCTCCAATTTAACAATCAGCTTGGGAATGGAGACCGTGTCAAAGGCCTTGGCCAGATCTAAAAAGATTGCAACACTTTTCTTACCTTTATCTAAAGCCTTGACAATATGGTTAGTTAGTTTAAAAACTGCGTTATTTGTGGACCTATTGTTTCTAAAGCCATATTGGTCATTCGAAAGTATGTTATTATCTATTGAAATTAAACTACTATATACGGATTTTATCGCGTTGTTTATTTATCACTGTATTACAAAATTTTGAAAATATTACTCTACTACTACTATTGATTTTATTTGACTAATTTATAAGCTAATAAAATTATTTAAACTATTAAATCTATTTATTTTTGGTTTACACTTTCCCCGACGTTTCGGGTGCTTTTCAGCAGCCATGGTCACGGGGAGAAAAGCACCCGAAACGTCGGGGAAAGTGTAAACCAAAAATAAATAGATTTAATAGTTTAAATAATTTTATTAGCTTATAAATTAGTCAAATAAAATCAATAGTAGTAGTAGAGTAATATTTTCAAAATTTTGTATTACAGTGATAAATAAACAACGCGATAAAATCCGTATATAGTAGTTTAATTTCAATGAATAACATTCGCGTAAACAGAAGACAATATTATGTTATTATCTTCCAAGTATTTCTTTAGGCGATTGTTCATTATTCTTTCCAGGACTTTAGACAAGCAAGGCAAGACCGATATTGGCCTATAATTATTTACACGATCTGCATCCCCCGCCTTATGTATCGGATGAACCAGGGCTTTTTTAAATAAGTCAGGAAATACACCTGTTTTTATACACAAATTAAATATAAATGTCAATGGCTGAACAAGGAATTTCTTGTACTGTTTAATTACATTTGATGAAATACCGTCAATGCCTATCGCACAAACACTACGCAGTGTTTGAATTAATCTGTCCACTTCTGACTCGTCAGTTTCCAATAGAGCTAGTGACTTACATGAAGTTTCTATGGATGTCTTATTAGTCGTCTTGGTAATACTATCAAATGTTCTTGCTACTTCCTCAGCTATGTTTTGCCCGGTTTTAACAAAAATCTTATTTACTTCCTCAACAGATTCTTCACTAGAGCCTTTTAACAAAAGTAGCGGACTAGCGGAAACATTGCTTTTTTGAGTGTGTGTTATGTTTCTGGTTACATTCCACATCTTCTTTGGATTAGATCCAGCATTGTTTAACTCAGATTCCTCGTACTGCTTTTTAAGGTTTTTTTAAATACGGCCGCAAAAATTTCTGTATCGTTTATAAGTAATGCAAACGATTTCATTATCCGGTGATTTTTTCATTTTCATGTCACATCCTGTCCCTATTACGCATGCACCTCAGCATATCTGGCGTAATCCACGGCTTAATAGTCCTTAAGCGATGTGGTACACTATAGGTTGTAGTACAGAATTCGATAGCTCTAGTGAGTGAATTACTAAAATAATCGAGTGCAATATTAGCATTTGTACATTCGAATATGTATGAAAAATCAGTAGTGTTTAGTTGTTTGTCAAGTTTGATATAATCTATTTTATTTATTATTTTATTTGCGCAATCAGTTTTAATTTTATTTAATGTTAATAAAACAGCGTTGTGATCTGTGACAGTTGAGTCAATGACGACAGTTAAAGCTCTGAGTTTAGTTTTAAGGAAGACATGATCGAGTGAAGTTTTTCCATGTGTAACTAGATTATGTGCTGGCAACAGACCATGAGCAGCATTAAGATTTAAATATTCTAATATTTTATTATCTGTGTTACCATTCAAAATATCCAAATTAATGTCGCCCACGACTGCTATGGTAGTACAAGAAGAGTTTTTTGCCAATTGTTGATCCAGAGAGGAAAGAAAGTTGGTTATGTCTTTGAATGATGGAGGTCTGTAAAGTGCAAGAATGCAAGTGGTTTTTCCTATTAATATCTGTAGACAACTAGCATCTGTGAATAAAGTTTCTGTGACAATAATATTAGCAAGATTACTCTTAATGTAAACTATGACCCTGTCATTTTTATTAGCCCATTTAGTAGTTGTATAGGAGTTTTGTAGAGTTTTGCAATTGCAGGTATGTACGGGTTGCATGACAGCCAGCACTCTGTAAGTATGATAATATCTAAAGATATGGACATTCTAATTATCAGTGTTGTGAAATTATGTATATTTGCAGATATCCTCCGGATATTTTGAGTAAGTATCTTCCGACTATCTAGGGTAATTATACTTTTACAGTTCTCAGGCTCGCATCTACATGAATCGGAAACTTCAATCTCGTCTATACTGTTTGTGTGATTGTCTACTATAGAATCGAATTTGGTAATATAGGATACGTAGTCATTATTAGGACAATAATTTAGATAGTGTAATAGTGTATGCAGTGTGGATCTGAGTGCAGATTCTGTGTTTCTGTGACGTGTAGTGGTAGTTTTGTGATTGTAGACAGTAAATATTAAATGTAGGTTATGTATGTCAAAAAAGTAATATGTAAATGTAATTATGTGTCTGTTTAATGGTTTAATGAGTTTTGGTGTGTGTTATTTAGGTTTACTAAGTTAAAATTTGGTAATATAACAACTTGAGCTAATAAATTAGTAAGGAAACAATTGGTAAGTAAGCTATGATACTTGAAATATAGATAAAACAAAATCATAACACCATGAAAGAGTAAGTAAGTTTCATCGATGGAGACGTTAAGGCGCTCGTAACTCAGTTACAATATCTTTTTTAGGTCTATTAGAAACAATTTCATAATTCTTTTAAAATTTACGATTTTATTTAATAACTCGATAAATCCTCAATTTCGGCACTTATTTTTTATTTATAGAAATAGGTTTAAACTTGATCTACACATATAAAAAAAATCATATGAAGTCACGGACTAACAGAGTTATGATGACTAAACTGTATATCCGGATCGGATTGAGGTTAGGGTAGTCAATTTTTTTAAGGATTGGTTAATTTTAAGTTTTATGTTATTTTGTAAAAATTATCTATTTATTGCAGTTATAGTTAGTATTCAAGCGAAAGCCTATGCTCTGAATTATAAATAAGTTGCAATATTTTCTGATTAAAGGATATATTGTGTGATCTGGATGAATCGACCCTCGACAGGAATTTGCTAAAACCCCATACTAATAAATACAATTAACTAATAATGATTAATATAATTAACTAACTGTCCCGCGTGCATTCACCTGGGTGCAATTTTTTTAAACAGCAATAATGTAATTTTGATACCTAATATTTTTGAGGTGGGCCAGCACCTAAGAAAAGTTCCAATCAAAATCGTCAGGTTAACTATCGAGTTAACTATTTGAAGCAGATTAAATTTTTTAAATTCCATATTTATTTGATAATTTTAGTTCAAGTCAGCTTTTCAGTTTTATTACACGCACTAGAATGTGACGAAGATTTTCAACTCTTTTTCTTTGACACCACACCCGTAGCTCGTAGTAATAAGCTAGGCAGTCGCACGATTTAGTCCATATCTTGAAAACTACTAAACCGATTTTGATAAAACTTGCACTGTTCCCTAAGTTGAAGTAAATATAAGCTAACAAAATAGAACGAATACAATTCATTCAATAGTTTCTCAGAAATGCGTGGACAAACATACACACATCTTTATCTTTTCTTTTTAATCTTTTCCCGAACTAGAAATTATGCATCTGTCGGGAGAAATTTACAGATAGCCTAACAAGGGACATAAAGAACACCCAGACTCAGTGCATGTGTGTTTGTGGGTTCGATTGACATGAGACAAAACCACCACTTATTTTACCACGGGACACCGTGGTCATCGAACCCACAACACTCGCCGCATTGGCAGTGGCAAGGAGACCACCTAAACCACTATGCTATCCGTGCAGACAATATCAGTAAATATTAAGTCTGAAAGTTTTGATGCGTTATGATTATTTTAAAAGGATAACCAAGATAGTTTTTGAAAGGCCTTGTGCTGATTTTAGCATGAAGCAAAAAGCTCGACCGTTAAAGGACTACCCTCTCACAGAATATTGACGTGAAATAGCAGTATTCCCCTACTGTTGTATTTCCTTCGGTGAGAGTGCCGGAGGCCCAATCACCCTCTTTTCTACTTGCCGCTCCTTCTCCTTCCCACTTCCTTTTTCTCTTCTTGCTTTCCTAAAGGGTCGGCAACGCGCAAGTAATGCCTCTGGTGTTGCAGGCGTCCATAGGCTACGGTGACCACCTACCATGTATGCTTGGTTGCCACAAAAGCTGTATAAAAAAAAAAGTAAGTTATTATATTCTATCTATGATACACTTTTACCGAAGTATATAAAGTATATACCGACTAGCATTTTAAAAATAATTTAACACCAGTCAACCCGTCACCAAGATCCATGCAAGTTGGTCAAGACGTCGGGTAATCAATAGGTATTCATTACTTATTAACGCAAGCCTTATGGCGTAATCGCTCTTGAAACGCCACCAAAATCCTTAACGATCATAATCACTTGCAATTATATGAATAAACAGGGTCTAAATTGTAGGTAACGATTTATTAGATATATACCTAGTCTTGCCATAAATATTGTTACAAGGGTTTTTTTTTCTATTGCATATAACATTTATTACTGTAATATGTATTAGTTTATACAATAATATAATAACATTAAAAAGATATGAAGCTCATTCAAAATTACTCATATCATATATCATTAGTCATTACTGAAGTCGGATAATGTCCACGTTGTACTCTGCTGACTAATTTGAAAGTTTTGAGCATAAACTCGGCCGTTCTGCTTGTTAAAACATTGCTCAATAGTTAAAAAAATCTCTTCAGGAAAAAATATTTGCGTACCGCTTAAGAAGTTGTTTTAATTTGACCATCCTATTTATTTTCAATTTATTAGTTAAATAATGACCATTGCGTCTCTTATAAGCTGCTAGTCCTTTTTTTTAACCTGGGGTAATACTCCTGGTGCGTTCCCCCTCGTTACAAGAGGAGGCAAGAGGGCAATGTCGACGGCCCTATCGCCTAAAACCACCACGGTGTGCCAGCTCGCTGCTTTGAGTCGCTGGAGCTAGAACTACATCAGCGACCCACGCAAAAGGGCTCAGTGCAGAAAAGAAAAAGGTCTGCGGGCAACGACACCTGGGTGACGTCGTCGGCACGACAGAGAGCGTCGCTACGATTCAATGGCTGGCCGGTGGGATATTCCCGTTCTCCCACCCGCGGCCTTTACTACGGCGGCACGGGTCCGCCAGGATATTTTCCTAACGAATCCACTCCGCCGCCTCCTTCTGCGAGATGACGTCCTCACAAAACACGCTGTCGACCATGGCTTTGATGACGGCTTTCAGCGAGAGGTCTTCAACCACTACGTCCTGCAATTCACGGCACTGCTTCGCCCAAGCGGGACATTGCTCGGGCGTGTGCTGCGCCATGTCTTCCTCACACTCACAGTGGTGGCAGATGGGACTCGGTTCCCTCTTAGCGATCTTGTGCAGGTATTTGCCAAAGCAACCGTGCCCTGACAATACCTGCACTAGCTGGAAGGAAAGGGTCCCCATGCTGCCGCCCTGCCCACCACTCTGACACCGGTTGGAGGGCCGAAACGGTTCTGAAACCGGCCAGGCCCGCCTCCAGCCGCGCAACCGCTTCCACCTTCCAATTATGCCTTGGTGGGCTCGATTTCGGATTTCGCGCGCGCTCTATCACTACCGGGAGGGGACGACAACCTGTCTTTTCCCGCACTGCCTCACTCACTGCGTTGCGTCACTCGTCGAAGTGCCACCTTCCATCCAGGCCAAGCCCAGGTACTAAGGCCTAAGTCATCTATTTAAAATACGCGACACGGTTCTAGGTGTTATATTCATTCCCGAGATAAAATCTCTTGCCTTCGGACAGGATTTCTTCGAATTATTTCCTTTACTGCTTTGTTCGCCTTTTTCGTACGAATACTACGTGGACGGACAGATCTTTTTCTGTTACAAACAGAGAAGTTTTCATTGTACCTATCTATGGCCCGGTACACAAACATTCGATTAATACCAAGCGGATGGAGAATTTAAAAAAATTCAGATAGCTCCATACCTACTTTGTGTAATGCTATCACAGCAATTCGGTTCTCTTTATCACCCCACTCCATTTTAGTATCACAAAAATATTTAATAAGTACCAATTGTCGCAAAAGTGAGTAAACACAATGAATATTCATTTATGAATGACAGACTCCAAATTCAAATGTAGTATTATGTTTTGTTAAAATTGTAACAGTATTTATGGACATCTTCTAACTGTGGAAGAAGGGTAAGGCCATAGTCCACGCAGGCCTAGTGCGAGTTAGCAGTCTTTCCATATCTTCGTATACATTATGGAGAACTCTCAGATTTGCAGGTTTAGTCACAATGTGTTCTTTCACTGATATAGCAAGTGGTAATTAAATATTTAATACGCACATAACTTAAAAAATGTATCTATCCTTGATATCGAACCCGATACTCCTGCGTGGTTTCCCACTGACTATCGCTGTTTATGTTGTATTATTACATTGTGGTATATTATTATTATTATAATTATGAAATTAATTATTTCATTGTTTGACACTTCAAATTCTTATTAATTATGTACATATGTATGTGCGATAATTGTCATTGATTTCATATTGAATTTATATCGCTTTTAAACTTTTGGTATAATAATATAATCAAACCAATTATATAAAATGGACAGGAGCCCTATCGGATGTATATAGGTTGAAATGGTGGTGAGGCAGGGAGGCCTGACATTACCAAGACTTTTTAACCTATATATGGATGGTCTTATTTGTGAGCTCAGTGGTACCGGAATTGGTTGTTCTATAGATGGTATAATGATTAACAATATAAGCTACGCCGATGATATGGTTGTATGTTGCAGAGCACATCGATCAGAGCCCTCACAGATGATTGGTTGCAATATGTGAGTGGTATGCGGAGGCTTATAGGCTCAGGTTCAATACCAGTAAGAGTGAGATGATGATCTTCAAGGCCGGTACCAAAACCTATGAGTTTGGACCAACGGTGACATTAAGTAACCACCCGCTTAAAAGGGTTGTTCTGGTCAAATGCCATGCAAGGCCACTATGCAAGGCTAAAAATGTCCTGCGGGTGCTAAACAATAATGGGTTCAGGACCCTGATGGGGCTGCCAAATTTCAGTAGTGCATCAGGGATCTTACAGACGCTGGCGTGGATAGTCTTGCTGCAATATTAAGAAAAAGAGCGGCGTCTCCGATGCGGCGGGAGCGTGGCAGCTCCAACAGTTAATTGCAATTGCAGGCAAAATTGAAACAAACGGATTGTCCATTCTTCATGGCCTAGATGCGTTTAAATTGAATTACATAATCCTGATATTATGTAATTTAATTTAAACATAATAACTCTGTTTGTATGGACTGTATTCTATTTTATAATTGTTATTTTTTTAACATTGATATAACGGACATAAAGAACATCCATACCCGGAACAACAAATTTTAACCATATTTAAGGATTTTTCATGCCACGTGCCATCAGCTTGCAATCGATTTGGTTCCAATTGCCTGCATCTGATTGACAACGATTTCGATTATAATATTGGCCCTGTATATAAACTACCTCACTGCTGGGCATAGGTCTCTTCTTAGTTTGAGAAAGTTTTTACGTCATAGTCCACCATGCTTCATGGAGGTTGCAGATCTTAAGAACATTATGGAGAACTCACAGACATGCAGATTTCCTCACGATATTTTCCTTCATCGGAAAAGTAAGATATAATTAATTATTTAATATGTATATAACTTCTTAAAGTTGCGTGCCTTGGGTTCGAACTCAAAACTTCTGCGTGGCATTCCAACTAACAAGCTTTATTACAAATCTCAACTGCACCTCGCGAGAGAAAAGTACATGCAGTATTGATTGCCAATCTTTACTAGACTGAGTAACATATCAAATACATACGAATAATAATATAGGTCCTGTACATTAATTGTACCATGGTACAATTAGAATTGGGCAGAATTACAATTCTTTTGATTTTTTAGATGCCTGTAGTTTACTTAACTTGGATTTTTTTATATTTATCTGATAGCTATTTTAACTTAGCCTGTTACCTAATTCCGACTTAACGTTGACTTCTGGGATAACCTGTATAATATTAATAGTCCATGATCCATCACGCTGGTCCAGTGACGGCTAGTAGACTTCACTCATCTTTGAGAAAATTATTAAAACTATTAGGTTCGCAGGTTTCCTCACCTTATCTTCTTTTACCGCTAAGCAAGCGATATTTGAACATTTTATATAGTAAAAACTACGAAGTGTGACAGTTGCAAACACGAGACCGCGGCAGTCCAACGGTGTTCTACTCGACATATTAGGTATATACTTTTATAATTTTTTTATCGTAAGTCGAAAGCTATCTGCGTAAAATATATTTCAGTTTTAGTCAAGAGTATAAGAGGTGATTACCGCTTATCTATGCTTATCTACGATCTACGGGTTCATCTGCCACGAGCAGAAAACAAAATTTTAAAACTAGACTGCATCTAAAACTACAGTACGATCTTCACTTAATTGTAGCTTATAAATTAGAGGTAATCTCTGCTTCATAATTGTGTAACAGCAACTAAATGGCTGATATTCATTTTTGTTGAAGATGCCTAATAATTGAATGAACATTGTTATATAATTGCTTGACCGGATTTCACTAAATTATACAATACAATTTGTATTCGCATCTTCGCTTGCACATATATCGCTCTCCCGATTGCGCTTTTTCTTTCGAAATGATGTCCTGAAATGAAAACTTAAAATCACAGGTAAAATGAATGCATATTAAAATCCGACCAAGAATTTCTGTAAATCGGACTAGTAATTCTCGAGTTATAAGTGCACAAACAGACAGTGAGACATTGTGCTTTATAATATTATGTGAAGTCTTACGCCTATATCCCCGTAAGAGTGAGTAATTATGCAAAGACTTAATAGATAACCAATTTAGGCTTGTAATTCGGTGGAACACTTTAACCCTTAGTTACTAGCATGATGAAAATGACTCGACTCCTCCACTGACCAAAACTTTTCATGGTGATTTCCAATGAAATTATTAGGGAATTAAATAATAAAACTACGTGATATTAAAATACAATGTTTATTTAGAAAATTAAAGTTCTAATTGTCTCAAAAAGTAAAAGGAACCCTTCCAAAAACAAAAAATAAAACTCTTCTCGTAAAATAAATAATAATAGACTCTTTGAGATCAACAGTACTTATGTATTATTTCTTACAGACTAATCAGAATCATTGTGATCTCAGCCTTGGCAATAAATCTTGAACTGGTTATTGCACATGAATTTACTGCATTTCATGCATTGCCACTTTTCGATTATTGCTTCTAGGCAACTATTACAGTGTCCTCTTTTGGCTGTAGATAGGGCTGATTGAGCTTGCAGTTGAAATCATTTGATAAATTACTAAGATAAATTAAAGTATTATTTTATTCTGTCCAACATGTGGCTAATTTTATAAAAATTTTGGCTGCTCTTAATTTAAAATACGATTTGTGCATTTACAAATGACCGAAGTAAAACGTATTTTTATTATTTTTGGAGTCACATATTTTCATCACGTTGACACGTTTTATTTGGTACTTTTGGACTAGTTGTATAGCTGTCGTAGAAAATATCGTCTCACGTGAGTACGAATGTTCCTCGTATTTACGCGATGCACAACCAGTGCGTTTATGCATATGATGTTCAATAGATAAAATAATATGTTTAGAGGCCACCGTTTGGTTCTTCTGCCTACGTTGTAGGTTTGGTCACTAGCAATAACTCCTCCTTTATTAGCATTATAATAGGTTATAATTTCTGGCTTTAGTTTGTCGACGCCAGACGATGAATCGATGACAACTCCATGATGCATGGTAGACGGTAGAACTACAGCTTTATTTGGTTAGAACACACAGGAGACAATGGTCATGTTACTCTGGAACCCAAACATAGAGCTGAAAGATATAAAAAAACCATGTATATAAGGACTCCAATACTTTGGTCACGATAAAATATCATGCAAATATTATTAACGTAGATATATTATACTAGACATACAAAATATATATAAAACTCAATAAATATATAAATTCACCACGGCCAAAAAGTGGTACGTAATTACTAGCACAGGGTCACGCTTTAAGACTACAGCGAAACGTGCCTACTCTCTGACGTCCTGTTTGACAATGAAATGGCAACTTTGGCCGGAATAAGAAAGCTACTGTTAGTGGAAGCGTGTTGTGGCTGATCAAAGATGGAATTTTACACGCACAAAAGTACGTTGACTTCATGCGAGCAGTTAAGGGTTAAGTTGCATGCTGTATAATTAACTATAGCTTATATAAACAAAATGTTATTTGAATAAGTCAGAACAAGCACTTATTTTTCAACATGAAAAGCATCTCCGCGTGCTTAGTTCTTTTCTTGGTACAAGCTGAAAGTGTTAATATTTACGAAAATGTTACGAAATTGTACCAACCCGCGCATAGGCAGCTTTTGGATTTTAAACGTGAGCATCCAGTAAGTACGCTGATTTAATACAATTTTGATTTTATTTTACATTAGCTTTAAGCATACGAGATGTACAATCTAGTTTGCAAATGAGAATTTTCTTCTATTAAGAGAAATTTTCTTCTATCCAACAGGTGACTAATTTTATAAGAATTAATTTAAAATTCGATGCAGTGGTTTGAACATTTATTTAAAAATAAAATTAAATAGATACAGTGCATTATTTTGATACGTTATTAGGTATTTATATGCTTTCAGCATAAACATGATTTATACCATAATTTGCAACTTAAGACTTTATCGAACTACGGAGTGATAGATATGACACAAGTTTAGTTTGCTTGTCTCTGAAGAGATAAATATTGATTTCCTTTTACAAATATTTTTTGGTTTTATTTACTAGGTTACACCCTGCTTATAGTAAGCAATGCAGCAGTAGTGTAAGCAGTATTTACACATTCTTATATATAGTCCAAAATTATTTTGAGAAGCAAGTATTATTTTCAATTAAGTTTAAACACATTTATCGTACGTAGCCTTCAATTGCTATCGCTGTTGTTAATCAATATTATTGTTCCAATTGAAATATGTCTTTCATATGACAGAAAAGAAACTGTAATAATCTTAAATCGTAAATAATCTTATGTGTATCTTTGTATTTTCCAGGCTCCTATAGGATTATGGGCGATGACTTCAGGAGAACCTACGGAAATACGAAACATATATACAATCAACTCTGACCAATTCAATAATCAATTATTTCTTGATGAGATGTTGAATTTCGACGGAGAGAGGATTCCTGAGCGCGTGGTTCATGCGAAGGGTGGCGGTGCATTCGGTTACTTCGAAGTTACCCACGATGTTTCAAAATACACTTACGCTGATGTTTTCAATGGTATAGGAAAAAGAACACCGTTAGTTGTCAGATTCTCAACTGCAGTCCAAAACCTAGGTGGTATTGACCTTGCAAGAGAATTGAGGGGCATGGCCATAAAAATGTATACCAAAGAGGGCAATTTGGATTTCACCTGCTTACAAACGCCCGTTTATCTTTATAGAGACCCCATATTTTTCTCTAGATTTGTCCACGCCTTCAAAAGAAATCCTAAAACGAATTTATTCGATGTTACAGCACGTTGGGATGCGGTCACGCTGATACCTATCTTAGCTCATAATTTTTTCTGGTTACTAGCCGATTATGGAATTCCTAATGGTTATAGGAGAATGGACTCATTCCCCATACATACGTATGAATTAGCAAATAAAAAAGGAGAAACTCATTACGTAAGATTTAACTATAGGACTGAACAAGGGTTTTCTTATTTAACTACAGAACAAGCAGCTGCAATATCAGGTCAAGATCCCGATTACTTTAACAGGGATCTATACAATAACATTGCGCAGAAAAATTATCCTGCATGGCGTTTGGAAATGGATGTTATGAGCAAACATGATCTACTAAAATTAGATTATGATCCATTTGACGTAACCAGATTGTGGAAAAATGGTACATTTTTCACAGTTCAAGTTGGACGTTTGGTATTGAATAAGAATTTAGAAAATCAATTCAGAGATGTAGAGCAAGGAGCATTTAATCCAGCTAATTTAGTACCAGGTATTCCAGGCCCAGTTGACTTTTTGTTCAGAGGCCGACGCACTTTTTATAAAGATACGCAAAATTATCGTTTGGGAAGAAACCACAATAAAATTTTAATTAATATGCCGCTGTATGCGAAAAACTATAACCGCGATGGAAAGCCTCCCACTAGGCTAAATGGTAAAGATGCTCCCAACTACTATCCTAATTCGTTTAATGGTCCAGCACCATATGTCGATGAAAAGAGGCCGAAGAAAAAATTAATCACATTGGAGAGTAATGCTGTGGATTTGGGAGTTCTCTCCTATTTTTACAACCACGTATTAGATAACGAGGCTCATCGGCAAAGATTTATTGAAAATGTTGTACAATCTCTCGTGGCAGTGACGCCACCAGTACTTCAAAGAGTTATAAAGTTCTTGTATCTCATTGACCATGATTTAGGAAGAAGAGTGAGCATCGGGTTAGAAGTGGCACTTGTACAAGCTAGAGCTGAACAAAGTACTACAACAGTGGCACCAGATATCACGCCAGTGACAATTCCATCCGCAGAAAATGAGAAAATAAATATGTATGACCAGAAAAAAATAATTAAAAAAAAATGATAACAGTAACATTAATTTACTAGTTGAATTTATAAATGTACTTTATTCTGAGCATAGTCAATCAAAGTGATATTAATTGATAAATATAAAAGTGTTTATTATATATATATATATATATATATATATTTATCAATTTTAAAATACGTCACACGCACTAAAAACAATTGCTGTAATTTTTATTGTTATTCAACATAAAAAGTTTAATAAAAGGAACGTTTAATAATTCAAACAATTTTCTTTTTATATCTATGGAATTGGTTAAGTGTGATTTCGTTTTGTTGCTTTTATATTTCGTATTGATTGGCATTACCTAATAAAAGTAAATACTTAAAAAAAAAAAATTATTTCCTCTGAATTCATCAGCAATGTAATTTCCTTGAATTTTTTTATTAAAATTGTCACAGGCCAGTAATACTAACTTAGCATAAAGATATAATAAGATTTATAACAGTGAAAAGAATACCGATCATACGAATTATTTCCCACAAAAATTCCTAATAAAATCCTCATATAATTACAATATATTACCAAATAGTTTTAAAAAACTATTTTTTAATATATTGTGTGCTGTGCAAAACTGACGCTGTGAACGCCTAGTAAATGGCTTGTCCGAATTCTGTTTTGCCAACCAACCTATTCTCCCAGCGGCAGTGGGACGGGCCGCTTAGCAACTCTGTAAGAAAAAAGCTTTTTACTACATCTTCTAATGTTGCTGAGCGTACTCGATTGCTGGCTGTGAGAGAATGGGGAAAGACCATATGTCTTTGGCTCCAGGCGCTTCCATCGTCCAATATAGGCACCATGTTGGACGATACCACTTTCCGCCTTGCCACTTAACTCCGTTTAGGTGTTTCGTGTGTTTCTCCGCATTGCTGTCACTGTGGTGAAGCTGTCGATAGCCTCGGACACCATGGACTCTCTTGTAACCGAAGCGCTGGTCGAATTTCTGACCACGCTAATCTTAATGACATACTACGTCGTGCTCTTGTCACTGCTGGCGTTCCAGCTGTACTTGAACCCAATGGCTTGGTACGCAACGATGGGAAGAGACCGGACGGAATGTCATTGTTGCCTTGGAAGGTGGGCAGGCCTTTGGTGTAGGACGCAACGTGCGTTGACACCCTTGCGCCATCATATCTTCCAAGCACTGCGGGATGTGCCGGCGCTGCTGCTGCAACCGCGGAAACCCTCAAAATATAGTGATTTAGTCAGAAATTACATTTTTGCGCCGTTTGGGGTGGAAACCCTAGGTTCATGGGGTCCGAGCGCTTGTATTTTGTACAGGGAGATCGTAAAACGCCTGATCGACGTTTCGTGTTATCAGAAGGCTGATCTTTGCTTGGCCCAAAGAATCAGCATTGCCATTCAACGTGGCAATGCTGCCAGTCTTCTGGGCACGTTACCAGTTGACAGCGATGCTGAAGAATTCTACGATGCCTAAACCATATTTGTAAATATTTAGTATTATAATTATTCGTGTTTTGTAATTATGTTATCTTTTTAATACGTTTGTAAATATAAATAGCTGTATATATGTTGTAATTAATAATTTAAGTAATTGTAACAAATAAACAGTTTTAAAACAAAAATATGAATGAGTTTAAAAGTATGTTGTTTATTCAAATTATTTATTGATTAACAATAAATTATGTATCTGACATTTTCTATTTATTTTTCTTTATGTATCATTCTCGATTTTCTTCCTTTTTTATTTTGATGATTTGATTGACATTTTATATTTTGAAATTAAACACTTTATACTGATTTTGTCGCGTTGTCGACTACCAGACTACTACTACTAGTACTAGATCTATCTACCATCTTAGTCTCCCCGTGAACATGGCTGCTGTAAAGCAACCGAAACGTCGGGGCAAAGTGTAAACTTAAATATAAATAGTTTTAATTAAAAAATATATAGCTTAAATAGTAGTAAAGTTCAATATAGTAGTGTTAGAGTTTTAAATTATGTAATAACAATGTTTTAAAGTAAAATAAACAACGCGACAAAATCCGTATAAAGTGTTTAATTTCAATGTATAACATTCACGTAAACATAAGACAATATTATTTTATATTTTGCTATTCATTGTGTGACATTCTTTATTCCTTTGACGTGTATTTTTTTCTATTCTGTATGTTATATCTTCACTTGATCATTTATTTGACATTTTGGATTATATTATAGGTATTCGATATTCTGAATTAGACACTATCTAATTGGTATATTTAATTGTGAAACTAATTCTTTAAATTAATAATATATGTCGGAGAGTAAGACGACAACTCGCTTGTGACATGATGAAGCAAAAACATATAGGCGTGGTATTATTACTACTTCGTACGTATTCTAATAATAGGCAAATACAAGAGAAATAAAACAATAAAGGTTGACTGTGATTATCTCTGATTCGATCCGTAACGCAGCGAGTTCGTCACCCGAATGTGTCCGCGCACGAGTCTCCAGCGCTTATATAACGTCAAAATTACACTGACAGTTATAACTGTCACTTTAATTAACCGATTCTGGTCTGACGCTTGATTGAGAGTGTCAGTTGTTTATAGGTTATCTTTTTTTCATGCGTATTGTTTTTATTTGTGGCTGTTAACTCGTGTGTGTTGTGTTGACTCGGTGGTGGCTTAATCTTATAAGGTAATCCTCTGTTTATTCCTTTGTCGTTTCGTCTGGGCGCATCCATATCTGCTTGATTCCTTTGGGAATCAAGTAGGTATGGAGGAGCCTCCGGACGGGGGTGGAGGTTTACCTCCTGATAAGCCTAGATCCTCAAAAAGACCTGCTGATGTCGATCTGGCGATCAAGATTGAATCTAAAAAAGCCCGTTCTCCGGCAGATTCAATCCAATCTGTATTCACGAAGCCTGGTTTCGAAATTAATAGTAACGTCAAATTTTCGGCAACTGACAAAGGCCCATTTACTGTGTATGTTTCTAGAGCAGAACCAGACCCCTCTGCAGGGTATTCATTTAAAATTTTGAAGTTTGCCCAATTCCTACATAAAAACAATGTTTCAGGCATTAAAGAAGGCGGCATAAAAAATCTTGGTCGCAACAAGATATCAATAGAATTTAAATCAGCTGTGAGTGCCAATGAATTTCTGGAATTAAGTTTACTGGAGAGCAACAATTATGAGGCATACATACCAAAATTCCAGGTTTTCCGCATGGGTGTAGTTAGGGATATCCCTACGGACTGGTCTCTATCAGACCTTTTAGATGGTATTTCCACTGTTGGACATTGTGGTGAGGTAATTAGAGCTAGAAGGCTTAACATTAAGTCTCGGAGGGATGATACCGCTAATTGGATCCCGTCCAATTCAGTGGTGTTAACTTTTCTGGGACAATCCCTACCTGAAAAGGTATATTGCTATAATGCCTCACTGCCTGTTACAACCTACCAGCTACCAACAATTCAATGTCGCAATTGCTGCAGGTTTGGACATATTGCCAAACAATGCAGGTCCCAGCCTCGCTGCTACATCTGCTCTCAAAAGCACAGTGGAGATAGCTGCCTCTCTCAGGATTCAAATCCTACATGCTTTCTTTGCCGTGGGGGTAACCACAAGGCTATAGATCCCAAATGCCCTGAGCATGCCCGCCAGAAATCTATCAAGATGGTCATGTCTGAGCAAAACATCAGTTACCTGGAAGCTTCAGCACGTTATCCCCTCCCTAAGCGTCTTTTTTCGGAAATTGCAGCCTCGACCCAGTCTCCCTCTACTTTCCCTCAAAAAACCCATTCGACCCCTTGTTTTACTACACCCACTACTTCTTATAGGAAGACTGTGTTTCTTCCTCCCCGATCCCAGCCTGTCTTAGGCAAGTCCTACGACAGGGCTTATCACAATGCTATTGTGTCTACTCCTTCTTTTTCTCAGCCTAATGGCTGTGCTCTTCCTTCTCCCACTGAAACCACTCCTCTTGCTACTCCTAACGATAACCTTGTTGAACTCCTGCTCTGCTTCCTAATTAATATGTTATCCAAATTCTCAGATTCCCTACCGAACAATGTCTCTGTTCTTGTTGAACAATTACTTTCTGTCCTCTCTCGTAACAACTCACCCAATGGCTCTGCAGGTCCTTCAATGGAATTGTAGAAGCATCCGTCGTAATAAACAAGATGTTATCTATCTAGTGAATCGCTATAAACCGTCTGTCTTTGCTGTCTCGGAGACATGGCTCAGTCCTAAATCTCATTTTAGAATTTCGGGCTTCTCGTGTCTCCGCGATGACAGGGATGACGGTAGGGCGGGTGCCGCTCTACTAATTAATAGATGCATTGAGTTTTCCCAAATTCCTATACCAGATCACAATACTGGCTTTCACATTGTAGCTGCTAGGGCTGCAAATTTGTCTTTTGTGTCTGTATACATCCCTCATCCTAATCCTAATATAATTTCTGAATTACGCTCCATCCTTTCTTCTGTCCCTGCTCCATTAATCATTCTTGATGATTTTAATTGCCGACATACTCTTTGGGGTGCCCACTATAATGATCCTTGTTCGTCTTCCATATTGGACCTTTTGGATGACATCAACCTATGTATTTTGAACGATGGATCTTCCACTCGCAGAGTATCTCCATCCCAAAATATTAGTGTCCCAGACCTTTCCTTTTCTTCTCCCTCTTTAGTTTCACTTATTACCTGGTCGGTTTTGCCAAATTCGTTTGGCAGCGATCACTTCCCTATTTCTATTTCTTATTTCTGTCCTTCTACTATCCCTCCTCCCAAACCCTATCAATCTCTCCTTAAGTACCGGTTAGCACAAGCTAATTGGGAACAATTCTCTACTCTTTTAGACATAGAAATTGACTTATTCCCCCAGTGCAACCAATATAACTTCCTTCTCTTATATGATCAGTTCATTTCTGCCATATTGGAATCTGCCCAATCCTCTATTCCAGTAAAACCCACTTCCCGCAGCTTGGTTCCCTCTCCTCCTTGGTGGGATGCTGAATGTTCTGAGAGCGTCCGGTTGCGTAAGGAGGCGGAAAACAGATTTGCAATATCCCTGGATATGTTAGATTTCATTGCCTACAAACAAACTGCTGCCCGCACTTCCAGACTTCTCTCTAGAAAGAAATCCATTGGTTGGCGTAAATTCTGCGAATCCCTTTCCCCTTGCTCTCCTCTTTCCTTGGTGTGGAAAAGGATTAAGTCATATCGCAGAAGTTACCAAGTTCCGAATGTCACCAAGAACGATCCCAACTCCTTTCTTTATGATTTCCATTGTAGACTAGCTCCTCCCTTTGTCCCTGAACTTGACTGCCTTTCTCCACCTGATCTTATTTCATCTTCTATTTCCTCTGACAGAATGAATGATCCTTTCACTTTCCATGAACTTACCCTAGCTCTTGACCATCTTCGTGATACCTCCCCTGGTGCTGATGGTATTCCCTACTCCTTTATCTGCAAATCCTCAAACTCCAGCAAATCCTTTCTTCTTTGTATTTTTAATGCGATTTTCACCTCTGGCAAAATCCCTACCTCCTGGAAAACCCAGATTATTATCCCAATCCTTAAATCGGGCAAGGACCCGTTGGATCCTCTAGCCTATCGCCGGATTGCCCTTTCATCCGTGCTAGCCAAAATAATGGAAAACCTGATTAAGAACAGACTAGAATGGATTCTGGAAAGCAGAGGCCTGTTGGCCAAAAATCAGTTTGGCTTTAGAAAGGGTATGGGTACCCTAGATAGCCTGAGTATCTTTACCTCTGATGTTCGCCTCGCGTTCTCTCAGGACAAGCACGTTATTGGCGTATTTCTTGACATTTCTGCAGCATATGATAGTGTTCAGCTTCCTTTACTCAGGCAGAAAATGCACGAGCTGAGTATCCCTGTGAGACTGATCAACATAATCAGCAGTATGTTAATGTGCCGCTCCATTTCAGTTCGCCATCGTGGTATTATTCTCGCCCCGCGCAATGTCTGGATAGGTCTGCCGCAAGGGTCGGTCCTAAGCCCTCTTCTGTACAATATCTATACCTCTAATCTAGACCTTACTGTATCCTCTTTCTGCAAAATTTTACAATATGCCGACGATATTGTTCTCTATTCTGTATTTTCTTCCTTTGCTGATTCTTCTTCTCGTCTTAACTCCGCACTGTTTTACCTAAATAATTGGCTTTTAACTCATAATCTCTCTATCTCAGTTCCCAAGTGTAATGCTGTAGTCTTTACTCGCAAAAGACACGTTCCTGACATTAGTCTTTCGGTAGACGATGAAGTTATTCCCATCAAAGATCATGTCAAATTCCTAGGCCTTATCCTGGACTCCAAACTTTCAGGCATACACCACCTGAACTACATTGTTCGGAAGGGCGAGAGGGGTGTGAATGTCATGCGGGCGCTATCTGGTGTTAGGTGGGGTTCCCATCCCTTTAGCCAAAAACTTTTATACGGCGCTGTGGTTCGCAGTCATTTTGATTATGCCTGTTTTTTACTAGAGACTTGCAATAAAATTACGTTATCCAGTCTGGAGAAGGTCCAGTCTAAGTGCTTGCGAAATATAACGGGAGCTATGAAGTGTTCTCCGATCAATGCTCTTCAGGTGGAGTGCTTGGATCCTCCCCTTCATCTTCGTCGACAATATCTTGCGGACAGATTCTTTACCAACTCCATTCGAACTAACTCCCATCCTTTATTCCACATATTACATACCTTGGCACCTCTTATCTCCTCCTCCGCCTATTGGAAGCATAAAACTCCCCCTCCCCTTGTCAATTCCTTTAATAAATTTAAGGACCTTCCTTCTCCTATTTTACAATCTACTACCAATCCTCTCTTCGAAGTGGAGTACCAGTCTCTGATTTTCCAACCAAAGATTTACCTTGACTTCGGTATAAGTAAGCTCTGTTCGGACGCTAACGTCAAGCTTTCGGCGAAATTGTCAAGGGAATGGTCTGACTGGGTGACCTTATACACTGATGCTTCCAAAACATCTAGTAAAAGTTCTGTTGGATCTGCTGTTTGGATTCCTAAATACGGCATTATTCTTAATTTTAGGAGTCCTCCACAGAACTCTATATTTGCTGGTGAAGCCTTAGCTTTGCTAGAAGCCATGAAATTTATTGAGTCACACAAGCTAAACAAGGCGCTTATCCTCTCGGATTCTCGGAGTTGTCTAGCAGATTTACAAAAAAATCCATTTCGCTGTCGTGGCAACTTTATAATTACTCTTAGGACAAAAGCATCGTTGTATAGGTGTCACCTAATGGGCATCGAGATGGCTATGGCATGGATCCCAAGCCATGTGGGTATAGCAGGTAACGAGTTTGTAGACTCCTGTGCTAAGGCTGCGGCGGTGTCTGGTTGCTCGGACCATAATTACTGCTTCCCTTGTGAACTTCGTTCTTTGGCTCGTCCTTCTTTGATTGATGCTTGGAATAACTTATGGCAAACGTCGCGGTTGATTAAAGGAAAGTTCTACGGTTCTATTCAACCTTCTATCCCTTCCAGACCGTGGTTCTATCGACAAAAGAGTGTAAATAAATTGGCTACGTCTGTAATTATCCGTCTCCGTCTGGGTTTTGTTTGCTCTCCAGTCTTCTTAGCCAAAATTCGGGTCAGAGATCATTCTCTTTGCGAGTGTGGTCTCGAAGAGGGCTCCTTGGAACATCTATTTTTCTTCTGTCCTAAAATATTGTATCCTCTTTATGATCTACTTCCTAAACAGATCCCTCGTCCTGTCAATATACCCTTCCTATTAACTTTGGCTCACACCCCATTCATAAAAACGTTATATAAATTTATCTCCCTTAACAAAATCAAAATATAGTCTGCCGCTCTTGTCCTCGTCTATCTATATCTCTATGTCTATCGTTGGTTTTGCTTGTCCTCTCTCTTCTTCTAACCTTACTAATATGTATATATTACTAATATTTGTGTTGTTTTGTTGTAGCCCAAAGAAGAACCATCGCTCTAATGACCGGTCAATGGTCACTGCTTACTGATCAATCCATTTATTTAATATATATATATTTTTTTTATCTCTTGCCACCCTGACGTTGGCAGAATCATCGGTACCTATTCGATGAAGCCATTTGACACCGAGAAAAGTTGAAGTTGAAGTTGAATTAACCATTGGCTCTATGGCGACCTCACTCAAGCTTACGCTTGACGTTCCGAAACAAACCAATAGATGGCGCTTTATTCAAATACAATTACAGAAATAAATTACATTCCAATGATTATTTTCTTGACGCTCCGACATATAAAATATATCAAAATTAATTCTTTAAAATAATAATGCCAATAGAAATTAAGAATGTATCAGATAAATTACTTAACTGTTATCCAAAAACATTTGTACGCCAGTTAAGTGCAGAATATGGACAGAACTACCATTTATCATTATTTGTGTCACTCATATTCTGACAAATAAATTATTTATTATTAGTATTACCGTGCGTCTAGTCACCGGAATACAGTCGGTCGAGCAAACACAAAACCTTTATCAATATCACATACAAACATTATTTTTATTATTTATATTCTTTACCAACCATAACTTGTCTTTTGTATACTCACCAAAATACAATCGGGCGACAAATTAAACATGATTAATATTATTTTATGATATTTAACCCATTTAAAGCCCAATGAAAATTACAAAAGGTATTATTTAAATTATATTTTTAGTAGACAATTAAAAGGAAAAGGAATAAAAAAATCATGCAAACGTATTTTTTTTTTTAAGGTACGTGATTGTTCCCATGCTGGCAAAATGGCTTTTTATTAGTGAACAATACAAAGCATGACTTTTCAAGGTAAAATGTTTTATTGCATTTTTAGAGCGCCAGCGATCTCTAATATGACATATAAAATACCTCCCTCGTGGTAGGAGCTTTTCACGTAAGTGGTCAATGCCATCTAATCGCAATCCTTCTATAGTCTGAGATAATATCTGGCGACGCTTATTCGAAATAGCAGTTGATCCATCGGTTCTTCTTTGGCGATCACTTGCAATCTTCATGCGTTTGCCATAGCCATGTCAATCATATAAGTAAATAGTAACTAACCACCACCACTTCTTGCCGTCGATGCTAATCCTGTTCAGTAATTATATTGATTATATCTAACTCATTGACGCCGCCCATACAGTTATTATAAATTAAAGTGCGTGCGGAATGTGCATATCAACCTTTTCTTTCTTTTTCTGTACAACATATTTTTTCAGTTCATAAAGGTTTATAAGAGTTATGGTTGGTTACTTTTGTGGAAATATTGTTACGATTATTTTGGCGAGCATACAAGTTGCTAAAGTCGACAATTATTGTATATGAAGTACTACGATATACGACCGAATAAATTTTCTAATATTTGAACTGGTGTCAAATCTATCAACTGTTGCTTAACAAGAGATTCATTCTCTTAAAACTGTCAGTTTGTACAATGTTTTTAGAATAGATCGGTAAACATTTTCACTATAATGGGACATCAAATGAACGTTGGCGAACAGAGACAGTAGACAGCACTGATTGGGCCGAACTGATTCGTTGTCTTTTAGTAGCCAAAGGTTCATTACCACTGCTATCTTATAAATACCTCAATATTGCCAGGGAGGTCGTCAGGTAAACAGCGAGGCACCATATCATCGTCACCCTCTTCTTCATCAGTAACAATGCTTGGCTCAGGTGGAATTACGGCCAAATCATATTCTAAATCGTCGTCACTATCTTCGGCTAAGGTGTTTATAACTTCTTCTAAACTTCTAAAACTACTGCTGCTACTAAAATATGGCATGCGACTCATTTTGATTCTGAAAAAAAGAAAATATATTTAGTACATTTGTAGCCACTGTGCCAATATTGATACATTTATGTTTAGGTAACTATATTTTCTTATGTTGGTAAACTAACTGCAGCAGAATACTTTTATTTACTAGGTAATTTGGTTATCTTATAATAACGAAAGCAATAATAAAATAATGAATTACTAATATTTTCAAATAGTAAAAAGAGTACACTTACCTCCGCTGTCGTAACAATAACAAATTTTAACACAAAAAAACAACTTAGGTATTGATTATTATACGAAACCAACACAATCTAAACTGCACAATGAAAAAATAAGTGGGTGGCTGATACATATTTCTTTTTAAAAGCACCCCTATTTCATAACTGTTTCTAAATTGGAACAGTGGTCAAAAATGGGTATCAAACCTGCATTAGATGCGACCGTACAATCGAGCATAAAAACTGAAGGAAAAGATTAATTTAAATTTACAAGTAACATCGGAATCATATTACATAATCATGTAATGTTGTAACATGATTACAAGTTGGTGTAATTGAATGCAGTCAAGCATTAAAAGTAATTATAATTGATGTGATAATTATTACTTTTAATTGCATAAATAATAATCTATTATCAAAATTAGTTGATTACGCCCAACTTGGTCTGAAGCCCAATTGACGAAGATCTTATAGAAGATTATACCAAACCTATTTTGTGTTTTATCCTTCTGATGCCGAGAAGAAGATGTGATGATGTCAGGGGGACCAACGTGATATTTATCTCTTGTGTGTCGTTGGCCCAGAGTCTTTTTTAAAGAGTTAGCTTCATGCAAGCTTTACCTATATTGCTGTATGTAGCTTTGGTAATTGCTTCCTGCTGCTGCATCAGCGGAGACGCTCAAACGGCGTAAATATCAAACCTTATTTGTGTCGAAACGCTGGGGCCATGGGGTTCAAGTGCTAGATCTGTTTATAGAGACCTAGCTAAACGGCTCATCGACGCTTCGCGTGACCAGAGGGCTGGTATTTTCTTTGCACAAAGAGTAAATATTGCCATTCAACGTGGCAATGCTGCCAGTCTTCTGGGCACGTTGCCAATTGACGACCACGCGGAGGAATATTATGACGCTTTTTAATTTTGAAGTTTTATTTTTCTCTTTAGTTTATCTTCTCCCTAGCCTTTATTATTCCCAAGTCACTTGGGGTCGGCTTTTCTGATCTAACCGGATTTGACTGGATATCAGTTTTTACACGGAGCGGCTGCCACCTGACTACTGCAACCCGAAGGCTAACGATACCCTAACGCTAGACCAGTGTCAATATATTTGTCAGTATATTATAGAGCACTGACTTCCCAGTAATGACTGCCATAGATGTTCATGGCAGCCGGGACCGACGGCTTAACGTACTCTCCGAGGCACGGAGCAGGCGATAATTGTTAATCAATACGCACATAATTTCGAAAGATATATAACTTCCAAAGGTCAGAGGTGCGCGACGTGGGTTCGAACCCGAACCCTCTGCATTGCAATCTGTTGGTCTCGCCAAGCTTTTTTTAACACTTATTGGCTGGGCAAGTATACTAATACTATTTTCAGATGTCCGTTTCATATGAAATCATAAAAAATAAGAAAACATATATTGCGAGTTTACATATGCTACATATATATGAGAAAACTGAACGCAGTAAGCTTTTGTTTTTCTCATTTGTCAAGATGCTCTAGCAAACCGATTTATAAAACCTTAAAGATATAAACGTATCGTTAGAATCAGATTAAAATTCACAAATTCATACTTACATTTGAATTACGGCCTTGTTCATAAAAAATATCTTACTAAAAGCTTAAAACGATGTGTAGTTAAAGTCTAATAAATGCTTTGTAAAAAGACTTTATTCATAATTTTTTTATAAATCTATATTGTATACAGCATTCATTGGGCAAGCTTGCATTCTTATGCATTAATATGAAAATAACTTTCAAGAATTTTAACTTATAACAACGTTATAATCGTCTTGTAAGTTTTATGAATATAGTCGTTAGTTAATTTCTTCCGCAATAATGTATTTTCGTGTTATCTAAAGTATATACCGCCTTTTCAGCATATTGCGCGCCTGGAAAAATAATGAAATTTGGCATAGAAAGAGAATAAAATAAATAATTAATTCCTAATAATATTAATTATTCATTAAACAGATAGACATTTTTGGAAGAACTTCTTTAACATTATCCACATATTGTTAAAGAAGCTGTAATTTAAGTTGATAATTTTCTTTGTAATTTGCATGAACGGTTATCGATAATTAATTACATGAATTGATAAAAACATGTGCTGTCAAACATAATGTTCTAACATAATATTGTCTTATGTTTACGCGATACTTTCAGCGCTAAATACAAAACAAATAATTGAACACAAGATGATGCCTTTCATGTTAACACAGTGATTGTTACGAATTGTTCAAATAACATTGTGTTTATATAAGTTATCTATAATACACATTTGTATTTTTAAACGATTATATAATTATACAAACGTTAGAACATTATTGAAATTAAACACTTTATACGGATTTTATCGCGTTGTTTATTTTACTTTAAACACTGTTATTACATAATTTTGAAAACTCTAACACTACTATTATTGAATTTTACTACTATTTAAGCTATATATTATTTCTAATTAAAACTATTTGTATTTAAGTTTACACTTCAGAACGTTGGGACAACTACCATCTTAGTCTCCCCGTGAACATGGCTGCTGTAAGGCAACCGAAACGTCGGGGCAAAGTGTAAACTTAAATACAAATAGTTTTAATTAGAAATAATATATAGCTTAAATAGTAGTAAAATTCAATAATAGTAGTGTTAGAGTTTTCAAAATTATGTAATAACAGTGTTTAAAGTAAAATAAACAACGCGATAAAATCCGTATAAAGTGTTTAATTTCAATAATGTTCTAACGTTTGTATAATTATATAATCGTTTAAAAATACAAATGTGTATTATAGATAACTTATATAAACACAATGTTATTTGAACAATTCGTAACAATCACTGTGTTAACATGAAAGGCATCATCTTGTGTTCAATTATTTGTTTTGTATTTAGCGCTGAAAGTATTGATAACTACGAAAATGTTACGCAGATGAACCAACCCGCGGACAGGCAGCTTTTGGATTTTAAACATGAACCTCCAGTAAGTACATTATTTTAAAGAATTCCTAAAATTTTAACGTTATTAATTATTTTACTATAAACAACTGCTATGATTATAATTTTTTAGCTTAGAACTATTTTTGGATCTAGATATATGCGAATATCTCATTATTCGGTTGCTCTCACAGCGACGAAATGAATGTAAACAAATTCACTACAAAAATGAAACCCCCAAAAAAAATGAAATGTTTCGCTGAATGGATGTTTTTGTTCAATAGGTTTTTAGGCAACCTTTCAGGTACCTATAGGACTATGGACCAAGACTTCGGGCGAACCTAGAGTAATACGAAATTTAAACACGATTAATTCTGACCAATTTAACAATTAGTTATTTTTCGATGAGATGTTGCAATTCGATGAAGAGAGAATTCCTGAGCGTTTGGTCTATTCGCTACTTTGAAGTTACTCATGATGTATCAAAATACACTTACGCTGATGTTTTCCACGGTGTAGGGAAGAAAACACCATTGACACTTGTCAGGTTTTCAACTGCGTTCCAAAGCCTCGGCGGTACGGACCTGGCAAGAGAAACAAAGGACATGGCATAAAATTTTATACTAGAGAAGGCAACTTAGATTTAGTCTGCTTATACCTTCCCATATATTTTTATAGAGACCCCATAATATTTTCACGGTTAGTACGTGCCTTTAAAAGAAATCCGAGGACTTACCTGACTGATAATACGGCACGTTGGGGTTTAGTCTCGCTAATGCCTATAACAGCTCATAATTTGATGATGATTTGATTTTTTCCCTGATCGTTATAGAAAGATGGACGCATTTCTCGTCCAAACATACGAGTTAGTAAACAAAAAGGGAGAAACTCACTATGTAAGATTTAACTTTAGAACTGAACAAGGGTTTGCATTTTTAACTTCGGAGCAAGCAATGACATTATCTGGTCTAGATCCAGATTACTATAATAGGGACCTGTACAATAATATTGAGATGAAGAATTTCCCTAAGTAGCATTTAGAAATGGACATTATGACCAAACATGATTTACTGAAAGTAGATTATGATCCATTCGATGCAACGAGATTGTGCAAAATAGTACATTCGTGACAGTTCCAGTTGGACGTCTTATATTAAATAGAAACGTAGAAAATCAATTTAGGGATGTAGAGGAAGGAGCATTTAATCCTGCTCATTTAGTACCAGGTATTCCTGGTCCAGTTAACTGGTTGTTTAAGGGCAGACGATCAATTTACAGAGACGCTCAAAATTATCGTTTTGAAAGAAATCACAATAAAATTTTGACTAATATGCCGCTGTATGCGAAAGACTATCTCCGCGACGGTAGGCCTCCTGCAAGGCTCAATGGGAAAGATGCACCTAACTACTACCTTAATTCTTTTAATGGTCCAGTACCATACGTCGATGAAAATATGCCGAAGGAGAAGTCACTTACATTGGAAAGTAATGCTGTGGACTTGGAGCCTGTCTCTTATTTTTACAGTCACATATTAGACAGCGAAGCTCGTCGCTTAAGATTTATTGAAAATGTTGTACTAACTTTATTTCCTGTAACTCCGTCAGTGCTCCACAGAGTTATAAAGCTCTTGTATCTGATTGACCACGATTTAAGAACAAGAGTAAATACCACCTTAGAAGCAGTAAGACTACTCACTCCAACACCACCGCCAATAGTTGGCGAGCCAGCGACAGTTCAGACCGCGAAAAATAAAAAATTATATTAATCAAGACAAATAGACGTAATAACATATTTATGCTTTTATAGTTCATGAATATATAATCTTTGGGAATAACTGCTTTTAGCTGTATTATTTGATTAATCGAAATAAGTATTAAAATTAGTACATTTTTATCCATCTAAAATGTAACTTATTATATTTTGTTTTATTGATAAGTCATTACTCATTACATAACAGACTTATATATACAACATGCAACAAAAAACCTGTTGTTCCTTTCAGGGTTATCAACTTATCACTTATCAGTAACGCTATTGTAACGTAAACCAATAATTTAATTCGTAAAATAGGTAGATCATAATAATTCTATTTTATTCAAAAACCCGAAGACGCGTGACGCGATAGCAGAGCGCCCTCTGCTCGTTGCGCTCGGGCACGCAAACATGTATTTCACTCGGTTCACGAACTCACGATACCACCCAGCTATTTCACCGTTTAGAAATTAGCATGAACCATTAAGAATTCAACTCAAACTAAACTAGGTTTACACGCTCATTCCTACAAAGGAGCATTTAATCGCTTATTCCTTGCAAAATTGTTCAGTGCTATTTTGAGACTAAACGGGAAAAAGTACCAACAAACATAAATAACTATTGAGTGTTAGCTGAATAATAGTTAAGTAACAGCGGCGGCTCTTTGCTCAAAGTTACTTTTTTATTTATAATAAGACAACTCCCATATTGGGCATTACCTGTGTCGCGAAGGACTATACAAACATTCAAATAACGGACACAAAAAACACCAAGCCTTGGAAAATTTTATTCTTAGCTTTCAGATTAAGCGATACCAATTAAGTCTTGCTGCCGCGGCGTCCGGTGTGCCGCTACTACTTACTAGATTAAACTCTGTTTTACTGTTTAAATGTAATGTGCGACCAATATGGCATTCAAGTTTGATCCATCAAAGTAACTCCTCCTTGCCTGCTCGCATATCCTTGGCTTATTTCCGTGTATTAATTGTTTCAATTATATTGATTCAATAGCATGAAGCCTATGTATACATCTTCTTGTCAGTTCCTTTTGGCGGATGATTTACAAATGTAAATTGGTAGTCAATTAAATTTCTACACCAATGCTTCTTATAAACAGAGTTTCACACTATAATGTTATAAAAGGACGTCGAATCTGACACGAAATTGACGCTGTCGTGAGAAATGGGACATATCTTAAGATTTATTTTTGCATACGCGGTTCTTGGACGGGTGACTAGTTATGAATATTGTAATGAAACAACGCCACCGGATGTTGCGGCGCAACAGTTGCCCGAGTTTAGACACTACCACCCCGTAAGTAGATATATTCACTTTTCATATTACATTACGCTAGTATTTATCCAAAAGATTCGGTAGATGACTGCCACATTAGCTACTAGAAAGTGTTCCAATATAAAATTCTGCGGTAGATGCGTTTTGCTTTTTGTAACGTCATCTACAACAACACCAGTTTTACAACTACTTTAGGAATGATCTGGCTTGCTTAGGAATATACTATTACAGGAAACCAGCATAAAAGTAACACCATTGAGCTGCGGTCTACCCGATAGGTAAGGGTTCGGACAGCTCACATCTTTCCGATTGTTTTCCTTTTATCCCATCTTTATATTCTATTCACTAGGTTGATCATACGTAAGAGTTAATTCTGTTGTTGAAAACGGTCATGAAGTATGGTAATCGTTTATCATCAATCGGACATGACATCGGTATGCTTGTTTGGTACATTGGCAGCGAAAGTATAATGATATACAAAAAAAAAACACATTGTTTGTTAATTAATTATACTTCGGATAAAATTTTAAATATTTCACTATGTTTGCTGTTTATGTATGATCGATTAATTGTTTTATATTTACCTTACAAATATTATTAGTTAAGGTTACCAGTACTTGTAAAAATATTCGAATGCAATAAACTTTAATTCATACTTAATTACGCATAAAATTGGATGTAGGTATTGTGATTCGGAATTTTACATGGTATGAGGTACTTAAATACTAGTAGGGCGATCCAAAAGAAAAGGTAATTGGCGTTGACTGACGGTTCCAGAATTAGCGATAACAAATTGATCAACATTGTGATGCGGGATTATACAATTCGATGGGTAAAAGGCAAAAGGGGTCAACCACCACAGATCCTATTGTTCAGGAGAACAAAAACAAAGTTTTGTAAGGGCGTTTGGTCACAGCATGCGTCAGCACACTTACCATTGCACTGCGCGCATACAAAGGAAATTATAGCCAGTAGGACAGTACTAGTAGTAGAGACAACACTGTCTGACTCCGCGGTACAGAAGTACCGCGGAGTCAGACAGTTTTGTCTCTAATATACAATATGAAATTTATACTACCAGCCAAATTTCGTCTAGACGTTAGGTATCAGTAATAGAACCCATTTTTCAAAAAGAAAGTATAATATTAATAAAATATAATTAAAACATTTTTTAAAACAAACATTAATTTAGCGTGGTCACCGAGTCAACGTAAACACATGATTCTTTAACAATGCATTGAATGAAAGCGGGGTGGCGCGCGGGGTGCGAGAAGGGCACAGCTGCAACACAAATGTCACAAATCGTAAATTTCGTTTAGTCGCGTGCGCACTTGTGACGCAATCGCTTACTTCCGTGTTTACTTTTCCCGCGCACGCCGCCGCCCTATCTTTTGACAATGTATTCAAACCGCGAGTACTACGAAATGGTGCGTTGTTACATTTTGAGTGGAGAAAGTTTAAATGGTGCTCAAAGACTTTACGAAGAACAAAGTGTTCCTCACCTCCGTAATCAAGGACACGTAAATCCAACAGTGCCAAATCGTGAAACGATTTTAGCTGCTAATCAACGGCTGTTAGACTACGGCCAATTTACTACACCTTCGCATGCCCAAGGACGCGGCAGGCAGAGACTGCCTGTAGAAGTCGAAGACGAAATCTTCGATTTCTATGAACGCAAACCTCGTGCAAGTACACGAGACGCAGCCCGGCGCTTCGGCGTGAGTCAGTATGCGGTTTGGAAACTACTGAACACTACCGGCATGCACCCTTATCACTTTCGGAAGGTCCAAGCATTAAATGATGAGGATGCTATGCCTCGTCGAAGATTTTGTGAGTGGCTAATTGCACATCCAAATGCTGACATTTTATGGACGGATGAGGCACTCTTTACTAGAGCCGGGCTATACAATCAGCATAACGAACATTGGTGGTCGTTTCGTAATCCGCACATGATAAGGGAGACCTATCACCAAGTACGATTCAGTGCAAACGTATGGGCTGGCATTATAGGCAATAAAATATTGGGTCCATATTTTATTGAGGGACGTCTCACCGGAGGCACATACTTGGACATGTTGCGACATGTCATAGAAGATTTTATGGACGATGTGCCTATAGTTAATTATCGTGAGTTTTACTACCAACACGACGGTGCACCACCACATTATGCCACCTCTGTTCGTGAATACCTTAACACGGAATACGGCAGTCGCTGGATCGGTCGTGGGGGTCCTGTTCCATGGCCGCCGCGTTCCCCGGACCTTACGCCGTGTGACTTTTTTTTATGGGGTGAAATAAAAAGACGTGTGTATGTGGAGGAGGCTGAAAGTCTCGAGGCTTTAAAAGAACAGATAAACCGTGCATTTGACGAAGTGAAAAATAACACTACAGTGCTAAATAAGCTAAAAAACAATGTGCAAAAGCGAGCAAGACTGTGCCTAGAGAGAAACGGATTGCATTTTGAAAATTTATTGAAGTACAGCTGAAGATGTGGTAAGTGGATTTTAGTTGTACGCCTCAACCAAAAACCTAAGCTGATTACATTTATTTTAAAACGCATAAATCCAACTATTCTACTTTATACTTTTGTTTTACGTATTTACGATTTTTATGTTGTGCCTAATGAATAATTCAATAAATACTTATTAGCCCTTACGTCGAATAGTATCTTGTGCAATCTCCAGCTAATGAAATAATAAAGAGTAGGTTTGAAATTGATTATGTTATCACTGATATACCGCCGGCCGCGCCGGCGACGACGGGGCGCGGGGCGCGCGGGGTGTCTTGCCGCCTAACGCGTAGTGCATGTACCGCGCGTGGTGTCCATAATCATAGAAGTTTTTAAGACAACTTTGTAGTGGCTGAATTCATTAATTTTGTACTACTTAGCATAAAAATAAAAAATATGTGTCTCATTATTTTACTCAAAGATTATTATATTAAAGTTTAGACGGTGACTAAAAAATCAGGTTGTATATATAACATTACCTGTAATTAATGTACGTACTGTGTTGTGAACAATATAGACTTGGTGAACAGTTTATTGCCGTATCATTTCTCAACCCTGTAGGACAGAACCTACTCCACAGTTTTAATAAATTATATATCTTTATTGCTATATTAAATTGCACCACAATCTTTACAAAAGTTAATCCAAATACAATGTTCTTTAATAATTTTACATTAAAATAAGTCTAAAACCAATACTTTCAAAGATAGATGTCGCTTCACACCAGGTTTTTATCATGTTTATTGCATTTGCGAGGGGTCAAGTAATAATATTTAATGTTGGTATATTTAGATTTTGGGGTAAGCTCCATGTTCATAAAGTAATATTTTTATTTATTTGGCACAACAAGCCATAGAATTAAGATTTTGGCTTAAGCTACAATATATTCAATCTGTAAAATTTTATATACGACTCAACAAGTCTAGTAATTATGAATTTTTAAACTAAATCAGTACAAGGAACAAAACTGAGATCCATTACTGGCTTAAGGAATACAAAAGAAATATTAATTCTAAGTAGCATGCATGTTTATCACATTATTTGAGAAAATTAACCACAATAATTTGGTACTTAGCTCTTACTAAAATTACAAAGTGAAAATCAACAATTAAGTATTTACACGGGCCTGCAAAACTAAATATGTACTACACTTTTAAAATATCAGTTCTCAAATTTTATATTTTTTAAATATAGCATTTATAGATTTAAAATAAAAAACATTTTATAGAAAATTTTATCAGCTTTCTTTGATACTATAGTAAACTACACATTAGTAACATTTTTAACTTATAAAAGATAAAACATTTTAGTAAGTGATACTTATTTTTGCAGGCCAGTATATATTATCTAATCTTTTGTTTTATTAATTGTATGACAAAAGATTGGATAATAAAAATCGTAAAGAATTTATGAGTATTTTCTTCCTCGTCATCTTCATCAGTTTTGATTCATCTTTAAATATTCTTCATGATATCTTCTCGGTATGACTCCAGAGTTACATAGCTTTTTTAAATCCAAGTATTTAGCTTTACTGATTGGCAAAGGTCTCCTATATAAAGCAGTAATTTGTTTTTTCATATCCGGGCAAAGCAATTTGACATGAGTCTTTTCTGTATCCACAGACAGAATATTTGACCGTCATCTCATCGGGTTTAGTTTTTTTAAAGTCGCAATTCAAATTTTTGTTTGTTATGGTATCCCAATCTTCAAAGCTTTCCATAATAGTTACTGTGTATGGTCTTGGTTTTTTCCTGGCTGATTCAATTAAAGTTACCCACTGTGAAAGTACAAACTTAATTTTTTAATGACTGAGTTACACGAATCATATATGTAGATATGTATATCCTGTGAGTAAGTAGTTGATTTGAATTATTAAATCTATTTAGGTCGAGTTAGAATCGAGTTAGTGAAAACCAATATAGATTGTATCTAAGCGTAGACACCGACAGGTCAAGCTAATTAACATACAGGCATCATTACTTATTTCCTAAAAGGGTAGACAGAGGCGTATCACAGCCACGTTTCCCAAGGAAATTAAATTCAAGTATAATACCTTCACATTGTTGGTAAGTACGCCACTCTGCATATCACTTTGATCTTGTGTAATACTCGTAGAATGGTTTTCGTTAATGTGCGTCGTTTTTGGTTGATTGTCAGTCTGAAAAATTAATAACAACAATATTAAAATTAGGCTATTAGTTATCATCTCGTTGACTGTCGCTCAAAATTGGTATGGCTCGATCGTTAGGTACCATGCTATCATAATACATAATACCAGCGTGAAACTTAGCAACATTGTTGCTGCGTTTCATACCTATGGTGAGAGAGACAACCAAAAGCAGTGGTGAACGCATCAGCAATATTTCTAGTATTGTGGTTGTTTATATACATATATAAAATAAGGTTGAACTTACCGATAATAGTACAGGAATCACGTTATCTTGATTTTTTTCGGCCTCACTGTTGTTATCAATATAATCCAGTAATAACCTTCTTCGTACATGCAACATACTTTTCGGTCTAAAATACGTCTCAATTTCACGTTTGCGGCATATTTTATAATTAAAATATCAATATGTGTTAAAAACTGCGATCGTGATTTAAACACGCACGAATCTGCTGTTTATGCACATAATACATACAATACATATCACACAACGGCGATGGCGCGCGTACTGAGTGAATCAAACGCAACGTAATGAAAATAAATAATTTAAGAATGGGGTCTAGCGCCAATTGTGTTTATTTGACTATCTTTACTATTGGTTTAAACAACGTTCAAAATATTATATTTTTTTATCAATAGTGTTATGTAACAAATGCTTACTAATCAAATGAAATGAATATGGATATAAAGGACACATTTGTTTTCAATATATATTTTTCATTATGCCAAATGAGAAGGTGGTCCTTCAACCAAGTAAAGTCTCTGTGGCTTGAGTACTTTTGGTAAGTATCGATATTGCATTTCAGTACAAATAAATCTTTGGTGCAAGCGTTTTTTTTTATGCTAGAGAATCGAAACTAATAGAAAATAGTGGCTTTGGGGTTAATAAAAAGTAAAATCGCAAAATGTGGCGCTTGACCCCTTTTACCTTTTTACCGTCGAATTGTATTACGCTGGTATAAATGCTGTGTAACTCTAAAAGATAATATCATGATTAAACATCCAGGGTTCTATGATGATATGCAGCTGAAAGTGTGCAACTCAAATTAAAAAGTAAACAATTGTTTTATAATTTACAGGTACCGATAGGCGTGCTTACAAAAGTAAGTGGAGAACCACTGGACATCAGGGACACCATAACCCTAAATACAGAAACATTTGACAATAGAAACCACTTTCGCCTCACGGCCCATCAAAATAGGGAAAGAATACCAGAACGTGTTGTGCACACAAAAGGTGTAGGTGCCTTCGGATACTTTGAAGTGACTCATGATGTGTCCAGATACACAAAAGCTGAAGTATTCAATGGTATCGGTAAAAGAACACCAGTAATGGGACGATTTTCAACAGCTAGGCAAAACCTTGGTGGATCTGACGTCACTAGGGATATAAGAGCTATCGCTTTAAAGATGTATACTAATGAAGGAAATTTCGATTTTATAACATTTAATATACCAATTTTTATATACAGAGACCCCATGGATTTTAGTAGAAATAATCGCGCTTTTAGAAGAAACCCTCGTGCTCGATTTTTTGACATGACATCGAGATGGGATTTTGTAAATTTAAAACCGGAGTTGCTACACAGTATTTTATGGACTATGGCAGATCTGGGTATACCAGATGGATTCAGAAAAAATAATTATTTCCCACTTCACACGTATGAAATATACAATAAATACGGTGAAAGGTATTTCGTTAAATTTAATTTCAGGACTGAAATTGGTTTGTTCAATTTAACTAATGCTAAAGCGATGGCTATTGGTGCCGAAGATCCTGATTATTTCACGAGAGACCTGTATAATGCTATTGCTGCAAAAAATTATCCAGCCTGGAGATTAGACATGGATATTCTAACAAAAGACGAAGTAACTAAAGTTGATTATGATCCCTTTGATATGACAAGATTGTGGAAAAGGGGCACTTACCGAACCGTTCCCATTGGCCGATTGGTTCTTAATAGACGTGTCGATAATCATTTCAAAGACACGGAATCAAGTGCTTTTAGCCCAGATAATCTCGTACCTGGTATAACAGGACCACACGATCCAGTATTCAGAGGAAGGAAAATTTTCTATCCAGATACTCAGAACTATCGTTTGGGTGTAAATTTTGACAATATAAATGTTAATAAACCCTTATACCAAAAGACGTACAGTCGTGATGGAGTACCACCCGTGTTAAGTAACATGAGAGACGCGCCAAATTATTATCCAAACTCCTTCAACGGACCTATGCCTTTCGTGGACGAGGATCGACCCAAAGACTTACCAGTAATATTACATTCGCTCGCAGTGGATTTACAACCAGTTGCAGAGTTCTACAACGAAATTGTAGAAAGTGATGCTCATAGACAAAGAATTGCTGAAAATATAGCTAATTCTTTGAATCTTGTTTCAGCAAAAGATGTAGTGAAGAAAAGTCTACGCTTGCTAACGTTAATCGACGTTGACTTAGGAAAACGTGTGACTTTAGCTTTGGAAGCTTTGAAAAAGGTATCACCTGAGGTAAGAGAGGCTAAACTTACACAATGCTTTGCTGATAATATGAATCGACATCATTATCACTAATTATGTCAGTATATTTTAATTGTGATTGGCGTAAAAGGGTTTCGTGATTAAAATTATGTCAAGGAATGGTATAATTTAGTTTTGGAAATATTACTTATTAGCCATAATATTAATTGTAATATTGTTTTTATAATTTTCATATAGTACTAACTGCCTCTGTGGCGCAGCGGTAGTAAATGCGAGTGCTGTGCGGTCTCGGGTTCGAATCCCGGGTCGGGCCAACATAAAGGTATTGGGTTTTTCTGTTAAGAAATGTCAATACGAGCCCGGAGTTAGGAAGTTGGCGGTGTTAGACACCCCCGTGCCTCGGAAAGTACGTAAAGCCGTTGGTCCTGCGCCTGATCTCTCTCCGGTCGTGTCGGATTATCCGTCATATCGGATCATGAGGGTAAGGGAACAGAGAGTGCACTGGTGTTTGCGCACATGTGCACTATAATAATATCTCCTGCGCAGATGGCCAGTCTCCGTTAAGATTGGCCGCCATGACCGAAAAATCGGTCTGGAGGACATTATTATAGTATTATGGTTTTTTAATTTGTAAAATTAGCTCTATTAATTATAGTCTAAGATCTCAAAGCCATTAGAACTATGTTGTTTTAGCAAAGCTGGGTTTAAGTTCTTGTGTTTAAAAAAAAAAATACCTATTAGTTTTGTTAACATTATTGACGATTGTAGGGGATCCGAATTTGCCGATCTCTTCTAACATACAACATTTTAACATTTAACACTATTGATCTTTAAATGCATAGGCATAATATAGAAGCTGGACCTATAACTAACAAATCCTGGCACATTGTTGGGCGTACATTACATTTTCGTTTAATTTTTACTTTTTTATGATTTGATGACTAATGCCTGCCAATTATATGGTGACAGTACAAAAGAGCTTGAAAATGCGTAGAAATAGTAGGGCTATTATTGTTTTCACCCGGTAAGTCTAAGTTCTAGAGGCTCATATCTTTATATATTTTAAACGGGAAAGTAACATTTCAAAAACCCCAAAAAAATTTTTTTTCCTTGTCTGAAACATGTTCATCAATTGCCTCCTGCAACTCTTTATCGTCAGAAAAACGTTAACCTCGAACATCTTTCTTAAGGTTTAGGAACAGAAAGTAATCACTAGAGGCCAGATCTGGGCTGTAGGGTGGATGATTGATTTTTTCAAATCTGCATTCCCGCACAACAGCCTTAGTAACGCGCCCTGTGTGAACCGGCGCGTTGTCGTGAAGAAGCAAGTCACCTGCGGTCAATTTTCGAAGTCTTTTTTCTTTTACTGCCTCCTTTAAATTACGTAGGGTGTTTGCGTAAGATGCGGCAGTAATACTTTAACCCTTTTTTGTGTACTTAATCAGTAAGATACCCTTAGAATCTCAAAACACATTGGCCATGAGTCCAATACTCTCTCTACCCCGTCTAAATTTACTAAATCACTTTTGAACAGTAGATAATCAAGGAGCGGAATCTTGGTAAACAGCCACCATTTCTTTGTGAATAACTTTTTGAGTCTTTCCTTGTTTTGTAAGGAATTTTATCACAGCGCGATGCTCGACTTTTTTCAACATTGTCGCATCTGTCATCGTAATTGCCTTTTCGTAATAATATCTTGAATACTAATGGTGACAATTAAATAAAATTTTATACTTATACCCTCAAAGAGTGTCTTTAATTAATGAGATAATTTAATTACCCACATCATTAGTATATCACTCCGATACCGAGAATACATTGAACGCCCCTCGTACTATTGATATTATAGTTTACAGCAACTGCTTACCATTTGGCAGGCCTAATGGCATAAGCTCGTCCTGTACTCACAGTCCTATATATAAAAAAAAGATCTGTTAGACAATAAATGATAAATTTAATGATCGTCAACTCAGGTGTTGGCCTCCTTACTATAGCAATTTTATTAATCTAATATTAGTACATTCTGACAACTTAATTGGAGGATACAAGCACTTATCGAGTTAAGGTAAAAACTTATTTCCGTTTGAATCTGCATCAAAAATTTACTTATAAATGTCTGTAGCAAGTTTTTATATAATAGAGGTAAATTACCAATTTACTCTTTGAAATATTAAGGAAAGCAAACCACAGGCATATTACTTATGTTTTTTGGTGTTATCGATTTAACACGATGTTTTGTTTTTACTAGCAGTTACTTGTGACTTTGTCTGCTCAAGCTACAATATTTTAAGATGAAATGTTGTATAGGAAACCACCAAAGTAAATTAATGTTATTATTGAGTCACCTAATTAGAAATGGAACTGATCTAGTTACGTGGTTATTGCATCAGTTGTGTAGTCACCGGTGCGTTGCAGTTTCACATCACAACATGCCATTATCATCTACTGGGTGGATACCTGGTATTGCTAATTCCAATACCCGATAAGACTTTACTACTTTTTTTTAAATGACAGAGCTTGCATCAGGAATAAAGCCTTGTCGTGGGGGACCTTACAAACATTCAAACAATGGACACAAAACTCGGAACAACCATTTGTGAATCACACAAAATTTTGTCCCGTGTGGGATTCGAACCCACAACACTCGGTGCAATGGCGAGGCGGCCACTTAATCCACTACGCCATCCATGCTGTCAATGGCGTGCTTTAAATGTCTAGACTTTTGTGTATTTTAAATCTGGATTTAATTTTGTATTAGCAATTCCTAACCCGGAGTAATTATTAGGTAGTAATTACCGCTCGATTAGTTATGCTTTATAAAATTAACAACAATTAGATTGATAACTGAAGGCCATTATTTAGTTTCACTTAGTTGCAAAAGCGTGAAGGAACATGATAACATAGTGTATTTGTGTTAACTGCATTTGAAAAACAAGCTCGCTTAAGGTGGTACGTCCCGTATCATATAAATTTGTTTGGTTAGTTATTTTCATTTCAATAACGTTCACAAGATAAACATTCAACAAACGATAGATATACCAATTGTTTATTTAACTTTATCACATAAACATATATTTATACAAAATCTTGTTACGTATAATATTATTTCATATGACGTTTATTTTATCGAACATATTCTTATACATACATAATATAATATACAACGTGTCACAGATATAACGCACAACCTCAAACACATAGATTATTAAATCGTAATAATAATATAATCATTAAAATGTTACTTTTATGTACTTAATTATTTTAATATAACAAATTAGTTCTCCTTATTGTGCGCGGATAGTATGCCTGATGTATTATTGCCTTTATTGCATCAAAAACCTTATTGCCTTGAATTAAGATACATTTTCGTTTATTTTGACTGTTCAAAGAAAAGGATGACTATAATTTACGTAGTTTTAATTTTTTAGGACAAAAATACCTATAGAATAGAATAGAATAGAATATCGTTTATTTCTTAGTACATGGTATTACAGATATTACAAATATTATACAGTGTTTCACATATACTACCGTATCCGGTGTAGAAATATTTTACAATTAGAATATTAAAATAACATTAACTATATTAAAA
Source organism: Catocala nupta (assembly GCA_963675205.1). Lineage (NCBI taxonomy): Eukaryota > Metazoa > Arthropoda > Insecta > Lepidoptera > Erebidae > Catocala > Catocala nupta. The sequence goes on along the minus strand of OY776093.1, from coordinate 23,230,292 downwards.
TTTCAGAAATTGATTCTGTAGCCGATGCTGAACAAAGTTATTTCAGGAAGTTCGTTTAATATGTTACATATTGTATAAAATTTTAACTTCCGTATGTTTGTATCCGCAAAACTCGAAAAGTAGTCAATGGATTGACTTGAATGTTTTGCAGGACGTTGCTTCGTGTTTTTTTTATAGACAGGTTCCGTAAAGTATTCTTTTACAGTGGTAATCAGTTACTACATTATTGTTCATATTAAGAATAAATAAGTTAAATATTTAATAATTCAACTAAAAGTCACATTCAATAAAATAAATTATATATTTGTTGTATCTTATAAATATTAGAATTTATAAGGTACTGAGAGCAGAATGCGTGAATGCTAAATTTTAAATTTATATTATATTATTAAATAGTGTAATTGGCGCAAGTCGTTCTATTTGATGTAAATAAATAAATAAATTAGAGACTTTGTAATTATATCAAATGTTACGGGATAAATCCCCGCCCAGTCAAATATAATTTGGAATTTGTATGGTACACAAACGCTTTTTATATTATTAATAAAGCAGTGAAACGGGTATAAAAATTACGACGCTGATATTTTGACCTGATAAATGAATAAGTAACTGACATTCATTTGACGTAACTCGTTAAAACCGCAATGTACATCCTGGATACTTCAAACACGTGAACTGATTTCATTACCTTCTACTACTACTACGCAAACAATAGGCTGTTCGCACACAATTAGTGTGTTTGTGGAGGAACAGGGTGTGAAGTCCCTCCAACACAAAGGGAGGATCCTCCGACCAGGCTGGTTGATCGTGCCTGGCGGGCCGCGGCCCGACGGTTGATGTCGGGAGCTTGTATATATACTCAATCGCTGTGTAAACTTCACTTGTGCGATGCAGAATAGTATGATGTCATGTGAAGTGCGATTGTATCACCATCTGTTGAATGTAGGCTGAACTTCTTCGTCTGTGCGGAGTCGCCACATGTTTAGTCATCAAGTTCATCGAGTGGGACCAGGACAGCGCTATAAGTAAGCAACGTGCGAATGACATTCGTCTTTTCTCCTTTCTTAGTTCGAAGGTAAGGTTCGAAAAATTAAAAATGTAATTTTGTTTATAACAATGTATTACACTGTCCTACTGCTGGGCATGGGCCTCTTCTCAGTGTGAGAAAAGTTAGGTTAGGTTTTATATTCCACCACGCTGACCCAATGCGGTTTGAGAACATTTTGGAGAACTCTCAGACATGCAGGTTTCCTAACAATGTTTTCCTTTACCGTCAAAGCGAGCGAGTTCTCTATAATGTTCTCAAAGATAAGTAAATTTTGCCAACTTACCCTGGGCCAGTGTACTGCTATAAGAAATCTGCCGCAATGGCGCTCGTCCACAGACCATTACTTTTATCCTATTATACGGTTATGGGTAGGCTGAGACTTCCGATGTACTTTATCTCGTCTATGTAAAAGGTTGATGCCCTATGATTCTCTTAAGATATTATTAAGATTAAACTACTATATACGGATTTTATCGCGTTGTTTATATAGCACTGTATTACAAAATTTTGAAAATATTACTCTACTACTACTATTGATTTTATTTTACTAATTTATAAGCTAATAAAATTATTTAAACTATTAAATCTATTTATTTTTGGTTTACACTTTCCCCGACGTTTCGGTTGCTTTCCACCAGCCATGGTCACGGGGAGACTAAGATGGTAGTTGTCTCAATGTTCCAGTGTAGTTATTTCAAAGTACCCGAACATAATTTAATTATTGGTGTTTCTATTTACGCAGAATGAAAGTATCATGCTACAGCCACAGCTAGACTTCATGATACTTTGAGCTTATTCTGCGTAAACAGTAAACCAAAAATAAATAGATTTAATAGTTTAAATAATTTTATTAGCTTATAAATTAGTAAAATAAAATCAATAGTAGTAGTAGTGTAATATTTTCAAAATTTTGTAATACAGTGCTAAATAAACAACGCGATAAAATCCGTATATAGTAGTTTATTTTAAAGGAATAACATTCGCGTAAATAGAAGACAATATTATATTATTAAGATATTTGTGTTTCATTTTTGTTTTAAGACGTAATCTAGGATGCTTCTGGTATGAGTGCGTTCAAGACGGTAGTACCATGGATTGGATTTTGACTTATAACTTATCAATCTCAAGTCAAATGCCTTATCCATTGTGCTACCGCCGCTTCTGACATACATACATACTTCTTCGACTACAAGGATGGTGTATTGCTTTAAGTGGCCGCCTCGCCACAGCCGCCGCGCCGAGTGCCGTGGGTTCCATCCCCACACAGAACAAAAACTTGTCTAATCCACAAATATCTGTTCCAAGTCTGGGTGTTCTTTGTGTCCGTTATTTGAATGTTTGTAAAGTCTACCGCAATACAGGCACGATTGCATTGTTAATGTTTAAAACAATTGCATTGCGCCAGCTGCATTTTAGGTTCCACTTAATAGGGTAAGAGCCTTATGCCATCTACTAGACACATTTCCAAATTCCGTACGGCTACAGAGAATTTTCTTAAGAAAACTCGAATAGCACTTTGTGCAACCCGGCCATCAAACCTGGGACTTTGCAATCACATGTAAAGCTATGCTGCCTAATCGTCAATTTCTCTTACCGAATGTATTTTATTCTACTTGTGTGGCGATCAACCAACCTTAAGGTAGATCAACTTACTATGAATCACCTCAAAATAGTATTTGAAATAATAATAATATCTCACGTTCAAATAGCTACTAAACGTGTTCACGTCTTAGAATTTTTGTAAGTGAATGGTTTTCATTAGTATAATAGTGTGGTCCTAAAATAGAAACTTATACTGAATATTTGTCTACCGTCGCAGACTAGTAATTTATTCAACGTTGAACCAACTGAAGCACTTTTCATAATATCATTATAACTGAGAGACCATGTAAACAAAAATATAAGCACAGAGTCAGATTTTTAGCTAAGAATGAACATTAAAAACCCGATACTGAAAACGTAAACATTACACTAAAAATAAAGGAACCAGTTTTAGAAGGAACTTCTGCCCTCCCTTGTCTAGTGTTCTTGGAGTATGGTGTGAAGAATAAAGAAGATACCCACGGCTCAACTTAAAATGAACTGGACGTCACGTTTACGTAGTAAAATTGCGAGGAGAGGCTTTGTTTACGCCGTTTAAAATATTCGTTTACTTTTTTAATTAATGTATTATATTAAATTTGAATGGTATACTTCATAGAAATAAACAAACAAGAGCACTCTACCCGTTTTACACTCTACCAGTATGAATATTGTTTTGCTTTATTATTACACAGGCCGTTTGGTCTGATGGCTTATGGTGGCTTATGGAGGGCGTAATACGTACAATTTTCGATTCCTGGATTCCAGTCCAATAATACTTTCTCCAGAAAGTATTATTGGGTTTTAAGTATTATTTGGTGGTTAGGTAATTTATAGCAGAAAAGGATAATATTCCCAATATACCTATCACAACAAGCTTATTTCTTAGGTCTCAAAACTTAAAAAGTAAATTATGGATTTTTATCACTTTTATATACTGCTTAGTAAATAGACAAGCGTGAATATATTTAAATATAATTTTTTTAGATATAATTTGGGGTACCTTCAGCGTTTATTGATAATCTTATCTAAAACGTAAATTGCGTTAAAAGCAACTATGATAGTAGGAAGGCTATATGTATGTAATAATATATCTAATATATTATCGCTAACTTGCATATTGTAAGCAATTGTTGAGTAGGATACGTTTTGTACGATTAAATCAAGTTATAATTTGCTCGCAGTAGGTATATTAGAGTAATATACCTCTGCCTAATTTTGAGGACAAATCTATAGATCTATACTAGGTAAATTATGTATATCACCTCTGTTATAATAATATTAATAAAGAATAAGCGAAAGAGTGCGAATTTTATAAGATTGTGTGTACGTGGAGATTAATCGCTGGAACCACACGCCCTTTTAAAAACGATCACTATTTCAAAGGTAAAGTAAACTATATTCTTAAAAATGGTTCGTAATGGGTTTATACAGAAAAATACAGTAGGAGAGTGGGAACGTCTTTCAGACATAAAGGGCTTATTGTAATAATAATATTTAAAGGTACATTATTCAGATTAGATAGACAATGTTATGTTTAGTCTGGGCAACGTCGGGCCAGTAGTCTTATATAAAAAACAATATGCATTAAGCATCAATTGAAACAGTACCTACGTTCAGATCATTATACGTAACACATATAAGTAATCAAATTCAGTAAAAAGGACACGGAACGAGCGTAACAGTTGGTTATATATACGTGTAGCGTCTCATCGGATTATGTAAATAGAAGTCTATAAGCGGAGGGTTGTTCCATGCCCGTTGTTTCGGAAAACCACCCCCTCCTACATAGGCCACCCTCGACCGATCCAGTGTACTGGAAGTTGGACCGTCCGTTTATTTTATGTGTATACTTAGAATGTCACGGTTTGTGTTAAAACAGTGGAAGGACATTGAGTGAAGGTTTTTTATGACGCAAGCTAAAATTTGGACTGTTTTCGAGTAAATCCTATATCCTAGTTGTCTACAAAGTAATTTATACAACAAGTACGAATATATTTGTTGATATTCGCCCAGTAGTCGAAAATCATGTATTATCATAATTGAATATTTGTGGAAAACATACATGAATTTACATTTTTGCTATACTAAAAACTCATGGTGCCAATTTTTATTGATAACTCTAAAGCTTGTTTATATATTAGTATATATTTTGTCTTTGCTAATAACATCTCTGTTAGGATTAGTAGCCGTGACCGAAATTTGCCTTCTAAATGTCTCACCTATGATAATTATCAACAGGCGTGAGTCTAACTATGCACATGTAGAACTTAGAATTAACTTCTACATGTGCAGTTAGAATTAACTTTCGCATGTGCATAGGTAGACTCACTAACACTAGTTAATATAGAAGTCAGTTCAGGACGAAGAACTCGCATGAGAAACAGCAGGACAACTCATGACCAATACTTTAGTTAACAATCAATTACAGCATATAATTGAACACTTTGGACCAATAATAACAGTCACAAACAGCAACTTTTATTCACAAGTTATTAAATTTAAATAAATATAATTAGTACGAGATATTTGGGCATATATTACGTGTACCGATAAAATTCGACAACCAGTAGGGGGCCGGTACTGTACCTCCTTAACACAGGCTGCTCAGTAGCCTACCTAGGAGAACAATACTCTACCCACTATTATTGTAGTTAATGTATATTGTCACCATGTATAGCAATAAGACTGTGTATACACAGATGACACACGATGACAGTTATACAACTTAGTTACACAACTTAGTTATACCACACAGAGCAGCGATAGCTCAGTGGGGAGACCAACAGACTGCAATGCAGAGGGTCTCGGGTTCGAACCCACGTCGCGCACCTCTGACTTTCGGAAGTTACATGACTTTTCGAAATTATGTGCGTATTGATTGACAATTATCGCCTGCTCCGTGCCTCGGAGAGCACGTTAAGCCGTCGGTCCCGACTGCCATGAACATCTATGGCAGTCGTTATTGGGGAAGTCGACACAAAAGATCCCACTGGGTCGAAGTGTCGCCGGTCTATACTGACTGGCCCCCACACAAGATAAGATAGTTATACCACTATAATGTAATTTCATTCTTAAATAAATTATTATAAATATTTTGTATTCTCATACTGAGAAGAGACTCAGCAGTAAGACAGTTTATAAACAGGGCAGGATTATGTAACTGGTAAAAAAGCCTGTGTGAGAGCAGTTCCTCATCCCAAGCTTTTTTGTCTTCTATTTTCGTACGTTACGTTTTCAGGCTTGTACTTTGTATCTAGTCAGTATACACTTCTGTGCGATAAAGTACTGATTTGGTATTCAGACCCGCAATCGCAGCTGACCCAAATTTATCCAACCACAAAGGTAATTATAGTTAGTGCTATGTTTGCGGCGAGTATTAATACTGATTCTGAGGCTCAAACATAGGTGTACATAGAGTCTCACGCCTTTAAACCTGAGAGGGTAGGAAGAAACAGATATATTATAATAAAATTTTCCAGACTTTGTTTTAGGTTCCACATAATAGGTAAACTCTATTGTCGTCTACAGTACTGGGCTCAGTCATAAACTGAGTGCTGGTTCAGAGAATTGGAGAAAATATTGTTGCTGCTACGCAGAGGTCTCGAGTTTGACCTGTGATTTCCCGAAGAAAATTTTCGCCCGCTTTAGTGTTTCTGTCTAGTGGGCAACCATTGGACTACCACGCAGAGGTCTCGAGTTCGAACCCAAGGCGCGCATCTCTGACTTTTCGAAGTTATATGCGTATTAAATAGTTAATTATCGCTTGCTATAACGGTGAAGGAAAACATCGTGAGGAAACTTGCATGTCTGAGAGTTCTCCATAATGTTCTTGAAGATATGTGAGGTCTGCCAACCCGCACTAAGCCAGCGTGGTCGACTATAGCCTAACCCTTCTCACACTGAGAAGAGGCCCGTGCCCAGCAGTAGGACAGTTTAATATAGGGCTGATATTATTATTATTATATATTATTTAACAGTGAAGAAAAAAGGGTGGGTCACCTTGGTGGGACTGTGGCCTAACCCTTCTCGCACAAGAGCTAGACAGAGTAAGAGAAACAGCTGCCCCTTCGATGGGACAACTGCTTCAAATTGTTAAGAATAGGCTCTGTCTACAACAGAGGAGTCAGAAAAAAAAAGATCCTTCTCGCACTACGACTATATACGTGAAATCAACGTGAAGGTATATACATGCACACACAAACATGCATGTACGCACAAAACCTCCACATACATACAAACTAATAGATTTACGTACTTCCACATTCACACACACACACATACACACACACATATATACACATATACACACACATACACACGCACACACCCGCGCACACACACACACGCACACACACACACACACACACACACACACACACACACACACACACACACACACATACACACACACACAATAAATTTACACGCCCAATCATCCTCATTTATGTCAACCTTCTGTATTTTTATTTTATTTTCTTTTAATTATCTCTTATTTCCATTTTGTTTTGTATTGTTATTTTTGTAAACTTACTGAATGGTTAATAGCACTAGCCAGGGGTGGAGGGTTGGTGACCTGAGACACAGGATACTCCTAGTTCAGGGGCCAACCCGCCATAATAAAACATAGCTACAACATAAAACCAATACCGTGTATATCTCAAGTTTTTAAGACTGTATGTATTATGGTGAGAAAATAAAAGTTATTATTATATTATTATTATTATTATTACTACGACTGTTTGGTCTATAGTCGTCAGCATTAGTCACAGGCCTCGTTCCCAGGTAAGATATTATATTGGGAATTAGCATTTAGTTAATAGGTACGTACGACGTTATTAGAGGAGACTATTTTGTTTGCTTATATTTTGCGTTATTCTTTTAGTCTAAGCCATACGCTTAGTAGAACAACAAGTTTGAGTGTCGAATAAGCCTTCAAGTGCGATACTGCTTAATTAATTTTGCCCTCAAACATGTCGTTGCAATAAGCGCAGTGCCGGCAAATACATATAGCTAAAATTGTCTAAAGTTCATTCTATGAAGACCCCGCATATGACGTCATATCATATTCGTCCATAACCATTAAGAAGGCATTACCAGTCCATTAGTAGATTCTCTATAAAAATTGGAATTAAATTGTAGGCTTGATAAAAGTAAATTTATTAGAAATCCACTTTTTTTGTTTAAGCTAATGGCTCTTGTGTACGATGCGGGTAAAATGCGCAAGTTCAGGAACTTGCGTGGTTCATATAAAGCGTAATAACGACAGACGCAAGCTACTCGCATAAGTAACACGCTTGTAGCCTGTGCAAGTAGCTTGCGTTGTACACAAGCACTACTGTAGTGACGTTTTTAAAGTAGAGTCAGCCTAATTGAGCTTTAAAATCGCTTTATAATAGTAATAATAATATCAGCCCTGCTTATAAACAACAGCTGCTGGGCATAGGCATTTCATTAATATGAGAAAAGTTAGGCCATAGTCCACCACGATGGCCCGAAGCGAGATTATTTTACATGTCTTCCAGAAAATTATGGAAAAGCGTCTGAAATGTAGGCCTAAAACGCCTTTGTATAAGCCTTGAGAAATGTACAGGCGTGAATCTAGAGAATTATAAATAATCTCTTCCAAGAAAAGGTTTGAAGAAACGTTGCGATATTATTGTAAGAATTATAAGTAAAATATGTTTTACAAATAATCTTTTAACGAAATTCTTGTACTTGGACTTCAATTATAAAGAAATGTTCGCCAATGAAACTCGATGTTAAAGGTTAAAAAGCTACTTTTGAATGAAACCCACACATTTAATGTGTACCTATTATTATTTTAATTTAACTCGATTTCAACCACGACTGTATACGAGGGAAATTATTTAATATAATAAACATTGTGCTCAGAAATAGTGTACGTAGCTTTCAGATTAGTGAAAGATATTTCTGTACCTTAGAAAAACAATGAAAAATTTTTATAATTTGAATTGGAATATAATTTGATTTCGACTATTTAATGAGTAGCGATAGCTCAGTGGGGAGACCAACAGACTGCAATGCAGAGGGTCTCGGGTTCGAACCCACGTCGCGCACCTCTGACATTCGGAAGTTATATGACTTTTCGAAATTATGTGCGTATTGATTGACAATTATCGCCTGCTCCGTGCCTCGGAGAGCACGTTAAGCCGTCGGTCCCGACTGCCATGAACATCTATGGCAGTCGTTATTGGGGAAGTCGACACAAAAGATCCCACTGGGTTGAAGTGTCGCCGGTCTGTACTGACTGGCCCCCACACAAGATAAGATAAGATAAGATAATATTAGCTCGCGGTTTTGCTCGCGTTAATGTTAATTTATGCGATAGGCTAGTGGGAAACCCTTGGACTGCCACGCAGAGGTCTCGAGTTCGATACCAAGGCGCGCATCTCTGACTTTTCGAAGTTATGTACCTATTAAATTAATAGTGTAACACACCTACTGATTTAACCTTCTTTATACGTTAAAGTGTTACGAGTTCGCTGTGTATCCACTAGATGGCGCTGTACTGACGACGTCTAGTTTTAGAAGTCGGTGTTAAGATTCTCCACGAGCTAATGACCTTCGTAGGATTTATTATTTTATAGGTATTCAATCTGGAATGCATTCGGGGTCGACGTCCTACTTGGAATCGATACTTGAGACTTCCCAGACATCTATTCAACCCTGTCGTCCTTCTGGAGAAAAAGGGTATAGTGTATCTGTGTAATAGGCTAGTCATATTTTATGATATATCGATATTGCGCCAAGTCTACCTTTTAGTTATTTTCCCTCCTAGATATTTCATCGTTGCAACGAAACACCGTTACCATAGTTAAGTATCGCTTGCACTAACGGTGAAGGAAAACATCGTGACGAAGCCTGCATATCTAAGAGTTCTCAATAATGTTCTCGTAGATAATTATTCACTATAGATCAGATCGATCCTGAAATAGGATAGGGATGTAGTGTCTTGAAGTTAAGTTAAGCAGGGCTTATTAAAAGATAGAACAACAATTAACACTTTTAATTGACTATTAAACTAGTTAAACAGACATAAGAATCTCAGGGCGTGTTCCGCGTAAAAGGACTTGCTCCGTGGTTCTTCTGAGGCAAGAACACTTAGCTGATAAAGTTGAAGCCAGCCGGCAGAGAGCTTGATCCAGGACGCGATCGGCTTATACATATATCCGCTACCGCTGGGCAGGAGGGGCAGAGGGGCGCCACCCACTACTCCGACTCGCACGCAGCCGTCATGGAGCGAGCGGTTCGCGTGACACGGTGTCATTTAAATTTTCTGTGTATCGTATCTAGTAAACGATAACATAGGTACTAGTTTCTCATTTCTCTGCAATATTCTGTATACTTCTAAAGAATTTAATTGAAAATACTAAACCGTAAAGCATTAATTAGTTTATTTAATAATAATTATGGTCAAATCCTGACATAAGTCATGTCAGGATTTGACCATAATTATTAGCTATTAGCTTACTGCATAGGTAGTCAACTCTTCATCAACTACTCACGTTATTACACTTCTATCGAGGTAGTTTTTATTCTTAATATACGTTTTAATGTATTAAAGGTTGTTCTCATGTGCTACTTTACAAACATTTTAATAATGTACCGAGATTGCACCAAACATCAGGATTGGCATTAAGAAAAGAAATAATAATGTAATTCTTAATGACACAATCTTCTTGTTATACGATCTGACAGGTATTAATAATATAAATCTTACTGATACTTACAATACTTTCGCAAATATACCATTAATATCTTATAACTTATCAATCCATCTACAAAAATATACGTCACTTAATGTAGGTTACTATCCTCATTTCGTATTCATGGGCAACTGAAAAAGCCTTATTATTACAATGATGTATCGCTTTAATACGGCACATCCATATCTAAGTAGTTTTCTTTATAAACGAACCTTTTATTTGGAAGATCGATAACAAAGCCTTGGGCCAAATACAGCCCGAGATAAGCGAAACAATAAATTGTTTTCTTGAAAATTATACATACAATACTTATGACTGTATTCCCCCAAAGGGCTATTATATATATAAATGCCTATGCAGATTATGTATTACATTCATACAAAGACATCAGAGACATTGGGCCGTTCTCCATTCTATGTTATAGAGAGTGTGGCTATTGTCGTCTATCACACATCTCTGAAGATAGGCAGTTCCCTACAGCACGGAGTCTAGATAGCGAAGTTTATCCCTGAAATCGGAAGCGTACTTGGGCTACAGTTACCGTTTACAATCAGGAAGACCATAAAATTACCACCACCATAATGATCACCTTGATTGTATAAAATATCACTTTCCCACGTTTACTTAGTATCTAAAACCAAATATTTAGTAATCCGAATGCCGATAGTTTGATATCTGACAATCGCGCAGCAAAACATGGTTGTAGCATCTACTCCTCTGGTATAATGAAATCTTAAACCAAATCTTTAGGGAGCAGTTGTTATTACTTTTGCTGAATGAAGATCAGGTTTCCTAGGATCCACCCGTCGAGTTGTCAGTTGTATAAATAAGGATTTATACCAGCGTATTAGCGTCTCTCTGGAGTCTCTACAAACCCTAATCAGAGCAAAAGAGATACGTTAGTGGACTGACGGTGATCTTCTGTATTTCCTTAGTCAGGCTGTTCCAGATTGAAACAACTTGGGTACACAACTGAGCGCTCTACCTAATATTCATAGCAAATAAGACGCTTATAAAACGTTAAGTACGCTATGTCTGTTTGTCGTTAATATAATGTATTGAAAGTTATTTGCAAGTTACTGAGGCACTTTTATATCGAATTCAATTTCAAACGGTTACGCTGTAAAATCTTGTAGACATTACCAATAAACTTCGCATTTAGGTTTAAGTATGAAATAAAAATATTACAGACGAAATACGTCGTTATTTCTTAAAAGAAAATATTTCTAAGAAACGCGTGCTGTTTGTAAGAAATATTTTTAATCAAATTTCGGTTTGTGAATGTCACAAGTAAACGTGGGCAATAAATTGAATTATAGCTAGACCAGAAAATGAAAGATATAAACTTGGTTTCTTTTTATATGATATCATTTTGAGATTGAAAATTGATTCCATTAATTTCATGCAATGTGTCCAGATTTTTTTGGTATTTCCATTTTAGGCTTGCAAATTTCAATTGAATGAAATAGGTAAGCAATTAAACCATAATGTTTTCAATTGTTACGAAAATTTGATGTGATACTTTATTTTCGCAATATCGCAATAATAGGTTTAGGGTTCTGTAAAGGTCAAGCAATAGAGTCCAGTACCGTAACTGTAAAATCGAAGTAGATGATAAAAGGATTCAGGATCAATAGTAGTTATCAATCATCATATTTATAAACCATATAAAGAATTCTGGGCCTAATTTTATTTTGTCACATAACATCTGGTTACTCCCAAAATCGGATGTAAGTGTATAACATTCATATTGCCCTACGTATGTGCCTTTTTCTGTTACCATGATCGGCTTGCTAAACTAGGTGCTATTAATGAGAATTTCTAGATTAATAAATCACTCAACGCTCATCCCATCGGAATCTCATGACTGAAGTTACAAAAGCACCTGCACTAACTTATAAATATTAATGTTGTTACTGTATTTTGAATCGTTTTATATCTATAACCTCTATTAAGATATTATATATAAAGATATAAGTTTTTACTTTTATGAAAGTTCCAGGCCTACTTTAATATAAGAAAGTGCTCACTGAATACCTTGAAGTCCTTGAATACCTTTTGTATTTTAGAAATGGTACTACAACAGACCAGATTTTTTTGTAATTTCAACATATTTCGAAATTCCTAAAATACCTTGTCTGTGTTTACAGATTTGTATCTAATTATAAATGCTTTGCCGATCAAATACACATTTTAGTTGCGGTTTTCTGTAGAGTTAAGGTTCTATACCGAAGAAAATTCAGCACAAGATAATTTCAAAGGAAAGTGCCAACAACGGCCGAAAGGTTTTGAATTTCTGAATATCCATAATCATAATATGCATATATTATGTTGTTATAAAAGCCTGATCAATTATACTGTTTCTGAATTCATAGAAACGCGCCAGCTTAATCTTTTAAAGCATACTTTATATGCAAACCAATTTCAATTTTAAAACGAATATTTCGCATAATTCGCTGATATTCATTTCTGAAATATGGCGTCAACGTTTATTACTTTTAAATCTCTTTATTTTGAGATAGTTATACATACCTGTGTATCAATTAGTCCAAGAAGACCTTGTAGGCACCATGCGACTTCTACGTCTTTTAGAACTACGTAGGTATTGAAAAGTTGCATTGCGTTATTGTAAGCGAATAAATCTATTGATACGACAGCAATATAGTTCCTTATTTGAAAATCAATCTATTTGACATCGTCGCATTATATTTGAATAACGTACAAACATTCGGATGTAATTGTTAACAGCGCAATGCTTACTTTTTCCGCCAAGGATTCAGTGCCCACCCTTATCTAGTTATTAGCGATTAATATTTGTATGTTTCATTTATTTGAATCCTAATATAAATATCAAAATAATAATAAAAAGACCACATTTCATCATTTATGGCGTTTGGAAAACGTGCTGCTAGAATTTCTTATCAGAGAAAAATCAATAATGATTTTCCCAACGCGAAAAGCGCACGCGGCCTGCGCCATGACGGCAGCTTTTTTACGTGAAATGTATGATTACCAAATCTAGGCTTTAGGACTATACTAATAGAAATAGCTTTCATCAATCGCCAAAGCCTAAATACGGCTAGAAAAAGGCTAAAAGACGTTACTGTATAATATTGTGAGAAAAGCCCAAAAAGTACATACCTAAACCAGAAAGCTCTAATAAAAAAACATTACATCTAATATTATCTTACATTAACTTAACTAGAGAGATTTAAAAAGTTCAAAGAACGAATATTTTAAACAATAGCATAAATAACAGCACTTACGGGGTGTGTCACATTCCGTCACACTCCATCCATTTAAAATACTATATAAGGCGACCGTACAAGATAATAAAATTATAATTTCACCCCGGCTTTTAGTAACCCACTTGTGAAATTATTCAAGTTGGTCTTTGGGGCTTATGAGAGGCCCTAACTCGTTACATTTTGATATGAGTTTCTGATTTTATGCTATAAATAATTAATTACTATCAAATGAAGTGAGGTTGAGCTCGGGACATTTTGGACTTTTGCACAAAAAGGGGCAGTTGACAGTCTATTTTAAACTGGACAAGTGCGAGTAGGTAGGCTTTACACATGTTTTAGAATATTATGCAAATATCCAGGATTTATGCTTGCACTCTATATGATAGGACGTGTGAAGCTCCAAATAATATTAAATCTATCATTTATGTGATTCACAGATGCTGTACTGAGTCTTGGTACTCTTTCTGTTCGATTCAACATCTATAATGTCCCTTCAATACAATACTCATCAACAAGAGCGTAATTATATAAATACTAGCTTTTTCCACAGTTTTGTTCTGAAACAGTACTTTTTTCTATGTAGATGGAAAGTACTTTATGTCCTTTTCTGTACCTCTGGCAACGTGCATGCAAAATTTCATCATAAGCGTTCAAGTAATCAAAGTGTTGAAGCGTAGCAATCAAATAAATTCTAATTTGCATTTATAATATTAGTTAGGAAGACCTTATTAAATGTAGGCGTAAAATTGCAACAAATACTCTTAGCAAAGAAAATATTGTAATGATCTCATATTTATTTATGATGGTGTATTTTGATGGTAGACATGTGACATCGTGTTGCTCATAAATATGGCAGACGTGACATGGGTTAATTTGGTTTTCTGTGTGAGTGACGTCGTTGTAGCCTACATGTCGCGTTTTGATCTTTCCATGTAATATAAAAGTCTCGGCTAAGTAAATCGTGTTAAATTGAGTAAACATTGCATATAAATACATACCTCTCCCCGAACCATTCTCGTATTCAAAACTGTTCAAAATAGAGTTCTGATCAATTACAGTGTTATAAATATCAACAATAGTATGTTTCTTTATTATTTAAATTGGATTTTAGTTCATATTTAATCTTTATTACATTTGATAGTAAGTCAGTTTTGAAGTTATTGCTATGTGAATTTATTCTCAGGTCTCAGTTCTCTCTCACTCTTCTCCTAAATCATAATCTAAGGAAAAAATCATCAGCCAGGCTTGTTAAAATCAACTTTCTGCAAATTGATTTTAAGCAATACTGAGTTAGTGCGTTGCGTCATCAGTAGTGATTGCAAAACGCATTTTGCTACCTTACTTCGTAGTTTAAAATATTTTTTTCCTTTTGTTCATTTTAAAAAGGTTGACATATTTGACAGAGGCGTGGCTGTAGAACTTAAATCATTGTGCCATATAATATGAAAAAAAAAATTAAGTGTTCATAATTATTTATTTTACACATGTTATATCCGTAAGTAGCAAAAAAAATAAAGAAGGATCATTGCAAATGGAATATGCACTTAAAAAGCGATTTGTTACTTTTGTAGCATATAGTTCGCTATGTGGAATGTTCGATTTTGCTTAGCTGTTTTACAGAATAAATTATGCATAAGTTGCAACATTTTACAAGCGTTTGTAAAATTCTGTAATGCTGGAAAAATTGCAATGAAATTTGAACTAAAACTGGCAAATAGTTCACATAGTAGTAGTGTACTGTAGTGTGTGGTTTTGTTATTTGTCTGCCACTTTGGTCTATAGGTATAACTACATATACCTTTGGTATTTACACTTTATATAAAATTAAACTCAGTTTCTTACTATATGGCGAATAGTAAAAAACTCAGTTTAATTTCCAGCTCAAGTACAAATGCTGGGTGTTCCTATTAGGAACTGCGTAGAACAACACGGACAGAGATAATATGGTAAGCCCTCGTCTTTTATAATCTCTCATCATAATTATGGTTAAATTTATCTAGCGAAATATACGTTTCCACCCACATTCTTGATCCACTCCTACACTGCTTGAAACCCGACAATAGATATTTTATATGGTATGATACTTTATTCTTTTATGTATCCTAGACGAAAATTCAAATAAAAAGAGTATTTAAGGGATATAATTAGCTTTTCATAAAGTTATTACTAGTTTTCCATTGAGATAGCAACATAATTTTTAGAGCTTTCGACGGAGTCTGTGGCATCACTATTGTCAATAATGTACTTCTCTATGCTCCTACTTTAATAAGCATTTCAATGATTTAATTAAGCGATTTACATATCCTGCTTAGCAATATATAAAAAAAACTTTGATACTGCGTTCGGTTTTAACGTTTCGTGTAAGTAGTATTATCAAACCAATTCATAAAAGAATATGATGGTATTGTACCTAAAGCTTACAGTAAAACAGTCGAATTGCTCTTTGTAATGATACCATTATAATATTTTCCTTATTGAAGCAAGTGAGCATTTATTTCTATTTGTTAGTGCAACAATAAAATTGAACGTTCACGTTTATTACCTTGCTCTATTTACTATTGAATGGGCAAATATCCAAATTCTTCGGAACGTAACCCGACGCAGAAACATAATCCACAATTGATGGTCTAATAACGGACTATGTCAATGTTATTCTATTAATATCTACAGCCTTAAATTAGTATTTTAGTCCATGGTGGTAGCAACTGATAAATACCTGGGGCATCTGATGGTAAGCAGTTACCATTGGCAATGAAACTTTTAATATCAGCCACGCGTTGTCGATGCTACATACAGTAAAGGAGGTTGTTGTTAACACACAATACGCAACGTGTGTTGTTTATGGCTTACTTTATCGACAAACTGACTGCGCGGATGGCGTAGTGATTTAAGTGGTCGTCTCCCCACTGCTACTACGCTGCATATTGTGGGTTCGAATCCCACACGGGACAAAACTTTGTGTGATCCATAAATAGTTGTTCCGAGTCTGGGCGTTCTTTGTGCCTATTGTTTGAATGTTTGTCAAGTCCCCTGCGATACAGGATTCATGTATAGAGAAGGAGCTGTCTTATAAAAAAATCTCCTGTTGCAAAACAAACTCAATCAAATAAAGTACTGCATAATTTAGGATCATACTCATTAGGAATGAAATTATGTTTTGTTCATAGTTTGACTGCGATCTTTTATAGTATAAAGGTACTGTCACAGCCAGGCTATTCCATCTTTAACGAATTCACAAACAAAAAACCTCATAGAGTTCCACCGTTTTTATCAAGGATGTCTTGATTTTACTCCCTCTGTCAATACCCAATGGCCACACATATACATCAATTATGCAGCCTTATTTGTGTTATAATTTTAAAGATTCAAATTAAAGAAATCAATATCAACCCGATACCCGATAGTTGAAATTAATTTAAATAAGTGTTTTGGATAGGTAGGCAGCATCGCTGCCATATATATCGCTATAGTAGCAGCAGCTACTAGCGTGTTCTGGGTCGTGAACGATGCAAATCACAACTATAATTAAGAAAATCGAATATCTATTTGTACGCTTGACCTAGAAATCCGTCTGCAGAGCGATCACAACTGAATATCAAACGATATTCCTAAATATGTTTGCCTATTGTATAAATTTTGCTCACATTAGTAATAAACGAAAGTTTATAAGCAGACTTCCTAAAATAGTCAAATCGTAAACTACTGATATTGATGGACCGTATTCTATCTTGTGAATATAAGTCTTTTTTAATGAAAGTGCTACACCTGTTCTATGAAAAATTACTGTATCACGTGAGATTTTATTGACATTTTTGTTTTATTCAATCAGACACGAAAGAACTATTCGTAGATCACATAAAATGACCACAATCTTCTGTACACTGGTTGTGGTGAGGCGTCCGCTTAAAGTTTTCTCCAATTATACGTATTCTATAAAGTATTTCTTGAACTTGGAGATCAGACTAGTTTAAGGTCCCTTATGACTAATTGAAAGAGGTAAAATAACCTTATTCACTTAACGCATAAACACTTCTGTATAGTTGTAAGGAGCTCGCTCAGTCCTACTTCTGTAACTTTTTTCTAAGTAAGTTGGAATATCATGTCGCAATGGATGCACGTGTTATAATTTCAATCACCGCCTGTAATGCTAGTAAAATACCGGTTTCAAACTTTTAACAAAATTAGTCATCATGACTGGCATATATAGACTAATTCTCATATGTTTATAACTTTATACTTTATAAATGGTATATACTTACAAATTATAATTATTAAATAACAAATTGGAATTAATTTAATGTATTATAAAGTAACCTATATTTCTGGCGAACAATAAAGAACACTTACTGTTGCTTCCACCCACGTCTTCCCCGGGAGGCATGCCGAAAATAATAATGTAAAATATGAAACGTTACAACCTTTGTTTCTTTGCGCCCCTCCGGTACCTGCGTTTGAACGAATATAATTATATCTTACTCCTTTTCTACGTAAAGTAAAAGTAGTAGCAAACACTTTTGCATATTCATGATTAGATCTAGAAGCTATACTTTCAATTAGCATATATCTATAATGGTCGTATTTGTAAATTAGACATATTTGTAAAAACATATTTTGATCTACTACTTATATGAGACTGAAGCCAAAAGTTTTATAAAATTTGTGTTACGTCACACGAATATGCTTTTTAGTTTGGTAATTTGGAGTACTAAAATATCTAAACTACGTTCCATCTCATAGTTTGGTTTCTGCGAGTATCATTACCTGCAGTTAATTAGCTATTAATATAGCATATAGTAGTCCTTCAGACTTTTAACTTAAGACTTTTTATAGGCTAATTAATTAATATACATCTTGTGAAAGCTTAAATGAAGTAAACAAGTGTACGGTATATATTACTTAAATTAAAATCAAATTATCATTTACAAGTCGGATTGCTTCTGAAGTCTTATATAAGTTTCTATGAATATGATAACAGTTTCCATAAGAACATTTCCATGTTATTTCTCTCCAATTATTATCGTCAGCGAAATAACATATACGGGTTATTGGTTATAATAAAGAAGGAAATATATTAGCAATATAACTCGTTATCATTTTATTGTATTTCCAGAATATCGTCAAGGTTGTTCACAGATGAATATTCGGACATCCCCTATATTGCTCTGATGGTCGTAAAGATAGCTTCATTGCTGTCGATGAAAATTATATGTATGATATTATTTTGTATGAAGTGTTTTTGGTGAAAATAAGCGACTCACCGAAGGGTGACGCAGGCATATCTTAGCTGATAAAATGGGAGCGAAGTCGCGGGAATAAGCTATTGGATGATATATGCTATGATAATAAATAGTATTGAATTTTGACTTGATATAGACTTATTTTACATGAAAGGTTTGTTTCCACGTTATACTAGGCTATTGCCTATACAAACCTTTCATGTAACATTATATATAAATATACTCAGCATTAAAATTTCTTAGTAAAAGATGCAATATTGCTTCGCTACTATTTCTCGGGGCAGAGCCTGTCGTTGTCAATTATTTTCCGCCGGTACGAATGATCCGGTTCGAACAACATACTAACAACCACTACAGGAAATTGGCGTAAGAGTAGACACACTGTTAGGTACTACGTTTCACCTAGTGACTAAGAGTTTCGGAGGCCGACATCTATGTGAAACGATTAATAAATTACTTCTTAAAAAATCCTTTATATTATAGCACACCATGGTATTAATAAGTCTGTACGCAAGTACTTATGAATTCTATTTAGAACGTAAAGGACGAAGGAATGACACCATATCCCTGGGCCCAGGTATTATTATAATCAAAGCCATTTTTGAAAGAGAATAAAATACTAAGTCGTCACTAAAATTTTAGTGATA
Source organism: Catocala nupta (assembly GCA_963675205.1). Lineage (NCBI taxonomy): Eukaryota > Metazoa > Arthropoda > Insecta > Lepidoptera > Erebidae > Catocala > Catocala nupta. Next base: position 23,210,801 of record OY776093.1, on the reverse strand, counting down.
TTTAGCTTTACAAGAATGAAGTTATATAAAATATAGTAAAAGTGAAGTTATGTGTCATTTATCCGTTTTCTTGATGTTATGTGTAGAATAGTTTTGACGAATTAAGTGTTTTTATGGTTTTTTTGTATGGGGTGCAAAATATGCGCCTCTATTTGTAACGGGCAGATCTTTTAGGACGTCTGGTATGCTCTCAACAATCACCAAGTCGACAAACAATCTCTACACATACCTACCTACTTAATAGGTCTTTAGAGCCTGTTAGGAGTAAGACTTGATACAATCGTGAACGTGGCGATATAATATTTTGTCATTGGGATGCTATTCGAAGTAACTTCAGAAGGAAATAAAAGTTTAGTGCATGTTAACTATGTACCTACCTACTGATGCAGAGATCAGATATTTGATGATGCATAGTACCTTTAATTTCTTTTCTCTAGAATCGGCAAGGCACAAGTACTTCTGGCAAGCAACCATAGGCTATGGTAACCATTTACCATCAGACATATGGCTATAATATGCTTGTTTGTCAACCTGGTAGTATAAAAATATGCATATATACAAGCTATCAGGACAGAGCCATCGAAGCAATATATTTTATAATACTATCATATCCAATTCTTTGTCACAAATTTTCATCGTTAACATCATTGGATTTACTGTATAGACTATTATGAAACTTATATTTTCTGTGCAACAACAAAAGAGTATGTGACACAATTGGAAAATAGCGTCATATAATGGATACGGCTGGTCATACGAAAGCATTTCAGCAATTTATCAACGTCACAGTGTTATGACAGTACACCACAAATTGATTATCTTGGTTCTCTATTATAAAACAACACTTTTTAGCAAATTCTAGACGAAAATCCTCTCTATTTTCTGGTGGAAAAGATTCAGATTTGAGCGTATGGACGCACAGTTTTGTATAGTATATTTAAAGGATACCAGTAATCTTGGATGTTTTTAGCATCATCAACCCCTAGAGCTAAGCTAACCTTAAGTTGTGACGTGTGGGTTTACGTCAGTTGTGCAATGGATAGAGGTTGGATACACGAACCTTCCATCGCAAATTCCATGCCTTGTCCGTCGGACTATCGACAGTACTATCTTAATTTTTTTATAGTATAGTTAGCTAAATAATACAACTCTTACTACATTGGGGAAGTCGTGAGAATATGTATGTATGTATGGTATATGGTATTGCAAAAACATGCAATGACACGAACACATAAAGTTATAAGTCCCAATATTGTCTAACGTTTACACGAATTTTATATTATACATATTAATGTGAATAAACATCGCGTTAAAATCCGTATATAGCAATTTAATTTTAATTATAAATCCCAAATTATTGTAATTCAAAAACAATTTGACTGAACATGAACTGGACAGAACAGAAAAGAAACGAATTACTTCTTCCTAGTAGTTAAAGAGAAAACGGGGCAACTACATTTCTCAATAGAACATTTCCAGAACTTCCATTCCAGAAACGAAAACAGCTTAAAGATAATTTATAGCTTTCGGCTAAGTTATTACTTGAGCGAGGTTAGTGGAAGCATCTAATTTAGTAGCTTGTAGTGCACCTGCGAAGTGCATTATTGATCGGGGGCGTTCACCTCGCACTTCAGCAAGACAAATTAAGAACTAAAGTGCAATATCGTATTGCACTTCATTGCAATAAAAATTGTGCACTTTAACATTTTATTGCAAATAAGTTTTAGTCTTGAAAAGTTACCAATGAATTGTTGAGAATTCATTCATAATGTGAATGAAAGTTTCTGGGTAAATAAATTAAAGATTTAGTCTACAGGTATTTTTGAGGTGCTTTCTAAACTTATAAAATCTTCATTTGTCATAATGATATAAGGTTATCGAATATCAAAGTTTCTGAGACCGGCACCAAGCCTTTGCCTACGCTTAAAGTTTTAACTTGTCATCAAATTATTCTTAAACAAAAGTCAAAATCGATGATTTTTGAGGCACTAGGTAGATAGGTAGAGATGATATCTCTCCTTGCAGGCTCTAAAAGTAAAAATTTCTAGTCAGAAAAATATACCTTGCCTTAATTAGGCATATAAGCAATTATCTCTCGACAGAGCTATTGCGCAAACGCTCACAATTAAGCCATTAATCAAACAACGAAATAGAAAATAAGCTACTGGGTAACGATGAGTAAACAATAATTATTAAATCAAAGTACGGACAATTTGCATGATAGAAGCATATTAGATACTAATCAAGCGAAAATATGCATTAATATAACAGAGTTGCATGCTCAACATTATGTAATACTATGTTTTGGTAATAATTACAAAATACTTAAATAGAGCTGATAGCCTCACTAGTACCCTTGCCAGACATTTAATTTAACATTTCTAGCTACGAGTGTGTTGCGCTGTTGTAAAATTTGAGAAACTTTATACTACAAGAAAATGGTTTCTCAATTCGTGAGGTCACATAAAACGAAATTCAATTTTGACGTTAAAGCTTTTGCTGCTACAATAACAATATTGGTTTATAATATTTTCTTATTTATGGCCTAAACTTCTTAATACTAGTTGTCGAGATAACCGCGAAAGTTGTACGTGATTTCTAAAAACATAGTCTCTCTATTGTGTGTCTATCGAAATGTGTTTTGTTTTATTGGATTTTTCCAGATTACAAACGCGCGTTAACCTAAGACATTAGTTTTAGATTAACGCGTATATTAAATTTTGTAATAAGCCTGCTTTTATTTAACACAGCTCAGCTCAGCATATTTGCAGTGGACCGGTAAGTATTTGCTAGCCATAGCTTAACAAAATTAAATCGACCCTATATAATTAACCTATTAATTCGCAGCGGCACACCGACGACCAGCCACAATAGGTTTTCAGTTATGTATGGCATTCCAATAATTGACAGGTTAATTACCTAATTAATAGCTTAGCTATGGCTGGTGGCGAGTGAATAAAAGATAATGAACATTGCTACAACAACGTTCTCGATGACGTGTATTGATGTATCCGATGTTGCCCTATTCTGCGAAAATTGCAACACTACTGTAAACATGAGTCACGGCTATATTCGTTTAAAATACTTGCAATGAAAGCGTAAGCGGAATGTTTTTTTTTTCTATATAATACTGAAATTTCTAGATATATTCGGCAAAAGAAAGTTCCAATTATATTATGTATGTACATACACTCGCATTTAGATGCCCTGCAGCAGTTGATAATATTCTACCGAAAAAATTTAAGAAGCTTGTGATTTTAATTCTACTTCGTGTTAACTTACTTTCTAGGCGTGCAGTTCAACCTATCTATGTCACAAAGATCTTATAATAAAATGTAGCATGATGTCGTCATGATTTTTTTGTAGTTTGTTTGAGAGAGTTAAGGAACTTTCGAAAGCACATTAAAAATATTGCTAGACCTTCACGAGACATACAAAATCGGGCTCAGCGCAATAAAGAAATTTCTGATAATTAACGTCCAATAAGTAATTCAACCATTGATATTTATCCTAACCTCCTAACCAATGTAATAAATGCGAAAGTAATTTGTTTGTTATGCCTTTCTGCCTTAACTACTCAACTAATCATGAAATTTCGCATACACGTTGTTAGTGGTGCAGAAAAAGACAGAGTTCGAGAAAAAGTTCAGTCCCCACATGTTAGAATAGCATATAGCTTATAGGTAAACACCACATGACATAATGTTTACAAAATAATTTTAATTTTATTTTGTTAACATTTAAATAACTCATATGGTGTTTACCATATGTAATTGTTACACTATGTTATTTTCTATAAGTTTGTATCAAGTGTACGTAATTGGGTATATATTTGTTGGTGAACCAAATAAATAAAAAATAAAAATGAATAGGAAATTACTGACAGAATCTAGATCAACGCGGGCAAAGCCGTAGGTAAAATCTAGTAACAAAATTTTGATAAATGTTACTTTGCCGTTGACCAGTAAATATTTGCACATAATTAAGTATAGTAATCATTTAACACTTTGTACGTAGGAAGTCGATAAATTGTTACATCCTGCGACTTGTTCATGTATTTGTACTTACAAGTACGCATACAATTCGCAGAATGTATCAAGTCATAGACTGTAATTTATAAACTATAAGCATATAATTATCGGCTACTTGTCTATTCATATGAGTATATGTGCAATAACTGATAGATTGGTTTTAATTTCTGTTTAATTAAGATTTATTAGAAGTTTTGGAAATTTTGGAATACAGCATGAAGGCTGGTTTTTTACCGTTGGCGTCAATACTGTCGCTACCATAGTAATAACATAATAATGATGGTGTAATGTGCTTTTGCTTAATCCTTCAGGGATATACAGAGTAATAACGGCGTTTTATTTGGTAATATTATATAAAAGAAGGAAGGCGCTTTGCTAATTTCAGCTACTATTTTATCATCGTACTGCTCGCCATCGGCAAGGATTTCATTTTCACTCCTTACAACCTAATTGGTGCCGCACCAAACGGTTTCAAAGGAATTTTCTTCTGCGGACGCTGGTTGTGGAATGAACTCCTTGCCGAGATTTTCCACAAGACTACAGTATAGGGTTCTTCAGAAAGGGTGTTAAAAGGTTTTTGCAAGGCAACGCGCAAATGATGCCTCTGGTATTGCAGGCGTTCATAGGCTACGGTGACCACTTATCATCAGGTGAGCCATATGCTTGTTTGCCACCTTGGTAGTATAAAAATATATAAATAAATTAACAAGAAGTTAAATTATTTTTTTGAATATTTAAACAATATTGGATTTCTGGTTGTAAGTGCGCTTGTAAGTGTTTAAATGTATAAATACATACTTCTTTCCGGTGTACTGTCCTTTGGGCAAAATATTTTTGGTCAAATTATACTTACTTCCCAAAAAACTTATCGCCCTAGTTTCATTTACCAAAGAATATTAGGAAATTTTCATTTCGCATTTTATTCACTTGGTTCACTTATCATTTGGCAAAAACGAACTGCTGCCAGAAAAGTAGGTTACTTTAGGTTAGAACTGCGATCCAAAAAAAAACGCCGGAAATGAACTGCTTTGAGATTTTGTACTCAGATTTTCTAAACAATTACTTGTTAAAAAAATTGGCTAACTGAAAAATGGCGATAAGTAGCTTTGACAAATGTTTATAGCCAAATAAAAATTTGCGATAAATAGTTTGCGTTGTGATATTTTGGAAAAACGGGACTATTATAATGCAACAACCTTACTGTAGCGAGTAATTAATTTTGTTACAGGTATTAGTGTGTTTATTTTAGTGACATAATTAAATAATTAATATAATTTATACACAAATTATTAACAAGAAATATAAACCAAAGAGTAAATTGAAACTTCAAAATTAAAAAGCGTCATAAATTCTTCCGCATCGTCGACAATTGGCAACGTGCCAAGAAGATTGGCAGCATTGCCACGTTGAATGGCAATACTTACACTTTGTGCAAAAAAAATACCAGCCCTCTGGTCACGCGAAGCGTCGGTGAGCCGCTTAGCTAGGTCTCTATAAACAGACCTAGCACTTGGACCCCATGGCCCCAGCGTTTCGACACCAAACGGCTCAAATATGTACTCACCAATAAGGTTTTGATATTTACGCCGTTTGAGCGTCTCCGATTTGATGCAGCAGCAGCACTAGCACAACCCGCTGTGCTAGAAAGATGTTGCGTCGTTGTTGACACAAGTTGCGTTGATCCCACATCAAAGGCCTAATGAAAAGATTTTTGGCCATACATTAGTAATCCACTTATTGCCACACAGTTTGACCGCGTTAAATCGGCTGTGATCACAGGATTGCTGGCGTGAGCCAGTGGCATCTTTGTGCAGTAGAGATTATGGCAACTACCGTCACATGGTCATCTTTATCGTACTTCATTTTAGGTACTAACGCGATACAAACATACCATTCGAGGGATAATAGTGGTTTCTAGTCTAGGTGTATTTTGTGTCTTTCACGATAGAAGCATTATTCAGATTGCAAACGTTTATTTTTCTAGAAAAGAACATTGAAGCTACTGATGTGCCATTTAACAAGTCAAAGACTGCCATGGCTGCGAAACCGACGGTGTGCTCATCAAAACTGATTTATTATAAATCAGTTTGTATGTCAGTATGTAAATGTTTATAATTTATTTATTTAGATAAATGTTTGTAATTAATATTTATTATAATACAATTATATTTGATCACTAGTTTATGCCCGCAGCTTTGCTTGCGTAAAAGTAGGTGAGGCTATGTTAGTACCAGCACTTTTTAAAATAAAATATAGCCTGTGTTACTCGATGATAATATAGAATTGTACTGTCGAAAGAATGTTAAATGCGGTTTAGTAGTTTTAAAGGTAAATCAAACAAAAAAAAAACAAAATCAACATCTTTCTTTTTCATAATATTAGTATAGATAACAGTGCTATTGGTAATCATTACAATTTAACCATTATCCGCGCATTCCGCGATCGTAGTGCCTTCTTTCTCGTTATATATATAACTTTAATACATTTAGTTAAAATATGTTACAGTTATGATTCATTTAATATTTCGTTTATCTACATCTACAGCAGATCGTACCTATATTAGTTTGTAATTAACGCGGCCTATACACCTAATGATTAACACAACGAACCAACGTTGTATTATATAATAAAACGTTGGTTCGTACGTATCTATCAGCTAACCATAATGATATTAAATATTACTGTTTATACCTATATAATGTTGTATAGTCAGAAGTTATTTTATGTGAAATCAGCCTAGTTGTAATACATATGATTCATGTATGTAAAAACAACTTCACGTATCATCTGCCCATCCGCAATACTAATCTCTTACACCTTCCCCAATTTTCTATCATAGGTCCCAAAAACCTGGAAAATGTTTTAATAGGGTTTCATAATTGAAATCTCTTTGTAGTAGAAATGTTTGATAAAAAAATGTATTGTGATTTATGTTAGTATACCTTTTTTATTAAAATGTATCACCAAAATGCCCAACAGAAATAACTTTTATTTCTTACGCCACGTTAGAAGTAGCTGTCTCTATTACCTTACATGCGCTCTAAAGCAATGCATTACTACATTTTTAATTATTGTTAATACATGGTCTGTCCCAGCTACGTCATTAGACTCATATAATTCCTGATGTCATATTATATATGTCTTAAAGTAGTCTTATATTAACTCAGAGTCAACACTTTTTGTTTGCAGCGTTCTTCAAAAATAAATATATTTTCATTCAAGTGAGTATATTTTGTTAAATCCTCAATAGCGAGAACGTAATAAAAAATTGACGAAAACGTTTAAAGGATAATCTTTAAAATGTTATTTGCATTTTATACTATACTCTTAAAATCGAAACTATTCAATCTTCCATCAGCGCTTTCGAGCAATTCTATACAAAATGCGTAATTACTGTAAACTTAAATAACATGATGTGTATTCACCATGTGCCTGATTTTGAATGAGGCCGACATAGCTCCTGTCATGGAGGCTCCAACAAGCGACTAATGGATTATTCCACAAGGATGGGTACCAAACCCGTGTGAGTTGGTAACGTCCTTTTGTGATTTATTCATGTTAATAATTTCTAGGACTAATTCTATAGCATTTATGATGTTCTTTAAAATAGTCTCTATGTAACGGTTAATAATAAGTCATATTTGAAAATGGAAAACGACTTTTATCTCCTCTCAACTTTAGAGCTTCGAAAATTTATTTTTATTGCTTTTCTAGCAGAAAACTACCTATTTAAGGTAAGTAGTAACCGTCGCTTACGTATACACGCCTACCGTGATAGTAGTACTAACTTTAAATCTCATTAAATAAATGTATTCATATAATATTGCATAAATGTCTTTCTAACAAAAAACACCACATAGTTCCAAGTTTTGTGTTCCTATAATCCTAACTGATATTATAAATGTGAAAGTGAGTTCGTTTATTTGTTTGTTACGCTTTCACGCCTTTAGTAATCGATCATACATAGGGTACATAGAGTACCTTTAATTCAGAAAAAGTACTGCTCCAGAGGCATAGCTAGTATACGATAAAAGAGTTACTGTTCTTGTAAGAATTATCAGGACTTTTTACCTTACGCTGGTTATTGACGTTTACATAACTATCGGTTCTGTATTCAGTATTAATTTCTAGATGGTAAACACAGTGGTGTTTACCATCTTGAAACCAAACAACAATAATGCATTCTCTAAATTGAATATATGTACTTCAATTGCTTAGCTTGTGCTACCACTGGTTGCAAGAAAAACTCGTTAAATAATTCCTATAAATTACAATACCAAAAACTTACTATGCTATATACAAGCGAATAAATAGTTACAGACTGTGTAGTACAGAATTATTGACACTTCACGAACGAGATGCTCAACGATCAGTGCGGCAGAGTAGCGACGCAACCATTTGAACTCTCTCTCGCGCTCTATCCATGCAGAACGCATTCATACACACATTCAAGCGTCATTTTGAGGCTCATATATTCCTAAATGGGCACGCAAGGGTAGGTATCTATATTTCATCAATTACTAAAGTTAGATTAAGCACGGCAAACTCCATTTACTGCCACGATGTAATAGATACATAACAATTTTACCGCAGCAGGTACTGAGTCATATCACTGACATTGAAAAATGTTAGTGATATCACACAGTGCCGAGCATTTAGAGAAGAATTTGCTGTGCTGCGAGTGCAAGGGGCTAACATCACACTGGAGTCCTACTAACACAACATCGCCTCAAAAAGCCTAGAACGCATATCCAAGCGAGAAACTGTTGCAATTAGAGCTGAATTCAAGCCTTTTATGGAGATCTAGCGGAGCCGAACATATAAAGATTACTTTAGTGGTTTGGTTTCTCACGTACTACTTATTAGATACATTAACAAATTTTAGCAACGCGTATATTATGTTACAGAAAGCGGTTCTACTGTTTACTGCATCTCAGAAATATGCGTGAATTTGAAAATCCCATTTGAATGGAAGTAACATTTACGCGTTATTTATCAGTATTGACAATTTTATCATTATGACGAAAAAGCCACAAGGGCAGTAACAAAAATTATATCAGGTGCAATAAGAATCAGAATTATTATTGTAAGTATGATCGATAAAGGCCATCTTTGCCATAAGATAGGTGAATTCCAATAGAACACATTGTATATTTAAACAATTATTTACCACCCAGCAGCAAACTCATCTATAATAATTAGTCTCTTTAGTACTGTCTGCCCAGTATTCCGTTTAAGCAACTTTAAAACGCGCACCTCGCTTAAATACACTGCGTCTATAAATACTAAAGGCGGCCATGTTGAAAAAACGTATGGGCATCCATCCGAATACACAATCCACCCCAGCGGTGCACTCTACTTTACGTTGACCTACCCTGCCTCTCCCGCGATTTAATAAACAGGGTATGATAAGGTGAAAGTTGCTGGCGTAACAGCTCACGTTTAAATGGTTCTCGTTGCTTTTATTTGCTCGTGCCACCTTTATTGACACTGCTCTCTAGCTGAGTGCAGACGATTGTATGTATGAATCGATAATTTTGGTTGGAATATAATAATAAGTATATAAAGCCATAAGTTTAAGATCACGTTCAAGTGTTATTTTGTAACCTGATAGAATAAAAAAATAAAATGTTGACATTGATATAAGAACTTATTATGCTATAAGTTTTCAAAATTTCTTAATAATCAGAGTTAATTATTAAGTACTAAAACTTCATATGAAACGTTACATTCATATTTTATAACTATTTGTAAGTAACAAAAAGAAATTTCCCGTACCGGGAATCGAACCCGAGCCTCCTGGGTGAAAGCCAGGTATCCTAGCCACTAGACCATACGGGATGCTATTAGTATAATCAAAAATTATGTTTAGTTACTTCTTACTAAATGTTTGCCAATGTTATAATAAAATTAATGCAATGTTCGTCTTATTATACATATGTATATGTTCCATAATGTATAATATTAAGTAATTTAATAGCAATCTGTTTACTTTATTTATAGCTTACGCACCTTACACTTAAAACTTCACATTCTTATATTTTGTGGTTTGCAGCGCCATCTATGAGCTGCTATAAGTATTATGTCCTACGTGAGCTTGATTTAGAACATCGTGCGATGTATTTCTTACTACTAAGCATAGGTGTCGCTAGTCGTTGTATCGAGTTCTCTAGATAACTCATAGAGGGCTTTTATAAAGTACCTGTTCTTAGTACTGCGACATATTTCGGAACTACTTAACTGAAAGTTGCCTTAAAAAGAAACAGCAGCACCCTTGTAATTATTACTGTTTGTTATAATATTTATCATCCATTATACTTGAATGATCAAGCATAATAACTTTTACTTTCTTATCTAGTTTATTTTCTTAATCAATGAGTGCTCGGGAAAGTTTATTGAAAAGCCTTTGTTATTGCAGTGATATAGTTAGACTTTTTATATTATAGACATAAAGAGAACATGAATTATTATAATATAAACACATTTATATAAATATGAATATCTCTTTATTTTTAACAATAAACTCTAGACAGGAGGTATTTATCACTTAATGTTTATCTATTTACTAAATAAATTTGCCACGTAGGTACATACATAGGAATGTAACATTGATTCTATTACAGGTATCAACTATATAGCTGGGATTTCTTAAGAAATATTGTTAGGAATTCTAATTTACAATAAATAGTAAGCGTTTCAAGATAGCATTTGTGATTAAATCTTACAATTGGAAATATATTTTATGACTTTTAATACTGAAGGAATACTGACACCGAAATGGAATAAAGATAAGAATGGAATGCATAAATGACTAGAATAAGTTCAGTATTAGCTACGCACAATACTTGTAGAAACGTATCAAAATCAGTCAAATACAATTTCTGTTGCTCCAAAATTGTTGTATTTTTAACATAGTATTATGTATTTCGTTTTTCACTTTATTATCAACTTAACTTTGACAGACATATTTATTTTTCGATCTGTTATACTATTCAATAACATTAAAAAAATACCGTGATATCAGTTATTGGATCTTAAAAGCGGCTATTAACTAATTGGTGTATCACAAGACGGTAACAAATAGGATCACTTCAAGCATATTACAAGATCATATAATCATTTTAGAACGTTTTATTTCATTACAGATGTCGCTAATTGTCGTATTAATATATCACTTTAAGCATTAATTTGAATAAAGGTTGATTATAATCTATTTGGATGATTTGATTATAGCCAGCCGGGTGACGGTGATTCTTATGTTTATGACTACTGCATTGAGATGTAATAGCAAGGATTATAATATGGATTTATCATGAATCCATCTCAGTACAGTATTCGGGTAGTTATAGTCTAGATTTAGTGGGCATCTCGTCGCCTCCTTCCGGGTCCGCCAGCGTAGTTGGCAGCTGCAAGTCCCATAAGGTGCTTAGCTTGAAGAGCACCAGAGTAGCCACGGCTAAGGCCAAGGTCGAGAGCTCGCTTCTCGCTGGAAAAGAGAATAACGTAAGTTTTGCGATCTAACATGTATGTTTTGTAAAAGCTCTCTATTTTTGGTAGCGCTAAGTAATCTAGAAATTATTGCATTGTAGCTTGCATTGCATTATGGCACATTCAATTTACTATTATTCTAAGATCTATTAAATTTATAGAGCACTATAATAAAACTTTAAAATGAATGATGTATATTATTCTTAATTCTATATTTTTCGTTAAGTATTGATTCTAATTTTAAAGTTCTACTTTTCAGAGTTATAATAGAAATAAGAAAATTACTGCATATCGCTAAGATAGCATTTTAAACAACAGAGTTTACTACTAGAGTTGACCTAAGAATTCATTCCTGTATGAATAAGCTCATTAGATGAGAAAATATTTATTACTTTCTAATCATGGGTTTTTTAGGGTTACCTAAAATTATCACGTTAAAGCGTACTATAATAATAATAATAATTTCTTTTTAGTCTGCATAAGCCCATAAATTACTTCAACCTAAATGTACATATTATAAAATTTTAATGTAAGTACTATATTTTTGATAGAGGTTTTACACCACATTACTTTAAATCGTTTGATAGGTACATAATAAAATACCTGTATAATTAACACATCATTATTGATACAACGAACCTGACTAGTTAGTATAAATTAGTAATGCCAGTAACATATTGTACTACACTATATATTCATTAAATAATACAAAATAATAATAATATAAACGCAAATATTTTCCATAATGAAAATTTTTGTCCTCGCTTCAGTTTAAATAAATGAATTTTAAAGGACGTCTGCAAATGCCTAACCTGAGATGTTGTAAATTGCTTTGTACCGAACTCCTAAAATATTTTTCTATGTGGGTGGGTTTAAATGAATGCTGCAACAAATGTAAGCCATTTTTCGCAAAACTCATTTGTTGGCATCTAAATCATTCTGTGAGATAATATGAAAAAGGAATTTCTACGTTGATCAGTATTCTATTTAGATATAATGCTTTAGGCGGATAAGCATTAAACATAAACAGTTTGGTATCAAATGATTATTGTATGGTACTTATCCTTAATACTAATTGAATTAATAATTATACATCCATTCAATAAGGATATAATACAATCTGCTCTAATCCCACGATAGTATTAGTTCATTTTGTCAACAAATAGATATATGTACCTACATATAAGCTTATAGGCATGCTGTTTATATATTATTTTACAAGAATATAATCATCCAATAAGTCGGGGGTTAATATGGAAAATACTTCGACACATCTAAACTTATAGAATAATTAATTTCTTAAAAAAGACAGAAAAGGGTCTATAATAATTTCTTCTCTTTGTATTGCTAAACTAATAATTCAATCCAAATAAACAGATTCTTAGAAAGCAAAATTCTGGTTACTATTATACAACTAAGGGCAAGTTACGAGGTTCGCTTTCTATGCTCAAGGGAATTATGCCATATTTCATTGCTAAACTTCACAAGACGGCAACAGTCGTTACCTTATTGCTTTTGTTTGGCTGTGATATAAGGTCTCTAGTAGGTTGTGATATATATATCTGTTTCTGTCTAAAACCAAATAATCATTTAATGTTTATTCAAAACTTTACGAGGTAATTTTAAAATAAACTTATGATTTAAAAAGATAATCAAAATAAGATGTTCTTGGAAATACTACGAGAAGTGCCATTAACAGTACGAAAGACTATTAATAACCATGTGAATAAGCTGTAGTACTTCAGGAATCCTTCAATAATACTTGATGTAGTAAAGCTACTGAATTCGGTAAAGCGACGTTTAAGCGAGCAGGCTAAGGAAGTAATATAAGAATGTTAAAATATATAAAACTTTTACAGTAGTCAGAAGCATATTAATTTGCATACACTAAACTACAAATGTTGGTAACCATGCAAGTAACATATTATAATAAATTGAAACTCAAAATGAATGTGCTGATAATTGGTTAAATAGTATGCAAGCTGTATATACATATGTATGTACTACGTATTGTAGAGACGACTATCAGAGACGTACCTAGTGATGTCGTCTTTATAGCTGTAAAAATAAAAAATATACATTACACGATAGAAGATAGTCAGTAAGTTATATTTAATATTAATGATCATACAAATTATCATAATTTATTTAATAATATGCTTAAGAGTATTAATGTTATTTGGATGGTAGATGACTTTAGAAAACAAATTCCACGTAAAAATGATTTTAAAGACCTAACATTTTTAACTACAAATTATTTATTCATATTACGTTTCAGAAGCTAATTCGTAATTATACAACTACACAAGGTTTTTAAACATAGTCAATTTTATGAATAAATAATTTGAACAATGTTTATAAAATAATCAACACTTTTAAAATTAAACAATGACGTTAAATTTGGAAACATATATCTATCAAATCATGCAAAACATAGGTACGAACAGTGATAGTAAAAGACAAAATTAACTTCACATTTTTGAGTTATTTATAAAATAAGGTTTTTTAATACAAATGTGGTATGTTTATTTGATAGAAAGAAATTAATAAAAACACAAAATACTAATGTGATGTATCTTAATTTTTCTAATATCGTTGAGATATATTTCAATTTCTTCAAGAATTATAAATGAAAACGTGGATATGTGACACAAATCCTGAATAAATTTTACAATAATTATTGTAGAGGTTCGCTTTGATACTTACTTTTCCATTTTGCGTTCAATTTGGATGAGGTTTCCGAGGCGGTTCAGCATATCCATAATTTCTTCAGGTTCGTATTGGACGTCATCGCGATAGTAGTTGCTTGGACTAAAAAATAATTGACATATTAGTATAAAACAAACAGATTTTGAAACATTCATAAATAATTGTAATTTACTGATCAGTACCCAGAATAGACCCAAAATATTTATGTATTCAACTGGATCAAAATACTCAAAATTTAATGCAATTATATAGCTAGACCAGTTGTTTAGTTGTGAAAACTTAAAAGGCAGAATCACTTTATCATAGTATATATTTATCAATACATTGGATTTTTGAAGAACCTATATTTAAATTAGTAACGGCAATAAATTTGAATTTAAATTAATTAATTAGATTAGATATTGTACCACTACCTCGGATAAGCAGAGGCGGGCACGACGAGAAGCAGTGCAATGAGCATGCAGCTCGCTAACAGGCAGCTTGCTCGGACCATCCTGAAACAATTAATAATAAATCTATATTAATACAAGTTAACATTTATTTACAAGAACAATATAGTAAGTAAGTCAAACCAAATAATTAGGTGTAGAGTCATCATGGATTTATAACAATACAATGATCTCTATCAACAAGACTATAATAATAAATGTATACATTGTGCTGCTAGTAGCTTGGGCTTGAAAACCGCCGCCAATTAAGCTCACCCTATCTCACGGGTATAATGAACAAAAGCCACGACGTCTTTCCTACGTGTCTCTAATGTTCACTTTTATATGATAAGTAATCTTATATCATATGGAGGAGTAAAATGTAACTGATAAATTTTACTTCTACGTAAATTTAAGGATCTATCTATCTCTAAATTTAATTTTAATACTTTATCGATATTCTTAGTTACTGCATTGAAGCGATGACTGGAAGATCCTACAGAAAATCCGCATAGCCAACGATTGATGGCTGCAAACGAAGCGAAAGAGGTACTCAATCGATATAAATGACACCTCATTATTCAAACTTATGAAGCAAAGGTTATAAGGAAGCTATTAAAACTAGATTTTAGAATTTTATTTAAAATTTAATTTGTCTGCATTAACTACTGTCATTGTTATCGAAACGTCCGGGTTAATTGTCCGGTTATTGGTCTATAACATTTTTAGAGTAAGATCTAAAATATTTTCTATTTGCTATTCCAATTTTCAAAGCTTATCCAGTTTTCGCGTTTAGGTTGCGTTCAAACTTCTTTGAGTGGTGCAGACGTCTGATATAAAATGTCGGTTTCAACGAAACGCTCACAAAAGGAAAATCGGATATTACGTAGAAAACTTAATATTTTTGAGCACGATTTGGAAAACGTGAAACCTAGTTCTATTTCAAACGTGTGGTTTATTTATTCAGGATACAATGCAATCAATATTAAAATCATTTGTTAAAGTGAACATTTTTTGAATTTGGTCATTATTTTTATTATATCAGATATCCATTCTCGCGTAACGATAAGTGCTCTCTCACCTTTGCTTATCTGCACTTAAAACCATTATATACAAGAGCGATACCTAATGCCTTATCAAAAGCCTTACTAACAACAGCATTGTGCTCTGAAGTTTCCATTCAACTTATAAAACTGCCATAGTAATCTGTACAAAAGAATGTTGCAGCACTTAATGGCTTTGGGTTTCACCTAGATTTCCAAGTAAGGTTTACAATCGGATTTGTACAGTCAGGTTGTCTTGACGAGCTCCCTTCTATAAAACTTTATTTAAGTCAGGAAGATTACGAGGCAGAATAAAATGTTAAATATAAAATTAGAGTAAAGTGATCGTTTTTAAAGCTAAGATGTATATCTCAGATTTTTTTTTAAAATTTTTCATTACAAATCAGCAATTTCATACCCTTAATACTTGGTCTTGTCAAGTCTTTTGAAGTTACATTACAGTTACAAGTTCTGGTCTTTTTTATTATATCGCGATATGCATTCTTTTCTTAATATATAATATGCAAGATCAGCTTGCCTAACGCTTATGGCAAAATAAAATCTGAAATAGACATACAATTTTTTTAATTAAATTGATGTGTTCGCTTTAACATAAGCTGTTATAGTAACTATTACATTACAATATTAAAATTACCTAGCAGCATCAGCGGTAAAAATCCACGTCATTTTATTGAGACTAATAAGCCATATTGTTATTGCCGGCGATATAATATTATAAACAACACTGTCGTCAAAAACGATATGTATATTAAAAATATATGTATATTAAAACAATCTTCACTATCATCGGAATCAGAGAAGTAGATTAAAAACGGATATGTTAAATTATTTACATATAAAACGAACTCATACCGTTTAAACTTTTAATTAATTCGAGACTTGAGAAAGAAATACGCAATACGTAGACTGAGGAGCTGTCGACCCAGTTTTATATTTCACTCGATTTCTTTGAAACTTTTACACTAATTGGTCTTTGAAAGTCAACACTTTAATTTTTTACAGTTATTATGTAATTAGGTTTTTCTTTATTATTTAAATGAGTAAGTATTTAAATAGAATAAGATTATCTCAAATAAACTTTACTTGAATAGATAATTGGTAATTTTGAAAGCAACTTCGTAGTTAAACCTAAATTCATTAGAAAAAAATATATGTATAATTATTCCAAAAATGTGTTGATGTTAATAGCATCAAAAATATTATAATAACGAGGACAATTAAAATAGATGCTGTAATTCTGAACATTTATCAAGTACGCATATAAAAACTAGAGGCATGTCCTAAATTGAATTTTCGTCGGATTTACATTCATTAGATTCTGTGACACAATTTCCTAATTGACGAACACACTGCTTTAATTTTGTCATGTACCCGTAAATATAATCACGTATAAGTAAGTTCGTATCAAGGCAGGGGAATATCGCGCCGTTTGAGTTACAAAGAAGGTTATATCAACGTTTTAGTTCTTCATTTTATTATTTTATACACTTTGATCATGCGCCTACTGTCATCCAGATGTGGCTAAGCACCAATATATCTATACAAATGATATGTAATACAAGTATTCAGTGTAAATTAAGATATTATTTTCCAGATTGATTTACTTTTAATGATATCAAAGTAGAAAAATCTGTATTCAATCACTAGATGAAAATTAATGACCAGATCAATACTTCAGAATTGATCTCAATGTATGTCTCATGGTATCTGAAAATTATGTCTGATAGTCTCTAAAAATACTAAAGCGAACGCGTTTATATTTTAATTAAAAAATACTTCAATCACCCGGCCGCAGTTTTACCGCGCTCGTACCAAAAATTCGATACTAAACACTAAGCTGGAACTTATACATGGTTAGTAAAGTTAATCTACCATTATCGCGTGTAATCGTTCAACCGCTTTATTTACAAAGCCCTCTTGTCGTATTAATTAGATGGTGATTCAATTACATATCGTTGTTGCACGTTTCAGATTTGTCGACTCGACATCGTCGAGTAACCTTTTGAGTTTCACCTACGCAATAAACTATTGTAGTTTCATTCATATAAGACAACACATTAATAACAAAACAGTTGTACTTTTAAAACAGTTATTAATGTCAATTAGGGATATATTAATCTCAGTCGTATTAACAAGTTTCTCATTCGTAAATTTACTTAACGTATGCAAGATAAGCAATAATGTAATATTGTCTTCTGTTTACGCGAATGTTATTCATTGAAATTAAACTACTATATACGGATTTTATTGCGTTGTTTATTAATCACTGAATGACATAATTTTGAAACATCCGTATATAGAAGATTAATTTCAACAAGCAATAATGCTTAATTAAAAGAAAGTCGAACATTGTAATGAAGCTGGCTGTCAATAGATCCAATGAGTAAACCACTTTCGCAGCATAGATTCAATCAAATTTATTTTATTTATATCTTCCAGCAAATAAAATAAAGTTACTTCTACAATATTCTTGGCATTTTTTAGTGCCATTGCGTAGGAATCTGTTTAAATTAGAACAAGTTTTATGATTTTGTTGATATTATTCGATCTGTACAAAACAACAGTTAAATTAATTTTAAGATCGTGAGCTAGTACTGATCTTCTTAAATATAAATCTGGTACAGCAACATAATATATGATATACTTATGTGGACACCGCTATCAATATTCTGAAATGATACTTACTCTGCATTCGTATGAACGCTTGCTATATCAGAGATCCGAACGCAAGGGACAGTATGTATGTATATTCAAAATTAATTACATTACCCTACTATGTTAAATATTTAAAGAAAATAATAGTTATAATATATATACACAAAAAGAAAATCAAAACCTACTTATATATTTTTAAATAAACTAGGTAGGTTTTACGACCTAATTCTATTTTAAGTATAAATTCGGCCAAAAGTCTTACGTAACAATTTTGTATTCGAGAACTTTGATAACACATGAGGAACTTCTTCTTACTTTAGTTACCAAAATGAAATGTTATTAGTTATTAGCCACCCTACGCGTGAATCGTACGAGTTTTGTATTGTTAAACTTTTTGTGCTATTTGTATCCGTGAATATTTTTTTACCTCATTGCCTGCAAGATGTTTGTACATTAATAGATTTTAGATAGTAATAATAAATACTCTACTGTCGATATATATTTTCATGCGAATAGGCAGTAAATATATTTAACTTGAAACAGCAACAGCTTAATATAAGCTATGTACTTCATGGATCAATCCTAGTGCTACTATTGATACACAAGATGTTCCACATTGCGTTTGTAATACTTAATCAAGTGCCGAAGATCTAACGTTCGCTACTTTAAATTATAAACATATAAGTGCCAACATCAAACAGATATACTAAAGTTATAAAGCTTAATACAATTGTAACAGTTGTGTATTTTATTTACAAAGCTTAACTGGAGCACGCTGCAAGGCTGTATAACCCCGCTTTTATACCTATGTCAGTGGTAGCCTGAAGCTAGAACGACTAGAACTCTCGCTCGTTAGCCGCTGAGCCCTTCCTGTACATTGTCATGGACCGTGGCTTCATTTGCACCTTTGTGAGCTCTACAGTAGATAGCGGTAACGTTTTTATGTATAAAACTTTTGCGTCCATTTACCTGTTAAGTTCTAAGCATTAGCAGCTTTAGGTAGATCTATAAAGAGCGCTTTTATTGGATTCAGAAATAAATTTCAGAATATTTTTTTATAACTATGTAGACCTTATGGTATTCATTCAAGTCAAGATTATGTTATCATAATCTAATAAGCAACGTATATCAGAGATAAATATTTGGTTGATTTTGTCAGTATATCTGCCTTTAATCTTGGAGCCAATTCTCGAGAAAGCTGTTCCAAATAGTGCTCCAGTCTAGTAGTCTAGTCTAGTATAAACCTCGAATGTAAACTTAAATACAAGTCGCGTTAACATTTGACGTAAATATTAATTTGAGAAAATACTATTTGTGATATTTCTGACACTAAGATTGGATGCAAACTTCACTATAAAAGATTTATTTCGAAAATTGGTCTTCTGATTTCATGTATTAATTCAATATGATATAAAAGTTTTATAACGAAACATAAAGTACACATACTATTTACCTATTAAAAGAATTATAACTGCACAATCTGTTTACAAAATATGAAACTATTGCAACGTCTTGCATTGATATTTTATAAAAAATAGCAGAGTGTCATTTTCAAACGTCTATGATAAACGCCTTTGTGCTAGTCAGTCGCTTTGAACTGTAAACATAGAACGATTCAAGGTGTTCCTTTATAATAATTTCCTCTAAATAACTGTTGTTTCAAATTATACGGATATCGTTGAGAATTTCGTGTTCACATAAAGTCTAAATTTCTTTGATAAATTTATGAAGGCATTTTGTAGAAATAATTTGTCTAGTAGTTAGTGGCCAAGACTTTGGCGAGTTTCAGTATTTCGAATATTCTGGATTGTATTATATAAAATTTAGAGGATATAAACAAGAATGCAGTACAACCAAAACCCACTTTCTTGTAATAGTAATGACACTAGATATACATAACATGTTTTCCTTTTCATTGTAGATTACAAGTTCCTCCTACCCACAACATACAAATCAAACTGAGCTATGATTACTACAGTTTTCAATATTCTGAACGTGCTTTCTTACAAATATAGAAGCGTAATGTGCTCTCTATTCTATTTTTATTATAAATACGAAGCACTGGAGTAACAAAACTGCTTAGTTTGTTCGCAGGCATACCAGGCAATTGTGTGGCTCTTCTTTAAAGGTAGATTGAGTATTATTAGGTTATTCTGACAATAAAATTCTTAGTAACGTGAAATTCGGCAACCGTTTCGTACATGGCAAATGGCTTAACTCCTGTTACTTATCTGATATAACTAGTAATTAACTAAGCTTCTACCATTTAGCTACTAAGTACTAAGAACTAGAAGGAGACAACACAAGTAAATGTTTTGTCACATGCTCTCTATCTCACTCAATTTCAGCCAGGGGATTATCGGAACGACACGTTTCAGTGCAATTTTAATAAAGCAGTAGATTAATACGCATGAAAGTATGTTTTAAACATTACAATTTTGCACTCAAACGTGTCGTTGCAATAATCGGCTAAGTGCTAACTAACTCGTGATACAAAAAAATGCTTGAGATGACATCTTCTAGTACGTAATACATATTAACTAAATGGATTCTAACGTCTATTTATTAAACAAGTTCTGAATGGAATCAGGAATTTTGAAAGCCTAACAATGTAGTTTGAATTATTTTCTTAATTAATTTAAGTATTGTTAGCTGCCACTTCTCAGCACTTAGAGACTTCAAATATTTGAATTATATTAATAGTGAACTTCTAAATCCCTTTAGGGAAAGTGATTTTAACTGACGTCAAAATAATAACGTTAAAGTGATTATGATTGTTAATTAATTTGGCATATAACGTTTTCATAAGTTGATAATATTTCGAAGCTATGGTGAGATTTGATTACTCATATTATTTTATTTCGTTTAAGCACTAGTTACACGTTAAATTTTGACAAACATGTTGTTTTATTTTGTAATAGAAATGTAACTTAATATATTAAGTCAATAATGGAGAATTCAAGCAGAAAACAGTTAAAATAAAAAGGAGATTAGCTTTTAAAAAAAAATATCGGAACTCGTGTTCGAAATGTTATTACAAAAGTAGCAAACTTTTAATTCTGATTTATAAAGAAATGTGTTTTTAATTTACTTTGGTGTAATGAATTTTGAAATCAGAATGTT
The DNA here is from genome assembly GCA_963675205.1 of Catocala nupta. NCBI lineage: Eukaryota > Metazoa > Arthropoda > Insecta > Lepidoptera > Erebidae > Catocala > Catocala nupta. The sequence goes on along the minus strand of OY776093.1, from coordinate 23,189,303 downwards.
TTGTAGTTATTTTTTACACGAAAGGAAACACGTAACATTTATATATCAATGGGAAACCGGAAAACGTATTTTAATTTTTAAGCTTAATTACATAATGTAGGTCGATAGTTACAAGCTGAGTATTCTCCTTTATAATTTAATGTAAAGCATAACTCAAATTAAACTCCTATTAATTCAAATAATTTTCTTTAATTGAGACTAAATAAAAAGTCTATTTTCATTAATTATAATTTCAGTAATATCCGAATTCTTAATTATATTATTTGTTTACCAAAATGGAAACCTATAAAATCTCGCTTCTATTAAAATGATGGAAATAGCCACAGAAGTTATTCATAAAATTTTCTATAACCCAGACCTTGATGTCATAAATCCCGGAATGTCTGTTTTATTTCATTCCGGGAACATTTGACTCAGTAATGAATCCTTTAATATTGTTGTTTATGATCCTCCACAAAACGTGTCAGACCAGTACACAAAATTTGTTTGTACGATTTTAATTGTATTTTTGAGGGTGAATGTGTAGGCGTAATTGTATTTTATTTGGTGTTGTTTGGTCCCTTGTGTGGTCCAAATTGTTTTTATTCAGAATCATTGGACGGCTCCATGTTATTTCCTAATCCAATTTGACCAGTATTTTGCTACACCTGGTTGTATTTTAGTCTCAATTTCTTGTTACGGCGCAGTGTAATATTAACTGTTATTTTTGTCAAACTATTTTGAACCAATGTTCACTGATATCATATGTCACCTTCGTAATCTAAATAAACTTATCTATATTAGCTGTGACATTGAAAATTATTAATTAGATAATTCAATACAACATGGAGCTGATAATACTGAAACATAGCAACGTAACATACAGTTCGTAGTAACATTAGAGGTTACAAAAGATATAAATATCGATTTGTTTGAAAACCGTAACGAGATAACTCCAGATGATTTGTGTTAGGATGGATATATTATGCCCGGATTGTAGCAAATTGGGTACCGCTCTAAAGTTGCCTTCTGCATCTTTTGAACTTGAAGTCTGAATTTTGTTAAATAACGGATGAAACTGCTACACGGTTTTTTTTACTTGATTCAGCTTACCCTTTTCAATACAACATCCCATTCTATTGTCTAAATAATGATTTTTTGTAATCCTTTTCTCACATAATCACGTTGCCTGCGTGTATTGTGCACTATCTACATCAAGAGACATTGTTCTTGACCGGCATTGTGAGCTGCGCTGTTCTTATCGGTGTTTACATCTTACTCGATATGCCATACAACTTCTTATGAGGGGTATTGTTGTGGTATTTTTATACATGAAGAAAAATTGTGCCCGATAGCCTACTATGATAAGATTATCTTTAATTAAAACCTTATTAGCGTTTATTGTTTTGCTTAGATTTGTTACGTGAACAATATATCGCTTTAGCAAATTTGTGCCGTTTTCATATTTAGAATTTCTTTGAATCGTAACGGATTATAATTTTAATTAATTTAAATCTGCTGTAAAAATTTTCGGAGCTGCACATTTAATTTATAGTTGGTGTATAATTTTTGAAAACCATTTCATTATAGATACGTAACCAAATTCACCGTAGACAGTATGAGGGATAAGAAAATCCATCTCGAAATTGTCGTGTTTTTTAATTATATCGTGCCTCTTGTAAAGACGTGTTAACCCACTTTCGCAGTAGGTACGTCGATGTCAACAATAAATTGATCTTCGCAAGTTAAAGTATTTTCTTTATAACTTGATGTCGCCGACATAAAACCGATGATTTTCAAACTATATTTCAAGTAATATCCTGTTTCTTTAATTATCAACTTGTAGTATGTTTTTGTTCAATAACGTTGAGCTAAAAGTTTTTGACAACGTTACAATATGTCATAGATAACGTACTTCTAAAAGCAATAACTGTTAGTCTAGTTAAACAATTAGCAAAAGAATTATATATTTCTGATTCTTATGATTTATAGAGGAATGAATTGCCTGTATTGAAAGTATGCAACATTTTTATACTTTATCTAAATTTAATATTTTCCAATCTAACATTTGGCATTATGCTTAGAATAGATCGTAGTCCTTCCATTGATATACCTAATCTGATTTGACTTTAAGCTCGTCAAGAGATACTTATAGATAGAAAAATTAAGAATAAAACGATACAGACAGCTTCGTAGAAAATTGGAAAAGCTTATTTGAATTAATCTACTTTAGAAATACTAACGGTTAAACTATCCTCTTGATAGTCTAGTGCTAATTCAACCAGCGGAGTCGATAGCAAAGCAATTATTTTTCTAAAGTTTTATTTAACGTCACTCGTTGAAGTATATGCTATCAAATCTTATTAGTCAAATTTGCCGGCGTTCTATGTATGAGCTATCTGTCAGGTAAATATCATCGTTATATTTATAATTCAAGACTATAATCTAGTTTTGACATCGTTCCGCTATATTTGGACTGCTTGTTAATTAATGAACGATATTTCGAATGGACAAATGAATGCTATATTTAATATGTAATAGATCGATAAAGGTCAGACTCACATACGGAATGTCGTAACAACATAGAAGTGTTCTATATTATATTTGGATACGAATATATGTATACGAATTATCTATTATTTTAATAAAATACTTGCATAAAGTCTTGTTGCTATATATTGCAAGTTCTCACATATGGTATAAAGAAATGTGTGACCTTATATATTTTGGCAATCTAGTTTTCATGTATCCATTGGTTCAATGTTAAATTTATCCAGTGCAAAAGTTGAGCCTATAGAAAAATGTATATAGGTACATAATATGTACTACAGACCCAACTTTAAATTCATTAGCCAGCATGTTGCGTGAATGTGTTCTACAAACTTGCACCTTTCAAAGGCTTTCATTGTTTGTACAAGTTTTAATAAAACTACAAGGGTGACACGCTGCAACCATTTTTAGAATTTACTGCGCACCACACAAAATATAAGCTTCACTATACGTGCCACTCCATTCACAAAGAAAATTGAAAGTTTCACCACAGCTGCAACAGCCAATATGTGTAGAAGATTGTGTAGCAAAATGCCTTTTGAATTTAGGTCATCTAAAAAACTACCGTCATAGGATTTACTATTTACTTCGAAACCTTTAAAAAATCGAACTACGTTCGTTACAAAGAAATAAATACTAATAATTTCAATTTAATGTGACACATTTATTGGCAGAAATACATTAAACTTCTATAAAGTAGTCCACAAATCTATTTTAGACATACGTTAAACCTGTGCCAGGTAAAAGTGTGCACTTGCTTAAACTAGAAAGAAATAACTTGTGAACTTTACGCTTCTTTAAGCGTTTTCTGATTCGAGATAATATAACAACTACTTACGTGAGATATTTCTAAGAAGGAAGACTTCTCGTGCCATAAGTATAGATTTATCTTTGTATCGCACGCAGCTGGCTTTTATTAGGAAGTTCTAACACAATGCAGCGCTCTAGTGAGTGGTGGTAGCTGTAGCGGTTGGCCACTTAAGTATTACAATATACGAGCTGAATCCGTTTTAGTTTATTTAGAGACTAGTGACTATTTATTACTTTCAGGTATATGGAATACAATCTTGGCGTCTTAAGTCCAGTCTAACGTAAGAAAGTATTGAACAATAGCAAATGAGACTCTTTAACAAATTGCGTGGACAGCAATAGCTCAGTGGGTTATCGATTGATTGTCAATACATTCCAACTCCAAATCTATAGTATTATGTGTTAAAAACGTACTCGAAGCTACATACATCCTTATTTAAAAGCTAATAATTGTCTCGTTACTGGCGAAAAGGAAAGCGTAGTCTTTAAGGATGTATGAGAGTCTTTTATGGTGTGAGGCAAACTTTTTATAAGAAGAGCCTGTGTTCAGCAATAAGCAGGTTTATGACTGGCATTTATAATACAAAAAAAGATATACTTTAATTATTCAATCGAACTACGATATCAATTTGGCTTGCTGGCAATTTTCTAACACTAAAACTGCTTAATCCCTCACGCGACCAATTTATCTATTGAATAACTGATGTCCCAAATATCAAACTAATGTTCATACAATTGTTTTAGAATCGAACAATACAGAAGCTGAAACATCAAATAATGTAGCCATGTTGGACCAATAACAAGGTGTCGGGTGTGATGGATGAGTACCGTACATATTTGTGTAATGTCTGACTGATTACATACGCTGTGAACTTTGTTACATTCTGTTGTTGGGTTTATACTGTTATTGAATTTGTTGCTTTATGAGTGATAGGTAAAGGAAAACAGGTAAAGTTAAACTTAAAATTTTGTTCATCATTTGTACCAGTACAACTATTTTAAGGATCGGATAACTAAATTAAAGAAGGTCTTACTTTTAGTTCAATGTATTGAAAGTTAAGTTTTCCATCCGTGTAAATGCTTCCTAATTTAAATATTATTGAGAATTTTTATTCCTCGGTGCAATATACTTACAGGTTGTGCCGTAATCTATACTAATATTATAAAGCTGAAGAGTTTGTTTGTTTGTTTGGTTGGTTGAACGCGATAATCTCAGGAACTACTTGTTCGAATTGAAAAATTATTTAGTGTTGAATAGCCTGTTTATCGAGCAAGGCTATATAACATGACGCTACGACCCACGGGAGCGGCACAGTAACTATAAACGCGGGTAAAACCGCGGGCATAGTTAGTTATAGATATTATACAAAGTCTTACTCCTATATTCCCGAAGGGGTAAGTATATTAAATCTACGTTTAGCCAGTTATGGTTTTAGGTTCCCGATAATAGAGAGCGATTGTACCATGTACGGTTACAGATTCCGTGCATAAAAATGGCTGGGCCGAAAATCCCCAATAACATTTGACCCGGATCGGAAATCAAACGCGAGACCTCACAATGAACGAGGACTTTATGTAACATTCAAAATATATCAAACTCTGATGCCAAGCCAAGTATATATTTCTGCAAACTCTAGCGCTTCCGTAGCCATATAGTTAAGGCAATTTACAGAAAATGGACATCCAAGTACTTCATCATTCAAAAACCAGGCTACGAAACCATTTTGAAGAATATTGTACGAATAGTTAATTCTTAACAGCAATTAATGGTAACAAATGCGAAGCACGTTCCTTCGTTGTTGATAGACAGACTTAGAGGCCGCAGCTAATTGTCAGCAGACATTAAGTAAAGGAGAAAAAAATATAAGAGGATTTTTTGGTGTTACTCAGTTCGAAGAATATTAAATGGAGTAAAACGACTTTAAAATAAGACCAAGGTTATTAAGTAGGCGTTAAAAGGGTAGACAATTATTTTCCAGCATACATATAACCGTATAAATACATTTTAATGCATTGATGTCTCAGACAGACAGATCATTCGCCACAATTAAAACATACCTACATAGTTTTACGCCTATATCGTCTGGAGGGAAAGATGTAATTACATTCATATTTCGCCATCTAGTTTTAAGTCCCGGGCATCAAGGGGTGAGCTTAATGTCCTTTACGGGGCCTAGACCACGACTTCTAGACCTCGTGCTGCTACTTTCTTTTTAGTAAAGTCCTGACTCGGGAATCAAAGCCGGGACCTCAAGTATATCAGTCGCATACTCTGTCCGCTGCGCCACCTAGACTTATTACTTTTAGGTAGGCGTAAGTCGATGTCAATATAGATTACTATCAACCCAAAAGATAGTAATTCAAAGTTGAAGTCATAAAAGAGTATTTTAAAGAAAAATACCATTAATGTTCGTTCGCAAACTTCTTACAATTTCAAGTATTTAAAGTACCTATAAAATGAGACGGTTCTCTGGTTGGCTTTTAATCGCTACGACATTAAAGACAAGTATTTGACCGCCTTTTTATTAGCAAACATTTCTTTTATTAGGTATGATGTTACGATACAAATTTTGAAATTATATTACTTAGATATACCCACAATGTTTAATTTATTTAATAGATATTATTTATATCTTCTCCCCTAGCTTTTATTATTCCCAAGTCACTTGGGGTCGGCTTTTCTAGTCTAACCGGATTTGACTGCATATCAGTTTTTACACGGAGCGGCTGCCATCTGATCTCCGCAACCCGAAGGTTAACGATACCCTAAGTCTAGACCAGTGTCAGGATATTATAGGACACTGACTTCCCAATAACGACTGCCATAGATGTTCATGGCAGCCGGGACCGAAGGCTTAACGTGCTCTCCGAGGCACGGAGCAGGCGATAATTGTCAATCAATACGCACATAATTTCAAAAAGTCATATAACTTCCGAAAGTCAGAGGTACGCGACGTGGGTTCGAACCCGAGACCCTTTGCATTGCAGTCTGTTGGTCTCCCCATTGAGATATCGCTGCTTTATTTTATTGCTGGTATTATTTATATATAAACATGTAAATAATAAAACGATTAGACTGCCACGCAGAGGTCTCGAGTGGGATCCTAAGGCACGCATCTCTAACTTCGAAACTATGTACGTATTAGAGTCGTCTATGGCCTAACCCTTCTCATATTGAGAAGAGGCCTCTGCCCAGAAATGGGACAGTTTATTAACAGGGATAATATTATTGTTAATAGTGAGTGGCTAAACTATACTAAAATTAGGCCTGGATGGCGTAGTGGTTAGTGTAACCGACTGCCACGCCTGAGGTCGCGGGTTCGATTCCTGCACAAGTCAAACATTTGTGTGCATGAACATGGATGTTTGTCTTGGTCTGGGTGTTTCTATGTATAATATGCATGTATTTACAAAATAAAGTATATATGTATGTTTATCAATTGTCTAGTACCCATAGGACAAGCTCTACTTAGTTTGAGCTAGATGGTGTTGTGTGTAAGTGGTAGAATATATTATTATTATTATTATAAAATTAACAAGATTGTTTGTTTAAATGCACACGTTTTTGGAACTGTCAGTCTGATATTATGATTAGTATTTTATGAGTAGTAGAGCCTCGCTGATTTCAGCATGAATGGGCCGACTCGACCGGAGAAAGACTACCCTCTCCCAGAATATCAACGTGAAATAGCAGTACTCCTACTGTTGTATTTCGTTCGGTGAGTGAGAGTGCCGGAGGCCCAATCTCCCTCTTGCCCCCATTCCGCTTCTTCTCCTTCCCACTTTCTTTCCTAAAGGGTCGGCAACGCGCAAGTAATGCCTTTGGTGAACCAGGCGTCCGTAGGCTACGGTGACCACTTACCATCAGGTGGGCCGTAGGATTGTTTGCCACATTAGATGTACAAAAAAAAAATAAGGAGCGGTGTGAGTGAAATCTTTGGCTCACTCCCCTTCTGTCTGCTCAAAATCATAAACTACGATGACGAAATCAAAATGCATCAAAACACTTGCTGACGATCAAACGAGGCGATGTACGTCAACTACGAAAACTAATATTCGGCCCCCAGATACATCACGATCGATGAGCTCCACACGTAATCAGGTTAATGCTGACACAGGCACTAAATAGGTAATCAACCCACTGATCTGATAAGCCAGTATACCTAAAATTTAGTTCAGAATATTATAGTCTGCGGTACGCCTATGTTGCAGCCATTCAAATCCGTTCAACCGTGATGGCGAGATTGAGTGTTATGTCCAACCATTCAAACTTCCGCATTTATAGTAGATGCATGTTAATAGAACATTAAATGTAATACTACAATCTAGCTATGTCATAACCGTGGGTGAATATTTCTAATGGCGTAAAGCTATTGTTTCAAGTAATGTTATTAACCTATTGAGTAGTATCGGCACACCGGCGGATAGACACAAAAAGTTCAATTATGTCTGGTATTGCAACAATTGACAACTTAAGTAACAACTGCCTCAATGATGCAGCAGTCGTAAATGCGATTGATGTGCATGAGGTCTCGGGATCGATACTAAGGCCGGGCAAAGCGTTATTGTTTTAATTTTTCCATAGAAGATATAAGTAATTCGTACGTTTGCAGATTATGTGCGGCTACTAAGGTATTGGCACGGAATTTGCAGACGTGTCTCATAGATAGCAATAATATGCTAGCTCCCTACTACTTCGGACCTTAAAACATATCTAGCGAAATGTACGAATAATATACCTTTGCGTATTCCATTAGGACACTATGTAGCAGCCGTATGTACGCGAACAAATGCTAGTGTCATTCTAAAACCAAAATAACAAAAACCAAATTCTAACAACGTACTCGCGCCAATTAAGATAAACAATAGGATGCTACAAACCTGACCTGACCTGCAATTCATAGTCAAAACCACTTTTTACTCGTAGGTTGACGTACAATTATTCAGTATTGTTCGCGTTGTTTCACAAAAGGCAAAGATAAAGCTATCCCTACCAACTGCGTTGTTCAATGTCAAAATAGACGACGATTTGAAGAATATTCTGTTCTAGAATTTTCTACTTTTACAACCTTAGATTCGTTGAATATTTCATTTTGAATAAATACCGAATTTTCTCGTCAAAGTAACACTTATATTATGTAAAGTAGTAAATAACTTGTAATGGAATCGTTTCGCGGTATTTTATTAACTACAGATATTATTATTTCCATAACGTCGAAAATATTTAAATAATGTAGCAACTAAGCAAATTATTATTATTAAATAATGTCTTGCTAAGAAAGTCTCGTAGTTCTTATGGAAAACTTTTAGACAGGTTCGGTGCCTGGGTTACGCAGAATTCTAGTGAGCACGGATTTTGGATATGTGCCCATGATAGCAATAATAATAAGCTCGCTTCCATATACGAAGGGAACAAGATGGCACCAAATTTGGTTGTACTAAAGCTTTACTTTCCTTTTCTGGACAAGCTATGTATACAAATGTATTAGATAATAGGTAACTAACATAAAGTAGTGTTCTCTAACACAAAAAACAAAACATTAAAATAAAACAGGTCATAGAATGGTATGACAACATTGCTACAACGCATTTTTGCAGTTATTTAAAATAAAGTGACTAAACTTTGAAACGTTACAAACGGTTAAAAGCAGACAGCGCTATTTAGGCAGATAGCGAAAGTTTAACTGAAATCGGTAGTAAATGAAATGTCGGTAAGTTATCGAGATTATATCCACAAGTTTGTCGAAAACGTCACTCGCCTACGGCTTTTATATCATAACTCGTATTACTTGCACGATTGATCCTACGGCGTAATTCGGTAGCGAATCAAGCTTCCTTAATAATTACTAGCATGTTCTCAGTAGCGCAGTGATAGATGATATATGAATGTGACTGGTTTGCATGAAGTATTAGGTTTAATTTCCAGATAAGGCTTTTACTAGGCTTTTCTGTCAAGAAGAAAGAAACAAAATGTGGGTGTAGTTACCCTTGTATACCTTTTTGGTGATATAGGTACAGATATAGTTCATAAAGCTAAAATAACATATAAAACAAATTATGTATTTTATTTGTGAACTACGGTAAATTTTTTTTCGCTGGAAAACAGTTATTATAAAAGAAACTTTTAGTTTTGATTAAACATAACTTTAAAAAGCAATATATTTAGCATTTTTCTCTCAAACAATGTTATTACATATTCCAGTTCTTAGTCTACCTAAATGATTCAAATTTAAATAATATGTTAGTCAGTAACGACTACACAATTTCTGAACAAAAAATACAGATTCACTACCTTAATTTGTTCAAGAGAACGCGGTAGAATTAGCATAATGATATAGATACACTGTAAGTTAAGATAGAATAATTTTAAATATATGTATATTACCTATTGGTATTTCCTCAAGTAAAATTAATATGAAACCAAAATATATATGATTTAATACAATAACAGTACAAGTATGTATTTCACGTTAATTATAATATCTAAATATAATCCAAAAGCCTTGCGTTCCATAGGTCAAAAGGAATATCTGCCATTACAGCCATTTCATAACGAAGCAACACAACTATAACTTGAAACTTGCGCATTTACGTTAAACTCTCAACGCGTGGGACGCAATAAATTTCACAAAACGACGCAACGTTTGCTAAAATTATAACATTGCTTCTAAGGTTGTTCGTAATAGAAAATCTATTAAATAATTATAATCCAAATTTTAATTAATATTATATTAAAACAAATCTTAGAAATAGTCCTAAGCTGATTCAGCATATTATTTATTTATAAGTATATAGATATAACATCAATTCAAAATATATTATGAATATAGCTAGCCCATGCGTCTTATACGATGGCAAATCTTTAAAAAACATGGCATAATTCTTTTTCATTCATCTTTAATAAGTAGAGGCTAGGCCAAGCAAAAGAATCGATCGGCACAGGGTTAAATTAAGATAATGGTTTACTATTTTATTTTTTAGAATCATAGTTTGAAACTTAGCCAAGTCAAAACAAGAGAAATTGATAATCTAATCACATTTGGATTCAACCTCGCGACTATCTCTCTCTGTAATTAGTCGGATGTCAGTTTGGCAATAGGCAGGCTTATTCAAGCCACAAAATTAGATGGATTTATCAATTTTGAATTAGTTTTAATCATTGTAAGAAGTTTCTAGGGCAGCTGCAAATCGATATCATTTTGTAACTTTTACAAAATATTGACTTAATTGTTGGTTCTGATTGAAAACGTCTGTTTCTTCAAATTTAAGATTTAGGTTATTAAATATTACTATCTACTCGCACCGTAGACATTATCAAGGACTGTGAAGAGATGATCAAGAGTAAATAACCTCGCAGGCTCATTTGTTCCGTAACCCGCACCATGATTGTTTATGTCCAAATTGAAAAAAATACTCGTATCAAATAAATTGTTCCACGAAATCTTCGAATTAGGAACATAAATGTAAAGTTGAAGCAAACGTAATCTGTGCTATTTAATCTATAAGATAAAAGAGATAACAATAAATCACCTCTTACGTCTTAAATTAAATCAAAACATGCAGTCACTGTCTCGAAAATCCAGTGATTTCAGACGGTGTTCAAATTACTCTTAGTAGAACAATTTACAATCTATATAAAAATTCTAAATTAAATTATTATTACTATTCGCTGAGTAACAGCAGTTAAGTCAATATATGAAGTTATTTCACACATGATCTCATTCAATCTACTGGCCTCAAATATATTTTCAAATCAATCTGAATTGAAGCAGTCTGAAATTAAAACTACTATTTCATATTGTGGGTGGACATTTTATTTCATATCCTAGCTCTTGTCCGTGGCTTTGAGTAGGTACGAGGTTAGCATCGAAGGTTGGTTACTATTTATTTACTGACGTGAAATACTTGAAGTCCTTTTTCCGAAGTAAAATCTGGTCAATAACTATCTCGAGAAAATGGACAAATTATGTTGTTACTCTATGCCGGCGTAAACAAAGATATTTGTACCATTGACATTTTATTTAATATATCAGAAGATTACTCTTTTTAATATGTAATTAGTTTTATGTTCTACATGTTATAGCACGGTATCAACCATCAAAAAGTCTTCAGATTACAGTTTATAGCATAATGTTTAGCAGTTAGTTTTTAGTAGTACCTTAATAATGAAGGTTCAAGGGAATAATTACAAATTGGAGACATCATAACTGGCATATCCCGCTTGCCACGTGTATAATAACAGTATGACAACGAATATATTAATATTACATATATTATTAAAAAAAAATGTTATAAGCATGCCATAACTAATAACCAAATATTATACAATTGTAGCACGTATGGCAAGAGTAAGGATTCCAAGCGTCATAGTCTATCGATTTTTTAAGCTTTAACTTTTAGTCTCGTTTATTTTGTATCTTATTTCTTACAAAATAAGTACTCATTAGTCCAGATTGAATTTTCGGCGTCATTTAATATGAACGTAATACTTAATTAAGGTATAAAATATTATTAATGCCAACACTTCGAGCGTTAGGAATTATAAAATTTCAAATCTGCCTCAAGAATCATCTGTGATATTTTTTTTATTATTGGTAACTTACATTGCACTTTAACAGTTTTGTATAATATGTATGAAGAACAGAAGATGATGAAACAGCATAACGACAAGATGAAGTTTTATTCAGTATGTCTAGTCCCTACTTTTTAGTGTGTCTTGGTAAAACTTTGTATTCAATTAGAAATAAAGTAGCTTAACCTAACAGATATCTCTTATACCATTATGTTTGACCCAGGCTAGTTACGTAACCATTTACACTTTTGCCACTGTCCCAATGAGATAACAAATGCAATTATTGACTTCGCACATTTCGTCGCCTCTTCTTAAAGACAACTAAATAATGTTTGTTCCTGTACTGAATCTACACTCCAATATTTTGAGTATTTATCGAACACTGCCTGCCTCCATGATGCTGCGGTATCCTATGGTATATATTCCCAGGAGAGTCTGGAAATGGACCAGGTAAACGGTACTAGGCCAGCCCTGTTTTACACGAAACTTCAAACCATAGCTGGTGAATATATGTGGGTGTAATAAATCCTTGCCTACTCCTTGATTATTATATATGAATGTACAGAACAAACGGTAAAGATATCAGATATAAAAATCATTTTTGAGTACTTATAACTCATAGAAGACCACTAGATGACGTAAAATGTTGCAGTGAACACAACACCCCACAGAAACAAACATCTCAATATGCATGTATGAATATTTCATTCCATATAAAACATACGAATCAGTTTATTCATATAAATATTGTGGTAATCAAACCACGGTACGTGTTCTTGTCACGCCGCGCCGTGCGGTTCCTCATTAATTTTGACATTATTTAATGAAAAACAGAAATAATGTCCATGCGTATGTACTGTTATTTGTTTAACAATTTTATGTCACGATGAGAACACGATTAAATAGCTAGGCATCTTGATCACCTTCGTAATTATATTAAGGCTTTTAATGTAGCATAATATTACGTATGAAGCCTTTATATCACGTCAAGAATGTGTTAAACTTTCATTATTTGAGCTCTTCTTCGTACTTTAAAACTAAACTTTCATTTGAGTTATGTTTAATTACCATTTTATATGATAGTTTCAAACCTAATTGCTATTTACTGGGAATCACACTCCGTATTTCAACTAAACTGAAAATTAACAATGAGTATCTTTTTGAGCACAAATAGATGAACCAACTGTTTAGGCATATAATATTGTCTTCTATTTACGCGAATGTTATTAATTGAAATTAAACTACTATATACGGATTTTAACGCGTTGTTTATTTAGCACTGTATTACAAAATTTTGAAAATATTACACTACTACTACTATTGATTTTATTTAACTAATTTATAAGCTAATAAAATTATTTAAACTATTAAATCTATTTATTTTTGGTTTATACTTTCCCCGACGTTTCGGTTGCTTTCCAGCAGCCATGGTCACGGGTCACGGTCATCATGTCTAGGCATATTTTTATAATGTGTCAAACAAATAAGATATAAGACTTTTCTTTCATGCATACATAGTACGCTGAATTCCTTGAAAAGCAAAACCTTTATTTTGCTATGCTATGCTAATGTCTCACCTAATAGTAGCTAAACCTATTGACTTCTATCTCTAGTTTCCGTAATAATCTTGTCATCAAAATCTAATAAGACTTTGCCTGACTTGGAAAACTAGTTTTTGTAAAACAAGTATATTTTCATTGATGTCTCATTTGAAACCATTGAATCAGAAATATATATTAAACGAAACAAATTAAAATACCAAAGCAAGGCGAATGTTCAAAAGTAATTTGTACTCAAAAAGTTTTACTCGAGTTTAATCTCTTTTTGTGTTGCAATAATTGTTTCGTTCTTATCTCATCAATCTTGTAGGCAGTAAATGTTCAGGTGCAAAATTCATTTCCCTACAAAATGAAACGAGCCAACATTTAAGAAAAAGTTAAACATCTTGAATATTGAAGTCGACTCAGGAAGAGCCCCATACTGCATCCGAATTAAAAGGTACTTGATATTGAATAAAAACTTTGTGGGATAGTAATCATTTGAATTATTCAAATAAATAATTCAAATTTTAAGTACATATCTAAGGTTGCATGTGCATACATTCAAATAAAGCAATGGAAAATATGTGTAGGTGTTAATGTTCTGCAAAACAGTAATACACTAATATTGTCTTCTGTTTACGCGAATGTTATTCATTGAAATTAAACTACTATATACGGATTTTATCGCGTTGTTTCTTTGACAATTAATTACATAATTTAGAAACAAATGAACAACGCGATAAAATGCTTATATAGTAGCTTAATTTCAATGAGTAATTCACTAATTTCCAAACTCATGCGCGTCATTTGTTGGTAACTTTGCTATATCTGTACGTTACTATAGTGACATTTTACCATAAAAATAACAATTCAATGTAATTATTTATCAAAAATATGCGCAATAATATGTAAATGTTTAAAATATATTTTATAAAACTTTATGTTTTCACGTTATAGCATGATCAAAGTTAGTATTAGAATATTATTCGGCATTGTTTTTTTATACCACACAGCATATTTTATTTGTCCCTTTCTTCTCTGCAATTTATTAATGTCTACAAATGTATTTTAATGTGTCTGAAGGGACCAAAATATTGAGTACGGGTTGTGACTAATGTTCACAATTGCTTACCTGGATTCTGAATTTATTGTCTCAAATATTTCTTTTAGAAACTAATAGATGGGTTTCGTTTGGAATGGTATTGGTTTCGTTTAACCGTCTTTTATACTTTAATCTTAATATTAGCTATTAAAATTAGTATTTTGTTGCAAAAGTGTATTTTGCTCTACATGAAAACCACTACGATGAATTGATATTTTGGTTAAAGTGAATGTTGTTTTTTTTGCATAGATATGTATTATTGGCAGTTTGAAACCCTAGTAGTAAAATTTAAAACAGTGCGGCTTTCTGCATATGTCAGCCAAATCAAGTCAGTCAAACCAGTAAAGTTTTGATTATTGTGTAAATAGGTATAAAATAAGTATTTATCATTTGTTTTCATATGCAATAATTATACAAATAATATATTTAAAATTTGTATTAAATTTCGACCTTCACCTTTAATGTCAATGAACGTACTACTTTTTCTGCTTGTAACAACAATCTATTTCCAAGCAAAAACTACTACGAGCTTAGTAGAAAGAATCACTGCGTCTTAGACTTTGAAACAGTCTGACCAACTCACTCATTCATTCAGTCGTCACTAACTAGTACAAAAACTTGTAGCGTTCGACGTTGACCGATATTCAGCAATCCTTTTTGCTTTCCGATTCTTTTTGAATGGATATATATTTCGCCTTTAAGAGCTGCAATTCACGTTTTCGTATTCAACTCTACCAGTTTCAATTACTGTTAGTCGTTATTATTTGTTAATTAAATCTAATCTCCATATAGCAATGACGTAGTGTATAGTAATATATTTTACTTTTCGATTCTCTTTGATCGGATATTTATATATATTTTGCCTCCTTTAAGAAGTTGCAATTCACGTTTTCGTATTCAAATCAATAGTTTCAATTGCTGATTTAGTAATTATTATTTGTGTAATTATATCTCATCATTAGTCATAGTGTATAGTAATGTATTTAGTAACCTACATGACACATAAATGAAGGATTACGACAAAAATATTGGACATGAAATAGTACCTAACAGATTGCCCAGTTTATAAAATTTATTGTTACTAATTTTAAGAAAAAAATAGGTACTTATCAAAATAACAGTGTATAAGCTTCATCATTATTTAAATATCACATCAAATTACTATTACCTGATGTTAACTACTCAACAAAGTTGGCAAGCCTTTGTAAAGTTTGTCAAGTCCACAGATAGTGAATTGCAAAGACCCGTCTCTCTACATCCCTGTCTAATTAGACCAGAGGCCGACTATATTTACCAACATTACTATGAATACAAAATTGTTTTGAAGTGACAGTTCTAGGTATACATTTTATAATTAAATATTTCGGTAAATTCGAGAAAATAGATCTGATAGAAATATAATACTGAAATGAAAAATAAAAAGATCACATTCTTGTATGACGACATAATGACATTTTTGTTTATGCGAACTGTAATTATTGACATGTGCTTCTAAAATTCACATAAGTAGAATTTAGGCCGTTTCAAGTGATAATATAGTCAAGCAATCAAGGAATAATACTAGCCATTACCCGCGACCTAGCGCGTTTTTAAAACCTATTTCCTTCTTCAGGATTGGACCTACGATATGTCCTCGAAATAGATTTAGTATTTTATGCGTAAAATTTTACAAACAGACAGGGTTAATTCTGAAATTATAATATTAATATGCATACTTCTCCACTTCCAAGATTACAAGCTTTTGCTAGTAACAGCTTTGCTTTATTAACGGTATAAAGTATCGTCAAATGTTTCTGGTACTTGCTTCTACGTTATTCATGCAATTAATAAATAATCCTAGAAACAAAATTTAAAACAATACCAATATATTAATAACATTTGTCAATTAAGTTAATGAAACGTCAAAACAAAATAAATTGCTGATTATTCTGATAGAAATCCGATAACTGTTTCAATTACCCGTCGAGTGTCACATAAATGAACGCATTCGTACTAAACTTAGTTGTGTATGATATAAATTAATCTGTTCCTACAAACAAATGAAAATGAAGTGCGATTCAAACCATTTGATTAAAGGATTGATTCATTTGTTACTGTAGTGTATTTAATGTTTGTTAAGTGTTCATAAGTTTCATGCAATATTAACTACTTTTCAAATAAATATTTTTATTATACATACGTAGGTACATATTCACACGCCTATAGATATCCCTGAAGCGTTAGGTGGACGCATATCGCCATAGTTTTAAATCTAACGTAATAGATGGCGAGCTCATTGAGGTTTACCGGGCACCGTTCAAGACTCCAAACTGAGAATTTCCTTCAAAGAAACCCACAGTAACTCTTTTCCCGAACAAGGAATCCGAGACCTCATGTATCACCTATACCTATACTTCATGCATTATCGCTAAACAGGCATTATACGATTTATAGAATCACACAGTAATAATAATACAAGTCTGAGATATGAAGCTGAATGTTTCCACTATTTAAATATTGCTGATACGTAAGCGGAGATAATTTATTAATTCACCTGTTAAACAGACAGATCGATCAGAATCTCTAGCCAATCTAACTGCTCAGGTGTCAACCACAATATACGGTTAACATTTTTAATAAAAATGAAATCGTTTCTAAATAAGATCACGTTGAGTGATAAAATTGTAGAATGTTGTTGAACGATAACGTTTTTACGAGCACGGACTAAGACTGAACAGGACCACAAACTGCAAAGGAACGTTCACAGGTGCACTAGAGTAGCTGCTATAATAAATTATATAGAATATAACATGACTTTATAAAATATTGACTATTGCTTGTGACTTTCTGTACTTGGGCAGCTCACCCGTAACGTCATTAAAGTGTATCACACTAGGCACCATATCTTCAATTTTATTGCACAAATTGATGATATGTAGCTTAGATTTTAGGTTGAACCCTAAATTATCCAACTGTGAAAACCAATTCAACATTCGTTACGTGGTTTTTACATAATGATGGATCAAACAAACGGACAGACGAATACTTCCAAAAACTTCTGTTATAGGCCATAATTATATTTTTTATAATACCTACAATTTTTGGTAAGTTGAAGATACTTACAACGTGTATGCAATACCCCGAACCTTGTTACAGCTTAATAATAGTAATGATAAATACAGGTAAAGTTAAAGTAAAAGTAGAAATATAGATAACACAATATAGATTTCTGGTCCTTTAAATGAACTTACATTTCAAAAGTTTTAAAGTTCATTTAAAGGACCAGAAATATATATTACATAAAAGGCTAAATTATGAACCGTCAATATTTATTTCGAAACTGGATGTTTTTTTTAAATGCTCGTATATTTGCACGAAATGTAGCGAATATCCGTATCCTGGAGATGGCGTTTAAAGACAGAGATAAAATGTAACAAATTAATATTTATAATGCCTTTTGGTTATTAAATGCAAAATCAATAAATAGTCATAAGGGTATGGCTAAATTAAATTATCCCTTTCAATTGTAACAAATATTATGTAAATCCTAATGAAATCTCTATCAACATGATATATATCTATCTCTATAATATAAGGTGAAAACTGGTGATAGAATCAACATAAACTATTGAATTATTCAAAACAATTTATACACAAATTGAATCCTGGACTAACATATATCCTTTATAGCAGGTAAATTAAAATCACGCACCTTTATACGTCACCTGCTATAATAGTCTATGAGGACAGAGCGAGAAAAAGATTCTTATTGTATATTAATGTATTAAATTAATAAACAGTGTTTGTGTTTTACTAAGCTAGTAATAAGTTCTTCAGTAAAGACATAGCGCGATATAAGAGGCTTGTGTCTACGTAACGCTTGCCTTGAATTACGTTTTATTGATACACTAGCGGCCCAACAGACGTTGTCCTATAAAGAAGACAAAAAGAAAATCCCGAATCCACTTGAATACACACAAAAAATTTCATCAAATTTATATCTATATAAAAATATATAGGTACATAGTCTATGTATATCCCGAAGAAGTACACTAGCTTTGGTTTGTAGTTTAACAGAATAGCGGGCGCCTATTGCCGTCTATTGAGCACAGTTCCAGGCTACATCCTGTTACTAAGAAATTTTAAAACCTGTCCTGCTACTAAAAAACACTCAGTGATATGTTGCTCGACCCGAGAATCGAACCCGAGATCCCATTCATAGCAGCCACATTCACGGCCACTGAGTCAGGTAGTCGGTTGTATCATCACTTGTATGAAGCAGCTATTCATAATACAGATCATATAACACTCTGCATGAATGACATTGGCGGGCATAGCACAATCCCAAAAGGCTGAAAGTAACTAAATGTACCTAGTACAGCTTTGAAAACATAATTTAATGCCTAAATGTTTTGTTTTGTTTACATTTTGCTTGAGGCTTTATTGCGGTCGATTTAAATCCTAATACAATGTGAATGCGAATCTACGAAATGTATATTTGTTGAATAAAATATTTATTAAACAATGTTGTTACTTACTTATTTATAATATCACGAAATAATGCCCAAACCTATTTCAAAGTAGTTGTGTAAAAAGATTATATACTTTTTTAAAGAGCTTACGTACTCAACATTTTAAATTATAGAGTAGAATAGTTTTTGCCCGCGGATGCGCTCACTTGGAAATAGTACTTCTTTTCAGAATTAATGTCGTTTTCTGTACCCCTGAAAACGTGTATGCGAAATTTCATGACGATTGATCGAGCAGTTAAGGCATAACAGCGTTACAAACAAAAAGGATAAACACTAGACAGTAGTAATGGACAGTCTCCACAGATTTGTAGCCTACTCCTTGCCACTTCAAATATAGCGTAAAATTTCTTGTCAAGTTGTTCTTCTGGTCAAGCATATCACAGATTTGACGGATTATCTGGACTACCAATATTTCGCTTCGATAATTCGCAGAAATATAGTAGATTGTCAAACAATATTTTACTCCGAATTTTGACAAGTAGCGAGTAGAATATAAAGTAGCAATGTTTTATAAATGTTACTACAAAATCTCGTAAATGGATTATTAATTTAACACTTGAATAGTTTCATATATGGGAACATTACGTTTATATTTTTCATCCGTCCCCCTTTGTTCTATAAATGTCTCGTCACCCCAGCGACTAAGTTTTCTCGAGCAATTGACTTCAAGGGTGATTCGTGTCTGACTATCAATGTTGGCAGTAGCGGAGTGAGAGATGAGCGAGGTGGAAGATGGATAACCATACTTATTAGCTATATTAGTTATGTTATACAACTCTAAGATATATAAATACGGCCGCAATGTTCTTAACCGTGTAATGTAGGCATCGCGTTGTACACAACAATATTCGAATGTCATTCGAATATGGTTTCATTCGAATAAGATTACTATGTTTCGAGTTACTAACATAACTAAATACGCTCGCGCTTATTATGCGAGGGGATGGTTTAAAGTGTATTGCACTGACTTATTGCTAGCTAAGGTTTAAAATTTCGCGTAATACAGCATTAACCAATAACTACTTAACATAGTTCTAGACATCGTCCTACTTCTAAAAATTTTATAGAAAATCCATTAACACTTTGCCTGGCCCGGGAATTCCGATCGCATCGATCACTACAACTGCACCATTGAGACAATGGCGTTGAAATCATAATTTAATCAAACAAATAGTATACGAGTAGATAAATGAATACATACAAAAAAGATCACAATAAAACATGAATGGCCTGAAATTATTTTAACAGATTATCTTTCATCGGGACCGGTTGGACGGCAATGGATTCCGATTCCGATAATTGGAAACAATCGAAAACCGATTTGACTAAGGATGGCGTACTAATACCATTTTCACTAAACATTTATACCTCAATTTAAATTAATTGATTATTATTATTATGATTTTGTTATTATAGAAAGCTCTATAGCACAGCACTATCATTCAACGCCGCTCTTGTATAGGTCTTATATTTGTCGGCCTCGATGGCGTAGTGGTTAGTGTAACCGACTGCCACGCCTGAGGTCGCGGGTTCGATTCCCGCACAAGTCAAACATTTGTGTGCATGAACATGGAAGTTTGTCTTGGTCTGGGTGTTTCTATGTATAATATGTATGTATTTACAAAAAATAGTATATATGTAAGTTTATCCATTGTCTAGTACCCATAGTACAAGCTCTGCTTAGTTTGGGCTAGATGGTGTTGTATGTGGTAGAAAATTATTATTATTATTATTATTCCTTGGTTGGGCAAAATCTTCTTAAGCTTATATTCGGTCAAGACATATTCAGTAACCGCCCGAAAATTGGAGCTGTCGCGGTATACAATAAAACTATGACTGGCCTCTTATAACTCTAGGTAGCTGACGAAATTTGTGATACAAGTACGTCTTTGGAATGTAATCTTGAGACTATGTCATACATGTTTTTTTATTTGCTTGTCCTTTTTACCCGACTACGGTGAAGCCAAAAGGAAGGGTAATAATTTTGGCGATCTGAGTATGTATGTTTGTATGTTCTATCGTAGCGCCTAAACTACTGAACCGATTTTAATGAATGAGGTGTTAAGTGAGTTTCGTTATAATACGGCATTATATACGTTATAGCACCGGTGACATAGGCTATATAAATTTTTGATTTGTTCTTTTTAGACCCATTTTCTAAGTGGTCGGGTTATAGGCTTATTAATTTTTTGTAATTTTATTCTGTTAAAAAAAGAAGTACACTTATACCATATACCGAACTTCGGATCGAATGAAATAATGTCATGCCATTACAGTACTCCATTGTTCGAACTACTTCATGATAGGGTTTAATATGATTACAAAGTTATGTGCACGCGATTAAATGTGTTTCATACTACGAATAGCAAGAACTATCGTCCCGAAACTTCGGCATACGGTCCATGGTAGGCCTTCTGTCTAACAAAAGCGATAAAATACAATACAGGGACTACAGACTTACGTACTAAGCATTCGTGTGGAACGCCCCTTTACCTCGTTATTCAGTACAATAGCTATAGAACATTGATTGTGCGTGATTTCAAATTTCGCTGAATTTCCTCATCTCACGCCTTATTTGACGACGTTATAGGCAAACCAAACAGTGACGACATATTTCAAAGAAAGTTACAGACTTATTTCTTATATATTTCATATTTATAACATAACATGTTATATAATCTTGTTTTCTGTTTACGCGAATGTTATTCATTGAAATTAAACTATTATATACGGATTTTATCGCGTTGTTTATTTAGCACTGTATTACAAAATTTTGAAAATATTACACTTCTACTACTATTGATTTTATTTTACTAATTTATAAGCTAATAAAATTATTTAAACTATTAAATCTATTTATTTTTGGTTTACACTTTCCCCGACGTTTCGGTTGCTTTTCAGCAGCCATGGTAACGGGGAGACTAAGATGGTAGTTGTCTCAATGTTCCAGTGTAGTTATTTCAAAGTACCCGAACATAATTTAATTATTGGTGTTTCTATTTACGCAGAATGAGCTCAAAGTATCATGAAGTCTACCTGTGGTTTGTTTCTTCTTGGGTTTGACTATTTGAAGTACTGGATCCCAAGCTGGTGGTACATTCCAACCATCTTCTCTAGTACTTCAATCGCATACACTACCATTGTCTCATCAAGAAATCAAATATAGAATTAATAAATCGAAAATATGAATGTGTATTTTACTTTTGAATATTAGTTACGAACCTGCTACTAACTAGAAAGCATAACAGTGTCGTTACAGCTAACGGTCTAAGGGATCTGAAAGCCAGTGTTGCGCTAAACTTAATGTTTTCATTAATATAATGGTATAGCATTAAGCGTAAATATAACTATAGCGTATGTAACCAAGATATCGCTAATCTTAGCAAAATACATTTTGCTACGAAAATGACTTGCATATAATATTGACTTGAGTCATTTTCTGAGCTATACTTACATAGCTTAGAAAATGTAGATACGTGTAAAACACAAACAAGTCTACAAATTAGTTGATATACAAGTGGAAGTAGTGAGTATTGCCGAGCAGCTTAAGGTTCGAATTCCATATGGGACAACTATTTATGTAATCCGGAAAATTGTTCAGAGTCCAGACCCTAAAACTAATGTATACTTTGTATCTATTTATTGTATGTTAGTTAAGTCCCCCGCGACACGGCTAGATGCAGGAGTGGTCTTTTTAATGGTTTTTGAAAACGGAAATTGTATACGGGCATAGGCTGGCTCTCTAATATGTAGGACCTTAAATAGCTAGCGATATTTACTTATAGTATTACGTATAAATGCAAATTGTTAATTGAAAATCTTTTATAGAAAATATTCTCCGCCTGACCCGCCCACAATGCGGGCAACAATAAACTGAGACCAGCTCTTAATGAGAACCGTTCTTTCGTGATAAAAAATAATACGAATGTTTTGTTTTCCGAACTGAAATTGCAATTTTTAGATACACAAGTTGTTTTTTTAATATTGATACCACGTTTCAATGTTTGCTTCGAATTCAATGTAGTATTATAGTTTCTAATTAATAAATTTTTGTAGATAACAAAGACACAACATCATGCGTTTGATTATTTGTTTGTAACTTATGTTATGGATTAAAGTGACTCTAGTAGATTTGTTTTTGGGAATTTAAATCATAGTTACGCTCTACTGCGTTTAAATATAGTCACCTGGACGTTAAGTTGTGATCTTGACATACAATTGCAATACGGTATCTGCATTGTAAATACGAGTATAGTGTTACCACGCTTATTCATATTGGAATTTGTATACTATTGCTCTCTGTCATGCAAATATAATGTGAATTCACTCTTCCTAGTCCGTTCAAGTTTGCGTACAACCTTAGTAAGGTGTGCGGTACATCTACGATTTTAATCTTTGGGTTTTGGACGTTGTGAGCGTTGCACATTTTGTCATATATCAAAAGGATTGTGCAGGAGTAACTAAATCTTATCTGGCCAACGATTCAATTGAGAGTGGTTATTGTAAAACTATCTTGTAAGCAACTTATATTGGTTGTTCGCATGGTGATTTTATATGGTTAAAGCCGCATTACTGTCGCTTAACCTACTAGGTGGCAGGGGTACACCGGTGGCCAGTCTCAACATGTTTTCAATTATTTACATTCCAACTATTGACAGGTTACTAAATATTCTGTAATTTTACTTTGACTGAACTTTTGTGAATCAATCAGTGGCCGAGATGACCATTAGATTTCAATTATCGATTTTCAGACAGAACCTTGGTATAGTCTCACAACAAACCAGATTAAAGATATTTAAATCTTGAAAATATTGAGGTAGTCTTTTATATGTTACTGTTATGAGTTCTTTCTCCATTTTAAAAGCATCTGTTTACTTGTGCCACGTCATAAACTATTTTATATCTACTCTAACATCGTAAAGTGACTTCACTCCGCACGAGTGCAATTCTCGCTCGCACCTGTAACTGGAAATGACAACATTGTCTCTGTCGACGACAATAATGGACACTATTTTTGTAATAGTGCTAATAAGTTGGGAAGACATGCTCTAGGTAGTGAACTTGAACACCACGAAACATTTTAGTATGCTGTTATTTTGGCCTCTGACTATCCGGGTGGTATGACAAAAATATAACATTGTATGTCTCAAGATTTGCAATATATAAAATAATACTGAATTATTTTGAATCATTCTGAAATTTTGTAATGTGATTTAATACTCGATAATGTTATTAAAAGGTACCTTATCTGGTTGCAAATAGCTAAAAATCATGTGACAGTTTTTAAAAATGTAGAGTTAACTTACTAATTTTAAGAGAGTTTAATTAAATATCCTCGAAAACGCAGGCAGATGTTTTTCATTCACATTTTATATGCTATGTTTCTGGATACTTATTAAAATAATAGCTACATCGTAAACCAGTATATTTCTTGACTACTGCTACTGAATATTTCTAAAATTTCAAATAACATTTTGCCTAACCTAGTAATTTACTATCACACGCATTTGCGCTATTTTACCACAAGACTTCCATGCCCCTTTATTATAACTGTCCTAGCTTTCGACTGCAATATAATAAACATAAAATTAGCAATTGGGTAGATGTACTCGTTCAAAATTAATTCATTCACTCAATCATGTAGGTACATGTGGCAAAATCAAATTTGTATCAACATAATGCGAACAAAGTGTTTCGTATACTCAACCAGTAATATTACGAGATGCGATATTAAACAATGAGTTAACAACGGATCAATCCATCAATGTTTGTGTTGATAGATCGGATTCACTTATTTGTTTCAACGCGAACGACTGAGCGATTATAACTGCCTGTTCGATATAAGCTACACTTTGCTTGATTGTATAATCGACAGTTTTATTATCACTTGCACTGAAGTTATCACAAAGTTGTGACGACATTGATAATCTGGCGATGCGCTATTTGGCAAACAGCAAAAATGGAAACTTTGACTTTACTCGTCCTAACTAATAATATAAGTGCGAATGCTAGTTTGTTTATTTTTTACGCCTTCACGTCTTTACTACTAGACCAATCATCATGAAACTTCGCATACACGTTGTCAAGAGTACTGAAAAATATATACCATTAATCTAAAAAAATACTTTTCCTTAGCGAAGCCGCGGGCAAAGCTAGTGTTAAATATATATAATTTTATTAATTTTAAATGGTTATTACAACAGAATAAATCATTTATCCTCTATCAAAATCCTAAACATTCTCCTCAGTAGGTATTTAATTACAAAACCTTTGCATCTTCTTGCTGTAGTTTGTCTATAAACTAGAAAGTCACGCAGTTTCTATTCCAACTCTGTACGTATTTACTTGAAACAACTAGTCAGACCCTCCCACAAACCTCTTTAATTAACTATTTGAGTGAAATAGTAAAGATTCCAGAAAGTTTAGACCACTTAAGGTAACATAGAAACAGTTGTGGTACAACTTGTATAGAAAGTTGTAATCATCATCTTATGGTTTGAAAGTTACACTTGGTAACATTCGTTTGTATAGCATACATCCTAGACATATGCTCATAAATGCCTTAGATGGCTTTACTCCTATTACACCAACTTCGTGTTTTAGCTTCTGCGTAATGGCGATAGCCGGTGACATATTACGATACCTTGTGTACCCGTAACCCTGCACGACTAGGGAATAGAACTTGGATCCTCAGAATCTCACTCAATCTTATACAACGAGAGCACCGAAGCAATCTTCAGTCGTGAGATTACAACTAACTTAATACTGAAAGAAAATTGACGCCAGTATTAAAATACTTAGCCAAGCTCGTTAGAACACGGAAATCTTTTTACTCAATCCTCGCAAGTTCTCACTTCGTAAATGTCGAGATATACTAATAAATTTTGCAAGTCTGTAATTCATTCAAACCGCCCTGTCGGATTGTTCTGATTAAAATTTAAATTGAATAATACATGTGGGCTGAAATGAGAAATATTTTGCAACAGGTGCAAAATTAATTTTGCAACAAGACACTTTATTACGTCACTATGTGTCTGCAGTCCGTTGTTGATTGCAAAAAAATGTTTTCATAAAGCATGCTAGTTATAGCACGCTTCATTTCTTTTATTAGTATATTTCCAATCAGGTTTTAATCTTACATAATTATCACTCTCTTTAATAGTAAAGGAAAATATCAAAATATAATATCTGAGAGTTCACCATATGGTTCTTGAAATTTGTGTGAAGTCTACCAATCCGCACGTGGCCAGCGTGGTGAACTATGGCCTTACTATTATCATACTGGAAAAAGTCTAAATAAAACATTCTATAAACAAGGCTGACATTATTATTATGAGATCACCTAAAAAGTGAGCCAGCACTGTATCATTTCGCTAACTATCTTTTGGTCCCACATTATGAATAGTTATAGTACTAGCGGCTCTACTACTGGCTTTCGAGGTGCTACTGAAATAATCATAACAGAAAAACCAGATAGCATTTTCCGCGGCCTGGGACCGGATAACTACGTGCGTAGAGCCTGACATATTAATAAACATAACAAAAAACTACTCGCAAGTATCGTTCAACTGATTAGTGGAGATGCGAGATGAATGTGTAATCGGTACAGTCAGCGACATAATTCGACATGCTTTTCCAAGATTTTGAACTATCATACCAAATAATAGTAATTCCTCATTACGTACTGTAGTACCAGTTAACCGATAGTTCATGTATTCACATTTCATTATTAATAATAAGTCAATTTAATTTTTTTAAATTCAGTCACGAACTTTAATGTTCAGCTACTTATAATTTGTCATTTATGTCGTGATTCAATTCACTGCGCTAAGTCTGCATCTATACTAATGTTGTACAGAGGAATGATTTGATTTTAATCGATTAACTCAAAACTACTGAATCGATTTTAATAATTCATTTACCATTAGAAAGCTACTTTCTCCAGCAATGAAATAGGCTATATAACAGAGCACTACAAGCCACGGGAGCAGAGTAGCAAACACAAACGTGGGTGAAACTAGAATACTAAAAAACGTAACAATTGTTATCTGTATCCGTGGCAACATTCGGTAAAATTGTTTTCCATTTAATATTTCGGTGCAATTTCGAAGGCTATTTTAGGGTTGTGCTAGTGAATACTAATATCCCGTTTTGTTTGGCAGCTTGTTGTTTTTAACAAGCACATCGCCGAACAATTAACCAAATATTCTGGGTCAAATCCCAGTTAGTTGAAAATGTGTGCTGCAGAGGAAATTGTTTCATATTTGGTTGTTCTTTATGCCTATCGTTTTGTAAAACACTCGACGTCACATGAGTTATATACTTTTAGATATATTTGTATGTTGATAGAAATTTGGAACAAATACTTCTTTATCATTAAAAGTTATGCGTCTTATGATTACTTTATTCTAAAAGTTCATTTTTATGTTAGTTAAATATTATAGATACAGATATTTAAATAGTTGAGTCAACGCCTTCAAAACTAATATTTTTTTTTATTAAAAGCTTGTTCAAATATCATCATACCTTTATTGGATACCATTTACTACATTCAATGCAATCAATTCGAGCAAATGTTTGTAAACATTTGCTCGAAAACGAAAACCACACATTAGCTAAGGATTCAGTAATTTAATTATGACGCGACAAATAATTTGATTACTTAACCGCTGTTATTGTTTCAATCATAGAGTTAATTTGGAATTAATTGAAATTCAAAGATTTGTTCAGTAATGACTGTTTGGAACATTTTCTATATTTCTCTTTAGTTTATTTAACAGTGCATAATATGTATATAGTCTATATCTGTTTATTCAACGATATTCTCTGTTAACATGATAGGTGAACCTATCCATCTATCTACTGGGCACAATTCCATATCCCGTGCGTAAAAAATGTTATAGCAGAAAATCCGGTGACACTTTCCTAACCGTGCCGTCAATTTCGTAATTGGCTGCAATCATTCGTCACCATATTCCGTGAGGCCACGGAGCAGTTTAACTTATCGGTAAATAAGGTGTAATTAGCAGGAAAATATTACCTTATTTTTCCTTAAAGTATTTTATAAATGGTTATTAAAAGTTGTCATGTAAATGTTCATATAAATTGATAAATGTTGATGGCAACATTTATCAATTTATATGAAAACATCAGAGACATCCGATTTAAAAAACATATATACTTTCCTTATTATTTGTAATATCGCCGTTCCGCAGTTTACCGTGAAAACAAAATAGACAAAATTACTTTCTAGTTTATAATACGATATAAAATAAAAATATAATATATACAGTTAAGGATGAACATCTTTTATATTTAATAAAATACGACATTAAATCAAAATATATGTACATACATATAGCCATTTTACTGTACCTGAATACAGATCATATGATGAACTCTGCTTAACAAGTTTGATTTAGGTTACACGACAATTGAAGTCCATACATTTTAGTGACTAATCTATATTTATAATTCAAAATTCACAAAAATAGATACCTCGAACGGTGATTCATTTTAATATACTATAACACAAAGCCTAAGGAATCCCAAGGGCATCCACATTTCGCCAAATGTAAGTCCCAGTAAAAACCTATTGCCCTTTGGGTAAGAACAATTCAGCGTTCGATAGACGTAACAAGGCAAACAAAAACCCATTTTGTATTCTGAAGATTCGTTTAAACGAGGATTCTCTAGGGACAAGTATTCATTCGTTTAAAAACGTGGTGTTAACACTTAAATGGAACAAAATATAAAAACTAGATCCTTGTCTTAAAGATTAGCTGTTTTGGTAATTTTATATATAACTGCAAATTAGTTTTACCTTGTTGAAAACGAAATGGGTTTTTTTATTACGTTTGTCACGGCGAGATTTAAGTTAAGCGTTGAATCTTCAAATAACGTCAATATATTTTTTAGCTAACCCAGTTTCAGAATTTATTAATTCGCATAGTTATTGACTCTATATATGGACTTTAATAGATAGAACGAGAACCAACAGACTGCAATGCAGAGGGTCTCCCGTTACATATTTTATATATATCATGCAACGCGAAAGTTTAAAAGTTATTATTCCTAAATAAAGATTTGAAAAAATTAAGGTTTTAAATTATAACAACCTAAAAAAATTCTTTAATCTGGTGATACCTCCACTTCACTAAAAAAGCTCAAATAAATACATTGCAATCGTAAAACGCTAGGGTTTATTCACAATTCATACACACGTACACAAAACATAAAAGTCAAAAACGTCTACTTTGCGTTGTAAACTTTATGCTGGCGTACAACACTAAAAGCTAATATTGTTAGTTATAAAAAATATATATTTATATCTAGGCACGTAACATCAATATGAGACTACAGGCACGTACACGTATATTGCCCTAATTTTTGCTTAACCCTCTAGATTAACTTATAAATCATTGCTTGTGTCGTGACGTCACTACATACTTTCTTGACATGAGTAGTAAAATGTAATTTGGAATAACATCACGATCGTATATCTATGAAGAGTGAGACAGAAAGAGCCCTACGCAACTTGGAGCATAAATAATGGTGTTTACCGATACATGTGTTAACAATAATATTAATTAGAACATTGCTTATTCCTGGTACGACGGCAGTTACATACTCACTCACGATGAGCAACGAACCACAATTGATAAATAATTTACCGAGCATTAGTGCAATTTCTAAAGATAATAGCGGTACAAGCACTTCTAAGGA
Organism: Catocala nupta; assembly: GCA_963675205.1. Taxonomy (NCBI): domain Eukaryota; kingdom Metazoa; phylum Arthropoda; class Insecta; order Lepidoptera; family Erebidae; genus Catocala; species Catocala nupta. Next base: position 23,159,513 of record OY776093.1, on the reverse strand, counting down.
CTCTATGGTAAAACAATAACATAAAAAATAGAAAATACCAACGAAGAAGTATTTAATTATAAATAAAGAAAATAGTATGGACATTTGACACAAAACAGTGTTTAGAAGAAATAAACTGTAGGTGGCGAAGAAAACTATAAAGACGGTTCACGTGGTAAATGAATATATAAGCTTGATGCCAAATGGATGGAGGGTAAACAGGGAAGTCGATTGTATCTAAGATATAAGAACAATACAAATATAAATCACAGAATAACTTAGTAAAATCGTAAATATACTCAAACGTTCACGTTTCCTTTAAAAGATATCTCTGTTTAAATACCAAACCTTTATTTATCTTTAATCAAGAATTTGATAATAAACTTATGGCGAGTTAAAATAATGCCTTTTGTAAGGACAATGCTTGAATGGTTGAAAGAATTAAATTATTCGATTTAGCCAAACAGAGTTTAACTTTTCTTTGTCGAAATCAAAGAAACGTTATTTGCAAATTGTTTCAGATATAAAAAATAATGTAACTCATATTATTTAACGTCGTAGTCAATGTAGAAGTCTGCTTTAGTATTACCCTTACAGGTAAACAAAACATAATATGTATAAACGTAGATGAGCTAGCAAAAATCGATATTCGAATTTGGTTCCCCGTGTGGTTAGCAAAAATCCAATTGATACCGATGAGATCCCTAAAGATTTTCTTTTGGGGCATGTAGGATCTCAATGCTCTGAAATGCAGAATTTATTGAACACAACGAGCGAGCTGCTTCTTTCTCTTTGAAATTGCCGCAAACCAGGTGAGACACGTGTTTGAATAAAAACTTTGTTTGTCACCAATATTCTACTACTACTGCCAGATCAAAAAGTTAATTATTTTCTGATCAATGAGAAATATTTTCAAAATGCTGTTTCCATTTTTATTCAAGTGAAATCATAAAGGTTTTTAATTTCATTTATTAATATTTTGCTAATGACGGCATTCAATTAATTTTCACAAACAATAATAATTGGTGCCAAATTAACTTCGGCCATGTCGATTAACTTTTCGATGAAATAGTAATTATGGCAAAGTGGAATTATATTTGAAATGTTTGTTGGTTATATTGTTGATATCTTTTGCTTTTCTGTTTTTCTGTTTATTCATGCTTTGGGTATTTACTCTTATTTGTAGTAGGAACTTTTTAAGCCAAACACAGGACTATGAAACTCTAAGTCTAAATAATAGAATGACAGTAGGAAGACAAATGGGTCCAAACAGTACTTTGAAAGAAGATCAAAATTTCCATAAACAAATATTTTATTTCCATAAATAATTTCGATTTCTATTTTCATTATCGAAATTAAAAATATATTAAGAAAACTAAACAGGAAATAATTGAATATAGAATCATAACAACATGTTGTTTATAAAAACTATAGTTAGAGTAACCCCGAAAAGGTTTCAGTGACGATGTTTGTTCACCAAAGTGGCGTACCGTGGGTTGTTCCATTACAAAATTTACTGACGCCTACTTACATTACACATGCAAACTGACAACAAAGCTAATAGGAAGTAATTGAAAGAAACCTGATTTCTATTTACAATTGGCAGTCGTTACACTAACGCAGACGAAACAAAAACACTGAGACTGACTGTTGTAAGAAATAACTAAGTACAATTCATTTGATATTTTTACCTTGAAATAGTTTAACAAAATATAATACGATTATATACAAAATATACTATATACAAAACAATACAAAATAGAAAATACGTTAACAATCTCCCTCAAAAGATTACAATGAAAAATGTTTCCGCTTTAAAAGTAAATAGCGTTGCTTGTATCACTGTATTTTCATTCTTGACATCTTAATCATAAATCATACAAGCTTTTATACGAAAACTCTCGTGTCTGACTGCCCACTAAGAGCAAATTTGATTTTCTTCTTAATCATCATAAATCACTGCGTGCTAGGCTTACGATCAAGCTGGGGATACAAACACGATTGAAATTCTCGAATTTTGCAGTTAACATGAAAAACATGTTTTCTGTATTGTTCCTCCCTTTATGGAGTACTTAACATAGAATGTATTCTATTTAGTAAAATGTCGAAAACGCCAACATTAAGATTATTTTCGGTAACGAATAAATTAAATAGCATAAATTTATTTTGAGGTTACGGTTTCATCAAAACATCATTGACGTATATTTTGGAACAATTTGAAAGGATGAAAACAAAAATAAACCAATAAATGTAACTTCAAAGTTCTTATTATTTTAATATACACAAAGAAATGGAATACTTTGTACTGCATAAAAGAATCCAAACCTATAACGTAGTACGGATGTGTACGAAAATAAAGCAACCAAATAATATATCATCAAGGTTTACTAATAAACGGTACGCTTGAAATCCCATTTCAATTTAAAACTCGCTAACAGATTACAGTTCAAGAGCAAGGTTGTTACTTCCATCAGTTTGCAGGCTACGTTACAAAATATATTCTGCGAGCATCGTCGCCAAAGTTAATTGCCATGATAAACAGTTACGGGATCGTTTTGCGCTGTCCACAAAAAATTAGACCCTTTAACATCTGTACATAAAACTCTAAGTGGCCATCCTGGTAAATGTTGAGGATAAAAAAGGGTTGCTGTACTAAAATATTATACTTGTAATCTTTTGTTAAATACATCATAAAGTAGAAAAATAACCGTGATCTTTTCATACCATTGTTGTGCATGCATTGAATTTCAGTGTAATGAAGTAAGATTAATTCAGTTTATAAATAAAGAACTCAACACAGCATAGGAAACAAATATTATTCTTAATTATTCTTTCATTTATATCTACGACTTAATATTGACTGAGTAATAAGACATAAATTAATTCTTTGTATTTCATAATTTTATATAAGAAAAGCAACAGCATGTCTGTAAAGCTATTAAATGAGATGCAATTCATCATATCATTATTTTATTTACCGAATTACAGCCGCGTTCTGCGGTATTCTGTAAACTCTCTTAAAGTTTTCGGATGTTGGCTTAATATCCAATGCACCGAATAAATGAATAGGATATGCAGCTTAGGTAGCACACGTGTTGTTTTCCACTAGATTTTGTTTATGTATGCAATCGCCTTAACGCGATACTGTGGGTAGGTCGCACTGCTACCTTAAACTACCTCAGCTTATGCAAACATTCGGATCTTTTCAACAGATTTATCCATAAATAAAAAGCGGATCTTACTGAAAACAAATCTCATTACTTTACAATCCTATTCAGCAAAAAGAAGAGCCTAAAATCAATGGGCCAGAAAAGCTTAGAAATGTCTAATACATTCTGCGACTACTTCAATTGGTAAAATAAAATACTTTAAAGATACAAATTTGATGCCTACCAATTCGTTCTTACCATGCCAATATCATTGCAATCCTATTTTTCAAATTACGTCAAATGCAACCAATTTTACTATTCAATTACTATTATTCAAAGAAATAGATAAACGTATAGGAAAAGTCAAACACGTAGAAGTTAATTCGGTTGATAAACATCAGGTAGCGGGGTTGGCTCGTCCTAGTAACGTTGATCCAATAACGAGAATTGATGCTACCTTGGATAACGAGTTCTCACCTCGCTAACATCGAAAATGGTTTAAAATTATATTGCATTTCCTTTGGCCTTATTTTAATTATTATGTAATTTAATTATTTTTATAATATGATTACATTTAATAAAGAAATATATTATAAAGCTATTTACCTACGGAACCACTATATAAAAATATATTTTAAGAATAATTTCTTTTTGCCCGAATATTCTAAAAGCAATTTTATAATATCAGCCCTGTATTAAACTGTCCCACTGCTGGGCACGGGCAGCGATAGCTCAGTGCGGAGACCAACAGACTGCAATGCAGAGGGTTTCGGGTTCGAACCCACGTCGCGCACCTCTGACTTTCGGAAGTTATATGACTTTTCGAAATTATGTGCGTATTCATTGACAATTATCGCCTGCTCCGTGCCTCGGAGAGCACGTTAAGCTGTCGGTCCCGGTTGCCAGTAACATCTTTGGCAGTCGTTATTGGAAAGTCAGTGCTCATAAATATCCTGACACTGGTCTAGCCTTAGGTTATCGTTAGCCTTCGGGTTGCGGAGGTCAGGTGGCAGCCGCTCCCTGTAAAAACTGATATCTAGTCAAATCCGGTTAGACTAGTAAAGCCGACCCTCACGCACGCACGGGCCTCTTCACACTATGAGAAGGGTTAGGCCATAGTCCACCACGCTGGCCTAGTGCGAGTTGGCAGACTTCACATATCTTCGAGAACATTATGGAGAACTTTCAGACATGCAGGTTTCCTCACGATGTTTTCCTTCACCGTTAAGGCAAGCGATAATTAACTATTTATTACGCGTATAACTTGGAAAAGTCAGAGATGCGTGCCTTGGGTTCAAATTCGAGATCTCTGCGTGGCAGTCCAACGGTTTCCAACTAGACTATAGCTGCTTCACAAAGCAATTCCATGTCGTATCAAACACAAAGTATCAACAGGTAAAAATCATAGCTACAACAAATAGTGTACAACTATATATGAAAGCGAGCTTTGTACTGAAACTACTATTGATCAGAGAATATAAACAAAAACATCCTCATATGATTTCGATACTAAAGGAACGATATAATATTCTTACGAAATATTTTGCAGCATATTTTATGATTAATTTAAAATCATATGAGGTTAACAATATTACATAAATGATTTCAGTCAGGAACTTAGCACATTGTTAAAAGCTACAATTAGGTTAACTCTTTAAGCATAATCTTTATAAATATTTACGACGTTCCATAATATTTTATAATACCTATTTAGGTACTAGTTTAACAGAAAAAAAATGCCTTTTTGCATTAGCAACAAGCGGTATGATAGAATGAGGTTGTCCCAGTTCCTCGTAAAACACTTGGTATACTCATAACTTGGGTCAAAAGTGTCACTTTACCAAATTTTAGCGTGTTAGTCGTAAGTGCTATGCATTTTTATCCAGCTATCATAAAATTGTGTTTTCTTACAACCGTAATGATAAAAGCGTGCAAATAGGGTTAATGTAAAAGGATTACGCAATTCTCTTCGCGAAACGGAAAATGTGACGCTTTTAGTGTAACGCGATTTAAAAAAGGCGTAATGCCTATGTTAATCTTGCTTATATAAAAAACAATGCCTTATTGATAACCACATCACTAGCGAAAAATAAAATGTTCTTAACACATTGATCGCCATGCCGGTCATAAGACCGCGAACAATACATTTTCTATTGTATCTGCTACATGGCACTCAATGTGTTAATTTATACAAAAATAAATATTTGGGCAACCTTGGTTATTTCAAGTTGACTGCTTTAAAAAGCGAATGCTTTCGTCAAAGTGCTCTTTTTAACCGAACATTTACAGTTTTAGCATAAGCCTTAATTCTAAGTAGGAGATTTTATTCATTTTTGCAAAATATTCTTTATTAAATTTGTATTTTCTATTTCAAGTATGATTTCTTGTAAATATTGAGAACTTCAGTTCTTTTTATTAATTATAAAGGTTCAATGATTTCGTGAAAGTATTCAAGCAAACACTGGAATCGACTCTAACGTTAAAATTTGTTTTATGAGGGTTCAGATGGGTAATATGTAAATTTATTCTTTTGCGCAGAATTTAAAAGGTGTCATGTTGGTAGGTTCCCTAACTGGTCATCTTAATATGTATATAAGTATACAAATTTCTAATTATTACAACTTTTTTGTATTGGCAACTTTATATAAATACGTTCGTAATTAAGAGAGCAACTGCTTCGATTTTTATAACTAGGTATTTAACTACATTATTTTTATTTTTAATGTGATATGCTTTCACGCCTTCACTACTCAACCGATCATCACGAAATTTTGCATACACGTTTTCCGGAGTACAGAAAAGGATTTTGAAATAAAATTTATCAAAAACAAAACTGTTACACACCTGACCTAACCTACATTTACATGAGCGAAGCCGCGGGCATAATCTAGTATGTAAATAAAGCAAGGCGCAACATTATCAAAAAACACTTTTGTTACTCTCAAGAACATTGAATACAACAACACGTAAACATGTGACAGGTATTCTTGCTTTGAAAGTTTACAACGAATCTTTGCTTTCATGTGCACACACGGCGGGATTACTGGGATACCGTATATTTATCTACGAGTATAACTCTAGTTAGCTCTCCGTGGAATGTTAAGACCGAGAGGGGTTAACCGCGGAATTTAGTGAGTCTGGTCGGTCTTTAAGATTATGTAAACAACTATGAATAAAAGAAATAGTACCAATGCCACGTTTTAATTAAATAAAACACTCCTGTCAAATGTTTTAACGTTTTGCATAATGGTAATATAATAAGTGAGAAGCGCTAATCTATAAAGCAGTTGTAATCTTTCCTGGTCTTATTAAAGACGTCGATAACAATAATGGTTCATCTATCGAAATTTTTAGTTCTATGCATTTGTTGGTGTTTAGCAATTTCTATCTTTCTTGGTCCATTGCCAAATCCTTCAACTCTCTATTCGTGTTTGACTACAATTCACACACCATAGTACTAAACTATCATACAAAATTCACTAGCAAATATTTTTTCACCATTGATACTTCAGCTAACATGTAGTCAGCCCAATATTTTTAAAACTTAGAAATTGTGCGTCAATACTACCCTTGTAAAAATGTTTCGAGTCATACCAAATAGTATCACAATTATTTTAATATACATTTCACGGTTTAAGAGATTTCGTCAATATATAGAAGTGATTGTTTAGTAATCAGATTCTACAGAAATCGGTTTGCAGTTAATCTGATAAAATTGGCAGACAAAATTGTTAGCTAATAACTGTCAAATTTGAACATTCATGAACAAACGTTTGGCATAATAGCCAACAACCGTGCCAACCCTTTAAACTATGAACATATGTATATCGTAATGAAATAGTCTATTGCGCAATTGAGACAGACTAGTTGTAACATTTGTTTTTCTTCCTTACAAAGGAAACCGCTGTGCAGTTTGCATGCACACATTACACAACGCCGAAATTAAATAAGCTCTGTAAAGTCCCTTTATATGATTCTGCTATTTAATAATTAACAACGTGTAAACTTCCCCAGTTCATATAAAATAAAATCATATTGACGTGTATATTTTTTTATTCACAATCTGTTTCCAACCTCATTTTTGCAGCGCCACTTGTTTCATTATTTATTTTTGCATAATAATTATGAAGCTTTTTCATTATAGTGTTTCACACACCGAATATTGTTACCATAATTGCTTCTTTAGCATATTTTGTTAAAGAGTCAGCCGTTTTAAATTAACAAATGTAAGTTTGTTCAATTGTTTTACCTATAAAGGACTTTTACGTTGTAATCTATCCAATGACTACATTTTGATCCATAATTTATATTGAAATGGTGACACAGTTTACTTCATATATGCAAATATTATTAAACAAAGAAAAGAATCCATCAGTATTATAGTATCTACAATGATAGCGGTTAGTAATACCGTTATTAAAATCGATGTTACCCGCAAAGGCGACGACGAGTCAAATCGTCGAATCAACTAAACCACAAATCGATTCCGTCGACCTCCCCAGGGCAGACATTTATCAAATGCAGTAGTATTTTGTGAAGTCACCACAATAATGTATAGGTGAAGGAAATTGGATTGTAAATTTACTATTGAAAATATAACCCTGTCATCGAATTTAAAAAGCTTAAAATCTATACACATCCCGTACCAATTTTAGAGATATTTTATCAATTTGCTTGCAGGATTTTAAGTTTTCTTAGTACTAACGAAGGTTTAGACACACGGATATAGACAGCAGTTGCTAAACCTATCATTTGAGAGCAATCTTTTTCAGCTACCAAATATTATCATCTATCATGTTAGACACCAGGCTCCTACTGAGATTATTCTATTAGCGTGTTCACATATTTTTGTTAATCCAAGAATTGAATTCATAACCACACAATTGGCACCAAGCGTGAGCGAAATCTTTTACCACGAGAACAACAAGGCGATACGGCTTTAACATGTACATCAGACCTAAAAATAAGGTACAATAATATTCAACGACAGATCTAAAAAAAAGCCGACAAAACGTTAAAGCGTTACTATGGAACCTGCAGTATACTGGTAATACCACTGTCATCAAACAGTTCTAACAAGCACAGTAAAATAAATAGGAATTTTGTAATATGTTTCTACACTACTACTTCTTACACGGCACTGACAAACTAAGTCAAAATAAATCGCTGAATCCACGCACGTTAGGCACGTGTCAACAAATTATGCAGCGAGCAGATTTGCGTATCATTCCTCGCATCTCATCAATCATTTCCCATCTCGTTCACGGTTCATTCACCTCTTTTGACAGATATGTAGACACAAAACATTTACCTTTTTAAAAACAAAATAGAATTCTGCAACATTCAAAATAAAACTTAAACAAAACACCGCGTTCAGATATGACGATAACGAAAATTTAATTACAGAATAAATTCCTTTGAAAAAGGAATACGTGATATGAAATGAAAACTTAATTAACGTGCAAAATTTTTATGATTAAATGTTGGAAGTGAACATTTACTGATACGCTTAAAGTAAAGTTGTTAATTTAATTTATGAATGACTTCCGATTGAATTAAATTGGAGATGCAAACTGCAGAATCCAATCTGATGGTTTAATAAAATTACAGTGAGCATCTCTGTAGTTACTTATCATATCAATCATACAAAGTGGAAACTCACATACATTTTAAAGGTATGATTTTAGAACTATCACTACATAACTATGGCTAGTGTTGGTTGCCGGGGCAAGTCGAGACGAATGAAGAAAACCAGAATCCGTAATGCTCACTTACTACGATCTTGACAGACCTCATTTCATTCGCTTATAATATTTATTATTTTTATATAATTTACTTATTACATCATAGTTATTATTCATGCAAATTCGTCAATTTAAGATATTTTTTTACCAAAACGTTTCAAAGTCAGCTTTGTATAGTAAATGAATTGCAGATGGAAAACTTATACACGACTTTATAAGAGTAAAATATATTTTATACGAATGTTAGACCTACCAAATATTAAGACATTTTATCAGTACATTTCTTCTTAAATAAAAGTTGATTCCACCAAGGCATTACTTTTAACACAAGGAACATTCTTTATTGCAAGGTTTTCTTTATTGCAAGATGTCCTAATGTTATTTGCAATAGAGCGATAAGCCCGGTCTTCGTACAATCCTTCCAAAATTCACTGAACCGGAAAATAATAAAGCTAACTTTGATAACACATTAATTGGAAATGAAAACTTGAATGCGGCACTATTTTCAGGTGTGTTGAACAGTAATATTGTCCATTGTCGTCTCTCTATGGACTAGTCCAGTACCGCAAACTTGCTTTAATCTGGGATTGCGGTCCGTTGAGACCAAACTAATATTGCCACAGCCTCAGATGTTTCTCCAAGAAAATATTTTGCTTCAAACATATACTATGATATTGTTTTATTATACAACCACCTTCTGGAAAAAAAGGTTTGGTCATAAATAAAAGATTACTTTGTCTGACCCTTCAATAAAAATAAGTACTGCTTCTTTCTACTAAATATTCTTTGCTTCATAAATTAAAGAGGCTATTACATCATTAATAATACTAGACCTCATCGGTCTAACCACGCAATATTAATATATAAATCATGTGCTTCATCTTTTACATAAATACCGTATAAGGCTACTGAGGGATTATTTTCTACGATTCGGCAGCCCCACTTAAATATTCCGCTTCTGTAATAACGTAGCAGTGTACATTTCCCAACTTGTCGTATAAGTTTTTCTGAAGTTAGTCCGGACATCTGTTCTCAACCATGCGCAACTAGAAAGCTTGAAAGGCTCAAGGCTTTTGAATGAGACCCACATAGATTATGGAGCTACGGTTTGTAACACAGAATTTTTCTCGACAGCTTCAAAGTATTATCCGTGATCTTGTTGATCAAAATATTTCACGATATAGGATAAATGGGTTACAATAACTATGCATCACACAATCGCACAAAATACAATGCCTAAAATATAAAATAAATTAATATAATATTAGTAACGTAACCTAAAAATATATTTGTAAATGACTGGTGAAAATTATATCAGAACTTTTCTTGCGTTAAGAATTTTACGTGTGAATTCATTTTCTCAAGAAATTTCTCTAGCTTGAATAGTATTCAAGTGTGAAATTTTTAAACTAACAACGAGAGTTGAGGTGATCAAGATATAATTTAATTTTTCTACAAGAATATAAAAAAAGTTACGATAAATAACTGAGTTTATATTTTGTATACGTATCAGCGTATCCAAAATATGCTAATGTATAATCTAATTACCATTACCGTGTTGTAATTAGTTCAAAAGTATATCTTAAGCAGTCAAATAAGGACTAGTATGGAACGTTTATTTAGGACGGTGGTCTTTATTATTTGACTCTACTTTTTGCTTGCCATCAGATCGAAATTAATCTTATTAGCAAGCGACTATAAAAAAATTACAGCACCAAAATATACTTCTAGAGTTTTATTAAAAATACTAGTGATTTGGGAGCAAGTGATTTATTAATTATTATAATGTTAATGATCACCAAACTATTACACAGTCAATCAATATAACAGGTTGAATGTAGTTGAAATTTTATAATTAATCATATAATAAATTGCTTCGGGTTTAGCACAATACAAGTAAAACGTTAGGTTTTTAGGTATATCGAATTTCCACCTTCATAAGTAAGAAAAAAGAAAGTACATAAGAAAGGATCTCTGATAATTGCAAAACCCTTCGGCTGAAGCATTTTATGTGTAAACTGTACCGAATACAGAACATTAACATAATCATTATTTGCTTTTTATATTTTCCGACGGGTAAAACTACGTGTAATGTAATTTTCTATGTAAATTCAACGTGTTTAAGGAATCTACAGAGTTTATCCTGTTTGTAGATGAAATGAGAGTTAAACAGGACTTTCTTTTGAGCATAATCTATTTAGAATTGGAAAATTTTAGTAGTGAGCAAAAAATGTTTACCTTACATGTACTTTTATATTGTAGACTAAAAGTTTGTACATCTTTCTTTCTTTTCAGTTACCTAAAACCACATTCGAAACACAGGACAGACTACATGAAAAATGGATGCAGTGGTCGCTTCTTTATATGCAACAAGCGGATCGTGCATCTCTATTGTTACGACACAAAAATTGGTTTGGTCCCTCGATATTGGTACCGAGTCTGGGCATACCCTATGTCAGGCATTAAACCTACTAATGAAAATAATAAAGGATGAATAAAGGTCTTACAAATAATATAGGCACTTATAACTTTGAGTGCAGCCTGTGTTGCAAAACCTACTTCTTCGAAAATACAGCTAAAATACTTTGCCATTGCGTAACACCTATGTTCTTGTTATAGATCTGATTCTATCGAGCAGTAATAATTTAAATTGGCTGGTAAATAACATATTCTCCGATGTATTGAATGATCGACAATATTCGAAGCGAAGGTGAGATGATTTGTGAATTTTCATGTAAAATATGATACTGCGATACTCATTGACGACATATGAAAATTGATGCCTCTACTAACCTTTTATTTGTGGGGAATATATAGAATTGAATTTTCCTACTCCTTGCAGAATTGAAATGCTGAGGTCGACATGTTGTCAAATAAGATGGAAGCTTGCTTTTATAAATAAATGTCAAATATGGAATAAAAATCTTGTAAGAAAAGTAAATAAATAAATAAGGTTAGAAAATAATTATATATAGACTATATAGAATGAAAGTATATAGAGATTATTTTGTAAATATTTTTTTAGTATACTATTATACACAGTTTGGGTCATATTAATTTTTTATTTGGAAATAGATAGCTTTAGAACCTGTCACTGCATCCAGTAAAATAGATCATTCATTATTGCATTGTATTGAAATACTACTGATGAATTTTGCCTGGTATGCATGATTAATACCTGACAGTCTTAATACCATTTTACTTTAAAAACAGTTGATCTAGTTAGGTTAACTGATACCATACCACAAAGTTCAACGACTATAATCACTGTTACTAAACAATATTTTGATTGTAATTTAACCCCATATCCTTACAGAATAGAGAAGGAACTCTTCTTCTCGTTATCTGAAAAGCGGTATTTACATGCTAATAAAATGACAACAAATTTGCAATAATAATTGGTTTTAGAAGCGGATATTCGTACTTTATTAATCCGTTAAGCCTATACGTAAATTGGTGGGTCCGTGGAAAATATCAGTGAGGGTAAAACGGATATATATAATTAAGGCTGGTGTAGAAGTGTGGATGCGTGAAATTGACGCGCCGTCCGTCCCTATCATGTGCAACTGCCACTATATATTATTAATTAATTCAACAGTTTGTTTGTTATTATTATGGCCGGAAAGTATAGGGTGTTAAGTTGCTGTTTCTTGAACTACTTCTGATAGATCTTAGCTATGATTACTATCAGAGATATACGAGTATAAACAATTATTTTAACTAAGAATTCGTAACGCAAACCTTAGGCGAATTATATTACGGCCTTAAAAGCGATATTTTAGTATGTTATAGAAAAGATAAGCGAACTGTAAATATCATTATTACACGTGTATTTTCTTGTAGTATAGTGTGTATCTTTGTGCACTTTCGATATCTCAATATTGTTTTCTATTTACACACTTCAGGCTCCTTTATTTAGATATCTGTTAAATATGAATCATAATCAACTTATAAAAGTACTCTATTCAATATTTTAAGCAAACTATAATTTCCAATTTATTATAAGCTACCGATAACAGTGATAAATAGTGTGTGAGCCTACAGCCATCTTAATAATGAGTAAGCCGGCATATTTTTTTAGAAGACATCTCCCGCACTAGTGAGATTCTGACTAATTCCTGTATATCGGGAGCAATTTTCCTTGAGGCCATAATTTTTTTAATTTTATTTCAATTAAACCTAGTAACACTTTGTGAGCCAACAACTGAACCCGAGACATGCACAGTAGTCGCAGCCACTACCGCTGCGCGACTAAAGCAGTTTAATGGTATTCGTAATGAAGTTTTCATGTTTTCCATCTTTTACACCAAGACGTTATTACAAATCTGCATCTCGATACAAGTCTAGACGCATTATAATACAGTTCATTACACCCAAAAATTTACCAATACATAAAAATTCACAGTGTATAATCGGAGTACGAAATCCAACGTACAATATAGTAAGTGCTTATAGCCGGTTATACGCGGGAGGTTTCGTTACGAGTCCGTGACGTAAGCACTTATGTGACAACTGACGACGTAGATATATGTGTTACGTTTCTCGTTCAGCAAATTTAATGTGTGTAAGCCAACGTGAGATTCGTTTGCCTATTTGAATATGTTGTAGTAATGTATAGTGCCTGCCTCGGTGGTAAGGTTGTAAATGCGGTAGTGAGTACGACAGCTGTGTATTCGGTCTCGAATTCGATTGTTTCGTGGATGTCGTGCTATTGGGTTCTTTTGTAAAGATATTTTCAGTACGGTAATAGACTTTTCCCGTATTATGCTAGACTTTAAACCATACATGGTGAAATGGGGATAATACACTGCTGCCTACCCCATTTGGAGATATAACAGCTAATAAAGGCGTTCGACTATGTATTAAATTTATGTAAGTTTTGATTTAAATTGACTAGGCATATGAGTTGACTACATTTATATATTATTATTTTATAGACTTCACATACCTTGGAGAACATAATATGTAGAAATGTTTACATAACAAAATAAGTGTCATTATAACAGCTGAATCGTCTTATACCTACCAAAACAGCAAATTCATTATGTTATTAATTTATATTAATTAATTCCTATAAACTAGTATATAGGAATATAACTATATGAATAAACTAGTACCAATAAGTTATTATAGCCCTTATAGAAATATAATAAGCTACTTACTAGCTTACTAAAAGCCGATATAATAATATTCAATGTTTTGATCACATAAAATAACAACAAAAATAGAACAAGACAAAGCTAAATTACTGGAAAAATTACTTTATTTAATATTACAATTATGTGTGTCTCCGTAAGAAGGACTAAGAAATTTTTGGAGTCGTTTGTTTTCTTTCTCCCTCGGGTAAGCCGCAGAATTTATGCAAACATAAATAATCTACATCACCCAAGTTATGCCACATTGCTTTACCACAACATAGTGGTAAAGTAATGTGGCATCATGGTTAAATTATTCGAATGCACGGATGGGTTCGAATGGTCGTCTATTGCATATTGTGGGTTCGATCCCTACACGAGCAAAAGTATTTTGTCATTCACAAATATAATTGTTCCAAGTGAAGTTGTTTTTTAAGTCCGTTGTTTAAATTATAGTAAAGTCCCCCGCAACATAGAAATTAGACCAAGTTCACGCTCGGTCTTATTTCTGTAGTCTGTAAAAAACTATTACGGTGTTGTGTGTATGTGATAGAATATTATATTACAAAATATAATACCATGGCGATATGACAACTTAAACAAGTACACTACAGTCCATATAAAGTAACAAAAGCTACGAACGTGGCGTTACCTCGGAAAACAACACAAAATTGTACAACGATCTCGCTGCACTTTCATCCGCGCATCTTATAATCGAGCGGATAAAGTCGTTACTAACTTTATTAAAATGTAGGTGACGTCATTACATAGACTCATACCTGCAGTATGAGGATAGCTCATCTATATATCATATTTTCTTCTTGTTTTATTCAGTAAACAAGCAAAGTCATTAAAAATCAATCAGTAACTGCTTTCAGACTGTTTTCGCTTTAAAAAGAAAGACCGTGGCGTAGCGGTAGTTAATGCGACTGCTATGCATGAGATCTTGGGTTCGAATCCCGGGTCGGGCCTACATAAATTTATTGGGTTTTTCTGTTAAGAAATCTCAATAGCAGCCCGGAGTTAATAAGTTGGCGGTGTTAGTCATCCCCGTGCCTCGGAAAGCACGTAAAGCCGTTGGTCCTGTGCCTGATCTCTCTCCGGTCCTGTCAGATTACCGTCCCACCGGAGTTGATATGAGAGTTAAGGAACAGAGAGTGAACTTGTGTTTGCGCACACGCTTGTGCACTATGATATCTCCTGCACAGATGGCCAGTCTCCGTTAAGATTGGCCGCCGTGACCAAAATTCGGTTTGGAGGACATTATTATTATTATATAATAAAAATGGACTATGCATTGCACTCAGGGGTGCAAGCCGAGTTTGTTGTCATATGGACATATTTCCAGCGTTCTTGCTGCTATTCAGAATATCTTGTTAAAAATATAGTAACACTACCCTATCTATATCTGAATCTAGGATTTCACAATTACGTGTTAGCTTAGGCCACGAAACCAACAATGCAGATACGACGTACCTATATAGCTTAAATAATGTACCAATCATATATGATATCATGTATGACACTACCTATATCCTGTACCAACGATCTCGGTTTGTCTACCATACGCACAATGAGATGGTGACGTCAAGATTGGTATGAAAGGCGACAAAGACAATGTAAGAGACCTACCGACTGAAATATTCAGAGATGACTTTATGTGGCCTTTATTACATACTAGATTTGGCCCGCGGCTCCGACCGCGGTAATGTAGGTTATGTCAATTTTCTCTCCCTAGAGAACAGTACTCTTTTCTTAATTAAAAAAATACCCTTTGTGCTTTTCTATATCCCTGACAACGTGTATACGACATTTTATTATGGTCGAGTAGTTAAGGCGCAAAGCGTAACAAACAAACTAACGCTTGCATTTATATTATAAAGCATTAGCTAGGATGCAAATATTGATGCAAGTTTAATTCCTATGAACATGAATTCAATGTAACTTTGTATAAATCTGTATGGACATTTTCTATAGAGAAATATGAGCGCTTTTTGCCCACGTTCTTTTAATAGACGTTCAAATCCTTTGCCTGGTTTCTGGTAAGTGTAACTAAACAACAAGCATATACATAATAGAAGACGTTCACCTATATATAAAGGGGGTTATTTGTTTACAAACTCGAGCTGCTACCAACAATTTCCTATGCGAAAACCTTGTAACATGTTCCCCAAACCGGTGATCGAATCCGGGATCACAAACTTATAACACGAATCAACAAAGCAACTGGATGTTCTTTGTGTCCGTTTGTAAAGTCCCCCGCGATACACACGTACAGTTTTTTTAAAACAACTCTAGAACCTTAGGTCCAAGAGTTGTCCTTAAAAAAAAACTGTTTATTGATTGAAATTAAACTACTATATACGGATTTTGTTTATTTAACACTTTATTACATAATTTAGAAATTGTTACACTACTATACTACTATTAAACTTTACTAATTTACACTTATTTATTTTATTTTAAAGCTTTATACTCAAAATAGTACATCGGCGGACTTAATGCCGAGTGCATTATCTACCAGGTAACCGTAGGGTGATGCAGACATAACACTGTAAATTTGGATTTACAGTGACGTGTTAAGTTAGCTTGTTTTAGTATTAATCTGTTAATTGTTGGAATGCTAGACATAATTAGAAACCTATTGCATCTGATCGCTGGTGTGCCACTGAAGTACCACGACTCATTAAGTGATGTAACAATTTTATGCAAATTGGTTGACAAACGAAGACGGCGCTCCATTTTTATAGCATCTTAGGATACGTATAGTAGTATGTTCGATATATACTGTGCATAAACTCACAGACAGCTAGTAACTATATGAGAGATGCATATGCTGTTTCATCTGTTGACCGTGACTTCGTTTCTGCACTCAATAACCAGACAAATAGAGCTTTCAGTTCTATAGATGTGCCCATTAACTATAGGTCAGCACTTCTGGTACTTGTATATGTTGGCTTTAGCTGAACGCCAGTGAACATGTCACTAGTAAGAGAAACATATGGACGTGAGAATTTTCAAGGTTCAACGTTTAATAATTGTGAAGATTTTGTCAAGACTCAGTGGTGTTTCGCTTTTATATTGCAAGCAAGTGACGCGCATCGTAAACTGACCAACTTGGAGTAACATCTTAGTATATACACCACATATATGTATATGGAGTGACATTTATGCTTCTATGTATAGTCGAGTTTGTTGGTATGTTGACATATCTAGGCTTCTAAAATATATAAACTTATAGAAGAAGATATTAAATTACAACTCTCCATACACCTTGTATGGAGAGTTGTAATTTGATATCTTCTTATGTCAACATATAAATAGTTTCTGTAATAAGTAATAATTATTAAAATACTGTTTCTTTTTGTGCAATATCTGACATTATAATAATTACTGTCTGTCTAGGCTAATGACAATATAATTAACGATGTCATATATTTGACAGTTAACTGTTTCATAGATCTGCATACTAACTGAAATACAACTTTTTGACATTGTTTTATTTTACTGTATAATCTTTGTCTGATTTTATAGAATAACATGACTAACAAATTTCAAGTTTATTCCATTTTATATTTCCATTGATACCATGATGAATGAGATAATAAAGTGGGCTGTAAAGCGAAATGATGATATCACGTACAACGATAGGAGCGGCGGTCGAATATGATCTACATAATGTTATTGATATAGATTAGGATGCGAGTACGATACAAAGATATTCAGGCGTCTATTTTGGGGAACTAAG
The DNA here is from genome assembly GCA_963675205.1 of Catocala nupta. Classification (NCBI taxonomy): domain Eukaryota; kingdom Metazoa; phylum Arthropoda; class Insecta; order Lepidoptera; family Erebidae; genus Catocala; species Catocala nupta. Next base: position 23,141,758 of record OY776093.1, on the reverse strand, counting down.
AACCACACACTATACAACTTCAGAGAGACAGAGAGAGAGTATACATCTTTAAACTAGATAAACATGTAAAAAGCACTTGTGAGGTACCCTAAGTATGATAATTTCCAGCGCATTCTGTCCTTGCCCTACTAACGCTATATTATCTTAAATATCATCTGAGATATTCTTAATATCGTGAGACTTAAAAGCATCTATATTTTTATACCGACACAGTTATAGCATCAAACTCGTCTTGTCCATAGCACGAGCACTATGGTATCAAATATTTTTGTTAGAAATAGGAACAGCGTTCTGTATACAGAAGATACTGTAAGAGGATCCTGCAATATAATATTATTGAACAAAACATCTGCGGTAAGACATACGTTTTTATAATTATGATTATGGTCTTCCTAAAAGGGTTATAGGACACGCCGTCCTAGTTTAGTTAATATGTTTTTAACCAAAATGTATGAGGATGCAAATGTCCTCCAGCTTACTTCTAGATAGTATAAGGTTTTTATAAAATGTCTCTAGGGATCCCTTTGTATAATCAAGCTTTAACGGCGCGGTATGAAATATATTCATACTTATATGAACGAACGAATGATAATGATTTAGAAAGAATCTAGAGCTAATAATCTAATATCTGTTCCTTTTGAACCTAATTGTAGGTGGTGTTACTGTTTACATTTGTACCAAACAATTGCTGTAGGTATATGTTTCATATTTGATTTTCAAATAAGAAAATATTAATTTAGCTTCATGTTTGTTTAATTAAGCTTTTACTGGTTGTAAGGTGCTTCTCCCATCAAAGAATATTTGCGAGGAGCGAGTTAAGATAGAATATAGTGACTAACAAATTAATATGTTATTGCATATAATATGTGCAAATCGCTGCGAGCTCTAAGTCTATGTGACAAACTAATGTAGAGTTCTCGCAGTCAATGTAAGCAGCATTGCCTGTTATTGAATAAATAAAAGAAAAATATTAAGTGTAAGTAATTTTTTTATGTATATTTTATTCAACAATGTGTATGTTATTTTACTTAAATTTAATTATAAGGCACAGCAAGAGACTTCAGTCTTGCTGTGTGTTATAATTTAAAATATAATAATATAATTTTGTTACTATACATATATATTTATGAATAGTTTAATAATTTAATAAAAGATAAAGAAATTAAATAGAGTTAATTTAAAAGGGGATTAAAATATAATGACTACCAAAAATAGTAATTGCACAGCAAAATATGCTTACTAAAATTTGTCATAACGAGCACCTATACGCCTCAAAGCACTGCATTCCGTCTCGGAAGGGTTAGGTTATTTTAAGTTCCTTCTTAAACCTACCAAAAAATAGGTCGTCTCCGTCGAGTTATTTTGATTTCTTTAAATATATTGCGGTTTTAATTTTGGTGATCATTTACTATTTTTGACTGTTATATTTTACTATATCTGGTGATAAGTTAAACATAAGCCATTTAAAACTAATATACCTATATAGAATATTACGATAAAAATACTCTGTTTTGAACCAACAGCCAGTTAGATCCTGCTGGTATGAGGCTAAATACAGGCACCGAATACGAATGCAATAAACTATTTTCGTTCTCTTGTTACAGTTCTACGGTCTTTTAATATTTTATAGTTTTGGTCTAAGACATATTTATTTTAATTATATTTGATTAACTATATACCACAATGTTCATACTATTTAGGTAAAATAATTAATATAAAGTCTCACGCGTATATCTCCAGAAGCTCTATTACATCCACATTTCGCGGTTCTTCTCTATATCAGGATCTACGGTTTTAAATGACACGTTTTAGACTCTGAGTTCCAGACTCCGTGCTATTATTGGGAATTTCTAGACAGAAAAACCCAATAATACTTTAGCAAGACCTCACGCAGATTAGAAATAGGTACATATAAAGCAGACTTTAAACAAAAAAAATAGGTTATAGTCTTCTAAGAAATCACGGTGTCTCGAAAAAATAAAAAAGATACGTGCAAAACATTAACCGCCCTTTTTTAATCTGGTTAAAAAGTGTAATCTTATATATAAAATTCTCGTGTCACAATGTTAGTTACCATACTCCTCCGAAACGGCTTGACCGATTTTTATGAAATTTTATATGCATATTTAGTAGGTCTGAGACTCGGCTACTATCTATTTTTCATACCCCTTAGTGATAACCTAACATTTTTTAAATCTTTTGGTCAAAACATTTTTTTTATGGCAAAACAACGTTTGCCGGATCAGCTAGTGATTTATAAATATCAATAAGATATGTTTCCAGCCAGTAGAACAACAACGAATTTTCTTTAAAAAGTTTAATATCTTAACATAAACTAAACTCCGCTTTTATCGTGCAAAGAACACATATATTTTAGTATTTACTCTTTATAAATTTACTACTTCTAAGTTATTCTCGTTTAAAACTGTACACTAAATTAATGTTTCCTTTAAACTATTGTTACTTTAACCGTTAACCACAGAGCAAAATATCTTCAATTTTCTTTATGTTAATGTTAATGTTCTTAATGTTAAAATACTTTAGTGGCGTATTCCTAGATTGCAATTTAACTATATTTTTAATTTATAATAAGTTTAATTGTTATTAAGTGTTTAGCATATACATAAAAATTGTTACTTAGTGAATGCTGTATAATTAAGATTGGCTCCTTGCTTTATTTAACATGCTAATCTAGTGTGTTTCTTAGAGGAATGAGAGTATATTATTATTTTATTTGTGAGACTCTTATAAATGTTAGTCTCACGAGGAGGGCTTTAGAAGCATTTGAATGCAACAGAATATACGTTATATTTATAGTTATAGGAAAATATATATGAATACATTTCCAAAATTATTATCCCCGAAAGTATGAGCAATAGTCTATCACACTTTTATTTCACCTTTTTTTTTTTTTTTTTTTTTTTACATGGGGGAATGCAATGACGCATATCCCTCCGCGGGGGCGGGCGGAGGGATTATGTCGGACTCGCCGGGGTAAAAGAAGATGGAAAAGAAATAATGTACCTCCCGGAATACCGACTAAACCTACCACGGTGTTCCTCGACAAAACCACTATCGGCGGGGCCGCGCGAATCGCTTTCGCATGCGGTCGCGACCCCGCCGAGGTTTCGGCCCGCCGTATGAAACGGCAGGCCACTACCCAAAGAGACCTACCCAAAGGACTCCGTCAAAAAAAAATTCCCTACTGTCTCCCCCCTAGGGGGGAGACGGACTCGACACAGAGGCGCGCGTGGGAACACGCACGCCGCCTCTCGGACCTGGTGCTGAATGGATGGCGGGCAGGCCCACAAAGCCCGCCACCCCCAGGTCAAACCTCAGGGTGGCTGGAGGTCATCTCGCGCCCTCCGGCGCCCGGTTCTGCGGTTGGGGAGAGGGTTTAAACGCTCCCTCTCCCGCTCCGCCACCTCCTTGATGGAAATCACTTCCTCACAGAAGGAGGCGACGGCGTTCCACGACCTCTCACTCCGGACCATAGACTCAACTACGGCCGGGAGCGAGAGGTTAACCGATCCGACTGCCGCGATCAATTCACGGCGCTGCGATGCCCAGGCGGGGCAAATCGCCAAAGTGTGCAGCGCCGTGTCCTCAACAACGTCGCGGCAGTCGCCGCAGTGGTGACAACCGGGCGTCTCTTGCCGGCGTATACGACACAGGAACTGGCCAAAACAACCGTGGCCAGTCAGAACCTGTGTCAGCCGGAAGGTGAGGGCGCCATGCCGCCTCTCCAGCCACTCCTCAAACACGGGACTTACCGCCACGATCGTGGCGTGCCCGGCACTGGGGTGCACAAGTCGCTCCTTCCAATACCTGCTTTAATACATTTCAATCACACGTAATAGGAGGTAAGCCTTGGCACGTTTATATACAGACGCCATGCTAATTTCCTAATTTGCCTAACAAAAAATATACTATAACTTTGCTATACTAAAAAAGCTTTGTCCGATCTGAGTTTAGGTCTCAAGATCTCACGATGGAAGACAAACATAAGCGTAAATTTATACCACAAGATGGCGTACATTTTTGAAATATCAACATTAATTTTTTTAAGAATCCTGTATATATTTTTGACCCCATTCTACTCCCTATATTAAGAACGATCATCAGTACTAACATAAGGCAATTCTTACTTGATATTTTCAAACAAAACTGTTTCAAATTCTATACCTCTCACACGTATTACAAATACTGGAATATTATGCAGTGCTGCAAAGCTTAAGGTAAATAACTGAACTTGTAAAACGCATTTAAAATGCAAAATTAGTTGCATAGAGATATGAATATGCATCTATTAATGAGAGAATCGTCTACATTGTCTGCATGTCTCTTCTGCTCACACGCTTTGAATAAATCCACTTGCTAATCAACTACAAATATTGTAATCAGATACAATAATAGAAATTGTGATCATATTTGTGAGTGAATTAGTAAATCGCATGAATGAAATTATTTAATTCCAAATAAAAAATAGATTTTTTTATTACAGCATTTGTTGGCAGTCAAAATGTATTTCTAAATGTTAGCTGACTTAAATTAAGATTTTAGATTAGAGGAACGACCATGCCAGCCCGAAATTAATTTCTTTTCTTTTTTCAAAACATAACATATGTCATGAACAACAATTAGCCTCGAAACAACTAATGTGTTGATCACCCAAGGTTTTCTCCCTAGGGGGAGTTTACCTTACAACACTCACCATTTAAACGCTAAAGATGACGCTATGTCGTATGTGCAGTACTTTAAGCAGTATTGCATGTGTCTTGCACTCAGTGATTGTATCTTATTCCAGAGGCAAGTCAGATTTTTATAATTAAGGCATATTGATGTTAGTTCATTTAGTTAGATCATTGTTTTGTAGGCATAGTAACATGTGGAAAGCCAAGCGACTCTAGATATCGGCAGCCATTTACTTTCAAGAATGCCGTAGGGCCTCTTGTCTTCTTTATAAAATGATCATGGAATGAGAATCTATAATACATTTTATTGATATGATAAACCTGAAAATTGCGTTTCATGCGCTCGGCGTACGACGCATGCGGCAAACGCACTTTTTCTGCCGCGATTGAGATGATACGCGTCTCAAGCTGCAATTAATGCTGCTTTTATCGCAAAAACAATTGCTTTATGTATAATAAAAATAGATTTTATCCGCGACTCCACTCGCATAAATTTACGTTATGCTAATTTTCTATCCCTCGAGAACAGTATTTTTCTGGATGAAATCCATGGTATCCTGTGTTATATTCTATACAACGTGTTTGCGAAATTTCATGATGATCGGTCGAGTAGTTAAGGCGTGAAAGCGTAACCAATAAACAAACTCACATTCACAGAACGAAAGAACCTGAGTTCTATTTTAATCTTTTTATGGATTTCTACCTACATAATGGGTCTAATGAAACCCTATTTTGTTAGCTCGGATGTTAACCTTTAATATCAACAAATAAGTTTCGTTTTGATATTCATTAGATCACAGCATTGTCTGGAAAGGTCGGATTATTTTTGACAAAGATTTGGTTTGTGATCGAGTATATTTATGAAATATCTGTTCGATTTACATAAATATCATTCTCGTACAAATATTCTTTTGATTTTAACATGTTCAGTGGGAGAATATCTAAAATATGATTTGGAAAATCTGTAAGGCTTGCAATATTTTTTGTGAATAATATAATAAACAAAAAGTTTTTTTTTATCTGCATTGCAGAAATTTAACATATTTGCTTTTAAAATATTGGGGAATCGAAATTCAAAATAAAAAACGAACTAATGTATTAGTGTAAATTTTATATGTACAGAAAATACGCTTTATTTATTTCACAATTTATTAGTGAGATTCTCCTAACTACGTTTTTGTGATTTTTTGTTATATGACTATTTATACATATATTTCTAATTCATTTGGTCGGCGTAATAACTTTGGTATTTTAATATAAGTCAGCGCCTTTGGATAATTTAGTTTTATTTTCAGTCTTTTTGATACTTCTAATACGAATGTATATCTAAAAATAGGCATATTATATTAGGTTACATTGACATGTTCTATTTATTAGGCCACTCTTTATTTACTCCGCATAGTCTGTAATGATTATATTATGTTATATGATATATCAAATTATCAAATTATTTTGATAAAATAATCTACAAATTATTTAATATTAAGAATATTCTTAAAATTATTTCGTTACTTGCTGTAACAAAATTTCGTCCGATCTTATAAAGCAGTATATTATACAAACATTGGTCATGTAGTTACTCGCTACAAGACGAAAACCTTATGAGTTTGTGCTAACAAACGATATACGAAAGGACAATATTAGCTAGCAAGGGACAATATTGCAATAAGGACGATATTAGCTATGTTGTTGACAAGAAAATTAATTTTGTTACTATAAGAAACAAATTGTTATTTTACATAGATGTATAATATCACGGCTATATTCCTGAAGGGGTAAGCTGTATTACACCCTTTCGCCAGACATAAATTAATTTCCCACGTAATTAGGGGTAAATCTATTGCCGTCACAGTTCTGAACTCCGTATTGCTACTGAGAATTTTTTGACAGAAAAACTCAACATTAGAGGTCTCAGTAGTCACATTTACTATCACTGCGACAACGAACCAGTTTTATTCGATTATTACTTAAAATAGCCATAGGAAAGTACTCAATTAATGTAAATGTAAAAAATAATGCTGTATGTTTAAATAATTTGATTGTTCTAGATTTATTTTGTTCTTCGTATTGACAATTTGGCGTTTACCTATTTTTAAGTAAGGTCAGTAATATAAGGTTTTATATTCGAGTCAGTCAAATCCCATTACGATGTGCAATGCAATGTGTCCCAGGTAATGTGTCTATCAGAAAACTAACAATAGTGGTACAAAAATACGAGGATAAAACTTTTTAGTTACTTCGACTATAAATAGACTTGATCCTAATATACTTATCTACTAAATAGAAATTTACTTATCTGCCGCTAATTGATTGTTTACTCGTAAATATTTTATTAATTATTCGTCACTTAATATGTACCTTCCATTATGTCAGGAAAAATATCTGAAAATAACTTCATTATAGATGTAGTTATAGGTACTCGTGAAATCGTTTGTATCCTAATTATATAAATATAATTAGGATATAAACGTGTTCACGGTTAATTTTTCTTTTCATGTTATTTCATGAAATGTGTGAAAATATAATCAATTGGTTCAGAACTAGAGGGAACTGTAAAGACATTTAGGTGTAAGTTGTGTTGAAGCTTCTAAGACTTACAAATATCTTTATATTAATACGCGAAGACAAAAACTTTGTACTCTTTCTAGGCATATGCTCGCATGGAGGCGTGTGATATTTGGCATAGTTAAAGTTCACGTGGAAAACTAGAGCAGAATGCTCACATTTATAAAAACTAATTTAAAATACGATTGAATTTCTTCCTATGACCTGTGACATTTTAAATATACATTTTCTTTGAAAGTATATTTTCCGCATTATTTTCTATTCAGTTTGCCTTAGTAAGATAAATATTTAAAAAATATTGTTCTTTCACAGTGTTAACAAAAGAGCTGCTTGGTAGAGGCGATATAAAATAACACTATATTTCATTGCAGATTGATATATTAAATGTGAATCGCTATTAATTCTGCTCAGAAAGTCGTTATAAGTTTTTAGTTGCATAAAACAACATGAGCTGTTGCCGCCATGGAAATGATGAAAGGAGATTCCCTGATTATTTAAACTTGTAAGCTATGGCTGCCTATCTAGTATTCCTAAACTAGAAGATATTGATTTACATTTTAAAGATGCTATCAATTTGATAAATGCCAGTACCTACCTCTAATCGATTGATAGCCATGAGAATAAAGTGCTATAGGCAATGGCAGTTTTGTATTTGAATCCTAATAGTTTACATGCTAGAGTTTTCGAGCAGGATAACAATATAAAGGATAAGGTGTCTGACCTAAAAATGAACTCCAGATAATATCGACAGTAACACATTATTTTTATAGAAAGAACTAGTAATAATCTTTGTGTGGTAAGAAACAAACAACAGGTATCAAAGACTATTATTTATAATATTTTTCCGTATGATAAAATATAAAGTATTTTAAAAATAGGTAAGTAGAAAACAATACAAATTTTATAGAGGGTGTAGGTGTTAGCTCTTGGCCTATTTTCCCACCTTGAATGGGCTTGTATGTGGATATTGACGTATAATGTTCTTTATGTTCAGCTCAATGAAAGCGCTACCTAAGTCATCTGAACAACACAAATAGCGTCTAGATAGCTAAGTTATATCTGTGAATATGTCTATAGTTTAAAATTAGATAGATGATAGATGTAAATTGTAATGCATACCTTAGATTACGCTGAAATCTAAGCATGTGGTTAAGTTCAAAATGGACTAATGATATAATCGTTTTAATTATTTATTAATTATCTTATTATAAATCCATGTCTATATTATCATACGTATCCCTGAAAGGGCAAGCTGCTAAAATATTAAAGCCATATGTCGCTAGCTATGTTTAGGCCTCATGTAATAGAATGCGAAATGCTAGACTCCATGTAACTATGGAAAAACTGAATAACACTGTGCAGGCTTCGAATTGAAACCGCATGATCAGATTAATAATAATATTCTACCACATACACACAACACCATCTAGCCCAAACTAAGCAGAGCTTGTACTATGGGTACTAGACAATGGATAAACATACATTTATATTTTTATTTTGTAAAAACCTACATATTACACATAGAAACACCCACACCAAGACAAACATCCATGTTCATACACACAAATGTTTGACTCGTGCGGGAATCGAACCCGCGATTTCAGGCGTGGCAGTCGGTTACACTAACCACTACGTCATCTAGGCCGACCTATAGATTCTAACATAACCGTTAAGAAATGTATTATCAATTTTAGGTTATTCATATGACTCCATATAATATGAATAGTATCATAGAGACATTTTTAAAGCATTTAGTTTGCTATCTTCGAATTTGTGCAAGACACTGAAATAATAGTAAAGTTCCCAAGTTATGTGTATCTAATATTATAGTAAGGAGCGATGATAACTACCAAATACAATTAAATATCAGCTTCTATATAGAAAACTGTGAAAAATTATCAACTCAAATAGAGATAAAGATATTCTAAGGTTAGACTAATTCACAGAATATTTGAGAGTACTGTCTAGCCTTATCTAACAGGCGTTCACGAACGTCGGCACGCCTAAAGCGCATACCATCACGAAATAAAATCAGTTTATTGTACTAAAAATAGAAGGCGAGCCATAACTAGAAGTTACTATTTTAAAAATGGAATGGATAATAATAATTTTATACTAAAGCTTCCAGCTAACGGCGGTCTTCTCTCTAATTGGAGGCCCAGATGCACTTTGTATCTTTGAATCAACGGAATAAGTTTTTTAGTGGCAATTTCTTACGATATATATGTATATGTATTATGCCTGTATCGCAGGGAAAAGAAAGTATACCTAATACTCCGAACAGCTTTTTGTGTGTGGATTGAACCCACAAAATGTGGCGCTGTAGCACTGGTGAGATGACCATTGAAATCACTGCGATATTCATGCACTAATGTTTTGTGAAATTCAATTTATATCTAGTTTTGTTCCTCTAACGAGTAAACAAACGCATTTTCAAATGTACATTTTGTACTCAGTGTAGATTACATTCTCATCATAAAGCATTTTGAGTCTAAAATATTCGGCTGTAGGTTTAGTATGTCGGTTTCATAGAGGCAGTTATGCCGAGCTCCTAATTAATTTTCCACGAGGGCAAGGTAAGTAGAGCGCACTATCTAAATGTTTTGAATCTTTGTACAGAAGTTGAAAGGAGTTCAGAGAAGTAGGAATGTGTCATTTATAGTTCAATCAGGATTAATATAATAAAATGAAACCCATCTTATAAGCTGAGTTAATGTAGACACGAACCTCAAATATGAGCCGTGGCATTATAGTCTGGCATACAAGAATAATAAACAGGTATGTATAATTCTAAACAACAGGTAATAAAAATAAAAATAAGGAACAACTAAAATATCGCACTGTTTTATGTACACCTATTCTAGGCAATTTACTAAGCCTTTTATGTGTGATATTTTTAATTACAACCAATCAATCATACATACTTTCTTCTTTCTGTATCATTTATACCTTTAAACTTTGACTTTAGGTTCTTTACGTTTCATTTATAAATGAAAACGGTCCTGTTATTCTTCAGAATTCTGAATATGCAATTAATTATTATTCTTGGTCTCGGTGAGGTATTGTTTTCATTCGAACAATGTCTTGGTGTGGGTATATTGAGAATGTTCTTTGATGGAAGATCAAAAATAATAAGTTTGGAATGTTTTTGTAATCTTGGGCAAATGCTTCCAGTAGATATTTGTGTATTGGGAATATTTTATCAAAAATGTTTTGGTAAAAATGAGTAAGATATTATTTTTCCATAAGAAAAGTTAGGCAGATTGAATTTACCTTACGCCATTTTACTGCATTTTTCTTTGAATGACATTGCTAGACCAGAGCACAATAGAAAGAACTTTTTCTTTAAGTTCTACTCTCGAGTAAATAATAGTATTATATGTTTAGAGAACAATCATTTCAAGGTATGTTAATTTTACCATATAGGGCATTCAACAAAATGTAAAAATATATACTTAAGACCATATGTTGTTATTATTTATTAATTCTAAAAGTTCTTAAAATATTATAATCTAATTAATTTATTTTTCTACGATATATTTGATTACTCTAATTACACACGAAGATATTTTGGCTTAAATGTCGACTTAATTTTAGTTACAATCTTTTGAAGCCTAATTGAAAAGTAGTGATTGTTCCGATACTTTTGCTTATTTAAGTCCTAATTAATAATAAATTACGTTCAAACTAAATATTAGATTATGAGTTTTAAATCTGTATATTAAAATGAATCGATCAAAGGGTAGGATGGCTAAAGTTAGAGAAGATAACTTTTCTAATAATTTCTCGACAATCGCTTTGGTAACGTTTAGAAAAGTTTTTATAGTTTTCCAACCGCCTGTATTACGGACTTTATTAGTTCACAACTCAAAGTCGAGCTGTAAAATATGACGTCATAAATGAAACAATTATGGAACTTTTAATTTTAAGCGAAATAGAGGTAATAGACTTTTCATAGTTTTATAATCCACGAAGAATTATTTGCTTCGGTTTGTTGATTATGTATGTATTTATTCATTATTAAAAGTTACTGTATGTTAAAATAATACTTTTTAGAGTGACATAAGCGTAGAGACCAAACGAAATAAGTTTGTATATTTTAAAAATAAGTTTCTGTGTTTTGGTTTCCCGTGGTTATATTTCTCGTACTGGGAATAAACAGTTCTCATTTTAATTGAGAAAGTCATACAAGCACGACACGTACTACATTCATTTTTTGTTTTATATCTCGTTGAAAATAAACTTGTATTTGCTGCCAGAAATGTAAAAGAAATTTTGCAGCGAATATATCATGTATTTTTTGTGTTTTTATTTTAAGTTAGAAATTGTGTTAAGTTATAAAGACAAATGAATGCGACAATATTAAAAAATAAGACGGTTTCTTTGTTTTTTTTAACTTTTAAGCACAGTTCTGTAAGATATTAGTAAGATAAATAAGTGCATAGTAATCGTTAGCTATTTAAGTGAAAAGTAAGTTACGGCTTATGAGTTCTTAATCGACCGTTTGAAACTTTTTAGGAGCAAAAATTCTTCTAAATGCTTTTTTTTATACCCTATAGTTTATAAATTTATTTATTATTAATTCTGTGCGTTACATAGCATGTATAAAGTGTATTAAAATAAATATTAATTGTTACACATTTACAAGACTTTTATATTTTAACCGTTATTTTAAATTTAGAATTTATATTTATAATAAGAGTTTACTGTTTATTATTTCCTTTATCGTAAAATAATAAAAAAATATAATCAAAAATATTTTATGTCACATTACGTAGTTGGTCATTATTACGTCATTGCCTACCCCTATTTTATTAATATATTGGTGTCACATACCTGATACGTGTGAAGTTGTTGCAGCGACGACGGCAACAGGCAGGCACTACTGTCGGCAACAAGTGGTGTTGTGCAGTCTGTCGCCCTGTCGTGAGCTTATATACTGAGCGCTAGGGCGGGTGGCTCCCGCCCACCGCCCTAATCATCGTCGGAATGCTACTAACATAGTTTGCATTTCAATTTTGGGCAACAAAATTGTATGATGACATTAAATTTAATATTTATTTTATATATTTACGGGGTGGGGTTTCTGGTGACGTATTTTGATACTTACTAACGCAATTTGGGTGGCCTTTTTGGCAATATTTTGTCGCTTTCGGGTATTCATTAGGACGTTCGAGCGTTTAAATTAGTTATGGTTAGATACGGTTGATACACATTATACTGAGCCTTTATTATTAACTAATCTTAATAAATAAAAAATAAATAAAAAGACGAGTTTCTTATTTACACGCGTATGTTTTCTGTTATGTATGTTATATGATATCAGTGACATTTGTCAGCCAATTTGGAAGATCCTGTTTTGGGGGATTTGCTCCAAGTTTTGCTCTGTATAAGCGGATAGGATGTGATAATGGTTTTAACGATAATTTTATTAATTATCGTTAAAAGCATTTTTCTCAACAATTAATAGAAATATGCCATAAAGTATTTTTAAAGTGTCTTAAGTTAATGTTGATATGTGCACACATAATATCACGCCTGCTTACCCCCGAAGAACTCGGCGGAGGTCTTCGAAAAAAAGCAGAGAAGATAACGAGAATATTCATATTATTTTCATGATACTCTTGGATATTTTTCAGATTAACTAGTCAATACTACCACCAGTTTAGTGGCAGGCACTATTTGCTAATTTATGGTGACCAAATCAGGCCTTTTAAATTAACTTGACTTTGGTAAACACCAGAACTCAAAATAATCGTTTTATTCTTAACTACATACTTCCAATCAAATTTTGATTATTTGGAATGCCTAAATAACAGCATAAATAATTGTTTAATTAGTTTATATAAAACCTTACCTAACAGTTTGCTACAGCCACATTATTGAGCAACGACCGACTCTGCTTGTAGCTATATTTTATGGAGAGCGTAGTCAAAACTATATATATATATATATATATTTAATTTCTTACTTTTGACCACAATATATAAACTGACTTCAAAACCACTTGGGTTTTCAGTGGGAAGTCAGTTTATATATTTTGGTCAAAAGCCTACCGACATAGCTGTTAATTTATAAAGTGTTATTCAAACATATTTTGCTGAAATTATTGATCTAGAAATTCAACCAACGGAATCGAATCAATAAATGCCATTGCGGTGAGGAAAAGTATCATACACGAATAAGAAGTATTAAAAAAAAAACTATTTGAATAAATAAATAACATTCATATTGAAGAGCTTCGACTATCTCTTGAATCCTGCTAGATCAAGGTCTAAATTCAGGATTGCTCAACACGAGACACATTGTATATAAGTTCTCTGGAGCCCTATAACCAGAGAGCTGTGTACTTCGTAAATCGTATAAAACGTATACCATTATAATCGTATGCGTATTTTTTTGAATTTATATTTTAATTTTTATGCAATGTCCATTTACGAAAGCAATACATTTTTGAAAATTGAAAATGTAAAATATATGGACCTAGTCCAAGAAAGGGATGATAATATAATTTTCTTTTAAATAATAAAATTAAGGTCAGTGCTTCATATAGATACTAAGTGTACGCATCTAGTTATACACTTAAAAGCTTGTCACCGATGGTTTAGATCACTGACAAGATTCATTTTAAGGAAAAACTTGGTTTTCTGCGTCGTTAAAGAATTAGGCTTTTTATCCGGGTTAAGTATTTAAATAGAAGTGATGAACGTTAAATTTCAGTTTAGCTCATATCTATATTTAAAACATATATTATGAACATTGTTAATATAATAATTTATTTTAACTGTTATAAATATGGTACAAACAAACTGCTACATGTAGTGAGCCACATGTGCCACAATTTTAATTATTTTTAATTATTAAAAAATAATGAAATATAAAATACTTTTGAGTTATTAGCAATGCGTAAAAACTAACATAATTATATACCTTAATTTTTAAGCCATCTCCGTTAAAAATGATGTCGACAGATATGGATATTAAAATATACTAATGGTTAAAAGAACACCTGCACAGTCTTGAACTTATTGACTTGAACTTGAACTTAACATTTAAAGTTGGTATAATATTTTGATTACCTTGTGCGTCAGTAGAAATAGCAGTTTATCTGCTGGTTAGCTGAAATCACACATGAACACCGACAAATGCTTATCACAGCCAAGCGTTAAAAAAGGTATTTTCAATCTCGTTTGCCTTAACAAAGGATATGAAAACGACATGCACGTTTCCTGTTGAAAATATAGCTTGTGAAGCTTTTTACTTATTTTACTTTATAACACATATCTTAAAGTTACATATGTCTTCAATGAATGGTCTTAGGTTTCAAATACTTGTTGATACTTTAAGAAATACCCTTAATGTAGTACTAAGATTTTAAACATCCTATTTTACCGGTGTCATTTACTCAGTATAGTTTGTTCGTATTTTTTTACAAAGGTTCATTTGTTCATTTTAAACGTTATGCTCTCATGGAAATAATTTATAATATTGCATAGATGTTTCTTGCCTTGCTGCGAAAGATATCGTCAGATAGTTTGTGGTAGAACTTGCCTACTGTTATAGATATTTAATCCACCCTTTCTTGCAAACCACACATCCCCTTTTACACACTTAGCATTTATCTTTTCATAGTCGAAGTGTCCATCTATTCAATCAGTCTTATCCATAAAGCCATCCTAGGCGGTTGTCTCAATCTAATTATATAATTTTCTTTTTTTAATCTGACCTTGGCGTGACTCGTAACAGTACGTAGAAAAAAAGCACGCTGACGGTGTACCACGCTACATGAAAATGTGGTACATTTAATTGACAGAGATTATAATAATATATATAGTATGGTTTTACCATGAATAGAAACCATTTTAAACAGTCCTAGAACACGCCTTGTTGAACAGTCGACAGAATACGTAGAGGGTCCAAAGCAAATATATGCTATTTCAAAACATTAATCTCTTCGTGAGATTGATATTATCGGCTCTATTAGATGAATTTAGGACTTTACTGATGACCAGATTTTGCCCGCGGCTTTACTCAAGTTTATGTAGGTCAGATTAGATTAATAACAGTACATTTTCCTGGATGAAGGTTATCTATGTCCTTTTCTGTTTCCCTGTCAACCTGTATGCAAAATTTCATAATGAGCGGTCGAGTATTTAAGACGTGGTAGCATAACACACAAACAAAACTCACATTCACATTTATAATATTAGATAGTATTTTTAATCAAATACTAATACAAAAGTATTTAAATATAATAACTGTATTTAAATACTTTTTTATTAAGCAAAGGATTTCTTCAAGATATAGATATCTTGCCTTTTAGCCTTGCGGATCAGTGCACAAGGGTTTCAAAAAATTTCGCAATTAATAGGTACATATTTATACTCCGTACTAGAAAAAGCATCTCAACTAGGTTCTTTGTACCACGCGTTAAAGTGCAGGCTCTCTAACTCACTTATTATGAGCCACGCGCTCATTGCAATGATACGTCTGCGTGCAACATTTTAATACTCAAAATATGCCTTATGTGTAATGCGGTAGTGTCTTATTCATTTTGCACTCAAAGTAAATATACTTTATAGTGAGTATATTTTTAATTTATGAGTTTTAGCTGAACAGTTCTGCTGTGTGCTGCTAGATGGCACTGTTCATGTGGTCATTCAAAATTGTACACTACTTAGTCTTCATAAGATTTACTGTACCACTATTAGTAGTCATTTGCTTTCATTGAAGATACATTTAAATTCTTAAATTATCAATTTCAAATATATTTTTGCCTGTGTATACCCACGAATAATTTTATCAAAAATTCACCAGTTAAGCGCAAACTTATTGGCATTTACCGTCTACATTTTCAGATCCAACTGCTACTGTAAGATTCCTAACAAACAACTTAACCTATCGAAAAGACGTTCACATACACACAGACGTGTTGGTATGCGAGATATAATTGAAAATCTATTGTGTATGGACTCCGGTGTGCCGCTACGAATCAATAGGTTAATAACACTGATCCGAGTATCAAACCCGGATCTTAAAATCGCAAGCAAATATAAGTGCAAACTTATGCTACATGACAAAGCCACGGGCTTCACCCGGAAGCACTGTAGGTACAACAATGGCCAAACACGCTTGCTCATAGGAGCGTTCATTGGCCATTTTGGCACCAACCACTTCCTGTGCGTGGTTGGTGCCAAATTGGCCAGTGAACGCTCCTGTGGTGAACAAGACGAGTCCATATCGCACCTACTGGGTGAATGTGACGCGTTGGCTGGATTGAGAATAGGATTGGCATATCCAAACCCCGAAGACTTCAGGCTCTGCCCTCCGAACTGTACGCCACGGCTGATGCAGTTCATTCATAAGGAGATAGTTAAAGGATAGATCTTGGGGCCAACACAAAATATCTCACTGGATCGAAGTGTCACCGGTTTGCACTGACTGGCCCCCGTATATAAGATAAGATATGCCACATGACCAACGAGGAGAGTTATTAAATATTATATTAACATGCATGGATGGCACTATTCAATATAAGGTAAACAGACGTAGAGCTCTATCGAGTTCTTTAGAGAAACAGCCTAGATCTTAAATCTGGGATACTACTCACATCTATGTAGAACAGCTTTATTGGTAGAAGTACTTCCACCATATTGAAGAATGCGACCAAAAAACTCGTATGTAGTCTATTTTGTTCGTGTGATCTGTATAGTGTTCAGAACTCCTTAAGGAAAGCTGTGTGCTATCAGAAAACAAGCAGTCTTTTGTTCCCAACATAGTAATTCCTATTTTATAAGGTTATCGACGCACGATTGATACCTCGGAAGATACAGGCGTTGGCTGGCCATCAAGTGAGTCGTAGCTATATAGCCAATTTCATTACAAGAAAAATAAATTGAACTCTCTGCCTTAATCTAAGGAATGCTGTCTAGTAATCAAGATTAAACTAATTGCTTTTACGTGACCTCCAGCACAGTATTATTGGTCATCCTTAAAGTAAATATGACCTTAAAATACGAATGCCTGATAAATATTTGTCTGTAATTTAATATATGTACCTTACTTTTACTACACCATAAGCTTACGCACATAAGCGATGGTTCTAATATGGGGCATTCTCACCATAGATGTGACCATGAATGAGGTTCACTAATTGTCAGTTCACAAATATGTATAGTTATATACTTTATTATGTGACTCCTACCATAAGTTCGATATTATTTCAATAAAGAGAATTGCGTTCGAGTATTCTGTAGGCGTCCGACAAAAGTCCGTAAACGGAGAAATTATAATGATACAGTGTTAGCGATTGAATTCCATCAGTGAAGTTTATACAGCAGATTATTATAAGAGTATAGCTTTCAGCGTAACTTATCAGCTTAAAGGCCATAAGAACAATCAACCTCGATCCCTTCCAACTGGATCTTTGTTCGATAATAAAAGTTTAATTGCGTGACTGACATGACATTGTCAACCTATAGGTAATACTTTTGGGTGGGCATAATGTTATTCGTTTTCGTCGTCATCACAGTTTTAGTAAAGTTTGCAATAGTTAATGTTTAATGCCTAGTCATGAGACGTTTTGTTGACTTCCTTAGAAGGTTCCGTTCCATTTCAGTAGGAATCTACAGAAAGTCTAGTAATTTCGCATTAACTAACGATTCCTTTTTAATATGACTGAGGTAACACGTGTGTTACGCCCGGTGTGTATCTCACAATCGTCCATGAGCTACGGTTAAATATATGAAGCAAGCGGTAAACTTTAAAGTAAATGTGCTAAGTTGTGTGTATAAATTTACGTTTTTAAATTATGTTTTATTATGTAAACTTTACGCCAGCGCTGCAGAAATGAAATGTATGGATTACTTTGATATTGTATGCTTATATTCTTATGGATAAAATATCCATACATTAATCTATTGTAAATGGAGTGTGTGTAGAGATATTGTAAGTCATTATTAGTTTAGTAAAATAAATAAATTATTATCATTAAAATAATATGTACTTATCATAAAATAATTAACTGAGAAATAAAAACATATTATCTAAACTATAGGTAAACACGATAAGAAAATGAAATTAACACTTGTCACAGGTAATTAGCGACTCGGGCACGCCTCGATCGTGGCGGTAAGTCCCGTGTTTGAGGTGTGGCTGGAGAGGCGGAATGGCGCCCGCATCTTCCGGCTGACACAGGTATTGACTGGCCACGGTTGTTTTGGCCAGTTCCTGTGTCGTATACGCCGGCAAGAAAGACACAGTGGTGACCCACTGCGGCGACTGCCGCGACATTGTTGAGGACACGGCGCCGGTTTTCCCCGCCTGGGCATCGCAGCGCCGTGAGATGATCGCGGCAGTCGGATTGGTTGTTCTCTCGCTCCCGGCCGTAGTTCAATCTATTGTCCGGAGTGAGAGATTGAATTGATTGGAATGCCGTCGCCTCCTTCTGTGAGTAAGTGATTTCCATCAAGGAGGCGGCGGAGCGGGAGAGGGAGCGCTTAAACCCTCTCCCCACCCACAGAGCCGGGTGCCGAAGAGCGCGAGACGACCTCCAGCCACCCTGGTTTGACCTGAAGGTGGTGGGCCTTGTGGGCCTGCCCGTCATCCGCTCAGCACCAGGTCCAAGAGGCGGCGTGCGTGTTCCCACGCGCGCTTCTGTGTCGTGTCCGTCATCCCTCTAGAGGTGGGGAGGGGACATCCCCCCTCTACGACTATCCCAGTTTATGATATAGCGTTCCCCTACACCAACCATACTGGTTATATTAGGGGAGCCGTACCTTCCAGTGCACGAAAGCACGGGACCAGTTATAGACAGGTCTTGTCCCCAAATCTCGAGTCTCCACCCTAACCTCAGAGATCCGGTTCTCGTAAGCGAGCTACCTCGTGCCCAAGTGACACTACCTATTCTCCAGATAGGTACCGGAGCAATAAAGCCGCTCACCAACCGCAGCTTGGAAAGTTGCTAACGAAAACCTCGCTGAAGCCGACGGAGAAGCCGCCTCCTATATCTCCAGTATGGTACCGAAGCTGTGTAAGGCACGCTCACTTCCCGACATACATCCGTACGCCTACCCAAATAGGCCTACAAGCCGGGTGTGGCCCGAGTCACTCCAGCTATGACTCTACTTGCTGAGCTGGCAAGCGCCCGAGATGCATTGCGGCAGTGAAACCACACTGTCACTTCGCTAAAGGCAACTCCGTGCCTCATGCGACCGACTGGTTCGCACTGGCCGCGCCTGAGTCCGAGGCTCGAACGCAACGTGTTTGCCGAGCAAACGAACATGTCGTCCTCAGCGGCCAACCACATACCCCTGCGAGTCCAACGCCAATGTCAGGCACCGCGCACTCTAGTCAGCGGTCGATAGAACACACCTTTCGAGGCGCAGTGGGCTTCCTGACCCCGCAGTACCTTGGTCCAAAGGGGGAGACCCGTAGTTCTCCCCCCGAAACCCTATCTACTCGGGTCCTGAAGATAGGGAGCATGGGGAGGGGGACAGTAGAGCCTTAAATTGCGTAGTGCCTATTGGGTAGGTCTTGCTGCGTAGTGATCTGCCGTTTCATATGCCGGGCCGTAACCTCGGCGGTTGTGACCGCATGCGCAAGTGATTCGCGCGGCCCCGTCGATAGCGGTTTTGTCGAGGAATACCGTGATAGGTTTATTCGGTATTTCGGGAGGTACTTTATTCTTATTCCATCTTTTCTTTTACCCCGGTAAGTCCGACATAACCCCTCCGCCCGGCCCCGCGGAGGGGTATGCGTCAATAGCCATCTAAAAAAAATGTATTTGGCGTCTATTTGGCATTAATATGCGATAGCTTTTATTCAAATATGTACTTTGATAATAAATCTTAGAAGCCTAATTTCAATCACAAATATATGAATACTTAAATTCTTTGGTCCCTTACCTTAACGAAACAGGTAAATTTAACAATCATTCCTTGATATTTCATTATTTATGAATTAAGTATTTTGATTCTTGTTTAAGTAACCACGGGTTTTGAACAAGCTATGGAAATGAGAATCTTACTTCTTAAAACTCAAGGGTAAACTGCGTTACTGAACTTTTTGAGCTACGAAGAGGATTGACTATGCAATAAGTTTAGCTGTTAAAAAGTAAATTCTTACGAAAGTTAGTTCGCAATAATTTTAGAATTGTATAATAGGTACTGGAATAAGGATATCTTGTTGCGGGCTTCACAAAGAAGTTAAACGGTTTAATTTTGTTTTCCGTTAAGAATTCTCTAGGCGAGGTAAGGGTCCTTCTTGTATTAAACGAGGCGCATTAAACCACGACTAGCACTAACGACCAGCAATCTGATATTTGTACAATTACGTTTGAACCAAACAACGATTAAGTATGATTGTAGTAAAAGATTGTTCTTTGTACCTAAGTGGTTAAATTGTTAGATGATTGTTTTATTTAGTTGAACTAGGATCGAGTAATCCAATGTTTCGATGCAGACAAATAAAATAATAACTTTTGTTGGAAATAATTTCAGTAAAGGTTAAGAAGTTGAAGTGCAACGTTTACAATAAAGTGCATGCATTTCAGCCACTTACTTATTTATGTGATACCATATATTATTAAAACTAATACTCAGTCAAAGCTGTATTATTTTTAAACTGCAAATTCATAGCAGCTATCGTACTGCACAAGCATAAAGATTTCATAGCTTTCTTATATTTCATAGTTTATTTCTGCAGAGATTTCAACGTATGTGTGAAACTCGCATAAACATCACACATGCATATGGTGTCAATAGTAGTGGCATTTGGTTTTTTCTAGCTGGACAATGGCGTCGCCGACTATGGGGAGACTGTGAGCAAACAAAAGAAAATATGATTGGTGCGGGATGGCGATAGGCGCCCACGTTCCATGGTGAGGTGTATCAGATATCGGTTCATGGTCGGTGCGGTGGATTAAAGGTGTGTATTAATAGTCTCGCTTCGAGTTAATTATAAATCGTCATCGGCAATAATGAGATTGAAGAGTCCATACATAATCTGGAGACTACGAATTATGGTGATGTCATAAGTTGGCTAATGCCGACCTTGTTTTACTGATGAAACACTGTAGGAGATAAGGTTCACGTTTCTTTGGTATACCGTAAAAGCCTTTTTATGAAAAAAATTTGAGCTAATTTTAGGGGTTTTAATTATAATCTATTAATCGTTTTTATATTAGATTTGATTTAAAAATAACTATTAGAACCATAAGGTTTTGTGATGTAGTGATTTACTTATCTAGTAAAATGATTGTGATATACAGATGGTTCTGATTTCAGGTAAGTATGAGAATTTCAATTTATTTATTTCACTTAATTTAATATTAGGATATTGTATGTAATATTTGTATGGTTGTACGCTTCCTTAGGTAGATACTGTGTTGTAAGATGTATTACTTGTTGCTCGATTTATGAAAAATACTAATGGAAATAATTTATATGTAGAACTACTGAATATGATATTGGATTTTAGAAGAAAAAGGTCTAGACATAATTGCTTCGTGTCACTTCAGGTCAAGGATTGTGTAACCGAGTCGCCCACTATATATATATATTTCTGCAACATTATCCTGCCAGCAAAACTAAGTGTACCAGTCATATGTAGAGCAATTATTATATAGCGATAATAACATAAAATATATAAACCATAATAAATTTAACAAATATGTAATTTAAAAATATGTTTACAGTACCAGTTTTTGTAAACTGCTGGCCACGCATGAAACACACGCAAAATTTATAGCGCTTTGGGTGCCCAGTAGTAATTTTATTCTTTCGCAGCGGTTTTATAAAAAGCAAATAACAAAGCTGTGGTCTCCATGAAAAGTTTGTTAAGAGTGACTTCTCATTAATTTGCTCGGCCGTGGTTTTTGTTCTTATCATTTATAGTTGTGGTATTTTTTGTTATAGCTTTGTTTCTTAGTAATATTCTAGAACAATTAATAGTTCAGGCACCAAGGGTATTCATTTGTTACATACGACTCTCAATAAACAAATCCTCAAAAAAAAGAAATCAAAGCATATCAGACTATTTTATACAATATTGTCTTACTTTTACGCGTACATCTCACATTGAAATCAAAATATTTGTTACGCACTTATCGGGTTATGTAAATTATTACAAAAATAAATATTTTTTGTTAACTCTATTTTATCGAAATTCTTTTAACTACTTGAATGATTTTCTATGAAATTGTGCTTATATGAATAGTTTAACATTTTTAATAATTAATATAAATAATAAACTCGTAACAAATAGTTGTGACATTCACGAAAACATAAAATACAACAATATTGTGTAAAATAGTCAATTTTATTATATATTAAGACATTATGTTTATGTATAACATGTTTTATTAATAGTTCAGATGTTTATAAGCACGACACAAAACACAAAATATATTTTTATTTTTTCAATTAGTCGGTCTGTCTGCCCATCTGCAGTATTCGTAGAAGATTTTATCGACTCTAATACTGAAATACTGAAAAACTTACTATTGATGTGAAATCTTTGAACAAAGTGTACGCGTGTAGTAGAAAATAAATCAAACACAAGTGTGTCCTTCGAAAAGAATTTGCGTAGGATCAGCTCGTGTAATAGTAAATCTACCACGTCACGAGGCAATCCTTTTTCTTTTTAGCTTTTTAATATGAATCATGTCATTGTACTTATAGCTTATAGCGGACAGAAATGTAATACACTCACACTTTTCCGCTATGGTTCTAGATCCGTCAACCAGACGTTCTCATTAAAATGAACAAGTATTAATGGTACTTAGATGCTTGTATAGTCTGTTTGCTTTTCTTCTATATTGCATGTAACACGTGGACAATGATATAAATTACGTGCTTACAAGTTCTGACTAAGAAATCATCTTCTATGCTAAGCATTTAGCTGTTTTTTTTGGTCCTTACAAATAAAATAAAATAATGCCAGTGACTTCGTGAAGCTACTGAAAATTTCATCGAACAGTAGCATTTTGCCTAACCGAAAGTAAATGACAAACAGAGGCTCCATAATGAAAACAGTTAACATAAATTCACGCCAAATTTTATTGCGATACAACTCATAATCTTTTCAATGCGAGTTTTTTAAGTAATACCCTGATGTAATGCCGACGTCGGTTGGTGATTCACCAAGCCATCAAATAAGATACGGTCAATAAGCCCAAGAGTGGATCGCAAAACGTTTAACGACTCTCGTATACTGTAATGCGCTTACGTCTTTACTGATAAAGTGTTAAGAACTAAGTGATATTAGTTTAATTCGAACTTAGTCAGCTCGTCTTAATGGCGCCTATTTTAATGTCTAGATAACTATCACATTATGCATGTGCTCCAGTTGGGAAACCAATTGGTATTACACCCATATTTCGCTGGCTTCTATATTTTATACTACAGATTAATATAGCATAAAAAAATGTTTTTGCAATGTCATTGACCTAATAGGATACCAGGATAGCGAATCAATCAGACCTGTAGAAAAAAGCTTATAATATTCAAACAGATTTTCTTAAATCATAGCTAAGAAGAAAATTGATATTGTCATTAGTCAAGTGAAAATACTCAAAATTGGTTCATCCGTTTAAGGGGTACGATGCCACAGACAAATACACACGTTGGACTTCTAACACCTCTATTTGCATCGGGGATTGCAAAACAAAATAAGGGCCACTAAGATTTTTTGCTGTAAGTACCATAAAAACAATAAAGACATTAAATTGTTTAACTTATGTAACTACAAAATAATGTTATTGGTGATAATATAGGCTAACAATT
The DNA here is from genome assembly GCA_963675205.1 of Catocala nupta. Taxonomy (NCBI): domain Eukaryota; kingdom Metazoa; phylum Arthropoda; class Insecta; order Lepidoptera; family Erebidae; genus Catocala; species Catocala nupta. Next base: position 23,117,715 of record OY776093.1, on the reverse strand, counting down.
GTTTAAAATAATGATCCTGAATTGTTTTTTTTTAAGTTTATAATGAAATTGGCCATTTTGAATGAAAACACGAACAAAAGAAATTACCGGAAAAAGACAAAATACTGTTCTTGTCACTTTTGTCTCTTCTTTTTAGTAACAAGTATGTCCTCCTCTCTTAGCAATACACTCCTGAAGCCTCGTATACATACTCTGAATCAAATTCCACACGTTTTCATCTGGAATCTCCTCCCAGGCACGTTTTAAAGCGTCAATCAGCTGCTGTTGGTTGTAGACCTCTTGCTCATTCTCTCTAACCCTTCGTTTCAATTGGTCCCACAATTGCTCGATTGGATTTAAATCCGGACTGTTAACTGGCCATGGTAATACCTCAATATTAGACCCTTCTAGAACAGTGCACGGGCATTGTCTTGCATCAGGATGAATCCAGGCCCCACTCGCTGTGCAAATGGGATCACTTGAGGCCTGATGACGTCCTCGATGTAACGTTCTGCAGTTACGGTACCCGCATTTAAAATGGTGACCTCGGTTTTACCGTGTAAACTAATCCCACCCCAAACCATTACGTTGAGACCACCGAAACGGTCAACTTGGTGGATGCAGGACTCCGAAAACCGCTCGCCGCGTTGTCGCCATACCCTAACACGCCGATCATCATTAAAAAAATTTACTTTGCACTCGTCCGTAAAAAGCACCTTGCCCCACTGATTAATCCCCCAGTTCAAATACTGACGGGAGAATCTTAAACGGTTTGCACGTTGAACCTTGGTCAGAGGAATTCGAACAACTCGTTGTCTTGACATTTGCTGGTCTTCGTGCAATCGATTACGTATAGTTTGATCACTGACACGTGTAGCCGTTGTCAGCCGTAGGTGGTTTTGTAACTTACGGGTCGTTACTGTACGATCACGACGAGCACTTAGTTTGACGTACCGATCCTCGTGCGCCGTTGTTACACGAACTCTACCTGAACCGGGTCTGCTGGCAACACTGCCGGTCTCTTGGAAGCGATTCCATACATTTTGGACAGCTCTTTGAGAAAAACCCAACTGCAAACCCACGTAATGCTGAGAACGTCCTTCTTGAATCATAGTTATGGCTCTGGTTACTGTAATTGTATCCATGTGCCTTCGTACTGGTGGCATGATTAACGCGAGATGATAAATGAATCAATTAAAATTGAAAAAAGTAAAACATTTTTCCTAAAATAACCGAAACAAGTTAAGAAGACAATCGAAGAAAAACATAAGAATAACATCCAATTTCTTTCTTAAAATGATGGCCAATACTTTTTAAATTAGGAACACGAACATCAGCATAAAAGAGATCAAACACCAAAGAGTTCGTAATATAAATATAATGCTACTTATCAGTTACTTTCAGTTTACTAAAGTGCACTTAAATTTAAATAAACTAGTGGCCCTTATTTTGTTTTGAGTAGTATATATACTATACTATTAGTTGTTAACGAAAGCATAAAAATATGTTGATCTGTCGTTTATTTAACCTACGATAAAAGACAATTTTCATGTAATATTTTCCAACAGACAACGCCTACTAGCACTTTACAAGCATTAAAATAACGGACACAAAGAACCGAAACAACTATGTATAACTAACTATAACAAATAATTGTCCTGTGTGGGGTCCGATACAAACCCATTGGTTCATATCTCTGTAAATAATTGTAATAGTAATTTCACTAGTAAAGAATTTTCCTTGATAAGGTTCAAGCTGTGAAGATATATGAGTTATCAAACTTAACACCGTTCAATATATACATAAGTATACGCCAGCATTTAACTTGGCTACCGCAAAACTAAGACTAGAACAGGTTTTCTACAAAAAAACCTGTATTCTCATATCGCTTATTACGCGTATACTTTAATTCGTGTCGAAAAGAAGCCTATTCAATTCTCTGTTCGTTTACGTTTAATATTAGTTGAACTGCATTATTATCGTACAAGCTTTGACTAGAATGAAAACAATAACAGCAATGTAAGACTCTAATTACATCACTAGAAATACACTTAAAACAATGAATTGTATTGTCATAATATCCATTCACAATTTATTGTAGTACAGTTTAAGAATGGCTATTATTTAAAAACATTTGCCACGAGTTTGATTTTAGCCGTCGTTGATAAAACTTTTAGAAACTGAGTGTTATTATGGGAGTTGGAAGAAGTCTTGTCTAATAGTGGACGTTGGTATACGAAACCTTCTCTATTATTTGGTAGATGGCAGCCAAATAACCTTGTGTTGTTGTCCTGCCGTAAGTAAAATTGTGATAGCTTCTAATGGAGCTGGTGTAGGTATGTGACGCTATACTGGCAGTTATTTTACTTTACTGGTTACCTTTGCCGACAGCGATGCATCGAAGCGACGACCTTTTAAAACGCACAATAAAAAGTTAAGCATAAGGTGGACTGCAAGTTATAATTTATAATAATTTTTATAATAATATATTTACTAACATAAAATTGTTGACACATTTCCTATGAAACCCTGATTCCTGTGATAGGTACGAAACCTTACAGGAAGTCAGTGTCTTCTCCCAGTTTGATTTGTAACTGAAAATATTTTTCGCGCGATAGTAGAAGAATGATTAAAAAGTAAGAAAGTCTCTAAATATTGAACTAACAGTGATTGAGTAATGCATTTGAGAACACATATTGATACATCTGCTGAAATCCGCCTTAAAATGTAAAATGCAATATGTAAAAAACATATTTTCTTATCCAGAATATATAAAGATATTTAGAATTAATAAAATAGATCGTAAACATTATGACATACAACTGTTGCTCGTGATCTCGTCTGAAGCCGGGTTTATAATTATGTCACACAGATATTATGTCTACCCAAAATTGGGTATTACCTTCTTAGTTGCAAAATATTTATATAATACTTTATGACTTGTATAAGTTACTTGCATATGTTAATTTTTCATAATATTACTTACTTTCTTTCGTCTAATTGTTTGTACTTTCGCTTTTGGCATATTGTGATCTTTTGTAATTGAGAAAACATTAGACATTATTTTAATTATCAAGATTTATTGATTGAGAAATTGTATTTCTATATAGGTCCTTAATAAATAAATAACGATGAGAGTTTAAGTTAGTGTTTAACTTTTGTGACATCTTGAGATTTTACAAAATGTTATTAGGTTTTACGAAAAGACAATTCTCAATAATAGCATGAAGTCTGGAACTGGGTCCGATAAAGTGGAACCTAAACATGTCTGGCAAGTTGTTGTTCTAACATACCTCTACATGTTTCTTCGTGAACATAGGCCAGTATGTTATTGTGAGATATTTTCAATACACCACACGTTTTTATTAGCGTTTAAGGCTTTAAGTGATATATTTGGAAAGAAAAAATAAATCCAAATGATTTGTATTAATATTTTAAATTTGCGGTTCTGTGTCATTTATGGCCGATTCTTCTTCTCCCTAGTCTTTATTATTCCCAAGTCACTTGAGGTCGGCTTTCTAGTCTAACCGGATTTGACCGGATATCAGTTTTAACACGCAGCGACTGCCACCTGACCTCCGCAACCCGAAGGCTAATGATACTCTAAGGCTAGACCAGTGTCAAGATATTAGAGGGCACTGACTTCCCAATAACGACTGCCATAGATGTTCATGACCGGGACCGACGGCTTATCGTGCTCTCCGAGGCACGGAGCAGGTGATAATTGTCAATCAATACGCACATAATTTCGAATGTCATATAATTTCCTAAATTCAGAGGTGCGCGACGTGGGTTCGAACTCAAGATCCTCTGAATTATGGTCTGTTGGTCTCACCACTGAACTATCGCCGATTTATAGCCGATTATCAGAACGTAAATTTTAAATATACTCTTGTGAACGTCGAGGTGCAGTTAGTTAGGTAAAAATAAGAGATATAGGCAACAGGCTTAGACTGCGATAGCTTTTAACCACCAGTCAAGCCAAATACTTGTTTTCCACCTAAGTAATATGAGATAAGGCTACAGGGCATCCGAAATCTCGTACTTTGCCAGGAAGAAGGCTCGCCTTTTATAACGAACTTAAGTTATACTTGGTGAAATGTCAGTGTAATACACTTGTACTTAAACGTATAACATACAGACGAAGATAGACGTGTTACGAATCATAATTCTAAAATACAAACGTTAAAATACAGATCGCTCTACTTCCAGTGTAGCTTCAGGCTGTTGGTTATTATTGCCTCTAAAATATCAAAGGCACGATGAACGGCTTCATATTAAGGCTTATAAACTACATTTCCATATATTACGTACAATCTCTTCATAATGCCTGATTGGACGCCTTTGTTCTGACAAATTTCGCCTTGATTTTAGTCATTGCCGAAATGTACGTATTGGTTTTTTTTAACGACCGAAGCGGTATGCAATTTAAACATCCGGGTATGTAATTAAAAATATAATTTTGACAAGCATGATCTACTTCGTTTTCAATTGGCTGCGTGTATTACCAGTAGTATTTCAACAATAAATGGCAATAAACAATGTTTAGGTACGTCGAGAACATGCTTAATAGTTTTAATATTTTTGTGGTCACGCAAGACTTCAATTTATTAAGCTTTTGTTTCGTATTTTAATAATAAAATATGTATACCTAATAGTCATATATTTATCTGCATAACTATTAGGTTACATCCATAGACATTTTCAAAGTATTTACCCATTTAACCCATTTTACTTTATTGGATGTTCAGATATGTAAGGATACAACCACGCGTTTTTTAACATTAGTAAAGAAAACAGAGATGCATACACACAATAAACGTTTTACTTGTATATATAGAAAATATGTCACAAAAATTAGAATAAGAGGTAATAAGCATGAACTAACAGTTTTTTAATAACGTTATCTGTATCAGGTAGTTATCTTGATCGACTGTTGTCAAAATGCGTGACAGCAATGTTAATAAGTGCTGTTACATGACACCTGTTTGGATATCCTCTTCAACGCAATGTCAGACAATGATGCTTCAGTGAACTTACGCGCTGTACCTTGTTAGTTATCAATCATGTCGATACTTTTATAATAATAATAATAAGTTTTATTTATTTCTCTCTTCACAAAGAATATTAGTAGGTACAATAAATTGGTTATTTTAAAATTAAACACTTTATACGGATTTTATCGCGTTGTTTATTTTACTTTAAACACTGTTATTGCATAATTTTGAAAACTCTAACACTACTATTATTGAACTTTACTACTATTAAATTTAAGCTATATATTTTCTAATTAAAACTATTTATATTTAAGATTACACTTTGCCCCGACGTTTCGGTTGCTTTACAGCAGCCATGTTCATTATGTAAATTGGTTATTGCTTTAACCAATTTATTGTACTAATATTCTTTGTATGTGTATGTAAAGCTATTTTCTTTTTGAGAGACTGGAGTCTATACTAGGGATAACTCTGTTGTGACAGATCTCCAGGCCTCAAACCAGAATATTCAATATTAGAATAAAGAGATACATGCAGCCACAAAATATGACTAATTCGTAATTCCTAGTGACAATATGTTGTTAGAGAGAATGTGCAGTGTGTGTGTGTTTGCGTATGTGTGTGTGTGTACATGTGTGTGTGCGCGCATGTGTGTGTTTGTATGTGCGTGTGTGTGTGTGTGTGCACGCGTGTGTATGTTTGTGTGTGCGTGTGAGTGCGAGGGTGTGTGTGTGCGTGCGTGTGTGTTGGCGTATTTTATAAGTATTTAGTTAATATTAATATTCATTCGGCTTTTACAATTATTCGATATTGCTTTCTTGTTCCCAAATTTACGCATGCGCTAAGATCATCACAGGTTTGGAAAAATTTTGTACCTTTAGAAAAAAATTATAAAATCATTCAAAATACTCTAAAAATATTTTAAATGTGGATTTGAACGACCGAGCTTGGCTACAGGCTTCTCTGCCTGTTCGTCTTGTTAGGTTCACAGCACGTTAGAATTAACCAGGAAAATTTTAGCACCCACACTAATTAAATCAGAAGTGCTGTGCAAAACTGACGCTGTGAACGCCTGGAAAATGGCTTGTCTGAATTTTGTTTTGCCAACCAACCTATTCTCCCAGCGGCAGTGGGACGGGCCGCTTAGCAACTCTGTAAGAGGAAAGCTTTTTACTACATCTTCCAATGTTGCTGAGCGTGCTCGATTGCTGGCTGTGGTAGAATGGGAATCTGGTCTTTGGCTTCAGATGCTTCCATCGTTCAATATAGGCACCATGTTGGACAATACCACTTTCCACCTCGCCACTTGCCTCCGTTTCGGTGTTTCGTGTGTTTCTCCGCATTGCTGTCACTGTGGAGAAGCTGTCTATAGCCTCGGATACCATGGACTCTCTTGTAGCAGAAGCGCTGGTCGAATTTCTCGCCACGTTAATCTTAATAACATAATACGTCGTGCTCTTGTCACTGCTGGCGTCCCAGGTGTACTTGAACCCAATGGCTTGGTACGCGACGATGGGAAGAGACCGGACGGAATGTCATTGTTGCCTTGGAAGATGGACAGGCCTTTGGTGTGGAACGCAACGTGCGTTGACACCCTCGCGCCATCACATCTTCCAAGCACTGCGGGATGTGCCTATCTTTTTTTGGCCCAAAGAATCAGCATTGCCATTCAACGTGGCAATGCTGCCAGTCTTCTGGGCACGTTATCAGTTGACAGCGATGCTGAAGATTTCTTCCATGCCTAAACCATTTTTGTAAATATTTAGTATTATAATTATTTGTGTTTTTGTAATTACGTTATCTTTTTTAATTCGTTTGTAAATATAAATAGTACTACAATAAGTTTCACACAATGTACTACATTTTTCTATAAATAAACATACTGCATACCTAGTATTTAGTTACAACGGTATGACCAACAATTTTTAAGTATTTTCGTAATCTAAGGATTGAAGCCACTTATATAGGATGATTGATGATTGATGATAGGATTGATACGCGTGGTTTATATTCTTACTTTGGTCATTGTCCATTTTGTAGCGTATAAGTACCTTTTGAACATTTTTCACATAAAAATACTCATTACTGTAATTTTTTGTTGGTTTGTTTTTAACGTATTAATATTTGTTGAGCACTCGGTATTGAATACCATTTTTAAGGACTGCTCCCGGGCCAGCAATATGTCCTGGATCGCGAGGAACTTTACAAACTTTCAGACAATGGATACAAAGTACATCCAGACTCAGAACAACTATCCAATTCCATCCAGGCACTTAAGCTACGCTATTCGTGCAGTGTTATTAAAATAGCAATATGTTTGTTATTTTAATCTTAAAACCCGTTATGACTTGAACTTCATAAGCTATACTATATTTCTTTTATCTTATATATTTTGTATCTCTTATATAGTTATATAGCATTGTGTTTGTTATATTTACTTCAAATAAGAACTGCATTATTATGGTGTTAATAAATATAAATCTTCGTAAGCGATACTTACCTCATGACCATATTTATTGTGAACCAATTAATGTATATCTGTGTACGTGATTGCGCATATTTGATGATCGTGGTCCTATGATAATAATTTATTGTTACTGTTCAACACAAACAGCCTTTACGGGTTGTAGTAATAGTAATTTATATGAGTGATGAAACCAAAACATCTTAGAAAAGCGCAAAACGAGTGTGCAATACTAACTTATATTATAATTGCATACATATGCATTTGTTTGAACATGAACATACATATGTTTAATACGCATTCACGCCTTAACTACTCGATTGATCGTTATGAAATTGTTTGAACATGAACATACATATGTTTAATACGCATTCACGCCTTAACTACTCGATCGATCGTTATGAAATTGTTTGAACATGAACATACATATGTTTAATACGCATTCACGCCTTAACTACTCGATCGATCGTTATGAAATTGTTTGAACATGAACATACATATGTTTAATACGCATTCACGCCTTAACTACTCGATTGATCGTTATGAAATTTTGCATACACGTTATCAGGAAAAGGACCCAGAAGTATTGTTCCCAAGGTATAGAAAATTAACATAACCTTATTTTACGCAATCGAAGCCGCGGGCAAAAACTCTATAATCTGTGGGGAAACTTATATGGTAGGCTCATTTTCATCTTCACAACACTTCTATATAAGAACACCTACATTAATGAGCGTTTGACAAAGAAACGTGAATTGCAAGAACTGTACAATAATGTCAAATTAATTATAGTTATCGGTCGCTAAATCACGCTATGTGATTTATAAACCAGGAAGCGCTGGACTATTGTGATTATTACATACATTCATACATTTATCTTCCTAACGGCGAGGCATGGATGTATTGTACCCTCATTACGCCAGATACCTATGATTTTAGGACTCACGTCACAGGACGTGACGCTATTGCGCCCTTGACTAGGCACAATTCCAGACTATGTGTTTTATGGAAAATTCTTGACAGAAAATCCCAATAACTCTTTATATTGTAAACCTAAGTAATATTATAAATGCGAATGTGTGTTTGTTTATAACGCTTTCACGTCGTCTAACTACTCGACCGACCATCATGAAATTTCGCATTCACGTTGTCTGAGATACAAAAAAGACAAGACGTACTGTTGCCCGAGATGAACTAGAGGTTATTGATAAAATTTATATTAACGGAAAGAAAATCGCGAGCAAAAGTCGAGTTAACTATAAATAAACATCATCTACACTAAAAAATAATTAAAAATTAACCTTTCTTATTTGAAATGGATAAAGTAATTGTTAATGTGCGCGCTACCCCACCACCAGTGCATCGAATGTTGTGGGTGTGACGGTGCAAAAATTTGCGTTATCAATATATCGGTAGTTGTTCTGAGGCTGGGTATAATTTACATATTTTAAAGTCCTTTGAGACTTACAAATTATTCCTTCTGCGTAATAACCTTAAATATAAAACAAATGAATACTAAATAACATGCCTTACACTGATTAACATAAACGTTTGTGAATTGTATTACTATTAGTCTTATTTAAAAAATAAACTAGGGCAGCTAAGCTTTGCAACAAAATAAACCAATGCAATTACAATATAACAAATGTATGCAATCGAAGATGCAGATAAGTTATTGGTCGTAAAACGAATGATCGTGATAAATAGCAATAAAAACTGTTGATGGGCATTACGAGAGTTGTCGGCGACAATGTGCGATGCTTTAGACCGACGTTTATCGCCTATAAACGTTACGGCGTAAGGGTTAGCACTCGGCCTATGGACTCAATGTGTCTATGATATGTAGGCTGATAGCTTGCTGGAAAATATAAATTTTGCTTATGCTTCTCGCACGGTAGGTATATCGATTGAGACCGCTTGATGTGACGTAACGCTAGGTGTAAAGCCAGTGGATATACATAGATTTTAGTTCATAATAAGTGAATAATGTATATATACATTCTCATTTTAATATCGCTAAACGGGTGGGTTACAAAAATTTCGCCAGCTAAGGTAATAGAGAGTTGATAATTTCTTCAGAATCCAATAATACTTTTCCAGAGGTGGGTGGCCAACCCGAGATTTCATGCATAGTACATGCATACATTTCCATGAGTACCCATTGTCATCGTACATACGTACGAGAATGAGAGAGTCACGAATTAAACATAATACTTTTTATCAATTAACTTACCATATAGGTAAAAAGTATGAGCTTATCATCATCTTCCTAAGCCTTGTCCCGTCATCTGGGGTCGGCTCTCCTTGTCTGCTTCTTCCATTGTTGTCGGTATTGAGCAATTGAGACACCTACTCCAAATTCCTGCATTTCCTTTTAGACTGTTGTCAGCCAGGTGGCGGGTGGTCTACCCCGGCGTCAGGATTCGCACCATGTGAACTTCTGAGCGGCGGAGTATGTGTCCATACCAGCGGAGGCGTCTCTTCTTGACTTTGTCGGCGATGGGTGCAACTTTATAACTACCGCGGATGTGAACGTTCCGCACCTTATCCATCGGTGTGACACCCGCTGACCAGCATAACATGCGCATTTCTGTGTGCAGTTTAGACATATGTTGTTTAGTAGATGCCTAGCACTATTTACCGTATCGGATAGCGGGTCTTGTTGCTGTTTTGAGCAGTTTACCTTTAATTGTAATGGGCATCTTTTAGTTACACATTACGCCTGTGAGTTGTCTCCAGTTCATCCGTTCCGTGGTTGTTCTGTGGGTTACGTCTTTATCAATCTTTCCATCATTGCTGATGATTGACTCCAAGTATTTTTAAAATGATCAACCGTTGGTAAGGGTGCGTCGTGTATATAGAACTTTATGTCACTCACATCCGTGAGTAAATAAAGTATGAGCTTATGATGATTAAAAAGGTCAATTGCATGGCGGCTTTCGGAAAAATCCTCACTTGCAGCACGAAGTCTGGTAATGTGTCCGTCCGTAGACAACGATTGGCTCGCTCAGCTTACGTAAACAGAGCTAAAACATGAGAGTATAATACATCTCTGCTTAGCCCTTAGTAGATATAAAGGCGTGAGTCTATATTCATATTATCAAAACAACTACAACAATATAATTATTTGTTAGTTAACACCAGTGAGTTAAAAGAGCGAAATATAATTAATAAAACAAATCCACATATTATGTAAATAAACAATAAAAAAGCAAAATGCTTGGTTTAAAAAAGATAAATGCATCAATTTATCACCACATATTATATTTTATAACTCTTTTGGCTTATTATTGGGATAACCATATGTGACAACGGGCAATTTTTTGGAGTTCGTTATTGAAATATATAGAACCAAATTCTCAAAATTTGTTTTTTTATTATATTAGGTATATACAATTGTAAAGCTTTGCGTGAGAACTCTTCACGAGTAAACCTTTACTTTAATCATTATCATCATCTGAGCCAAAAAAAGTCTACTACTGGACATATGATTACCCACACAGACAGGTCTTGTGCCGCCTATATCTCTCTTCTCGCGATCCTTACCAGGTCGACGGTCGAACGTAGCGCTGCTTTCTGCCTCAACGGCCATCAGTTTGCCAAACTATGCCTATTTTGCTGCCTACTGCCATTACGGCTTAGCTATCCAGATACACCAACTTTTGTTTACCTTTACCATACGAATATTATAACTTTGCCTTAATATCATATGCGTACTTGATTAACGCGGTTGTTATATTACATTGCCACGATACTTCTGCCTAAAACTTTTTAAAACACCTAACTAGGTAGCTATGGCAGCATTTTTAAAGGTAACCTTTGCAACCCGCTTCGATCCCAACAACCAACCCACGTCAGAGTAGCGTGACAAATTATTAGTTCTGTGGGTTGTCCTGACGTTTCTTCAAATATATTTTATGCGCTCAAAATATGACTTTAGGTCTATTACCTACATAAAGTCATATTATATATAAATATAATGTGTGCTATAATAAAGACGTAATCTTAAATAATAGACATTTTAAATATATTACGCTTGTCAAGGTGTCTATAATTGTTAGCTTAAGATTTCTTTAATATTTTTTTACTCCTGGTATATACATATATCAAAAATACGTCATTCCTATTACCGTCTCTCCGTCCAACTGAATCGCTCTACTTGTACATACCAAAAATTTTTTTTTTTTACTTTGGTTAATGCTCCTTATGTATACCCTCGGACTACTTGATGCCTTGTATAGTGGATGGGCCGCTGGCAAAAATTACTACCTCAGTGACCCACTCAGCAGTCTAAAACACCTCGGCGACGCCCCGGCACTACATAGGGCGTTGGACCGACTCAATGGCTGACGGGCGGGAGATCCCCGTTCTCCCGTCCGCGGCCTTCATTATGGCGGCATTAGGCGCGCGAAAATACGCCTGCGCCGCCCGGTTCGCCGGCGACGACTCGGATCCGCAAGGATACTTTCTTCACGAATCCGCTCCGCCACCTCCTTCTGCGAGATGACGTCTTCGCAGAAGGACACGACCGCTGCCCACTTCCTCTCGCTGTCGACCATGATTTTGATCACGGCCGGCAGCGAGAGATCTTCACCCACAACCTCAATAAGTTCACTGCGCTGCACCGCCCAAGCAGGGCATTGCTCGAGCGTGTGCTGCGCCGTGTCCTCCTCACAGTCGCAGTGGTGGCAGACAGGACTCGGTTCCCTCCTAGCGACCGTGTGCAGGTATTTGCAAAAGCAACCGTGCCCTGACAACACCTGCACTAGCCGGAAGGAAAGGGTCCCATGCTGCCGCCCTGCCCACCGCTCCAATACCGGCTGGAGGGCCCCAACGGTTCTGAAACCGGCCAAGGGCGCCTCCAGCCGCGCCTTCCATTTTGTGGGCTCGATAGCGTGCGCACTCAGTCACTATCGGAGGGGAGGGGATTGGGTGAGGGGACAACCCTCAACTATACGATTAATTGGTTGGTTCAATATAATTATTGTTTTATTTACATTTGCTGAGTTCTGCAAAACTTATAAAATTTTTTGCTTAACAGCCCATATATAAAGTTGGTTTGTTAATGCCAGATAGGATTTTTCAATGTATTACTTAAATGAAATACAGTTCAAATTGCAATCACCTTTATTTGACGAAAAAGATAACTCAATAAAAATAATATACCAGAAAAATTCATGGGTTGACGCTATATAAATACAAGTAGCTTTTAAATTTAAACGCACAGATATTGATATAGAACCCTTTTGCACAATCTATTAAATAAAAAGTTTAAGAAAATGTCTGTACACCGCTCAATTATAGTTTTTAAATTCCATTTATAATTTAATTTCAAAGAAATACATTAGTTTCAGAAGAAAATTGCACGTTATATAAAAAACTATACCAAGCACTATGCTTGGTGAATTCGGTAGAGCAACATCAATTGACAAGTCAATGACGATTGAAGATGGTTTAAAACGTCGATTTAGTTTTAACGTTTGCATTTTCTTCTGTCTAATTTGCCATCTAACTCAACTCTCTCACATTCAATTTAAACTCTCTTCTACTTAATTAACGCATGTTTCTCACATAAGTATACAGAGGGTGTGGATTTCCAAGGTTCCAACTCCCTCTAGCTCTATCCTCATCAGATATCCGTAGGCACAAAAGTCGGTAGCTTAGCGACCTAATAGTCTACTAAATTTTTTACATTATATCATTTACTTAATCAGAATGAGCTACTGAGCTTATTCCAACTATTTATATTATAGAATTGGCTACATAAATGGAACAGTAATTACGAGACCAATGTGCCGATTATTGTGGCTGTAGTTTCAATCCCTGTATGGGACACAAAATAAATTGAAATGTTTTAATAGTTTTCCTGTGGCTACTTGTAGTTAGTATAAGTTGTTTCAATGTAGGTATGTTAGTTGTTAGTTTTCCAATGTTACAGAGAAGAGTAGAAAGAGAAATATCTTAAACTAGCTTTTACTAGCAACTTCCCTCGTCTCTTATAGAAAACCGATAATACTATGCGCACCTAACCCTATCCAATAACACGACATTTTCAATATTTTATATATAACGTTTATATAAGGTGTAATACACATATTGTATACTAAGTTAACGCTCCGCTAGACTCGATATAAAGACGACGAATTCCGGATTCACACGCCAATGATTCGTACGATTGAAAACATGCAATACAAAGGCGCCCTTAGCTCACAAGTGAGTATTGTTAGGGCAATTTTTAGATTGCATCATTCGATCCCTGCATTCCTTTAGTATTCGCCCACGATTTTACTCACACAATACTTTTACGTACGAACGTTAGGTTCTTAAGAGAGAACAAGTTGCGTTGTAGTTAATGTGTTTGATGATGCCAATGACCTTGAATATCGCGCTCTTTGTCAGCCTGCGTAGGGGTAAATGAGATGCAGTGACTAAAGGTCTTCTGACGATTAACTATTCAGATAAAACATTATGTTGATTCTTTGCTAAAATATATATGAGCAAATCAACCTATTAATTGTCTTTTACTTTAAACTTTGTTTGAATTTGTAAGGAAAAGATTTCGCTATTCAGTTTAAGAATGACGTTACTTAGTATAATATTTGACAATTTAAGTATTATATGTTTATAAAAATATGTAGTATTAGTAATTAATTTCATTTCACGTACAATGTGCTAATTTTTTTGGAAGTTATTCAAATAAACCTGTTCAAACATATTCTATCTATCAACATTTTAAGTTCATACAAGTTTAATTTAATGGCATAGAAGCCAATTAATATTCATGCTTATGCTTTTTAAACGACTCAGGTAACCCTATAACTTACACAATCATTTCGTTTGCCTGTTTAAAAGAACAAAAATAAATTAAAACCCAATTACTAACACAATCTTTAAAAAGGCTTTTGCGATAACAATAATCTACATAATATGCAAAACAGCATACACGTAATTTTATAAAACTTAATTTAATTCGCTCAGATAACTAGTTACATAACAACTTTTATCTATTAAATAATAACTGGATCTTCAAGCAGTTTTTCCAAGTTGTAAAATTATACGAAAATAAGAAAGTAGGTGAAACAATTTAACCACTTTTCAGTTTTCTACAAGGAAAGTTAAGATAATAAAGTAGCGGCACTTATAATATAAAGGTACCAACTTATCTTTTATAGATTGAAGTTCTTAAGAGTTGTTGTAATACCTACTACCCAATAAACTTAAAAAAGAAGGTTCTATTTTTTATGTGGTGGTCTAGTCTTGCGTTTATACGGCAGCTTTCGCATTGTGATTAAAAAAGTGTTTTTTATTCTAATTACCATTTGTTTATACCTTCTATTTCATATATGAATAAAATATTAAAAGAATAGCATACATAATCACGAAAGAAGAAACTCATTGACTTATCTTGGTACATTTATGTACAAACAGCGAGTGTAGAAAGTTAAGTTTAACACATAATCATCATATTAATGAAAATCATTGCAGATTTTAGATAGCATTTAATGTACTTATATGTCTGATAGTGTAACAACCGAACATACAATAGCAATGTATACCAAAACTTACTTTGATAGCAACTAAAATATGTAGCCGTATTGTATAAAGCAATAATAACAAAGTTCGAACTTGAACTGATAGTCACAGTGTTGTTGACCGGCCAAGGTTCTGAAACAGACGCAACTATCAATCACGGTGTATATTATTGCTACATAATAAGGGTCCATATTTTATCCTTTTTTTAGGGACAGGGGTAGGACCTAATGATCGCCTATGCTCTAAAGGAGTCTGTCAGACTTCTACATACTAAAACCACTCAGAGAAGGATCTCTTGTCCTTTACATTACAGGGCCGCGGCATTTCTTTTAGATTGCTTCGTGAACCACGTCTTTTCCCCTTAAATCGATCTTATACTGAATGGAGAACTTTAGGATGACAAACGGGCTATCAAACTCAAATTGATTTACAGGTGATCATTCACGCTAGTCGCTATGACATTTTTTGAACTGCGGCGTCAGTTATTTGTTTCTAATGTCTGGCATTCCAGTAATTGACAGGTTTACACCACGACTTCCGTCTTCCAGCAAAAACTGTATATTATTGAAAATAAGAAACCATACATAAAAAACCATATCAATATTAAGAAACTCTAAAAACATACGAAATAAATTGAGGAACCCTTTAAGGTACGCCCTTTAATCTGTCGCCGTCAAAGAAAACATTTGCATACTATTTGCAGACAACCTATTCACAAAAGAGAAGCCCGCATACCTACCAGGAGTTTTTGATACAATTATAATGTAACTACTAAAGTACGAGTTTATTTATAAACAATGCTTTTATTCTGATGGTTCAAGTTTATTCTTTTAGATTATTATACATACATAGTCTTACGCTTATATACTCAGAGTGGTGTCATAGTTTATGATATAGATAATGTCATGTTTAGCCAGCCATGGTTTTCCATTATCGTCCTTAGGATAATAATTGTATATAAAAACTAGCTTTCTTCCGCGGTTTCAGCTACGTTTATTAACCCCTGAGTCTTCTTCGAAGAGGTTAATGAAAACACTATGTGGGTCTGTGTCTGTCTGTTAGTGACAGGCATAGCTCCGGAGCTATGCACCAAGTTACAAGTCAATCGGTCCAGTGGCTCCGGAGACACAGGACCGATTGACTTGTAACTTGGTGTGCAGACACCTTGGGGTCGTCCTTCGGTTGAGTTTGAATATAGGCCCTGTGGGTCAAAAGATCTCCGAGATATAGGGGTCACAAGGTCATAAGGTAATGGGATATCCACCAACAGAGTGATTTGGAAGTCCAAGGAAGAGGCTTTTGCCCAGCAGAGGGACATTACAAAAAGATGATGAAAGAATATTTTTTACACCCATCTCATTGTTACTCCTCCACTCTCAGGGATCATAGCGTGATGTTATATACACACTATTAGCTTTCTACTCACGGCTTCATACGTGAAAAGTAGCTTAGGTTAGTTTATATGAGTAATAGTACTTTTTTTAATAAAGTGTAGCTTATGTTACTTGGAGATAATAGAGCTTTCTAATTGTAGAAGTATTTTTAAAATGGGTTGAGTAGTCTTGAGAAAAAAAAAAAGATCCTTACAAACAAACAAAAAAAAAACAAACTCGAATCTTTTCACTTTCTATATACAGGGTGATTTTGAAATCGTGTAATTCCTTTTAACCACGCATTCTACTGGTGATATAGAATAACCCTGACCATATTTTTATTTAATTAGACTTATTTTTTTTGAAAAATTATTATTCCGTTTTTTTCGTGAAATGGTGTCAGATAGTCATATGTTAACCAACCGAGGCAATTTTAATTTTTTACTAATTAAAATAAAAAACATATTAATAATTAATGTCGTAAATAATAACGGGCGGTCCTTTTTATTGCCCCTTATTATTTACGACATCAGTTATTGTTATGTTATTATTTTTAAATTAGTAAAATATTAAGATTGTGTCAGGTGGTTAAAATATGACTATTTGAAATCATTTCATGAAAAAAATCTGTACTCTAATTTTGCCGAAACCATTATTCTAATTAAGAAAAAATATGGTCAGGGTTATTCTATATCACCAGTAGAATGCGTGGTTAAAAGGAATTACACGATTTCAAAATCACCCTGTATAATAATAATGTCCTCCAGACCGAATTTCGGTCACGGCGGCCAATCTGAACGGAGACTGGCCATCTGCGCAGGAGATATTATAGTGCACAAGCGTGTGCGCAAACACAAGTGCACTCTCTGTTCACACTGTCACAATCCGATGGGACGGTAATGCGACACGACCGAAGAGAGATCAGGCGCAGGACCAACGGCCTTACGTGCTTTCCGAGGCATGGATGTGTCTTACACTGCCAACTTCCTAACTTCGGGCTGCTATTGAGATTTCTTAACAGAAAAACCCAATAACTTTTTGTTGGCCCGACTCGGGATTCGAACCCGAGACCTCATGCACAGTAATCGCATTCAATACCACTGCGCCACGGAGGTATAAAGAATTCTTCTTAAAAATCGGGCTATCAAACGCAAATAGATTTTCAAACCCGGCTCGTAGTTTCAGAGATTACCGCGTTCAATTAAAAAAACAATCTAAGTCTTCAGCCTTATTATAATTATTATAGTATAGATTACTAAAAGAATTCTTGAAATCATTAGGCATCTTCTATTAGAGAAGGAGGAATAAATCGTAAGATCGCTATAGGTATACAGTTCTAATAAGACTATCGTTGATTGGTGGTTGAGAGGTTTAATAACATTAATTCGTAGGCTTCTTGATAATTTCTGAAATTCGTCTTCATTAGTAAATACTATAAATTATATAAAAACTTGCTATACTGCAAGATTTTTACAAAAGTAACTGTAATATGGGCTAAATTATTGTAATTGATATGAATGAGTTTGTTTCATAGAATGTAAAAGAGTATTGAAGTAACGTCAAGTTTAGACAAAAATCATATTTGTTTTTGTGGTGCAAGTTATAGTTTACCTTAGCAGCGATAGCTCAGTGGGGAGACCAACAGACTGCAATGCAGAAGGTCTCGGGTTCGAACCCACGTCGCGCACCTCTGACTTTCGGAAGTTATATGACTTTTCGAAATTATGTGTCGCCTGCTCCGTGCCTCGGAAAGCAGGTTAAGCCGTCGGTTCCGACTGCCATGAACATCTATGGCAGTCGTTATTGGGGAAGTCGACACAAAAAATCCCACTGGGTCGAAGTGTCGCCGGTCTGTACTGACTAGCCCCCACACAAGATAAGATAAGATATAGTTTACCTTTAAATATGACCAGAGAATTTTGTCGCACTCTGCTAATTAAAAATGGTGACTTCTAAAGATCAAAATTGCCGCCTCGATGGTGTAGTGGTTAATGTAACCGACTGCCACGCCGGAGGTCGCGGGTTTGATTCCCGGGCAAGTCATAGATTTGGG
The DNA here is from genome assembly GCA_963675205.1 of Catocala nupta. Classification (NCBI taxonomy): domain Eukaryota; kingdom Metazoa; phylum Arthropoda; class Insecta; order Lepidoptera; family Erebidae; genus Catocala; species Catocala nupta. The sequence continues at coordinate 23,099,316 of OY776093.1, read as the reverse complement.
TGCATGAACATGGATGTTTGTCTTGGTCTGGGTGTTTCTATGTATAATATGTATGTATTTACAAAAAAGAAGTATATATGTATGTTTATCCATTGTCTAGTACCCATAGTACAAGCTTTGCTTAGTTTGGGCTAGATGGTGTCGTGTGTATGTGATAGAATATTATTATTATTATATGGATGCACCCTTGTTCAATAATTTCATAATTGAATAATCATTGCCTTTCTCCGTTATTTTTGTGTGACAAGTTGAACTTTTGCTATGAGTGTATAGACCTAACAAAAAGCCGGAAATTCGCCCAGGCTATATATATGTATAGGTGACTGGTCCTTTTGAAAACCTGTAACCTGGTAAGCGTGTGAAGTAACGCGGATAATGATAAGAGTTAAAATTTTCTTTTAATGTTAATAGTCACATAATGCAGTGAAAAGTTGAGCAGATATGCATCACATTTAACGTACTAGGATCACATTTTGGCTGAAAGGCGACGAAGGCAGGTACCAGAAACATCTCATTCTCTCTCTTCAGACACCATGGCATAACTATAGAATTTCCTTCATAAAATCCTAGTAACGCACTCCGAATCAGTCGTCAAACGGAGGACCTAATGGTTAGGAGTATAGTTGAAGACAATTATGATTTGCTTACATAGCAAATTTAGCCAATTTTGACAAAGCAGTTGTTATTTTCGTTATCCAAAGGCAAAAAAAAATTACTACATTTAATGGTCAGATTAAAGAATATTTATAGATCCTAACTCTCCATGTCCATAGTCATAAACTATTAATTAAACAATAATATTAATGTTCTGAAAGATTTTCTTTGCGTAGGCTGCACAGAATATGCATTTTTAATAATATTTCCCGAAATACATTTTATGTTGGATATCTCTCTCGTTCACCGAAAACGACAAAATTAAAGCATAACATCATATTTCGACGAATACGAAAGTCCAAGCCGTAGGCATTTATATATTTAGACTTAGGTGGTGGTTATCGGGAAGCAGGATCGGTTTGAAGGGATGACAGGCAATTGGCCAGGTATTCACGAAGTGGTAGTCAGAAGAAGTGACTACGACAGAGATCTACTGGTCCCATGGTCCGATTACATTATTAAGTTGACTGGATCTCACTAAACGCAGTTGGTACAAGACTGGCCATAAAAGAAAGCTTATACACAGCAGCCGAATAAAAAAACGTTATTTAAAAAATGCTCTCAAAAAGGCTAACTTTAATATTTACTAAATATCATTCTCATTTAATAAGCAAAACATTCAGACGCAGGTCTGTTTAAAACGACGATACTCTGTTTCGACATTTTCTCATTTTGCAACGAATTGAAACTGCACAGCAAAGACATACGAGTAATTAACAAAGCTAACAAACCCACAAATGTGAACACGCCGCATTTCAACTCGTTGAGTACGACTACTACTAGTTATATAGCTACGTTTGTGGGATAAACATTGCTTAATAACAAGACTATGATATGTAGATGGTTAGAAATGTTTTAAGATATGACAGCTAAACACATGTTCATAGATATGTGTTCAAATGAGGAAAAGAAAATACTATAAAAGCAAAGAAGAATGGATAGAGAAAATAATTAAAAATTACTGTCTTGTGGGTTCACATATATTGCGTATGATCGTAAAGTCCTGAGTTGGATTGCTCGTTAGTATAAAATGTTGTTGGGTTTTTCTGTTTCAAAATTCTCAGTAAAGTACGGAATTAAGGAATGTGGGCCGTAGACGACAGTAGGCTCGCTTTATTGACTGGGACCTAATATAATAGCTGCTTAAGTGTGCGTGCACCTGCATATACCTTCGGGAATATACAAGCATCAGTTTATTTATATTTTTGTTAGTGCACCTTTCAGGGCTAAGCGGATTATCTTCAGGAAATCCACAGATTACCATTAGTGTGGTCACATATGACAGTGAGCTTTTAATGTCTTTATGTAACACAAGTGTCATAGGGAGCATTAAAAAAGTAGAAATGAATTAAATAATATACTTAGAATAAATTATATTCTCTCATCAATACCACTCATAACATGAGTTGACCACTTAAACTATGTGCGCTCATAAACATATTATGTACACATAAAAATATTATCGAGATGCACTTCTGACTTGTCTTTATATAATAACTTACTTTATCATTTACAATTGGTAAAATTAAAAACAAGTGGAAGGCACGACATCTTTTAAGTAACCTAATTTAAATTATGGATGTATAATTGTAGAAATATGAATGCAGAAAAAAATAAATAAGAAAATTGTTTAATGTCAAACAACTTTAAAATATTGTAACTAACTTACATAATACAGAAATTGTAGTGTAAATATAATAAATAGTTTTTGTTTAGCAAATAAAAGGTCAAAGAATTGGTCGTGCCAGAAACGGTGGGTTCTAATATTACATCGAAGCAGAACTTACTCTATTAGTAAGGCTTGTATGAAGAAGCTTTGCGTATAATTTTACCTTTTTTTCTTTTCATACAACACTCCAAGCGCGGCAGCTGTCTTACAAAAATCTCTACCGAAGTTTTCTTTTTCCAACTCGTTTTGAGCTATGATTTAATTGCCTCGCATTAAGTTTATTTTTCGAAAACCGGATCTTCCAATTATAAGTGAAATGAAAAATTCATTAATAACGCAGTCAGGTCAATGGGTAATGCTCCTACTATTAGGTGCCGTATTATCCAGCCCAGCCAGCTTAATGCATCCTTGGGCACTAATTTATTAAGTGCTGCTACGACTAATCCGCTCTTGGAGAAATTATATTTGCGTTCTTGGATTGTGACGTCATTATTGTACTAATGTTAGGTATGGACAGAATAGATCAAGTTTAATGAGGAAATTAAGTTCTCAATTGAGATACCTATCGTCCCTTGAGAACTACTAGTCAGTCAAGAAGATAAAAGAAATAGCAAAAATATCGCTATCTTTTCTCTACGCTTGACTATATATACTTTGGAACTCAGGTGGCTAAATCTTTCATCTGCCAAAAGACCGATGGACAAGAGCATAGTCAATGACAACGACAATCTAGAAAATTCTGAAGTAGACAGGACATTGCTAAATGTGATCATCTTGCCCTGTCCTCCGTCCTTTCCCGCCATGACATTTCATTCTACAGGCATCTAACTAACGCATACAATAAGATAAAGAATGAACCAGATCATCAGATAAGTAGGCAGGCAGATAGGCAAAAGGGCAAGAAAGTCCTTTGCCCTACAGTGCTGCAGTGGGCCGATTTTTAGACTTGCTATAGCACGTAATTATAAATAACTTATTTTTTTTGTACTTCTGAAATTCTAGCAAGGCTCTTTAATCAACTTCGTCCAGGAGCAGATCGACATATTTTATATATTACGGCTGATAACAAAAAATATGATTGTGTAATAGAAGCCCTACTACACGTAGTATTTTGTTGTCTTGTCTTGTAACTAGCGTATGAAGACGTAGTTCGTACAAACCCTTTTCACTTAACCGAGCTCAAGTTACTAGCATAGTTACAGGCTCTAGAACAGCGCATAACAAGTGTGCGTCATCGCGTATTCTTGAGGCGTCTTCATTACGATTCACAAGTCGGGTTTACGACACATAAACCGCGCCAATAAGTGATCACTCTTACGCCTCTACAACGTAAAAAGCTATGTAAACGAATGTTAGAGTGGGGACTTAGTGATGTAGATTCTGGTATAATTGGTGTCATGGTGGTAATGATCGATAAATAATGCAACAAGAATAATTAGAGCGAGTAAAGGGTGGGATTAGTCTTTAGAGAATTAAACCATTGTAACCCCGAGTACAGTTGTTACTAGGACTGCGGATGATGACTGCACATGAAAATATAATTTTATTTTAATATATTTTATACTACCAAAATAACAAGCGAAGAAATAAACGAGATAGTTAAGTTTATCAATACCTTGCAACATTGCTGACGTTGCCGACACAAAGAAAAGAGAGTTGAAGGTCGTATGGTAGATAAGGGATGAGTATGTATGTGAGTCTCTTTTGCTCACCGAGTGGAACGCAGAAACATTATTACTATTCTTATGCAAGTAGGTATTTCTTAATATTTTTTTTCTTTCGCTACTAAATAATTGACAATGGTTTTTTCACACGCATGTTCCAACTTTTTTATAGACAGACTCTTTGATAATCCGAAGTTATCGAAATAATAAATATTTTAATAATTTTCAAACTTAAATTGGGAAATGTTAATAAATAAATTTATCATATATATATATTTTAATAAATATCGTCAACAAAACCACACATTAATATTCCTTATTCCCTTCTGAACCGCTAGTTAAAAACAAAGGTATTTTAATTAATTAGTTTAACTGGTAAATCAATAGTAAATTTTATCTTATAACTTTTGTAGTTAAAAAGAACCATTTCAAAATGAAATTAAGTATTGCCCGGAACATCTCGTCATAATGTTTTATTCTAAAACAGTCTTGGCGATTTTAACCCTATCATAAATAATTCAGAAGTAATGCAACCAGGAAGTATTTAAAATAGTATTTTTGTTAATTGTTACAAATTACAGAAATATTTCAACTAAAGCTGTAGCTTGAATGGACACCAAATTATGTCTATTATTTAAAAGGCTCGCGCTTTATAAGTGGACCCAAAAGGACTATGAATCTCAATCAATCTAAATAAGATAAATCAGATGTTGCTATTGCTTATCAACTGTAATATCGTTTAGATGCGTTTGTTTTTATTACAAGTAGTCTTCTGAGATTTGATTACTCACTGATGATAGCTATAAAATAAGAAAGACTTTTAATTTTTAAGTTTGTTCCTCTTCGTCTGGAAGGTACATATATGCGGAACTGAAGGGCCATATTATAGATGTAACTTAATTTATTTAATTGCAAGTGCTATTGTGAAATTGTTGAAATGTTACACACTACAATTAAACTATTATACAAGGTTATTCTTAGTATAGTGAAAACCTCTCTGGAGGTGATTATACTTGTTATTATGAATAACTTTAGTTCTGGGACATTGCCGAAATCGCGAAACTAAATCAGCTGTTCCATTCATTTTCATTTATGAAATCGTATATCATATTCATTTTGTCCAATTTTGTATGGAACAGCTGTTTTTTTTTGACGTATCGATTGTTTTTAGTAGTCACGAGCAAGATTAGTTCAAGATTAGATCAAGATTAGTAGATTAGAGTATTCGAACATAATTAATTTTTTTATGTTTCTATTTACGCTGAATAAGCTCAAAGTTTCACAAAGTCTTGCTTCTTCTTGGATTTGAGTAAACGAATTATAATATACAGTAATGGTTTCTATTTTCCTACTCGCTGTTTCACAGTCACTCAGTCCTCAGTTTTAACAGTAATTAAACCGATCTGTGAGTATCTAACTCGAGACCATTGTGGCCCAGAATAGTAACACTTAGGTTCTACAACACTTGTAGAACTATTTGTCTAGGAATGAATCTCAGGAACTAGCCTATCTTCAGCTTAAATTAATTAAGTAAGGTTGAGTAGAACATATTTAAGCTTACATAGAGAAATAAGATTCACTTTTTGATAAAATCTAAAGATGAAGAAAATGTTAGGCAAATATTATATTTTTTATATCTTGGCCGTCAATTGGAAGACACGCAGCTGTTTCAGGAGTCCAGTGTCGGCTAAACGATATTGGTGCGCATAAGTAACGAGCTCCTATTTGTCATTATTTTTTTCGCTGATGCTCTGTGGATTAATAATACATTTTAGAATAAGGTAATTTTTTTGCAAGCATATGCTGTCGTCGTCGTCGACTTATTCACAAATTCCACAGCCATATATTATGCCCTGCTGCTTATAGATCACAACGTCCCACTATCTTGATCAGGTTGTCCATTTATTAAAGAGGTTAATATCGTACACATCGCTTCTCAATCCGTAGTTGCCACTTTAGATTTTTTTATTATTTCTTATCGGTAGTTACTTCAAACAAACCTAGATCAATGACCCGACGCCTTATGAAATCGATAAGAAATCAATCCTATAGTGCATATTATTGGAATAGTGTGTCTATTTCAATTCAGTGGCAGTTTTTAACACGCATCTTGTCATCTGTCGCATCAGATAAGTTGATCTAAAAGAACGAGGGTAGATGATATTCATGCATTTGGATATCTTTAAGAGTTATTTTATTTACATTTACATACATACCTATATCGATATCGGCCCTGCATATAACCTGTCGCACTGCTGGGCACGGGTATCTGCTGTTCGCTGCTTCTTTACATATATTATTTGTTACATATACATAAAGTATAACTATTCATAAGATATATAATGGTAACTGTGCAACATTTAAAATGCAACCATACCTATCAGGTATTATTCACCCACCTATCACCAGTAATATTTTGTAAATCCTTTATGTATATATTAATACGTGAAGCAAAATCTTTGTACCCCTTTTTACGAAAATTGCGCGGACGGAGGAGTATGAAATTTGGCATATTTAAGTTTATTTGGAGAAGGAGAGGCGAATCCTAATATTTTTATAAAGTATGCTTTAGTAATACATTAAATTAATGGAAAAAATACTACATGCACACAACCATGCATTTGACACACGCAGTCGAATCGCGTTCGTAGTATTTCGACATTGTTCGTCTGACGTCGTAAAATTCTTTGTAACTATGGTTACCTATACCTTATTAAATAAGGCATAGTTACAAAGAATTACTTAATGCTTCACGTATTAATATATAGATAATAGAAAAAAACAGAAAACAAAGTAGCAAGCTTAGGAATTTTGGTCGAATTTTGACCACTAGGCGACCACCGCTAATAATAAGAAATAGGTTTATTACTTTTCATTTCACATTTGACTACGAGACTCTCTTATTTCCTATCAGAAAGCATTTCAGGATATAATGTATCCTATTTTCATGACTACGACGTAGTCTATGTGGGTGAAAAAATTTTGGCGAAATCCTTTTCACAAACACACAATAAAAATCTTGTACATTATTTCCATATTAGTAAGATTAGTACAATCAGCAACGTTGATTATGCAACGTTTTGTATCCAGACCAAAACTGCAGTAGTTTCTTTGTAGTATTATATTAATATCTGTAAACAATAGTCTTGTTTCTTTTGTAGTAGAAGAATTTGTAAGAACAAGTTCCAACTTGTACAAAAACCTCAACTCTAAGAAAGCTTGAATAATTTTCCCTTTATCGAATGCAGAGCCGTGGTTAGCAAAAGTTTTAATAGCTGCTCTAGTCTGTATTTTAATACTGACTATCCTTTGACAAAGCCTTTTGTCTACATTTATTATCTTCAATTGTAAAAACGGAACTATTAGCATTAATTTTATTGTGGCAACTTATACAGAGTTACTTACAATAATTGACGGACAAAAAGTATTACTTTTTATTTTATTTATTTTATCTTTGTTCCGGATTAAGCCACGTATTGCGAAGGACTATACAAAGAAATAATTATTACCAAATAATTGTTTTGATCATGGGCAAACTTTGAGTCTAGTTTGCCCATGATCAAAACAATTATTTGACAACACAGATATAATTATTTATCTGTGTGGTCAAATAATTGTTTCGATCCCAGAACAGAGAAATAAAGGTTTCGATTATGTATTTTTATATACCCAATAGGTAATTAAAGCCAACAATACTCGACGCTATGGAGAGAATTGTGGTTTTGAATCCAGAAATCAAACCATAAGGATTTTAATCAAATTAAATAAAATAAATTGATGTAGTACACCAATTCTTGTAATATAATGTTCAAAATAGAGTGCTTATGTTAAAACCGAAATGTGTACTGAGTGCAATTTATGTATGTGTATATTTGCCGTTGTATTCTAAATTAAGAGAATACCATTTATAATATTTTAACACTAGATCGGCACTAAATTTTGAACAGTTTTTATTTTCTTTATTGTTTAGAAAATACAACTCCCGCACTAGAAATGATTCCTGTATTGCGGAGGACAAACAAACTCTCAAATAACGGAGATAAAGAACAGCCAGACTCGGAGCTACCATTTGTGGACTACGTAAATTTTTGTCCCGAGTGGGGACAAGTGGAATCAGTGTTGTGGGTCAACACTCGGCTTGCGGCAATGGCGAGGCGACCAATTAAACAACTACGCCATTCATGCTTCAAGTTAATATGAATCATTGTAGACTTAGTCTATAGGCTGCTTTCAGAAATATTAATACATGTACTCGTATGTACAAACGCAAGTCCAATTTTGGGAGGAATAGATAGTGACTACAATCTAACTAATCAAACAGTCAACTAATGAACTCACTGACGCAAAGCAATTGTGACGAGGTTTCTTGACAGAACTGTTAACAAATATTGTGAGTATTACTGAAGTTACTTTTTTGCGACTGCTGTGTTTAATGCGTCGGGTTTGATTTCTAGGCCCGACCTAAGTGTTATACAGTGTTATAAGTATTACAAGTGTGAGAAGATTTTGTTAAGCAATTCGTAGTAGCAACACGGAGCCTAGGGCTGTGCCCGGTTGGCGACAATAGGCTTGACTTCTATTGACCTCCCACACAATAACATGGGATCTGGAAATATAGCCGTATTACACCTCTGTCTTCATCTTTGCGGATACAAGTGAGAGACGATATAATTATGTATATGTACTTAATTAATTAATTAATAATTCGGCACTAGGCAGATAAACACACTGACCCATAGAAAATATTTATAATTTTATTTATTTGAAATACGTCCCTACCATCTCACGCTCATCAATAGCTGTATCGGGTAGTATCGGAATGTTTTACTAACATTAAAGGTATTTCATCTAAGCATCTCCGTGCTTCGGAGGGCACGTAAAAAGTCGATTCACGGTTGTTGCCAAATTGACAGCAGTCGTTAATCCATGTCAGAGGCCTACGGGCGGCTTGAACAACTCTTGACAACAGGTTGGCCACTAACCACACGAAAAGAAAGACGAACACTGTAAGAAGGCAATGCAGCCAGACTCGAAACATCAACTTACCAATATCTTTTTTTGATCCTTAAACATAATAAAAAATACAGGCAATGGCCAGGCTATCACTTAATCTACTGCATCAAGGCATACACTGCAGTCCTCAGATTATGGAATGAACTCCCTGCCGAGGTTTTCCCACAAGACTACAGTATAGGGTTCTTAAAAACGTGTTAAAACGCTTTTACAGGATCGGCAACGCACAAGTGATGCTTCTGGTGTTCCGGCGTCCATAGGCTACGGTGACCACTTACAATCAGGACCGTATGCTCATTTGTCACTTTCGTCGTGTAAAAGAGTCTCTTAAACATTAATAGAACTTAATAAAAATTACTAGATATAAGTTAACATACTGACATTGTCTCACGCTTACGCAATGTTATAAATTGAATAAACTAATTTATTCGGATTTTATCACGTTGTTTATTTTTTATAAAACACTACATTACGTAATTTTTAAACTTTAAACTACATTGTTATACACTTATACTAGTTACTGTTTACTTCTATTTGAGCTATTTAAATTATATAAACTATTTAGATTAAATTTAACTTTCCGCGATGTTTCGGTTGGTTTTCAGCAGCCATGTTCACGGGAAGCCTAGGACGTCGCTTCGGTTGTCTCAATGTCTTGAAGTGTAGTTATTTCTAAATACCTGAACTTAATTTAATCAGTGGGGAGACAAACAAACTGCAATGCAGAGGGTTCCAACCCACGTCACGCACCTCTGACTTTCGGAAGTTATATGTCTTTTCGAAATTATGTGCGTATTGTTTGACAATTATCGCCAGCCCCGTGCCTCGGAGGCACGTTAAGCCGTTAGTCCGTCTATAAACATCTATGGCAGTCGTTATTGGGCAGTCAGTGCCCTATAATATCCTGAAACTGGTCTAGCCTTAGGGTATCGTTGTTAGCCTTCGGGTTGCGGAGGTCAGGTGGCAGCCGCTCCGTGTAAAAATTGATATCCAGTCAAATCCGGTTAGACCAAAAAAGTCTCCAAAGACCTCGAGTGACTTAGGAATAATAAAGGCTAGAGAGAAGAGTTTCTATTTACACAGAATTAGCTCAAAGTATCATGAAGTCTAGCTGTGCTTTGATTCTTCTTGATTTTTTGACTATCAGGCCTACTACATTTTTTTGAAAGTATCTCTTGCTCCTATTTAAAAAATAACTCTTGTGTCGCGGGGGACTACAAACATTCAGACAACGGACACAAAGAACATCCAGACTCGGAACAACAATTTGTGGATTGTTTCACAATTTTTTGTCTTGTGTGGGGATCGAACCTTCACTTGGCGCGGTGGCAGTGACGAGGCGATCACTTAGACTACGCCATACGTGAAGTCTGGATCCTAAGCTGCGATAAAAGCGATAAAATCTCATAAAGTAGTTCAATTTCAATACACTGACATTGTTTATTAATTCTTATCACATTAATATTGTTGTTATGTTTATTATTACGGCCGACATTGATCTAAATGTTCTTAGAAAGTAATTAAAACATCACATATTTTCATAATCAACAGGGAAAATATATCAATTCTCTGACAAACAGTTTCTAGTAAAAGATATTAAATAGATATTTATTTATAAAACAATTTTAGACAAACGAAGCGTTGTACCTACATAAAGAAAATAAACATCACAGATACATAACAGAAATCAATTTTAAATATAAACGGACGATAACACCCATAAATAAATTATACACCCATAAATGGAGAAAGCGAGGGATGAAGATAAGGAGAGAGTGAGACAGACCGAGTGAAAGACAAAGACAATAGTAATTATTAAAAAGTATAAATAATACTATCTCGTCTATCTATTTTTCTTACTCTCTTTTTATCTCCATCTCCCTCTCTGTATCTTTTAGTGTATTCATCGCCTTTCTATTTTATTATCATTGGAGCCAGGTGAGTGAAATTGTTTCAAATGAATAAAGAAAACAAGGTCGCAATATTATAGTATACTAGAAGTACTTAAAAATAACTCAATACCTATATATAAACACAGTTTTTGTTTTGCAGAGTACGATATTACCTAATTATATATAGGTAATAACAATTAATATCTCGATTGATATTAATGGTGAACCAAACGTTGATATAATATATGTACACACAGTGACAAGTAAACAAATGCAATGTACAACTGACTTTATAAAATACTTCAAAATGTTAATAACTAAAGTAGCATTCCAAGAACATTGTACCATCTGTGACATCTATGAGTAATTGCAGTTTGACATTTGATAACTTTAGTAAGTATTTATCAACATGTTATAAATATTACTGTAGCAATTTTTGTTATATGTACATCAGTCATAATAAAGTAAGTGTATTGAACGGACGTACCTTCAAGATGTATAAGTTCATTGCCTTAGTGTTGTTTGTGTCTGTAAGTATAAAATTACTATGTGAGAAAATCCTAACTATTTAACTATAACTATTCTAATCCTAATCCTAACTATCCTATCCTAATCCTAACTTCCTAATTCATCCTAACTAATATTATAAATGCGAATGTAAATTTGTTTGTTACGCTTTCACGCCTTAACTACTCGACCAATCATCATGAAGTTTGGTATTTCATGATGATTGGTCGAGTAGTTAAGGTAAGGTAAGGTACATTTTTAACATACACGTTATCAGGTGAACAGGCAAGGACGTAGGGTATATTTTATCGTTATATAAAAAAATATTGTTTTTGTTTTAATAAATAAAAATATGTTTATTTTCTCACCACAATATTTCAGGTATTTACAAATATTATGCTTAGTAAGTAATACAGTTTCTCAAGACAATATTGTGGAGGACTAGCTAGGTAGAAACCTGTGTTATAGGTCACCAGGTCTCCGCTCCGAGTAATAGTTCTGGCTAATATTTACCTACTAAAGCTAAAGCAATACAATAATAATAATTTTGTAGTAAGTGTATTATAAAAGTTGAATAAGTGCGTGTGTCTGTGTGCGTGTGTGTGTATGTGTGTGTTTGTGTGTGTGTGTGTCTGCATATGTGACGTGTGTATATATGTGTAACGTGTGTTTGTATGTATATACATATATGTTTATTCACTCTCAATATGTATCAATGAGTCTATGAGTTAATGATAAGGACCTTTTCAATATCATTGTATGACAACTTTTGTAGTCAACTTGTACCTAAATTTAATTTTCAATTTATGCGTAGTCAAAGTGTATATGTCAAGAAATCGATTGATTTCCATTGCCAGTCAGTACAGACCGGCGACACTTCGACCCAGTGGGATCTTTTGTGTTGACTTCCCCAATAACGACTGCCATAGATGTTCATGGCAGTCGGGACCGACGGCTTAACGTGCTCTCTGAGGCACGGAGCAGGCGATAATTGTCAATCAATACACACATCATTTCGAAAAGTCATATAACTTCCGAAAGTCAGAGGTGCGATTTTATTATATACTCGTGAGCTTTGAGCTATGAAGTGACGGCTTGCAAAAGTAGTACGACATTGTACGGGTTTACTGTTACTAACCTAACCTTTTTTTTACGTCTGGAAATGCTCCTGATGCATTCTTCTTGCCACAAGGAGAGGCGAAAATTTCTTTTTACCTCTGGATATGCGCCTGTTCCTTATCCCTTCGCCACAAGAGGAGGGGAGAGGGTCAAATCCGGCTCTCCCGTAGGTACTTCGGGCCTACAGACCAAAACCCCACGGTGTGACAACTCACTGCCTTGTATAGTGGTTGGGCCACACAACAGACTACGACTCCTGGGCGATGCCCCGGCACTACAAAGGGCGTTGGACTGACTCAATGACGGGCGGGAAATCCCCGTTCTTCCGCCTTGGCCTTCTTTATGGTGGCATGAGGCGCGCGAATGCGCGCCTGCGCCGCCCGGTTCGCCGGCGACGGCTCGGATCCGCAAGGATACTTTCCTCACAGATCCGCTCCGCCACCTCCTTCTGTGAGATGAAGGATGAGCGAACCTAACCTATATTTACGCGGGCGAAGCCGCGTGCAAAATCTAGTAATATTATAAATATAAATATGAGTCTGTTTGTTAGGCATTCAAGCCTTAACTACTCAACCGATCATCATCATACACTATGTCAGGAGTGCAGAAAACGATATAAGGTATATCTCATCCAAAAAAAAATTGTGTTGTTAACCTAACGTAAAAGAAACCACAGGAACAATTTAGTAGTGATATATAACAGAGCTAATTGTTTTATAAATTGCTTAAGCTACATTATCCTATAGATAGCAGTGTTGTAACATATTGGCTGTAATATAGCGTTGAAGACGGCCCTGAAACTGTGTCAAAACAAACGAAATGCTATGATTTTCTAGATAGCTTAGTTTGAATCACATTTGACTGAATGGAGGCGGTAGTGCTTTAAATTGTCGTAACGCCTATAAAACTGCACCGAGTGCTGTGGATTCGATCCCCATGCGAAACAAAAAAATTGTCTGATCCATAAATAGTTGTCCGATTCTGGATGTTCTTTGTGTCTGTTGTTTAATATTTGTAAAGCCTTTCGTGAGAAACAAAGTATTTAACGTGCAGGAGTAGTCTTTAAAGAAGTTAATATCGTTGTTCTAAAACTATATTGTATTATTAACAGCCAGTCTGTGATTACACCGTTATTCTTGAAAATCTAAGTATGAGACCGTTATCTAAACCAGCGTATCTAGTAGAACCAAGATGTACTAAAATCGTCAATAGAAATTCTATAGAACAAAAACATTTAGTTTTTAAAGACTATATAAATATTTATGTTAAGGATAGTGCATTTGTACCTCTTTTGATTTCAGCAGCACTATCGAGCTGATCAAAAAACGTCAGACACCATGAATAATTGTTAAGTCTATGTGTGATATTTGACGGTACACTTCAAATGCAACAGATAAATTTGAATGTTGTAAAATTAGGTCTGATCTGATCTTTTAGATACTGCTATTGCGACACTATGTGACGCATCAGTATATATCCTTATATAAATCCGTGCATAAGGTCTCAATTTCGATTTGGGTTCCAGTGATTGCAATAAAATGGTCAAAAAATCTTACTTCTGGGTGCAATGACCTACATTTACAAAACTCTTGAATATAATTAATAATACATACATGTTCTCGAAGATATGTGAAGTCTGCCAACCCGCACTGGGCCAGCATGCTGGACTATGGCCTAAACCTTCTCACACTGAAAAGAGGCTCGTGTTCAGCAGCGGGACAGTTTAATACAGGGCTGATATTATTACAAAAATATATTTACACCTGTATATACCCTAATGCATAGTCAAGGGTGTTTGACGACACCTACATTCCTCTAGCCATGTATTTGATTCACTTTATAGAGGCTGACCTATTATTGTCTACCAGGCACATTTCTAGTCTCTAAACTATTACCCAGAATTCCCAAACTGTAATCTAAAAACACTTCCATCATCCTCGAAAATGAAACCCTCACGATTGCACGCAAATATATGCTTCGAGACCAAGACTCAGTACTTAACATATCGTGAATAAATCAGAAATGTCTCTATTTTTATTATCTTCATTTCTAAAAAGAGCATTAATGCAGCTATTTAATCTTGACTTAATCTAGTTTGATTGAACTTTACTTAGGAATTATTATTTTCTTTTAAAATACATCTCAATGAGTGCTATATTACTTTTATATTTTTTATTTCAGGCAACCAATGGCCTAAGTAAAGGAAACAAAGTTCCAACACTGGTAATATTACTTAATTTTTATACTTCTTGTTCCGATTTAGTTTATCCGTGTTTTTATTTTAAATATTTCTTTCAGAAACCATTATCAGTATGCTGCGATATTCCTGAAATAGGTGATGTAAATCATCTAACTACCTGTACTAACGGTCAATTGAAGGGACCGGTGAGTGTTTGCACATTGGATCGACAAAGCAAATATGTAGACAAATAGTCCTTTAACACATTTGAGTGAAGCAAGTGCTTCATGAGAGAAGATCAATACATAACGTTAAAGGGTTTGTTTATCTAGTTCGCTAGGAATTGAATATTGAAAGGGTTGAGTTTGGTCATAATATTTTTAAAAAATAGCTAAAGGAATGTTATAATAACATGGAATATTGTACTAGTTTCGTTACATGATTATTATTGCGGCAGAAGACTACACACTTTGCCAAATGTAATAATAATAAAACAATTTTATTGTAAAGAGACTAGATTAATGTAAATAGACTAGATGAAATGAAAATAAACATTGAGTCTTTATTACATAATGTATGTATAAATATTACATACAGCCAATAATATCTATTCAAATTGTTATAATCATTTGAAGTTTATTATCATCACAAATAATGCTGCTTCTTAAATGTTTAAAGCCATCTCAAATTCGTTTACACTAATCGTATAAATTAGAATTAAATAATGATACACCACACTTAAAACTACAACATTATGGCACAGCCTCGTATTACTAGATGACGAATTATACGAACTAGCAGCGTAAATTTTGTACACATATAATTTATATCATTCATCCAATTTTCTAGTGTGACGACGTTCAATGCGTATTCGAAGAATTTGGTTTCCTCCTCGATAAAGACACATTGAATAAGGAAGCCTACAAAAATCACTTACTCAAATGGGCACAGAACCATAGCGGATGGTCAGTTGCTGTAGAGAAAGCTATCAACGAATGCATTGATAAGGAACCAAGACAACATTTAGATCATCCTTGTAAAGCTTACGATGTCTTCGCTTGCACTGGATTTGCTCTGCTAAAGGTAAATGCAGCATTTTTTGTAGATTTTGTTGAGATTTGAGCACTATGGCTTCATCGTTCATGATAGGTAGCATGTAGGATTGTTGTAAATGCCACTAAAAATTATTGTATTCATATGAATTGCAGATCAAACTTGCGATCTGACATATACATTTATTAATATTTAACAGATAATCATCTTATCCAAGTATAGTTTCCCTTTGCATGTATCATAACGAAACTTAAATTCTATAGATTGATTAGAATTAAAAATTATCTAGATCTAGAAAGCAACCTTTAACATAAATGTGAATAACAAGACATATATTCTTATTATTCCCATCTCTTTTAAGAAGATATGATATCTTTGATATGAAATTATTGATTCAATGAATATCATAATATGCCTGTTATAATATGAAACAGATATTTTTGGTAATAACAAAAACTTTCGATAATCACAAAAATTTATAACACTTGGTAATGGTCAGAAAATGCTCGAGTTTAATCCATGTAGCGACGGAAGATTGACTTAAAAGATCAACAACAGAGGAACAATTGTTTCGCAATTACAAAATTCTTAACGTTTTCTGAATTTACAACATGCCTGTTTTGGTTCAAATATTTTCATGAGAATGCAATATTGGTACAGTTATCTTATGTATGGGGGCCAGTCAGCACAGACCGGCGACACCTCGACCCATTGGGATCTTTTGTGTCAGCCCCAAGATTTATCCCTTAGCTATCTTCCTATGAATGTACTGCATCAGTCGTAGCGTACACCTCAGAGGGAGAAGCCTGAAGTCCTCAGGGTTTGGATATGCTAATCCCATCAGACCCATCCTCAATCCAGCCAACGCGTCGCATTCACATAATAGGTGCGATATGGACTCGTCCTGTTCACCACAGGCTCTGCAAATCGAATTGTGAGCCAATCTCAATCTGCACAGGAAGTCGTTGGTGCCAAAATGGCCAGTGAACGCTCCTGTGAGCAGGCGTATTTGGCTCTTGTTATACCCGCAGAACTTTCGGGTGAAGCCTGTGGCTCTGTTTGCAATGAATTTCTTGGAGTGTTCCAGACCCCTCAGGGCCTTCCACTCTAGCCTGTGTTTGTCATTGCCATGTGCATTCAAAGCTGCCTTGACGGTGCTCTCAGAGAGTCCCACGAATGGCTCGGGGCCCACAAACAGTTGCTCCGAGCCCTTTCTGGCTAATTCATCAGCCTCCTCATTGCCCTTCACCCCTGCATGCCCCGGAACCCACACCAGTCTGACTGTGTTCTTCCTGCCAAGTTTGTTTAAGGCCTTAACACAGTTCAGGACCAGTCTGGAGTCTACCCTACACGAGTCCAGAGCCTTGAGAGCAGCTTGACTAAATGGTAACTTGGTACAGTTACTAGTTACTGAACATTTACAAGTATTTTTTATGATTAAAGAATCATAAAAAAAACTTGACAAAGAA
Organism: Catocala nupta; assembly: GCA_963675205.1. Lineage (NCBI taxonomy): Eukaryota > Metazoa > Arthropoda > Insecta > Lepidoptera > Erebidae > Catocala > Catocala nupta. Next base: position 23,082,097 of record OY776093.1, on the reverse strand, counting down.
ACAACTAATATTGTTGTAAAACAAGAAAAGGAAAGCCTTTTTTTGATTTACAACAATATTAGTTGGTTTAAAGGATAGTAAATAAATATATTATAATCATAAGAACGTTTTAATTCATAAACACCGGTCAGAAATTAATTAAATATTTAGTTACGTATGTCGCTGATTTAAAACATAGTTGGAAACTAGTATAATAAAATTAAAATGTTTACTGAAAAGTAATTTATGTTCATATTTGACCTTTGTTTTAATTTAGGAGAAAACCATTTACATTGAAACTAATTTTTTTATCACAGGAATCAAACCACAGTTATTTGACATCATTGTGCACTCAGTAATTAAAAGATACCTGTAATTTTTATCAACTGAATAATATGTGTTAAAACATTTCATTTTTTACAGAAATGTCCAGATGAAGCTTGGAAATGCTAGAGCATCGCAAACTACGAGACTACTTAACAAAATAACTATATTTTTTTTCACTATGAGAGTCTTATTTAAATACAACTAATTAAAATTAACCACCTATCTCTAACTTGTCTTATTTATCACTGCGTGGTTGTACTTCCTACTTTACTGTCATATTCCTTTGCTTACACTTCGATCAATAAATATAATCGCGAGGTTGTGTATGTGATTGCTATTTCTTAAGCAATACCCGCATGGTTTCTCTTTTAAACTGAATGATTTATTACTGTGACTAATAAGAGTACAAAATGTCAATAATAAGAACGATTCTCTTTGTGGGTCCTTCTCATAATGTGCGATAACAGACCCCGTAGTGAATACTTTACATTACCACTTTTGATATAAAGGCTAAAGGTTTTATTTAAGTTGTGTTTCACTTAATAAAATATACAAAAAAAATCACCTTATAGTGGGTTTGAATCCCACACGCGTTAAAAAAAAAGTGTTTATTTAACAAATAGTGGTCCTGAGTCTGGGTTACTTTGAGCCAATTGTTTTAATGTTCGTTAAGTTCCCCACGACACAGTAATTATTCCTAGTTGTCTTTTTGAATAGAAAAAGTTGCGATTACTACTTCTACTTAAATTACTATAAATAATCTTAATATTCTCATAATAGCTAAGCACGGCGAGCGTAATTACTTATACGGAATAATACAACGCAGGACCCAGTATAGATCCTTGAGGCATGCCGTCCTTATCTTTATTGTCTCAATAATACAAACATACGGGCACATAACTTAGCATTATCCGTCAGTTCATTGTACCAGCGGTAATTGTCCGACGTGAACAGTACTCAAGGTCTTAAGATCACTAGGCAGTACTTGACACTGATTCAGTCAGCGTGATGATAGGCCTCCTTGAGGACATCCGACACACTTCCACGCCTATTGTTGTAATTATGTTTGAATTAATAATAATTAATTGTCGATTTTGTATAAAAAATCGACGTCCCCAATTATATCATGTTACATGTAGCCTTATGATACCTTACACAGTTTCTTAATACAGTCTTTTTTTTTAAGTTTTGACAAGTAACGGTTGTAAAAGTGGAATTGATAATATTCTCACGTTCAGTATTTTTGCGCTGCGTTTTATAATTGTTGAAGTTCCTTTATTTTTAGCCCATAATTAACTGCAAAACTGCTGTAAGTCCCGTTTGATATGTAACACTAATTTATATGAATTTTATTAACTACACGACAAATTATTGTTACACAATCCAAATCGGTCGTTGGCGAGATATAAGAGATCTGCTATCATGTAGACGTAAAAACAAGACATTGGTAATGATAAAAAATTCTATTCACAGAAATATTACAACATCTGTCCTTTCCTTTCTTTGTCATTCTGTATCTACTTGAAGGGACATGGGATCTCCAGTGTCCACAGTGTCTCATCATCATGACTGATCTTGAGTTTCGCGTCTTATTAGGATCGATAAAGCGTAGCGCCTGTGTTACTCTTAAATACATGTACATTATTATAATATACCACGATTGCGTTGGGACAAATTATGATTTAATTTATATTAATTATATTTGCCTCAGTAGCGTAGCGACAATAATGACAACTGCTGTGCACGAAGGCTCGGGTTCGATGCTCATTTGACAGAATGCATCAATATATTCTTATTCTGTTCGAAAATTGTTAGTAGCAGCACAGACTCTGGATCTGTGCCCAATAGACGGCGTTGGGCTCATCCCCTATTACATGGGAACTAAAATCATAGTTGGCGAAAAGTGGGTGTAATATACCACTGCTGATCACTTCAGATATATAGGCGTAAAACTATGTTGTAAACTCAGACAAGTTCGTATTATGAAAAGAAAATGCTGTTCCACCGAAATCAGACACGACAATGTCAATATTTTGCCCTATAAGAGTAATGCGATTGCTCTGACCAAACACATAATTAAACTCATCAAGCTATTCACATGGTTTTCGAGAATACTATTCTCATTCAAATCAACAGACTAAACAGATTTGAAGAAGATTAGAATTGTTTATAGTAATACTACAGTAGACATGCGATTAGTAAACTGAGAAAGGTTAGCCCATTTGACATCTTTATGTGTTTATTTAGGAAAAATATTCTATTCCAAACGTAAACGTACGTCGTTTAAGGAAACTACCCTCCAAAGTAAAAGTTTGTACTTTGTAATGGATTCAAGGAAACTAAATATTTTGTTTATGTATAATATAATTAAGTAGAAAACATTATTTTGAAAAAATACAGTCCTTTTATTGAATGTCGTCAAGAAAAATAAATATTTTTAAAAAACTGTAGAAGTATTTCTGTAATACAGTTTTAAACAACTGATTCCAAATACATTTTATTCGGTTTTATAGTAAGTCATGTAGCTTATGTTTTGACTTGCTTGGATCAATCCTGAATAGAATTCGATTCCCTTTTTTATAGTTTTCTATCAGGAAAGTCTTACTTTTCCTAGGAATACTTGGTACTTTCTTAGAAACTGCGATAGAATTTTATTCTATATAGATCCACAACCTAGAAAAATAACTAAAGAATTAAGAGTGAAATATTCTTCTACCAGCCACAGATCCTGTATCAGTCGATATATAAGCACGATTCCTTTAGGAAGAGGATGAGTCTATGTTCTGGAACAAAGCATGTACTTATAACAATAATAATAATCGCGATTCATTTCATAATTAATGATAAAAACATAATATACACATATTTATTTCGAATCTAAGGGTAACTTTCCACTGATCACGGTGCAGTGTACAGGCGTAACCAGTGACGTAGCAGTGGAATGTTCTGCCTAACACCTAACACGCTTAGTATGCTGTTATGGCTGAATCGATCAAGCTTTAGTAACGACGCACTTACTTTCTTATAAGAGGATAAAAGCCATTTGTATGAGCATTAGGGAACATATATAAATAAAAATCTTTATTTGTGACTAAAAATACAGGTGATAATTATTTATTGAAATGAGATGAACATAGACCATAGAAGTAGAATATTTTCGCTATGCTCTCTATGTCTATGGTGTAAATATAATATGGTACTGTTAACTGATTCCCAAACTAAGCGAAAGCTATGAACCATAATATTTATTATATATCATCCAACGCGAAAGTGTAACAGTTATTATTTACCCACATTAAAATATGATACTCGTTCAACGATACAAAAGACTCTTGTTATTAGAGTAATTTCATCAAAAGAAAAACGTGCAGATATCTTAAACCAATCTTGATTTAGCACGAGAAAATGTGCATCACGTACATCAGGGAGTAATTATGGGAACTAATGCGACTGGTATGGTGCTAATGGACCATTTCTGCAACAAAGCTACGGAAGAACTAAGGGATTACATTCTAAAGTGCTATAAAATGGACACTAAGCGGTTTGTTAATTAATGACATCACTGAGTTTGACTTTAATGTTTTTTTTTTTTCACATATCGACCGTTCGAGGATTAAATAATGCTAAAACCGTTTTAGCAAAAATGTGTTATTGCATCTATGTATTTAAAATATAGCGGAGTTAAAGTATTTAAATATTAGCAAAACAAGTTTCTAAAATACAGAAATATTTAGAATCATACTATTTATGAAACAACAGTCATTGTTCCTTTCATAATTATAACATATAAAAAGCTCAAAGAATGAAGTTACCCGTTTTAGTTATTTTATAATGATACTAAATACAAAGATACATAGAATTTAGGCTCGACTGAAATACTACATTTTATCCTCGAAGGAATAAAAAGAAGAATAAATGTATTAAATTCCTAACAGCATCAATAGCGCAGGTCTGCATCAGTTGTCACCTTGCCACTCTGGTAGTGGCCAACGCCTACGTTTTTGTGCGATTCAGAAACAGTTGTTCCGAGTCTAAGAGTTTCAATATTTGCAAAGTACTTAGGCTAGTGTTAGTGTTTAAGTTCTAGAGTTGACTCTGTAAAATAAAGTCGATATGGAATTCAAGAGTTGACTTATTGGTCCAATGGCCTAATCAAGTAGTCCTAGTTTCTGTTTACTGAATTGGTCATAGCAAAATTTTGCTCTACTGTAATAAGTTTGCCAATTACACAGGTGTTTCTGGAACACTTCTTTGTTGAAGAAAATGGGTTTTGCCATGTACTTAGTGGAAATCTCTTAGAGGATTAAGAGTGGCAACACTGCTTTTTACTCGCTAAATAATACTTTCGGAGGATCACAAAAAAGGCTATTTCTTTCCTTTCATCCCATTTAAAAATAAGCCCAAAATGAAATAACATTTTCCTTTCCGAGCATAGCGCTAAAATTTTAAACTATCAAAAGCTACGGTAACGGCTTACAACCAAGTTTTTCTGATGCTTGTATTAGCCCTGGTTCGGTTACCTGTGAAGAGAATGTGGTAATTCTAAATTATTTAACATAATCTCTGTTTAATTAATACTTTTTAGGACATCGTAAAATCCGGTACATAGTTTTTTTTTGTAGAAGACAAATGTTCATTATATGCATATGATTAGTTAATTCAAATAGACTAAGAGGCTGCACAGAAGTGATACTGCCTTATTTAGTTAACCTTTCTAGGTTTGCTATAGTTAGATATGTAGCTTCTTGACTCTTGGAAGCCGGTATTTTAGCATCCAAATAAACGTATGCAACGGCGGAGGGATACCCGGAAGAGAAATCTTAGTACGTATTCGGACTTATGGATATTTAATACACTTTGTATAAGTAAAGCCTGACATGGGAAATTCTGTAGTTATTTAACTAACATTTTGAATGAAAATAGGTTTAGGAAAGATTGTGCTTGTTTACCATCTGCAGTGTTTAAAATCGAAGAGTGTAAGAATGCAACTCGGATGTATGAACTAAGATATCTACAATGCATATTTCGAATCTTTGTCCAATACCTTGATTGTTTCCCGTGTTAACAACAGTCACGGCCGGTATTCGTTCGCTATAAAACATCGACGTAGGTACATCACGCCTTCACTCTATCCAAACGCGATACGATGTGCACATCTGTTAGTGTATTTGTTCTTTTTGCTGTGATCCAGGTAAGGTGTCAAAATTAAAACTTTTAAAGAGAACAATTTTAACAAATATAAATTCAATTTTAAAAGTTAGATGTATGGAAATAATTAAGATATAATACATTTTCACTTACTCTATTTCAAAAATTATAACAATAATTCAAAAAGTATGTACAAAATATTTATTTTATTTTATACGGAAGATTAATCGCACTTATTTTTAAATGGTACAATGGCCGATAAAAGTTTCACAATTTAAATGTTAATGAATACAATGCAACAAGAAATTATGAAAACCAAATTCTTAATTTAAGGAACTTAATACTCATAAAATAACTGATGTAAAGGTAGCCTTTATGTATCCCCAGGTTTTATTTCATCGCTTTTTGACTAAATGGCCATCGGTTAAACAAAAATGTAACAAGCAGATAGCTCTAAGTTTATAACGTTTTGATTTTAAAATATTTTTAATATGTAGGTAGCTTGAACCTTAGTGAAAGACGTAGAATACTTAAAAAGCAAACGCACTTGCGGGTATAACCTAGTATTTTATTTTTATTAATTAACGAGCGAAACATATTTACGTGTAATAATTTAAGCTTATAATTTCTCCAGGTATCTTCGCAATACAATGGACCTAATATAAATCCTTTAATACCAAAGACTTGTTACAGACCACCAGCTGGTGTAAGTATGCAAAGAATCCTAGTCATAATTTTGCTTAAACCTTACATGTAGACTGCTATGCATACTATGTATAACGTGGCACGTTTGTGATTCAGGACTTACGGGCACTGTCAGTGCACAGTTTAACCAAGATTGTCTAGTGTCACGACTCAGTGCACATCGTCATGATAATAAAAGTTTTATGCATGGACACACTATATTCATACCTAAAGAGTCACAATACATAAATTATGCCAAAGCTATACATGCGATCTCATAATTATTTTTATTTGGCTTTCTCAGCAGCAGACATTGATTTGTATATCTTTAAATATTTATCCATCTTCCAAAATCTATAGATATATTGATAAAATGCGTTTATATGAATAAAAATAATTTCTAAAATTTCTCGCAAATACCTACGTATTTTTGTGTGCATGGATAACTCGAACTTGAAGGCTCAAACAGAGCTTCCAATTTAACGAACGCATAAAGCAATACTACATTTAATCGTTGATTTAGCTGCACTTAATTTGATTTGCCCAAATGTTTCTTATTCGGTCAAAACCTGGTCTTCTATTTATTACACAAATTACCTAATAAAAATATCCATAGACAACTTTTTTTCACAGGTCAATATTCTACAATGCTGTCGTCTTCCTAATGTGCATACTCTGGAAGAACTAAAAGCGTGTGGGATTGAAAGATCAGCTAGAGAACAAGCTCTATTAGTGCGAAATAAAGAACAAGTAAGTGATATACAGATATTTAGTTTAAAACTACCTCGATTGTCCAAGTTATAAAATTGCGCTTATTTTAATGCCGCGACAGGCTCGATTGCCGACTTACACATTATTCTTAATATTTTTGGTAGGGAAACAAATAATTGTTCACGGGATTTTTCTTCCTATAATGCTAATGATTACTCGCGGTCTTGAGATCCCGCATGCCATTCTCGAGTGGAGCAAAGTGTTGCTGAATTTTTCCAATTAGTAAGATCTCTGCACGTATTCTGGCAAAAAACATAGCTGGCGAAATATGATGATATACCTGATGTCGCACAGGTTTATATTTATTAGAAAATATCATTTTAGGTCATATTCCATCATAAATTTAAAACTGGTCGCTGGTCGAATAAACCATCCTTTTATATTACTTCACTTGACCTAGTAATTCCACTGTAGTGGGTTCGAATCCTACACGGCACTATTATTTGTATAATTCACAAGTGATTTTCCAAGTAATTTGGGAATTGTTTCCCTAAAAGACCAATGAAAAGCTTCGTCCCAATGGATCTTTATTTAATTTTATAGGATTTATTTGATTTATAAATCTATTCCATTTTTAATATCTTAATTTATCGATCCAGTCTCGTTATTTTTCCTGAAATTTTATATCCTCAGAAATCTGTCCATTGTTTTGTATTTTTTCATACCTTGCTGAATGAGTTATGTTGGTTAAACAAAAATCACACTGTTTGTTTACTCCACCTTGACATGCAAGAATACTTTTTGACGTAAACAAGTACAAAATCTTATTGTTCTTCAAAGCGTGGTATTCAATATCCGATGGATGTGTATTCATGCGCATACTACATTACGTAAACAATTACCTTATTGAATTTTGGGTCAAGACATTTGTGTTTTTAATTGTTTTGTATACTAGCATTACCACGAATTCGTCTTCTGTAAATTGGGTGGATACCTGCTTTTTTATTGGAAAATTTTAATTTATTTTATTAGTATTTATACCTACCGATGAACAAACATACTACTACACATAACACGATAGTTAGAAGGCGACTTTAAAGTGAAAAAGAGACAATTTCAAAAATCTAAATGTTAGCTTTTTCGGCAGAGCGTTGAAATGTCAGTCAGTGAGTGAGTAAGGACTTCACTTTTATGTAAGTAAGATATATAAAGTAACAAGGTTGCCTCTGTATCTTAGTGGTTGTAAATGCGACAATTGAGGTCACGGATTTGATTTTTGGGTTGGACAAAGTATCTTGAGATTTTCTGTTTCATACATTTCCTATTATTTTTCTGACAAATTCTCAACAGCGGTACGGATTGCAGATCTGTGCTCGATATACGGCATCAGCGCTAGGCTTGAGAAGTCCGTACGTATTAACGTAGAGCTTGATATGCACAAATAATGGATCTTAGATGGCATTTAAGGATTTAGGTGATACACAGCACATCTTGTAATTTGTATTAGAAAAAAGTTTTTTTTTTTTTTTTTTTTTCTTTGTTTATTTAGGGGCATATGTCCATCAAGGATAGGTGAGCCCCAGCGTTTCCTAAACAGTACATATACTACATACTACAATAATATATTATTCTAATTAAGTTATACCTAAAGGTTAAAGAATCATCTGTTATAAATAATATTTTCTATAATAAATTTTGCAGCTTCAGAACTCGGTTCGGCTAATATGCTTAAAAATGCTCCTTGATCATACTTATTAATATTAAAATTCTGCACAAATGATTCTCTAACCCTTTGATATTTAATACATTCGACAAGTATGTGTTGAACATCTTCTATTGCGCCACATATATCACAATTAGGTGAGTTAGCCTTCTTCATCAAGAAGGCAAATTTTCGCGATGGATAGTGGCCCGCACGTAATCTATTCATTGCAACTATATAACCTCTACTTAATTTACTATTATAAAACCAAGGTATTCGAGGAGGCTGACACTGAATTTTTTTAAACCATATTCCTTTTTCTTTACTTCGTTTATCAAAATATTCTTTAAATTTACTGTAACAATCATATTTAAATTTAGATAAAACTTCTGTGTAATGTGGCAAAATCAAAAAATCTGAACCATTTGTTGCTGCTAATTTTGCTAACCTGTCAGCCTCCTCGTTCCCTCTTAACCCTATGTGTGATGGGACCCATTGCAACCGCAGATTTATATTGTTTATTGCATCTAATTCGTATATCAATTTTAAGATATTGTAGACTAACGGTGTGCCTCTGCTAGAACCAGAGGCGCATCGAGTCACAAGTTGTAATGCACTTTTGCTGTCAGTGCATATAACAACAAATTTATACTTCTTATTTTTAACATATTTAAGAGCTTCCAGGATTGCAATGAGCTCCAAATGCATTATTGAAATGTTTGCCTTTACACTGAACATACTAGATATGTTCTTCGCCCTGTCATAATATGCAGCTCCAGACCCAGAATCGCTCTTTGATCCATCAGTATACAATTTTGACCAGCCGAAATATTTAGTATTTAGTTCTATAATAACTTTAAATTTAAGCGCAGTAATATCATGACATTTTTTAGATAAATCAAGACATTCTAGATTAGTTTTAATAATCTTTCCTATTTCTATATAACTGACCCAGACATCCAGTTTATATAATTCAAGCGGGTTTGAGGTATGTATATTACATGTTTTACATTCATTGTAAACAGCTTTGAGTAATGGTGTTTTAACGCGTTGCCAGTATCTTTCATGACAATTGGAGCTGAGATCTGCTATCACTCCAATTGTTCTGCTATCTGACCAAGACATATTTTTTATTAAATACTTGTACGCGAGATACAATCGCCTCAGAAACAGTGGTGGTAAACAAAGCTCGCTCTCCATAACATGGATAGGGGTAGTTTTTATGTATCCTCCAATAATACGTAAAGCTTGGTTTTGGAGTCTGTCAAGTTTTACCAAATTGGTTTTTGCACTTGTATCATAAAGAAAACATCCGTAATCTACTCTACTTCTAATCAAAGATATATACAACGTTCGCAGGTGCCTGGGGTGTACACCCCAGCCAGGCCCAGCTAATACTTTCAACAAATTTAGAAATTTAGAGATTTTAGCTACAGCTTCATTTAAGTGTTTACCCCATCGCAAAGAAGAATCTAGCCATAAACCTAAATATTTAATATTTTTACAGTTTGGAATAATGTTATCTGCAAAACTTATTCTAGGTTGCCATTTCTTACGTCCTCTAGCAAAATGACATATTTTCGATTTTGCTGGCGATAATTGAAGGCCTATGTCGTCTAGCATGGTAACAAACACATTTAAAGACTCTTGCAATAGATGTTCACAATGATTTAAGTCCCTATGACTTACGTATAAAACGAAATCATCCGCGTATTGTGACAGAACAATATTAGATATTTTACGAGATATTTTATATGTGGTTATATTAAATAGTAATGGTGATATTGGGTCTCCTTGTGCTAGCCCTCTATTAGAATATCTAACATCAGACAGTTGACCATCTATACAGTTTCTAATTCTAAGACGCCTATCACTTAAAAAGCACCATAGATAATTACATATTTTTCTACCAACATTTAAGTCATCCAGGTTACTTATTACTTTGTCTATTAATATATTATTGTAGGCATTTTCAATATCGAGAAATAGAAAAAAGTTAAAATTGAGACCGCCAAGAAATTCATAAACAATTTTTTTATTTTCAGTGCAAACGAAAACATTGCTTGCTAAGGAATAAAGGACTTCTAAAAAATGATGGTTCCATTGACAATGATAAACTCGAGGAATTTGTAGACCTCATGTATAAAAACCGCACTTACCTTGAAGATGGGATTGAAATAGCCAAACAAGTCTGTTTTAGAGGCAAGGAGCCACCACAAGCACCTTTCTATATAAAGAGAGACGAGCCATGTGAGGCCGATCAATTTTACGATTGCGTACCTATTATGCTTATATGGGTAAGCATACCTATGTATCTTTATTTTGTAGCACTAATTAAGTGTATATAGGTATGTAGATTAAACTGTCTCGTTGGTCCTACGATATGAAATTGCGGTTATGTTCCCTGAGATCGCGTGGTCCCAGATTCAACGCCGGGCTTAAGTGATGATAATTTTGCTATTAGGCTGAATTAATATTGAAATTTACGTGTAATACCCACAAGTATTATAGGGTATTAATATAAGAAAGAAAACAATAATCGAGGCATGCCATGTTGCGCACCAGTTTAAAACGCACCGAGTATTCCACGCAGCGTACCCGCTAGATGCGCAATCATTAAATAGTAAATTGACTAAATTTCTATTCAACTTTGCGCACTAGGAGTCACGGACCATGTAGTGAGGCGTATTACCCTAATAAAATATTAATATAAATTTGTAAAAATGTTTATAAAACATGGCTGGGACGTACCACCGCCTCATATAGCAATATTATTATCACTCGTTCTTTACGATAGAAAGAGCTTGCGCTATACATAAAATATTGCGGTCTCGCTTTCATGTAATGAAGGACCTTTTATACTCTTGGTGGAATACTCTTGATGCGCTTTTAACGGGTGCATTTTGAACTAGTGCGCAACGTGGCATGCCTCCAAGAATGTTTTAAGAAATTAAGAAGGTTTTCTTAAATTATTGTTTTTCTTTCTAGGGTAGGGTCCGGTATTTGTTTAACTACATTTGTACATATTTTGAGTGTTGAGCAGCGATAGCTCAGTGGAGAGACCAACAGACTACAATACAGAAGGTCTGGGGTTCAATCAAACCCACGTCGCGCACCTCTGACTTTCGGAAGTTATATGACTTTTCGAAATTATGTGCGTATTGATTGACAATTATCGCCTGCTCCGTGCCTCGGGGAGCACGTTAAGCAGTTGATCCCGGCTACCATGAACATCTATGGCAGTCGTTATTAGGAAGTCAGTGCCCTATAACATCTTGACACTGGTCTAGCCTTAGAGTATCGTTAGCCTTCGGGTTGCGGAGATCAGGTGGCAGCCGCTCCGTGTAAAAACTGATATCCAATCAAATCCGGTTAGACTAGAAAAGCCGACCCCAAGGGACTTGGGAATAATAAAGGCTAGGGAGAAGAAAGAAAGACATTTGTAGATATTTTAATTTAAACTTTGTAACTATGTTAAGTATTCAATTTATCAAATATTGTAAAATGCATACGAATACATAACACATAACTCAGCATGTGAAGTCCCGGAAAAGTAACCTGAATGGTTTTTCCAAAAGACTAAACGCCGAACTATGAATAGCAGGTGCGTTGGATACAAAATATTTTTGAACTGCATGGATGGCGCATTTATTTAAGTAGGCACCACGCCACTGCTACTGTGTTGTGGGTTCGAATCCCATACGAGACAGAAATTTGTGTGATCCACAACTGGTTGTTCCGAGACTGAGTGTTCTTTGTTTGAATGTTTGTAAAGACCCCGCGATATAGAAATTAATTCTAGGGCGGGAGTTGTCTTTATTGAATAAATTAATTCTCGTAGTATCTGACGTAGACATTCAACTCAAGATCTAACTACTCAAACAACTGGATAGTCTAATATAATGTCAACTTTTTTATTTTCCAGAATTGTAAAATAGAAGACATATTTGCCACCTGCCGGACACTAAAAGCCCACATGGAGGAATGCAAGCCATATTTGTTTAAAAATCCGCACCAATAAACACATGCAATTACTTCAGACCTTAATATTTATTATGATATTTATAGAAACCAATATCAGACTTATTTTTTCATATATCCATACTTACTTACCTACTTATTACTATTATAAAGCTGAAGAGTTTGTCTGTTAGTTTGATTGAACGTGCTAATCTCAGGAACTACTGGTTCGAATTGAAAATTATTTTAGTGTCGGATAGCCCATTTATCTCGAAAGGCTATAGGCTATATTACATAACGCTACGACCAATAGGAGTGGAGTATCAATGAAAAATATTTCAAAAACGGGGAAATATCCCTGATGTACGCAGACGAAGAATCTCGGGTCAGCTTGTAATGGATATAATTTGTAGAAAAGCTTGCGGCATTATTGATGTATTTTATATGTAACAATTATAATATTTTAACATATAAAATAAAAGTTTATGTTGCTTCTGTTTAATTGTGTCTTCAATTCCATGCGCCTGATAAGGCAGACGAAATATTATTATCAACACTAATCTACATACAAAATCAAAAAGCCAGTGATTGTCTGTCCAATCTTAGAATTGCCTCTCCTTTGTCCTTTTCCTCCTTCCTTCCTTTTTAAAGGGCTGGCAACGCACTTGTATCTCCTTTGGGGGGTTGCAGGTGTCCATGGGCGGCGGTAATCGCTTACCATCAGGCGATCCGTCTGCTTGTTTGACAACCTAAACCATAAAAAAAAACTATTTAATAATACGTGAAGCAAAAATGTTGTACCCCTTTTTACGAAAATTGCGCGGACGGAGGCATATGAAATTAGATACAGTTAAAGTTTACATGGAGAAGGCATGCACTACACACACAACCAACATTTAACACAAGCAGTGGAATCGCGTTCGTAGTATTTCGGCATTGTTCGGCTAATGTCGCAGAATTCTTTCTAATTATGGTTACATATGTATGTGGAGTAGGTGACTAAATGAAATGTGATTATAAGGGTATAGTTATAGACAATAAAACCTTAATACTACTATATACCTAACATTTAAATCAATTATGGTCGAATTTCGACCACTTGGTGATCGTTAATACAATTAAAAATCTATTGTATCTGATCACCGGTGGGCCGCCGCAATTTGAAAGTTTTAAATCTCCGGACTAATAAACTGCACGAATGGTGTAGTGGTTTGAGTGATCGTCTCCTCACTGGCAGTGGAACGAGTATTATGGGTTCGATCCCTGTACAGGCCAAAAGTTTATGTAATCCACAAATATGTTGTTCCGGCCAACCACACTTGTTCATAGTGTCCATTGTTTGAAAGTCTGTAACGTGCTCACGGCACATAATTTATTCATTGTGCGTGAGCTATCTTAAGAATCAAATTGAATCAAATCAATTAACACTTGCTTTGGCATAATATTGGTAACTTACCTTTTTAATCACTTAGAATTTTCTTTTTTTTTGCTCTTCAATTTGACCACACTCCGCCTGGTGGTAAGCAGTCGTGTGGTCTAAGAGCAGTGGCCTCCACACCGTCCTCATAGCAGCCGAGGCGATGTTGAGGTCTTTACTTTGCGGCCTGAGAAGGTGCTTTTTCATGCCCCGCTTAAAGGACATTGACATTGAAGGAAGAAGGCAACACGTGCATTGGCAGAGAATTCCATGCCTTGATCATTTGGCAGAGACAAAATAAATAGCAAAACTTTAGCAAACTTGGTTGGTGATATAAGAAAGAGTAACTGGAACAATCAGAACAAGACGTTCGTAAACTTTTTCTGACATCGGATATATTTAGCCTGTGACTATATGATGAAGGTAAAGGAAAGAAACAGCAAGTTTGTGTAGTCTGCACGGATGGCGTAATGATTTAAGTGGTCGCCTCGCTACTGCCACTGCGCGCAGTGTTGTGGGTTCGAATCCCACAAGGGACAAAACTTTGTGTGATCGACAAAAATTTGTTCCGAGTCTGGGTGTTTTTGTGTCCGTCGTTTGAATGTTTGTAAAGTCCCCCGCAAAAGAGGACTTATTTTTAGTGCGGGAATCGCCATTTTTATAAAAAAGAACAAGTCGTAGTCAGCTCAGGAAAATAGTTATAACCACATATACGTACCTTACATATTCGATAAGACTGTTATTAATTCCATAAATAAACAAAACACCTACGTATGGACACTTAATTATTAGCCAAAACTTGAAGCTAACTTCTGCGCCATAACACAGTAGCAATATGTTAAGTATTCTTTGCTGTAGCTTATTGAGATGATTGATATGGTTACACCAGATGTGAATAATTTATACTCTCTATATTTATATATTTTCGTTTCTAATTATAGGATTCTAGACTTTGCCATGCGTAGCTTCGCTCGCGTAAATGTAAGTTAGGTTAGGGTATGATAGGTCCGAGCTCCGCCAGGTCCTAGTATAGAAGTGGAATGAGCGACTTTCGCACCCAAGTGCCGGGCACGCCACGTTCGTGGTGGCATGTCCCATGTTTGAGGAGTGGCTGGAGAGGCTGCATGGCGCCGTCACCTTCCGGCTGACACAGGTTATGACTGGCCACGGTTGTTTTGGCCAGTTCCTGTATCGTATAGACCGGCAAGAGACGCCCGGTTGTCACCACTGCGGCGACTGCGGCGACGTTGTTGAGGACACGGCGCTGCACACTTTGGCGAATTGCCCCGCCTGGGCATCGCAGCGCCGTGAGTTGATTGCGGCAGTCGGACTGGCTGCACTCTCACTCCCGGCCGTGGTTCAGTCTATGGTCCAGAGTGAGAGAACGTGGAACGCCCTCGCCTCCTTCTGTGAGGAAGTGATTTCCATCAAGGAGGCGGTGGAGCATGAGAGGGAACGCTTAAACCCTCTCCTCAACCGCAGAGCTGGGCGCCGGAGGGCGCGAGACGACCTCTAGCCACCCTGAGGTTTGAACTGGGGGTGGTGGACTTCGTGGGCCTGCCCACCACCCGATCAGCACCAGGTTTGAGGGGCGGTGTGCGTGTTCCCACGTGCGCCCCTGTATCGTGTGTCCGTCCGTCCCTCAGGGGGACAATAGGGATATAATTGGTGGTAAAAAAAGTCTATTTGTGTAGTGGCCTGTCGTTTTATACGGCGGGCCGATACCTCGGCGGGATCGCGATTGCATGTGAAAGCGATTCGCGCGGTCCCACCGATTGCGGTTATGTTGAAGAACACCATGGTAGGTTTAGTCGGTATTACCGGAATGTTACTCATCATCTTTCCCCGGTAAGTCCAACATAACCTCTCCGTCCCCCCAAAAATAGTATATGAAAGTAACAGCACTTTTTTCTGGATAAAAGGTACCCTATGTCCTTTTCTGTACTCCTGACAACTTGCATGCAAAATTTCATGGTGATCGCTCGAGTAGTTAAAGCGTGAAAGCGTAACAAACAAACTTATATTCGCATTTATAATATTAGTTAGGATAAAATAGCATTATAATAATATTCAGCCAGTTATCTATTACGAGTTAAAAGATAGAGCTTTTTAAAGGTAGGATAGGTAGTAATCCTATTGGTACTCTATAAGTACGGCCCTCTACAAAAGATACGGTAGAGTTGAAAACTATCTTGAGAGTATTTAGTAAGAAACGTTAATATTAAATCTTAAATGACGTCATTTTGGAAAGATCAGTGGTCTGTAGGTTGATTATGATGATAAAAATAAATTACCTATTTTACTTATTTATTAAACGGAAACTAGACACAACAACACTTGTTTTTGTACTGCGAGGTGTGATCCAGGAATATTGAAAAGGGTAAAAAGTACAACGAAAACATCGCTCTAGTGATATAGGAGTAGTTGTGGTAATGGAGATACTACCTCAGACAATAAAGCAGTCAAACATCATTGACATAAACATATTTCCTAACCTGAAATCCAATAATCAAACCCTCTAGGTTTCAAGAACGGCAGTAAACTAAGGTTTGGGATGTCTTTATTTCTCATAAGAATTTACAATAATTTACTTACATGAGAAAGTTTAAAAGTGCTTCGATATCTAATCTAATTTGAATGTGACAAACAAATTATAATCTTATGGTGTACACTTAGATATCGAAACCCTTCACACATTCAATCGAAAGTATACATTTATAAGTTATTTTTATTTCTAAGATAATAAAAATACAATATACAATATACCTATAGGATACTAGTAAAAAAGCTGAAGATACAATGTCATCAAAGCAGTAGAATATCAATGTCATTCAGCCAGGTAAGTAACTCATCAATAAAATGATTGATGATGATAATTGCAGATTTCTTATCAAGGACTTGCCAAGACAGTACTAACTGGCTTCCTAAGGTCAAACAATGATGGCGCGTTAACGTGAACGGAAAAACGATGAGATAATGATAGACAGATTAAACACGCTCTTATATGGTAAGTTATGAATGGAATACTAATAACAAAAATATGGTCTCCTGTTTAAATACAATCGTTGAGTACATATTTACCAGCTGTCGTTTGTAGTTTGGTTTGTCAAAAATAAGACTACCAACTTTTAATAGAGATAAAGTTCTCTAGACCATTCATTCCACCATTCAATATAATATGTTTTTATATATATGTTCAAAATTTATCTTTTATAAATCCTAACTAATATTATCAATGCGAATGTGATTTTGTTTGTTTGTTACGTTCTCTAGCACACACGTTGTCAGAGAAGCAGAAAATGACATAGAGTACTTTTCATCCACAAAAAGTACTGTTACTAAGTTTTTTTTTTTCCAGTAAAAATGCTTAATGCATTGGGCTAGGGGACGGCACCGGCGGGGTGTGTGGGACTCCCAGCATAAAGTGCTGGTATACCCACTAAAAAACCTGGGGTGTTCCCTCTCTCACCCAATCGGGGGGCCAGTCGGGAGCTCTCAAAAGATTCGCCCATAGCAGGCCTCCCCCGTGTGGGCGCGGGCCGGGTCAAATGGAGCCGACCACATCTCGTCCCCAGGAAGTACTGTTACTAACCTAGCCCAACCTACATTTACACGAGTGAAACCGCAGTCAAAATGTAGCGAATAATCGGGTGAGGTATTTTCAAAAGCGGTACAGTTATACAATACAAACTCCTCAGTGGTTTTTTTTAAGGGTTGACTATGCGCAATTAATTTTCTAACCTATTCCTATATCACGCGGATAATAAACCAAATCTTAGGATAGGATAATAAATAAAACTTGGCAATATTATGTGAAATGTCCAAATTTTACACTATATTTTAAAAATATTATTATAGACATCCTTTTCCTAACTCGTAGTGCACTGCCATCTAGGCAATTGAACTGAAAATTGTATCAACCGCAATGGGTGTCAGGCTATCGTAGTTCTCTTACCGCATCTCTTTTATAGATGGCGTTAATTTTATGTAAATTCGTGGTAAAATATATGAAATCAGAGTATTTCAATTTCTTTGGTAATCTATTATTAAACTTTGCTTACCTACATATCCTCAGATCAATAATAATATAGGTATAAGTCATTCTTCTGAGTATATGTCATACATTTACCCTATAGATATATAATTTTAGTATTCCTAAAATGAAGAAGTTTTTTTTTTGTACTACTCTTTTGGCAAACAACCATACGGCCCCCCTAATGGTAACTGGTCACCGTAGCTTAAAGACGCCTGCAACACCAGAGGCATCACTTGCACATTGCAGACCCTTTAGGAATGGAAAAAGAGAAAAAGGACACTTCCTTTTTCTCTTCTTCGTTTCCTAAAGGGTCGGCAACTGGAAGGAAATGGAGTGGGAAAGAAGGTGATTAGGCCTCCGGCACTCTCAATCACCGAACGAAACACAACAGTAGAAATACTGCTATTTCGCGTCGATATACTGTGAGAGGTAAAATTACCAAATATAGAATATTCTGTATTTGGTAATTTCATAAGAAAGGTGTAAAAAGCGAGTTCGTAAATAAAGCTGTGTAGCACGTGAACAAATTGTTCAGTGCAATTTAAACAAAAATCGTATAATACTCTTTAAAATCTAATCACTAGTGCAAAAAATTACAAACATATCGACAAGTCAAGGTGATTATTGCCTTAACAAGTTTCAAACATTATTATTATGAGACGTAAGTAGAAACGAATAGACGTAACGATATTTCCTAAACATGAATGCACTGCTCGTATACTTAAAAGATTATTTAACTACTGCATTCACTCAGTGCAGGCTCAGTGTGTCTATTTTACAATACGCTGGACATAATTTAAAGGACAAAGCAACTAACAGACATTATTAAACAAAATGAAATACAGACAAAAATACACAGTGAATCCAATGACATCAGTGCTTTTGATTACCGCTGCGTGGTTCGTAAGTAAATTCTATAAAAGTATTTATTGATCCATCGCATGTTACTAAATCAATTAATTCACATAATAATTTATAATTAACATTATTAACATTTTTCTACTAACAATATACCTTGCTATGCTTTGAACATTAAACTTTTTTTTTTTACTTGGGGGAATACATTGACGCATACCCCTCCGCGGGGGCGGACGAAGGTATTATGTCAGACTCACCGGGGTTAAAGAAAGATGGAATAAGAATAATGTACCTCCCGGAATACCGACTAAACCTACCACGGTGTTCCTCGACAAAACCACTATCGGCGAGGCCGCGCAAATCACTTTCGTATGCGGTCGTGATCCCGCCGAGGTTTCGGCCCGCCGTATGGAACGGCAGGCCACTATACAACAGGACCTACCCAAAATAGGCACTTCTTCACAGTATAAAACCCTACTGTCTCCCCCCTAGAGGTGAGACGGACTCGAAACAGAGGCGCGCGTGGGAACACGCACGCTGCCTCTGGGACCTGATGCTGAACGGATGGCGGGCAGGCCCACAAAGCCCGCCACCCCCAGGTCAAACCTCAGGGTGGTTGGAGGTCATCTCGCGCCCTCCGGCGCCCGGCTCTGCAGTTGGGGAGAGGGTTTAAGTGCTCCCTCTCTCGCTCCGGCGTCTCCTTAATGGAAATCACTTCCTCGCCAAAAGGAGGCGACGGCGTTCCACGACCTCTCACTCCGGACCATAGACTGAACTACGGCCCGGAGCGAGAGGGCAACCGATCCGACTGCCGCGATCAACTCACGGCGCTGATCGCAGCGGCGACATTGGCCCAAGCGGGGCAAACCGCCAAAGTGTGCAGCGCCGTGTCCTCTACAACGTCGTGGCAGGCGCCGCAGTGGTGACAACCGGGCGTCTCTTACCGGCGTATACGACACAGGAACTGGCCAAAACAACCGTGGCCAGTCAGTACCTGTGTCAGCCGGAAGGTGAGGGCGCCATGCCGCCTCTCCAGCCACTCCTCAAACACGGGACTTACCGCCACGATCGTGGCGTGCCCGGCACTGGGGTGCACAAGTCGCTCCTTCCAATTCGCCACTAGAACCTGGCGGAGCTCGGACCTTGCCGCCTCGATAGCGGGAAGTACAGGTCCTTCGCCCCGAGCTAGTGCCTCCTGGCGCCAACGATAGAGCAACGCCAGGAGTGCCGCTTCCAAGTCCCATGGCATCGATCCGGCGAGGAGGCTCGCAGCCTCGAACGAGATGGTGGGGTAACCTCTTATCGACCTGACGGCCATAGCGCGCCGTGGCTCACGAAGCGCTGAAATGTTACGGGCCGTCAGGTTGTCCGCCCAAACTGGGGCCCCGTATAGGACAGTATAGGCTCGTCACTGGACCGCACGACCTCCTCGTAGAGCCTCCGGCAGGTATTAGGCCCCCCAAGGTTGGGCAGCAGGCGCGAGAGTGCGCCTGCAGCGCCTCGAATAATGGGGACCAAACGACGAAAATGGGCTGTAAAGTCCCATCGGCTACCGAGCAAGAGACCTAAATACTTTAGGGTTGGTCGACGCCAATGCGGACCCATCCTACCATGATATGGGCCCCTGGAGGTGGCCGAGGACGTGGAAACAAACGGCCTCGGACAGGGCCACCTCGAGGCCCAACCACCGGATACGACCAACGACTTGTGCGACCCCAGCGGTCGCCAGTATGGCTGCCGCCCGGTGCGACTTACCCGTCGCTGTGACAAGTGTGTCGTCGGCGTAACAAATGACGCCGACGCCACGGAGGAGCGCACCTTGCAGCACCCAGTCGTAACCGATGTTCCACAGGAGCGGACCCAGAACCGAACCCTGCGGAACACCCCTCGACATCCCTCGCCGACTCCAACCGTCGTGACCCGGGTAGACGACTACCCTCTCTGATAAATATTCCCCGACTATGCGGCGGAGGTAGGTCGGCACTCGATGGAAAATGAGTGCCTCCCTAATACAACTCCAGGGCAAGGTGTTGAAAGCATTCGCGATGTCTAAAGACACCACGAAGACGACCTCGCCCCGGGACACCGCATCCTCCGCCAGGCTCCTCACTTGCAGGACTGCATCTATTGTGGAGCGCCCGGAGCGGAAACCATACTGGTTGTCCGCCAGATCCGGACCCACTGAAGAAAGACGCTGGACGAGGCGCTCCGCGATAATAAACTCGAACAGTTTAGCCACCTCGTCCAGCAACACGGCCCATTGTGTTGCTGGACGAGTGTGACTGTGAGGCGGACGGACTGTCCACCGGGCGCCCTTCCTTCCTGATCAGGACCAGTTTCCCCACCTTCCACTGGCGCGGAAACTGGCCCTGCTGCAAACACTTGCTGAGTAGCCCCCTGAGTCGGGGCGCGAGCTCCTCGAGGACCAGGGCCAATGCAAGACCTGGAATGCCGTCGGGCCCTGGGGCGGTGTTTTTCGAGCGAAGTCTCGACACCGCCACTCGCAACTCTACCTGGGTTACTTCGGGAACCACGTCGTCGTCAAAGTCCGCGCTGGACGTCATGGAAGGCGGAACCATCTGTGGAGGAGTGTGCTCCGCTCGTGAAGGAAACAGAGCGGCCACCACCTCCTCCACCAGCTGTGGCCGGAGACTCTGGGACAAGGGGGGTGCCCAGGGGCGAGGCTTGCCCCTGACCATAAGATATGGACGCCCCCAAGGAATACGGAGAGAGAGAGTCCCCAGCAACTCTTGGCGGGCCTGATCCTTGGCCCGCTTTATGGTCATTTTTAAAATATTCTTGGCCGCTCTGAAGGCTGCATAAAATTAAAAGCCTCCCTGACGTCAAAATCGGGAGGGCGGCGACGCCTCCTACGAAGACGGATGTACTGGCGTCTAGCCACCACGCAAGAGCGGCGCAAGTCGGCTATATGGTCCGACCACCAGTACACCCGACGCCGCGCTGTAAGATTATGAGGCACTCTAGGTTTGAGCATTAACCTGCTCCAACGCGATTCAATGTATTTTAATTGTGTCTTACTCAAATGATCATTCTTTCTCTCTCTTTAAGTTTTCTTTGTTTGGTTGATTTAATTCATGTTTGTTTTAATTGTCAGAAGTCTTTGTCTCACGAAAGTTTTCTGTTTAGGTTATTAACACGTCGAGCCAAATGGGTCCTCAATATGTCAAACGAAGGCCTGATAAATGTATTGGCCACCCGGATATATTGGTAACTTTTTATATAGTTAGAATTGGTATTGGAGGTTAGATGTACACCCTCCGAGGTATATTACCCCAATATCTCATATACCCCATAGGGGAGAGGATACCTGCATCGACCTATGTTTAGCTGCCTAAGTGTCAAGCTTGTACAGGCGAGGATTTTAATTTCTGGAAAACTAGATATCGCGGCAACCGATTTTATATATAACGTTTATTAAGTTTCATTTTTTCAGAATATGTTTTGTTGTGCTATGCCTCCATTTTTTACCAGAACCATCGCCAAAAAGTGCGGTGGTGCCTCAGACATAATGGATGAAGGGAAATTCAATATCTCTATGTTAAAGCGATACAGTTACAGTGTAAGTAATTAATCTTATCTTTAAATCTAAGTAACTGCACGAATGGTGTCGTAATTTAATAGCTCGCCTCATCACTTGCAATTTCGTCATGTGAAATTTGTGTGGATTCAACTGATCTGCCTGAAACATATAATTAGTAGTATTAGAGCATTAAAACAAAAACTATATTCATAAATATATAATTCCTGAAATATATTTTATTTATATTTTTGTTACAGTGCCGATACTGGTATTGTGTACTAGATCAATATGCATTAATAGATAAAACTAGCACTGTGAACCATGAAAAATTCTTCAGCCATTTGGATCTGTGGGTGACCCTAAACCCAAGTTTCACTGATGTCATGATTGAAGCTAAACTTCGTTGCAAACAGGTTCTCCGATTCTATTTCCCACTGCCTGTTTGTGATTTCTTCAAACTCAATATGTGCTTTAGAAATTACATGAATGTGGTAAATACTATTATCAAACTATTTTTTTTACTTTATTACCAACTACCAAACAAGTGTTTAAAATAGAGTGCCGTAGTTATAGTTATATTTCATAAATATCATTAATGTTACTCTCCCATATTATAATTCAAAAATTGTAAGGATTTATTTTAAAATAAGATTTAAGTTTTAGCTTTACAGCGTTGTGTTAAGTAAATATAAATTTTACTAATTTCTAATTTTACTAATTTCAGTATTGTCCCGTGCCGTTCCCAGTACCAGAATGTGACCAACATCAAAAGTTTTTCAAAGAATGCGGATCATATTTTGTTTAGAAACTTAAGATTAGACGATAATAATAACAACATTATTATTATCGTCTAGCCTCTGGACCTGAGGTAGCCATATTATGTAAAGGTATTCGATAAATTTCAAATCTTAATGCCTATTATACACGTGTGCTTAGCAAACGGCCTAATGAGATGAAAGTGGTGACGAACGATTAAATGGTACACAGTAACAGTTATCATTCTGTACCACTTATTAGATTGTCACCAACATACACTGCAATACAGTTCAACGTCAGCCATTGTACAATATATTTTTCAGACAAAGGATCTAAACCGATCAGATTCTATTTCCGTCATGCAAAAACTGTTCAAGATAGAGTTCTAATCTAGATTATTAATTTTCAAATTTGAAATGTAATGCAACATACGACTTCTGTTAATGTTTATTTTAATTTAGGAGGATACCAATTGTAGTTTATGCCACAGATACTAGATTGAAACTCTATGTAAGCAGTTTTTATTTCCAAAGTTGGCTCTCTGATCAGATAATGTATTTAGGTAAGAAGAAAAATAAAAAGAAAACGTTTAATCGAAACATCGTTTATTCTATTATCGAACCTATTGAGACGATGAAATGACAATATTTCTAGTCAATTATACTTATTATTAAATTACTCTACATATTTATTAGCTATTACAATACGATTTATGCATACATTCAACAGTGATTCATTAGCATTCTTTTATACACACATGATATGAAAACAGAGTACACTCTACGTTTATTCAGCCGCAAGACGAATATTCTTACGTTTGATGAACTTACTCTGATTACACTTATTAATACTGTCACGTTAATGCTCATAGAACAATTTTCATTATCACACGCACCAGTATTCCCTTATCACTTTCCTTTTAGGAATGTTAATTAAACTAAGCTAACAGTCTTTTTAACGGCTTCAAGGGAGAAGTCGAGGATTGTACCGACCAAAGTACAGAATCATACCAGATGGGTTATGCCTCACGAAATAAAGGAAGGGCCTATCGAACTTTAGTCGCGGTGCCGGAGCACTCCTGGTTGGCAGCCGAGCTTGTCTAGGCCTAAGGTGCAGAGGCAAGTGCATAGCATCACTGATATCGTGAGGATCATGGAAAGCTCTCTGATAATCTCTTGGCTCATCCCAATCGTTCAGCCATCTAGCACGACGTCTCTGTGCCACGGTCAAAGTTTCAGGATATTCTTCAATATGGTGTTGTTCTCCAATCGCTCCTTCACCGCAAGTTACAAATGTGTTTAATTGTACCATATCCGATAAGTAAAGATCTTTCGAAGGTCCATTCAAGCCACCTAAATCTGCATGCTCTCCATCAAACAAATCCTTTAATCCCATCTTCTTTAATGTTGACGACGCATTGAAAGTAGATTTATGGGAAAATCTTGGGATTTGAAGTTCCAGTCCGGTGCGAGGTAGTAATGTTCGTAAAACGCGGTTCCATGTTGGCGTAGTTGGCATTGCCTCTAACAACCTTTGCTCAAGCTTTTCCAAATCATCAGCGTGAACCACGTTGCCTTGTTGTCCGGGCATTAAGAACATTGTGCTCACTATAGTATTAGTATTCCCTAATGCTGCTACAGTAACATCTAGAACAGGATCATAGCCAGCTAAAAATCCTTTCTTGTAGACAACAGCAGGAACAGGTACAAGACGCCTTTGCCGAACGTTTGGTGACACTACGAAGTACATCTCACCGTCTCTGCCATCAACGGACGTGCCCGAGCAGTCAGTCTGAAACGTACAAAATAAACTTTAGATCACGAATATGTGTAACTCCTTATATAACCCAAGTAGTAAAGAGCTGTAGCGTGTCTAATAGCTGGAGGTGGTCACTTTAAGTAACTGCTGTAGCTATTGTAATTTAATATTGTAAAACCATTAAATAAAATCTAATATGAATGTCAAGTGTTTTTAAATTTTTCCTGTTTAGGGTTCCAACAAAGGCCTTTTGTGCTTGCGCATAGGCTATGGTTCAAACAACAATAGCTTTTAAATTAATAGACACACAGTTGTAAATTAAATGTTGTATTGTAGCTTAGCTCAACATCAGTCGATCTAGTACAAAAATGAAAAGGGTTATGGGGGGTGTTTTGAAGTAATTTACAATAATTTGTTGATTTACATAATTTTCTGATCTTTTTTATTGAGTTCCATATTGTTTTCAAAAATTATGAACACTTTGTTTTGTAATGTAGACGTAGACAGTATTGTTGCCCTTCAAATAAGCCTATTTTTATCTCAATAAAACCAAAACTTTGGAAGATATAAATTTTTTTGTACCCACATAGGGAATATTTCGACGAAAAAACAAAGTGGCTGCCACAAGCGAGGAAGTGGATTGGGCTCAAGTTTTAAGTGTATTTGTGTATAAAAATAGTTGTTATATAAGTATTTAGAATTTCGCTAGTCCATGACCGGACACATTGTATATATTATTTAAACATTATATGATTATTATGTTTAAATAAACTACTTTTATCTGTCTGTACTATGTAATAAAGTGGTTAATAAACAAAGCGATAAAATCCGCATAAAAAAAAACAAAATTAAAATTGGTTCATCTGTTTGGGAGCTACGATGCCATAGACAGACACACACACACACACACAGACACGTCAAACTTATAACACCCCGTCGTTTTTGCGTCGGGGTTAAAAATAGTTTAATTTCAATTTATCTGCCTGTGTTTGTTTTATTTGATAGAATCTTTATTCAAAACTTGAAAATCCATTTAGTTTAGAATTATATAAATATTTTAAGTAAATGACCCACTGTTATCCGCTATTTCTTATATTACGCCTTTTCAAGTTTATTTAAATCAGCTAAACCACATTACATTTAAAGAAAACTTGGGAACTCAAGGCTGAATAAATTCTAACCAAAATAAATTCAAAGTATTTTTGTGCTGAATAAGCGAAGCTAGCTGCAGCGTGTAGCAAAACATGGCGATGATTTCTAGTTGTACTATAAGATGCTATTACTAGAAATGATGGTTTCTTGATTTATTGTGAGCTACAGTTTTTCTACTTCTGCTTTATCCAGCACTGTCAAGTGACGTGGCGACACGTCGGTGACTACTCGAAAATGACAAAATTGTATTATGTCTGTATTTCGTATCGCCGCGCGCCAGTACGTCGTCGAGACCATGCCAATGCAGCCTCAACCTTTATAAATATTAACAAATGCCTACCTGAAAAATATTAGCAGTAAACGCAGCTAAAGGTGATTGCATGACAATATTGTTTGTTTTCATGTACTCAGGAATTTTACCCCAAGAATATCTTTTTACAAGTAGATTTGTTCGCCTTCTGATAATATCACTAATCAATTTAAAGTTAATTTCCTCAACATGACCATTGTAGAAATGCTGAGCCCGTTCCTTGTAGAAAGTAAGGATTTTTCCTTTATTTCTATCACTGTACAGTTCTCTTATAAATGCAGAAACGGCTACTCCAGATTGTGGAGATGTTTCAATCGAGTCAGATATATTTTTCAATGTAAAATGGGGATTAAAAGTAACCATGTCATCTAATTTAAGAATTTCGTTCATTTCTCCAGATGTTGCACCTCTTGCTCCCATAAAAATCATGGCTAACATTGAAAATGTAGAATATGGTGAAAAAACAAAACTTCTCCTTTTGTCAATGTCATTTACTATTACATTCCAATACCTAAAAGCCAGTTCATTCGATAGTTCTGAAAAACGAGCAATGTCTTCGCCCAAATTTTTCGTGGTTACTTCTAATCCTTGATTTTCATTTGAAAACTCTAACACAATATCTTTGTTTTCATTACTATCAGGGTTATATTGATTATCTGCTTTCACTTTGTCTTTAGGGATTTCATTTGCTTTTGGCGGTGAAAGGGTCGGTATTAGTTTCCAAGAGTTATTTCGTTGAATAGCTAGTTCTTCATCATCAATATTCACTTTCTGGATTTTCTTTTTGAAATCATCTACCTTTGGCAAAGGCTCGGGATACTTATCTTTTTTATTGATAGTGTTTGTTTTCTCCTTGGAGTTTATTTTATTAATCTTAGATTGAGTAATTTTGTTCGGTGCCATAGTGGTTTCTGGAATATCTAGATCTGGTACCGCAGTAGCAATGTCTGTAACGGCTATATCGTTAGGCACTGATTGAGTAAAACTAGTAGAAGTTTTGATTTCGTCCTGAATTATTGGTTCTGTTCCTTGAGAAGTTTCGTCTTTAAAATTTGGTGCACTAAAAGTGGACTCATCCATAGTTTTATTTACACTGCCAACATTTGACTCTTCTTTAGAATGATTATTGATGGCGGAACCGGATATTTGAACGAAATTTTTCTCGCTAGACTCGGTTGTAGCAATATTAACTTCAGTTTCATTTGATTTGAGCACTGTTTCTGCACCTTTTATCTCAGGCGTTTCGGTTTGCTTTTCAACGTCGTTTTTAGCTGCTAAATTAGAAAGACTAATTTTATTAGTATCTTTTTCAGTGGTGGCCTTCTCGGTTGTTGTCGAAGTTGTTGTTGTTAATGTTGTTGTAGTTGAAGTATCTTTCTTAACTTTATTAGATATTTCAGTCGTGGTTACTGTAACTTTTATACTTTCTGTAGTTGATGGTAGCCTAGTTTTTTCAGTAGTTGTAATTTGTGTTTTTCCTACGGTGTTCTGGTCTACAATAGACGGTCCTTGGTGTACTATTTGAGATAGCAGATCACCCATAGACTCAGATAAGATTGGATCAATTGTGGTTGGCTCATTGCCAGCTGTTGTACTTGTCAACTCAACTTTTTGCACAGTTTCGATTATAATATTAGTTTTATTACTATCCAACGTGTCCTTTTCTTCTGGTTTTTGATCTGTTGCGATATTTTCTATTGTTATCTTTTCTTCTATTTTCTTTTCATCACTTTTATCATGTGGATCTATAGTAGAGATTTTAATGAAGTTATCATTATTTTTATCTAATACATCTGATGGTTTTAAGTTTGTTTCATTACCATTGCCTGATGGTATATCCATATCAACCTCTTCTTTACTTTGTACATCTATTTCACTTAGTTTAGTAGTGTCCAATAAATTATTTGTTGTTGGAACTGGCTGATAATTTCCACCAAGATCTGAAGCTATTTGACTTATACTTTGAGCTACATCAAACATTAGTAAAGGTTCGGGATCAGTTTCTTTGTTGTCACTATCATCCATACTAGGCTTATTTTCAACATTATTGGGTAATTTCACTTTATCAGCTGATAAAAATTCAGTCGATGATACAGTTGTAGAAGGTGATACAGATTGTGTTGTTATTGTAGTAGCATTTAATTTATCATTATCTATATCTCCTACTAAAGATGAAGCGATCGTGCTAATAACTGGTTTATTAGTGGTGAGAATAGGTATTTGAGCTTTAGTTGTTTGACTGGTCAATGTTTTAGTGGTTGTCGTGACAGACCTTTTTGTTGTACTTGCATAATCAACTGGAGGTTTTGAAGATATTGACGGCTTTTGTGTAGTGTGGTCGGTCACATACTTGACTGTAGATACTGGAATAAAAGTACTTATCTTTTCAAAAGCAATACCAATTTTTTCGGTGCTAGTAACAGAGTTGACATTAGCTTGAATTTTGGTATCATCGATATGAGTGACAGTGGCAATGGTATTTTGTAATTGCTTCTTGGTTGTCACCTCTGGTGTTATTGTTGTAGTTATTTTGGCTGTTGTCCGAACAATCGGTTTAGGCGTTGTTGGTTTTGTGGTTGTGGATGTAGTGCGTGGCTTATAAGTCGTTTTAGTTGAAGGAACTCTAGCAGTTGTTGATTTAATAGTAGATGTTGTTGATGAAGGCTTTTTAGTTGTTGAAGTTATGGGTCTTCTAGTAGTCGTAGTCGCAGCTTTGGTTGTTGTTGTAGGTTTAGGAGTTGTTGTAGTAGTAGTAGTTGTTGTTGTTGTTGTTGTGGTTATGGTTGTGGTTGGCGCAAGCTTGGTTGTGGATACTTCCTTTATACTATCTTGCAAAGGTACTTTTTCTGTTATTTTAATGTTTTCTTCAGCTTTTGTTGTAGAACTGCTCAATACGTCGTCGCTACCTTCTTTGCTTAATGAATTCTCATCATCTTCTACGTTCTCTTCTAAAGTTGCCGTCTCAGGTGTGGTGACTGCTCCAGAAGATTTATCGAGAACAATATCAACTCCTGTATTACCGAAAATAGACGGCAAAATCAAACTCCACGAATCTGATACATCGGGTGTGTCAAGTGTAGGTTGGATATGTGGCTTATTCTTATGAGCTTCCATTTGAGCTTTTAGCACATTTTGTACATTTGTTACTACGCTGTGTACTTTGGTATAAGGTGGTTGATTGATATCGAAAGCCACGGTAGGCTGGTTATTGTTAGGGAATGTAACCAAGCCTTCGGTTTCTTCACCAGCAGCAACAATTGCCTGAATTTCTTCTAAAGTCATAAGCCTTTTAACAAGTTCACCCGATTCATCAAAAGTGTAGAATTCATATCGATCTGGACTGAGGAGGTTCACTGGGCTTCCAACCGTGGCAGGAACGTTGGAAGGTGGTGGCAGCGAGTTGCCCACAGCATCAGCGACAAACGGCAGTTTGTTGCGACTGAAATAAACAAAAAAAAATATTACATACATTTTAATGACAATATGACCGTTGAACTGCCACGCAGAGGTCTCGAGATCGATCCTAAGGCACGCATTTTTTTCAAAGTTATGTGAGTATTAAATAGATAATTTTCGCTCGCTTTAACGGTAAAGGAAAACACCGTGATGAAACAAGCCTGGTGAACTATAGCTAAACCCTTTTCACACTAAGAAGAGGCCCATGCTAAGTTGTGAGACAATTTAACACAGGGCTGATATTATTATATTATTAATTTTTTTTTAATATAACAACGGTTCTTACTTAAGCTAAATAATCAATTTTATTAAGTGCTTTTGTTTTACTAGTTGTTCCATTGTCTTGTCAGTTGCTGCCGAGCATGTTTTATGATTTACGATTATTATCACTTACGTGGTAATTTATAAATATTATCTGTAAGAAGATACACGGCTTTGTCATATATACTACTCAAAACAAAATAAAGGCCACTAAGATTTTTTGCTGTACCATGAAAACAATCAAGACATTAAATTGTTTAACTTATGTATTTACAAAATAATGTTATTAGTTATAATATAGGCTAACAGTTGTTTAAAATAATGATCATGAATTGTTTTTTTAAGTTTATAATGAAATTGGCCATTTTGAATGAAAAACATGAACAATAGAAATCACCGGAAAAAGACAAAATACTGTTCTTGTCACTTTTGTTTCTTCTTTTTAGTAACGAGTATGTCCTCCTCTCTTAGCAATACACTCCTGAAGCCTCGTATGCATACTCAGGATCAAATTCCTCACGTTTTCATCTGGAATCTCCTCCCAGGCACGTTTTAAAGCGTCAATCAGCTGCTGTTGGTTGTAGACCCCTTGCTCATTCTCTTTACCCTTCGTTTCACTTGGTCCCACAATTGCTCGATTGGATTTAAATCCGGACTGTTAGCTGGCCATGGTAATACTTCAATATTAGACCCTTCTAGGACAGTGCACGGGCATTGTCTTGCATCAGGATGAATCCAGGCCCCACTCGCTGTGCAAATGGGATCACTTGAGACCTGATGATGTCCTCGATGTATCGTTCTGCAGTTACGGTACCCGCATTTAAAATGGTGACCTCGGCTTTACCGTGTAAACTAATCCCACCCCAAACCATTACGTTGGGACCACCGAAACGGTCAACTTCGTGGATGCAGGACTCCGAAAACCGCTCGCCGCGTTGTCTCCAAACCCTTACACGCCGATCATCATTAAAAAAATTTACTTTGCACTCGTCCGTAAAAAGCACCTTGCCCCACTGATTAATCACCCAGTTCAAATACTGACGGGAGAATCTTAAACGGTTTGCACGTTAAACCTTGGTCAGAGGAATTTGAACAACTCGTTGTCTTGACATTTGCTGGTCTTCGTGCAATCGATTACGTATAGTTTGATCACTGACACGGGTAGCCGTTGTCAGCCGTAGGTGGTGTTGTAACTTACGGGTCGTTACTGTACGATCACGACGAGCACTTAGTTTGACGTACCGATCCTCGTGCGCCGTTGTAACACGAACTCTACCTGAACCGGGTCTCCTGGCAACACTGCCGGTCTCTTGGAAGCGATTCCATACATTTTGGACAGCTCTTCGAGAAAAACCCAACTGCAAACCCACGTAATGCTGAGAACGTCCTTCTTGAATCATAGTTATGGCTCTGGTTGCTGTAATTGTATCCATGTGCTTTCGTACTGGTGGCATGATTAACGCGAGATGATAAATGAATCAATTAAAATTGAAAACGTAATACTTTTTTCCTAAAATAACCGAAACAAGTTAAGAAGACAATCGAAGAAAAACATAAGAATAACATCTAATTTCTTTCTTAAAATGATGGCCAATACTTTTCAAATTAGGAACACGAACACCAGCGTAAAAGAGATCAAACACCAAAGAGTTCATAATATCAATATAATGCTACTTATCAGTTACTTTCAGTGTACTAAAGTGCACTTAAATTTAAATAAACTAGTGACCCTTATTTTGTTTTGAGTAGTATATTTGCTTATAATTAAATTATTCAAACAAACATGCTTACCGGTTATCATTTTTATCAGCCAAAGCGCAGGCAACGGCAAGCAGCAAACATAGTAACACCCGCATTTTGACCACCCATACACTCAGCATACACCTGAAACTGAAAATAAATAATGTATCGTTAATTAGATGCCGTTCAGTATACTACAACATTAAAAATACAAATATTAAAGTACATCAGAAAAATGCATTCTTAAACGTTTCGATTCTGCATAAGTATTACTAAAATCCGAATATAAGCTTTTTGTTACGCATTCACGCCTAAACGACTCGAATGATCATCATGAAAAACACGTTGTCAGGAGTACAGAAACGGACAAAGAGTTTCTTTTATCCAAAGAAGAGTACTTTTACCGAGAGATAGTAATTTATAGACAAATCTAGATTAACACGAGCGCAGTTGCGAAATCTAAAAATTTATATTACTCAAACGAAAGAATCTTTCGATTTGGTTTGGTATTTTTAAAGATGTCATACACCTTTGCGTAAAAATAAACAATTTTCCCGCTTTAGTACTACAATTAGTATTAATGAAAACTTCGGCCTCGATGGCGTAATGGTTAGTGTAACTGACTGCCACGCCTGAGGTCGCGGGTTCGATTCCCGCACAAGTTAATCATATTTTGTGTGCATGAACATGGATTTTTGACTTGTTCTGGGTAATTCTATGTATAATATGTATGTATTTACAAAAAAGTATACCTATATATTTATCCATTGTCTAGTACCCATAGTACAAGCTCTGCTTAGTTTGGGCTAGATGGTGTTGTGTGTATATAATAGAATATTATAATATATTATTTATTATGAAAAGTAAACTTCAAATTAACGTCATAATTCTGAAAAGAACTTCTGTTATAGAGATTATGACAAACTATGATAAGGAAAGGTTATCATATTAAAACAAGCCTTTCCTAAAATTCAAAGCGGTTTTCAAGGATTGTCTCCATTGCTACTGCTGTCCCCAATGTATAATAACAACTTCTAATATTCCGGTTAGACACTGAACTATTGTGTCAATTGTATTCTCATTTTCTAATGACACAGTGGCTCTCTGACCCACAATAAATTATTTAAACTATGCCAAGATATTGCTAACGTCTTATTGTTGGAAAACATAATTATTTATGAAGTCATTTAGTTTCAAAGTAATTGAAAGCTCTAATCTTTTTATTTTGCTTATCTTTTTAATAGCTTACATTGCTTATTATTTATTTATCTTTACACTTTGAACCATTGGTATTAAATTGGTGCGAACATTATTACAACAAGATAATCCGAATGATCTTAACACAATTATCTCACAGAAACTACCATACTTACAACCCTACCTTTAGTAATAGCAAAGTGTAAACAAAAGGTAGCTTTTTCATGATCACTTTAAAAGCTTATATTAAATTGTCCAAATTAGATAAGTTAAACATTTATTGATCAAAATAATGTTTTATTAAAAATATAGGATACATCGGAACTTTAAGAAATTTAAAGTAGTTCAACTGCAAAATTTTCTTTCCAAGATCAATTACAGCAATAAAATGTTTATTTTGCCTTTACTAAAAACTTCCGAGATCAAATTATCAATACGTATAAAAACTGTGACACTTTAAATTTCTATTCACGTCAAACATGTGAGATAAACATAAATTTTATCTACTATTAAATCAATAAACAATAATCGCAAACACTCAAAATATGTTATAACTATAAATATAAGCAACAAAACGAACTGTAAAATTGTGAATAAACCTGTTAAACAGGTAAAGCCACGGTCATTGTCGCGAGAACTAGACCTACTATAAACTATCAATACGTCGATCGGTCTATACTGTTCAATAACCATTACTCGCTTCACTAAAAACCTACTAAAATGTTATCTTACGAAACTAGTCATGTATTCTGTCTTATGAAAGGAAGTCGAGATGTACGCACAATTTCTTTGACGGTGTTTGTTCCGTTGTGTTTGACAAGTCGTTTGCCGACGATATGTGGGCCATCTGGCTCACGAGTTGGGAGGTCACTCAACCTTAATGGTGACATATGATACGTTATGTAACTAATGTACAGTTTAGGATTCTGTGAGAGAAATAGTTAATTAATTATTGTATGAGATAATACAAGCTCTATAATTACTCTGATGTTATAAATAGCGTTCAGAACTATGATATTACTTCGTGTGAAAGTTTATTGTCAGTCAATGGTATTACAATCATGTCGTTAATGTCAAGTCAACATTTTCTTTCAATCTTGTGTAGGTACTACTGTAAAGACCTAAAATTTGTGTTTGTTTCAATGAATCACACAATCGTTTATCTATTGCAGGAATAAAATATGCAATACTTGTAGCTATGAGGCAAGGTCATTACTCAAACTACTATCGAACCTTGTAATTAAACAACATCGCAGCATTTCGTCTTGTTGAGAAGAAATGTATAATTAGAGTAGAAATTCACTTCTTTCAAAACAAACCATTTAAAGAAGCGCAATTGGCTTACATTCCGACATCTTCATCTATATTACTTAAGAGCAATCTAATGTAAGAATTCAGACAAGCGACTAGATGATGCAGACACAGCACTTGTTACGGCAATGGGCCAATGTTCCACGCTTTGTTGGCTACCAACAATCGCCGCAACCCGTTACCGACTGCCGATGCGACCCGTGAGACAGTTATACTCTGTGGTCTTTGAACAAAGATGACAGCGGATTGAGAGCGGAAATTTAGAACCAGTGACATTATTAGCACAGTTGACGTTGTGGATTAAGTGGTCACTACTAATGCGTTTAGTGTTGTATTTTGATAAATAATTGTTCAAATATTAGGTGTCTCTTGTATCACGCTTGTTATCACGCTGACATTATATACTAAAGTTAAAAAGAAAATAAAAAGCCTGAAACGATCTCAACGGTATCGTAGGAATCATAATTATATTAGAAGATAAATTAAGT
The DNA here is from genome assembly GCA_963675205.1 of Catocala nupta. Lineage (NCBI taxonomy): Eukaryota > Metazoa > Arthropoda > Insecta > Lepidoptera > Erebidae > Catocala > Catocala nupta. The sequence continues at coordinate 23,047,305 of OY776093.1, read as the reverse complement.
ATATTATTTTAAAATAAATATGACCGCCGGCAGCAGTATTTTGCCGTGGTTGTGGTCTTTTTCAGGTACTTGTGCAGTTGAGATTTTGTTTTATTTTTGTATTATTTGGCTAATGGTTTTGATTTACAAGTACATATTTAACCTGAATATTAATAAAATTCTTGATAAATTGACAAAGTTAATGGAGGGAAGATCAAAAAAATATAAACGCCAATAATATTGACGCTCATCACTCACACCACAAATTTCATATGAGAACTGACATTGACACGACATACATGATGTAACAGGGAAGTGGGTCGTTCGCGCCTCGTCACAGAACAATGCTCGCATTAATTAACAAACGGATCATTTTTATCGATCGATCGTTTGGATTATGAGACGTAATGACTTCGTAATAGCAGTGAGGTAACGTTCTGATTGATCGGAATTTCTTATTGTTGTTCAGTGGCATTGATTTGTACCTACAGATTAATTGTGTATTCTTTCATAGAATTTTGTAATATTAACGTAAGATGTATTTATGGAAACATTTTACTGTTGTAAATTGCTTTGCTGTTTGAGAAGCGTAGTTATTATTTGGAACTTTCCATTAAAATAGTTTTTGTGCCTGAACACACTTTTACACCAATAGTACTTTTCTGAGACGTATTTTAACTAATTTTGATGGAACCAAAAAATTTCTTTGTATAGTCTATTGGACTCAAACCACTGCTTATGAATTATTATATTATTGCATTAACGAATCTTTATTACGATGCTTAAAAGTGGATATTAAAACCACCAAATACTTTAGAAAACTTGCAGTGTGCCAGTTTCGCTACAAACAGTGTCCTCACAACAGATCGAAATTCGATATGTCACATAAGCGCGCCTCGGTATATACTCGTAATATATGCCAGTGAGGCGTCTTTTGCACTCTGGCAACATAACAGATTTCCACCTCAGAATTTGGTTACCATGCGTCAAAAGTATATCCACCGTAGAGCTAGTTCTCGCTTATAAGTCTACGAGACATTATGTGTTACAAACATAGTCTTCCCGGAGAGGCAGGCAGAGACTACAGGTTTTCATTTAGTATGATTTAGACATGACGTCACCGTTTAAGCCCAAATGTGATATTAAATACCGTGGTTATGAAACTTTCAACTTATCAAGTTAAAACAAGAATACCATTTCTAAAAATATAACTACGTTGCATAAATATCATTTTCAATTAAAATATCAGTGGCGAGCCATCCAACACTTAACCGACACCGAAGTTCAGACCCGCTGGTATGAATATTTAAACCCTAGCCTGCTGTAAAATTGATAATGTAACCGCATCAGTAGATCGCTTCTGCGCTAAACGCCGACCGACGCGACGTCTATCACGGGTTAGAGTTCATCAAATATGCAACGGGCCTCCGCTTTTAAAGCCAGTAAGATTTCCGATGTGGAAGTATCATGTCATCGAGGTAAACATTTTGTGTTTTATAAATGGCGGATGTAAAGGGAAGGGTTATACGAGCACATACTTACTGAGGACGATCTACAAGCATTTAAGCTTTATAAGCGTAGCAAGATTGGGTTTTCAATTTAGCCATAATATACATAGAATGATGTTTTCGTATATCAAAGCTATTGATATTGGTTATGATGACTATCAAAGATTTGTGTAAACATGTTACTAAGCCGATTGAATCGCTACTTACCTTGGACAATTCTACAGGCAAATAAACAAAGTTTTAAATGGTATCTTTCAAAGGTGCTAGGTAAAGGGCGCTGTTAAAGTATCACCCCAACTGCGCGTTAAATATTTTGGGTTGAATCCTTACTTAGAACAAAATTTGTGTGATTCACATATAGTTGTTGCAGGAGCTTTTTAACTAGCAGCAAGATTCTTCATACAAAATATACCTATAATTCGCAAAAAACACAACCGTCAAAAAGAACTAACACAAAAACGTATTATTTATGCGGAAGTGAATGATCGGTCGGAGTTAACATGTAACCGCTTTCAATCAGCGCAAGCCGCTCAAATATGTATGCATCATAACCTGTCATTTGCGATACTCGAACGTAACAGACCAGCGTGTTTCAATTATTTGGTTCGCTGAGAGCACAGATTATTACGACTAGACGCGCGTCGCTTCACTTTCGGCGCAATACGGAAACTTGACTAATTTGTGTTATCTACTTGAATTGACGGTTCGGGATCGTTTTAATCGGATTCTCTGCGATATTTATAGGGTCATATAAAAAGGAGTGCAGGGTAACTATACGTAGTAGTCGCCCCGAAGGCCTTCTAAAATAAATAACAACAACAATAATGACAATTCAATGCCTCAGTGTACCTTTTACGAAAGGGTAATAATAAAAATATATATAATAAAAAATACACATAATTATATTTACGAATGAAAATATTAGTCGCTCTGTTTCGTTATTCTTTACGTTTACTACCTAAAGAATAAAGTGTTATTTGACTTTACCATAACACATCACAAAAATTCTTAGCAGCAGTACGCAGTGTAGTGCCATTACATGACAATAATCGACCTCAATGAGACGTGTTCGAATACGAACTTTATCCTTCGTTAAAATGCAGATAAAGCATACCTGCATTTTACCGAGTTCAGAGTGAGACAGTTCGTTTCAAAGAAAAATAAACTCTTCACTTACTTTGACAAGGATGTCAAAATAATCAATAACTATTTACGATCTACGATTCATATAAAAACTCTACAAAACAATTTCAAAACAAAGTTAGGGAGAGTTTGAGCAGCCGCCTATCTGGCAGACTGGAATAATTCTGCGGCGCCAAAAGTTTCAAACTTGCCAGAGGCATTGTCACGCTCAGATTTCAAGTATAAATAAAGCTATAAATATTTGAGTAATCTACTATTTTGTTTCTACTTTGTATATAAGTAATACAAACAGTAGGTGAACCCGGATACAATGTGAAAGTACTTCGTTGAAGGTACAACTATTTTCACGACACCAAAATCTTTAAAGATTTTATATCGCCATAAACTACCGAAGAACTATTATAATAAGCGCTTTACAGGTTTAGCATGTTTTACGATGTAGAAATAGGCAATCAATAACCGACTAAGATCAATATTAGTAGTTTAGTATAAGTGTATACACCAGCTGTCCCCCTTAGTTTCACCTACGTTTGTGATTACTTCTCTTCTCCCATAGCTCATAACGTGAAGTTTTATAGCATTTAACCTTCCTCAATAATCGTTTTATCAATTGCCAAAATAATTTACAAATCCGACTGGCAGTATCTGAGATCCGCGTGTTGCAAAAAAACAAACTGTTTATCTTTATCTATTCTAATATTATAAAGCTGAAGAGTTTGTTTGTTTGGTTAAACGCGCTAATCTCAGGAACTACTAGTTCGAATTAAAAAATTCCATTTGTGTTGGATAGCCTATTTATCGAAGAAGGCTATAGGCTATATAACATCACGCTACAACCAATAGGAGCGAAGCATCAATGATCGATGTTGCAAAAACGGTAAAATATTATCTTATGTGAAGCAGACGAAGTTGCACGGGTCATCTATATTATATTTATAGTATAGATACGTAGTCAACACTGTACCCGCTACCATAAATTATAAATACATTTGTCTGAATATTTAGCCACCAGTTTACACAGAGACATACAATTCAAAACAGTACATATCATCCGAGTCCACAAGCCCGATCACTTTGTCACCTCTTCAAATATTCAAAGGGTCGCAGTGATGTTACACGAGTATTCAAAAACTCATTCAATACTAATATTCAAGTTTATTCAGATATGTTAGCATAATACTGAGAATCTAATGAATTTGGGTTATCATTACTCTCTTTATTGACGAGCCAGTAGACAACATAAAGGCTAGAAGTAACTGCCGCTTATGGTGATGGCTGTGTTCTTATCTTAGCATGCTTCCGCAATTCTAAAAGCAATGTACTATATACATTGGGCTAGATATATACCAGAGTTCAGAAGTGCTGCTGTTGCTCCTATTTTTGTATGGTATGCAGTAGCTTAGGTGTGTGTTGAAAATGCCATACAAGAAGCCCTCTTCTTGTATGGCATTCTTGTATGGCAATAGCAGCGTCTTTTCTTTCCTTTAGTATATAGTCTATATATATAGTCAGAAGGATGGCACCTGTTCGGCTGAGAGGGTTATCCTGGTCGTAATATGTTCATTTAAAAATAATTCCAAAAGAACACAACATAACTCCTCCCTATTGTAAATTAAGGGCAAACAGTAACGGCTATTTTCTGTCTTTTAATCCAAACGCTTAAAAATATGAATACAATTTTATATTATTACTACATTTTGCCTGCGGTTTTGCTCGCGTAATTATAAACTATGTCAATGTTCGCTCCCTCAGAAACAGTTCTTTTTTTCTGGATCAAAGGTACCTTATTTTGTTTCCCTGACAACATGTATCCGAAGATTCATGATGATCAGTCGAGTATTTAAGGCTTGAAAGCGTACCAAATAAACAAACTTACATTTATAATAAAAGTTAGGAAGTTAGCATTACAACCCTTATCCTCTACAGCATATTGTAGCTATATATGTATACATATATATTAATACGTGAAGCAAAACTTTGTATCCTTTTTTACGAAAATTGCGCGAACGGAGGGGTATGAAATTTGGCACAGTTAAAGTTTATATGGAGAAGGAGAGGCGAATCCTAATATTTTTATAAAATATGCATTTGAAATACATTAAATTAATAAAAAATACTACACGCACACAACCATGCATTTGACACACGCAGTCAAATCGCATTCTTAGTATTTCGACATTGTTCATTTGACGTCGTACAATTCTTTGTAACTATGGTTACCTATACCTTATTTATACGTAACAAAGAAAAAAACAAAATATCAAGCTTAGGAATATCGTCAATGAAAGAGTTTAGTTAAGTAAATAATAATTTGTTTGAGAAAGATAGATAAATTAACCTGTATAGCCTTGGCGAAATCTAAATGAAATAATAATAATAATAATAATATTCTACCACATACACACAACATCATCTAGCCCAAATTAAGCAGAGCTTGTACTATAATAATAATAATAAATAATATATTTATTGACTAAAATCAATCAATCAATACAGAAATCCAATTATATCAACACTAAGTAGGTAGTAATCTAGGCCTGACTGCAACAACCATCAAGGCTAACCCCTTCCACTCCCGTGCTAGTGGTACTATGGGTACTAGACAATGGATAAACATACATTTATACTTTTTTTTGTAATTACATACATATTATACATAGAAACACCCAGACCAAGACAAACATCCATGTTCATGCACACAAATGTTTGACTTGTGCGGGAATCGAACTCGCGACCTCAGGCGTGGTAGTCGGTTACACTAACAACTACGCCATCGAGGCCGACAAAAGGGTAACGTTATAGACAAAAACCACTAAGCGACCGCTAGTAGTAGTAAATAGCTACAATAGTAAGCTAGTATACTTACCCAGACCTTCACAATATACTATGCATGAAGTTCAATGCACGCGTAGCTAATAGTTACCCATTAGCAATTATCAAGAAATATGGTTTCCATGTGACACGAAACGCAAAAGAACGTGTTCCTACATTCTTAACAAACGACTTTTATTGCGGCCGGTTACACGAAGCGATTACTTGGTATACATACTATCACGCTAATCCCTATTTAGGTAAGTAGAGACACAATAAAATACTTTAATAATTGAAATAATTAACTTAAACAACTGAAGCTAGCTTCGTGTACGATAAAATCCTAACTAATATTACAAAAACGAATGTGAGTTTGTTGGTTTGTTACGCTCTCACGTCCTTACTACTCGATGTAGGGTGTATAATTGATATAGGGTACAAAAAAGGTATATATGATACTTTCGTTCAGAAAAAAGTATAGTTCCCAAGAGATAGAAATGTTTTGACAAAATCTACATTATCGTGAGCGATGCCGAGGGCAAAAGCTAGTTATTAAAATTACGATACGATTAAAATTAAAATATGACAAATTGATGAGCCCAGTAACAATTTCATTATTAAGGGACTGATTGTTACCCAGCATAAACATAAAACAAGACCGCCAGATCGATTTCGAATTCATAAATCATTCGATTCGAATTCCCTCGGGCGAAACTACTCGAAAGCGCAATCTCATCTTGCTATGCAACGTTATTTGCCAATAAAGAACCACTTTCAATGCAAAGGACACAGGCATGTCTCCTTGGTGCGCCTGTTTAAGGTTCTCTGGATACCCTACTTCCCACAGAAACACAACGAAAAGTTAATTGGATGCGATCTTCAAAAGGTTATCAACATCAAAGTTAGTAAACAAACTAACCCGTTAGTGTATCGGATAATATTTCAGCATGTTTTATCCGCGGTTGTTTGCTAGTAGTCAAGACTTGTATAACAGTAATTTGTGTTTGCACACTTCAAGTAACGCCAACGTTAATTGCTTTAGAACACTTCAAAGCAGTGTATGCTGAGAGCTAAAGATTATTAGAATGTTAACTACATATTACTGAGTTGTACAGTGAAGATTTGTAAGTCAAAGAAAATTATTTCGACGCATTACACACGTTTACATAAGTCATGTCTATAAGAGATGTTCTATAATCCTAAATTCAAAACGTATAAAAGCGAATGTGAGTTTCTTTGTTTGTTTACGTTTACACGTTAATTATTTGACCGATCGTCATAAAATTTGTCAGAAAAATAGAAAAGGACACAGAGTTCAGAAAAAGTGCTATTTCTGAGGTATAGAAGTTTATGGACAAAATCTACATTATCGCGAGCAATACCGTGGGCAAAATCAAGTTAAAATATTTCCTAAAAGCAACACAATCTTCGGAGTGAAATAAATCACAGTGTAATAATAAACTGTATCTGATACCAGATCTTTAATATTATCTTTAGATTCCGAAGAAAACCAATAAAGTAAGTTTAATAACGGCCGAACAATAAAGTTTAATCTAGCAGAACAAAAGTTGAGTCAAACTTTACGAGAAGTTTGAAACGAACATGATTAACTTATCTATAGAAATGTTGAAATAATAACAGAAACTGCTGCATTTCACTCTATAAACGTAATGAATGAGTATTAGTTATTGTTAGACTTACGTCTAATGAACTGAGTTATAGCTATCGGGGTATGATACTCATCGTAAATTAAATCCATTTAAAAAAACATTGGTGCAATTAACATCCTAAAATATTAGAACATATTTTTCAAACGGGTTTAAGAGCTAATAGTAAGTGGCTACCAGGTGTATAAATCGAACCAAATAAATGCGAACCGGTGTGATTCTGTGATGCTAGCTCACGACAGACTCATGCATCAGCGTGTGACAAGCGTACTACAGATGCATAAGTCCGCATTTAGGACGGATTTATAAATTCTGCCAGAGTTACCAGGCCTAGTATTATAAATTTAGAATTTTACATAAAGCTGTTACATTTCTTACAATAACATTCTAAACAGTAACCGGCCAAGCCATGACTTCTAATTGAAAGTAATGACTTGGTTGGGTATTCAATACACACCTGGTCATATTTCTTCAAAAGCGTTCCTTTGTACACGACATAAACTAAAAATGACGTAAGCTGCTCACACAGCCACAAGACCAAAGTTCAAAAGTGAATGAGACGGGATTGTCGTAAAACTTGGACCAACTTCTCGGTAATACTTCAGCTAAGTTCTTGAACACCACCCAGTTACAACACTGAGTAATGATACTGTTAAAGTTATATATGTGAGCTGTATAGGCTGATTTGTAATACCTTTGTTTCTTACTTTTTATTTGCAGAATTTGATATTTGTAACTTCAAAGACCCAAGTTATTGACCCGCGAAGCAGGTTCATGCATAATTATATCATTTTTACTCGCGTCGAATAAATTAAATTCGTGACATTAAAATGCTGATTAGATATGGGGACTTTGAATACTTATAATTGTTATATTATGTTTTAAATATTACTTGTTATTCATTTTAAAATATTTAAACGTTTAATATTTTAAAGAATCTGTTCATATAATTTCTTTCAGCACTTTGGATGTGATGATTGTCTTGTATCTTCAGATAACACCTCTAGTAACTCGTGATTCAGATATGCTTAGCAGAACAGTCAATATTCGTCGAGTTCGTTATCATAGACCAAGTAACATCAACTTGACTACGCACTCAAAGTGGATAAACACACAGAACTGACCTTCATAAAGTACAGTTACAAAACTGTCATTCCGTACAAACTTAATGTTTTCTTATTGTAAATTACATAAACAAATGTCAAAAAGATTCAAGTATTTACAACACTTTAAGTACCGTTAATACGGGACAAGGCCTCGTTTTGAGATCATAAAAGCTAAATGTGTGACTAGGCATTAGGCTGACTAATTTGTAAAAGCACAAATTATAAATAATAACCGCAGGTTGTGTAGTGCGAAATGTGTTAGAAATGAGGCTAAAGACAACATTTACGGTAACGAAGATGAATACAATAAAACATTTCTGTAAAGTTATTGTTGATATGTGTTATGAACAGATTTATGGTGAACATAAAATGCGAGAGAAGACTGAGTTGGAATTAATTAATGAATAAACTAGTTAACGGACATAAAGATATAATTATCTTTACTTCGAACATTTTATGTACGCCGTAAACTGTTAATAACATATATTAATTATCGTCTTTTAATTATTATATATAAAAACCATAAAGACAACATGTTTTATTATTATGGAACATGAATCTTTATATATAGAATAATCATAATGCTTGTTTTATTTGGTAAAATAATTATCAAATTGAAATGCAAATAACAACCACATCTTTTTAATTCTTATATTTGTACAAGATACCGTGACATTAGATACCAATATAGCTATAAATCGCTAACAACATAATAAATAAATAAATGTGTACGTTAAGTTACATATCTAAAATAAAAAGATGCACCTATTTCTAAAACTTTGCTTCATTCCATGGCACTATTAATAAACTACACGTTAATATCTGAAGATCATATTTCCAATAAAATTCTTAATAAATTTGATTACTGTGAAAGTGATAGATAAAATGTTATCTTGATATGTTATGTAAAATTGCGAGCGGTCTCGTAACAATGTTCAATATATCGTTCAAATCACTAAAGGCGTTCGTGCATAGCGAAGTAGCGTGCAATGAATCATTTGAATATCAGGCAACGATAAGTTACTAACAGCTATAGCTCTCTTTTTAAATAATTGATATAATGGTGTGAAATGGAATATTTAGAAATGGATGACTTTATTTTAGAAATAAATAGATCTAATGCTACTGATAGGCGTTTATTGTATAGTCTACATTGTCTTCAATGACCCTTATTGTATAGTTTCAAACAAAATTATAATTCAATCAAACAATAGACTTCATAGATTGTTTCTAATAGTTCTATAGCAATCTCGATTCTATTAAAGACCTCACTGAGCTTCCAACAAACACTTCGATTCTAGAACATAGACTAAATTGATGGACATCGCAGTCCATTAACTAAATAGAAAGCCTTTCAAAGATCCCTTGACAAAACTTTCTACCCTATCAGATCAAAACTAAGACCGTTGACACTATTAACAAAAGCAAGACGCAAGTCTAGCTGAAAGTAAATTCAAAAGTAACGGTTATTTCAAAGGTCAACAAACTCACTCAAGAATCTCGCATTTGTTTGCGAAAAAAAGTCATAATTACGTATCGCTCTGTTATTTGATGGTTGTAAGCATGACGTCGGTCACGAGTTACGAATTAATCCAGCAATTCCGTTACAGAAGATTGTACAGATAATACTGCCAGATTGGGGGGTATCTGTTAAATATATCATACTTTTTTGCAAAAGGTTTTCTATGGCACTATTTTCTAGTAAAAAAATTAGGTTAGCATGTTTCTATAATAGGTTAATATCGTAATCGTGACAACACAAAATAAAATAATATTTTTAATGCAATAGAATACAATTAATTATAAAGCTTCGAAGTTTTCGAACGCATGCATAATTTTACTTAATACTGCTAAAATAAATTGACAGTTTACAACTTAGCAACAACATTAATCCCAAACATTCCAACTCGAATACAAAATTTATATTTACTGTAGCTTTTATTGTTCAACTAAGTGATTACGAACTATTCTTATCCAAATAAAGTTTCATTACACCCGAATAAATTTCTCACTTCTTAGGTAAACGATTGCGTAAATACTTTATTTTTACGCCTCACAGTCGATAAGTAAATTACATTAGAGCTAAGTTTAATTAACTTACTTTAGTAAATTACGGTCCAGAGAACCATAAAGGTTAGTTCATACCTGGATATTAAAATAAAACTAAAGTTTGACGATCACGTAACTATTAATATCATGTAATTTTAGAGTATCAATATTATTCTTTAAGTTGCCTTTTTATTTTCTCTGATTTATATAGTACTATTGACGTACAATATTGCATAATTTTTAAATCAATTTACTTTTATCGTAAAAGAAAACCTTTTTGTTAGTTTTACTGAAACAAGATAAAATAGAGTTTTATTAGCCAAATATACTAAACAAGCAGGTCGAATTTATGTAAAGTACTACATACTTAATAGAAGTACGCTTAGTTTAATAATCATGTCATTTACAAACTTCGAAAAGGTACAAACAAAGTATTATATCTGTACCTAAAAAAAATCTAATCAGATTATTGTAAAATAACTTTGTTTATTGGCTGTCGTTTTAGCATCTAGTCTGTAATTACCTTTATTCTGCACTCAGAACTATGAGCGCGCTTATTGTATTATAAAACAGGTCATCTTGAAATTTGGAACCCTACCAGCTTCCTTTGCTAATTATTTAAATTTTACGCTCTAGTTGCTTCTACTGTAAATATACTGAATTAAATGTAGACTATTAAGATGTTTCGACATAATATGAATTATTTTAAAATACAACGTAAGTAAAAAGTAGGTTTGGAATTTTATTATTTGGTTCCTTTTTCAACAATTATACAAAAATAATTTTAACAAGAGTAAAAGAGTATCTCAACTTAATGAATTAAGAAATACATGTTGAGTCGCTCGCAAACTCTACTTAATACAGAAGAGTTTGAGAACTTAAACATTACATTTCCTTAAACTATAGTACAATTTGAATAGGTATAAAATATATAGGTCATAATATCCTTAAAAGTAACGCTCAGTTGGCAAAGGCTTGTTGAAATAAGACTCTGTAAAAAAATATTAAGTAAAATCGGTTGAGATTTCCTATTGTCTTAATTCAGAAACCGGGGATAAACTTTGTAAAGAATTTAACTGCCTTTTATTTATAATTGACAATATCTCTCAACGAGGTTTGTAATTAAAGCTTGCGGCGACGGTGTTATTATTGTTTCACTGATTAAAGCACAAAATATTAAATAATTCATACGAGTATGTTATTTAAATTATTTTTATTCCGTTGCAGTTGCAAAGCGGTTAATTATTTATTTACATATAAATATATTTCAATGTAGTGCAACCGCAAAATTGGTAATACGAAGTTTAAATAAACAGCACTCAGTTATTATCGTCTCAAAGCTTTGCAGTACCTACATGTTTATTATAATAAACGCCGCATTATAATTATTTAAGGCTATTCAGAAGCAAGATTAATTAAAACATTTTCTTTCTATTTTAACAAAAGAATGATTGATGTTCTTTTGATAAAATAAAAAGAACTTGGGCATACATTGGGATTCATCCTGATTCGTAGAAGAGGTTTTAATCGCGAAACAACAAACATAAATTCTCAGTATTTAATGACTATTGAAGACACAGATATACACGTTGCATTGGATAGAGGCAAGGATCACCTAAATCATTGCTCGGCACATACACAGAGTATACGTCTCTTCTAGTTATTTGAGCCATATTCTAGTCACACTGGCTGTCGAAATAGGACAGTACACCACGAAATGACGTCACTATCCCAGCTTTATCTCACATGATTTTCGCCTCTACATCATTCACAACACTCAACGATTTCTCTGATGAGTCAGCGGTGAAATAAGAACGTCGTGTGACAATGGGTTTATTGACCACTAATGTGATCGCCTTTTACTTTTAAGGTACAATGTTAAGGTCGAGTTAAGTAAAAAAAGAAAGTTGTTTACTTTTAGGAGTATTTGGCTCTGAAGGTAAAAACGAAAAGGATTATTCATGCATATAGAGCCATGTGTGTATTAGGTTGACGCTAAAACGTTTTTATTTAATTCACTCTCATCAGATTCTGGACGTTCGCTCGTCTATTTACCAAACTCTGAACTTCAGTATTCCTAAAACCGTCATTATTTTGATCAGAGAACGTTAACTAATGCGTATCTCTTTCAAACAAAATGTTAACGAACATTAATTAAAGCATTTTTTATTTGTCTGCCTATATGCCAAAATTCTATATCTCAGGCACTTTATACCACGATTTGAAGCAACTTAACCCGTATTCGTCTTCCTCAATGATTCACCCCGCTTTATTTAAAATAAATCTAAGCCCGATGTCAATTACAAATCAGAATTTTCGACTTAAAGGGTTAATTTTATTAAAAGAGACGCTTTATAAAGAAAAACAAATCATATTTCTAACGGACTTGCGAAAGATACAACTTTAATTTGTTCCCATTCCAATTTACTGGATCCTCAACTGTGCCTCAAAGAAACAGCTCAAAGGAGCTCGTATAACTTCCTAAGAGTTACAGGGGAAAGGCGGCTTGTAGGAAACCGCTGACTCATCATAGTGAACACAGAATTAGTTCCCCAAATTGTAGAACATTTATTCCTGTTCAGATGGAATGAATCTTGGAAGTTTACTCTGCTATCTTGACATAGATAGACAAGTACGTATGTGTGTGTTTACTAAGAATTACGAACTAGGTATTAGAAAATTGGTACATACTAAGATTTTTGTTTATCTATACGCTCTCGTTTCGACATCCTTTCTATTAACAGGAAGTACAAAACAAGACATAACATTATTATTTATGTCTAAAGTATGATATTATAGCTTTCTTTATATTGCACTAGTTGACACTCGTATTTTGCACACGTTTCTCTGACAAATAGACAGTAACCCTGTTTGTTTGTAATGTATTCACAGAAAACTCCTCATGCTTTTAATTTTAAATAAAATGTTTTTACATTGAGTATCAAAGTGTTGACACATAAATACATTTAAGTTAAATTTTAATTGTACCTTCATAATCAGAATGGTTTAAGAAGTTGCCAAGCCACTGGCAGTGCACCGAGTGTTGTGAGTTTGATTCTCACTTGAAACAAAATCTGGTAATGCACAAAAAGTTATTCCGAATCTGAATATTCTTGATGTACGTTGGTTTAATATTTGTTAAGGGATTTATTCATTACAAAGAATTCCGGTGTTGCAGGTGGGGTTTTTTATAAGCAATAGCGATAATAGCATTGCCATCCGCTTATAGCTGCTGACCTAAGCTCCGTGGACCACAAATTACAATAAATTACAAAAGTAAGTCATTTTAAGAGTTCAGAGCAGCAATAATACCGAAAGATAACGACGAATATTTTACAATAATTATTCTTAATTGGCAGGGACATACACATTTTAAAAAGCAGCATTTTTATTTAAATGTGCCATAATGAACCTTAAGATTAGCCATATTGTACAAAAAACGAACAAAAAAAGCTAGCGCTAAGAAACCAAATATGAAATCCATTACACCTACAGTTGCATAGCATTTCTATTTCACGGATTGAGATTTCAAATCTTAAATTCTAACCCACGTTTCTAGATTATTCCAGTAGAAGCAACGTGTTACTATTCACCCTTAAACCGCGAACCATGACGGCACATCACCTACGACGCTTTTAAAACCACACTAAAAGCGCCATTTTAGTAATACTGCGATAGCTCGTTACTAAAACACGTTACTAATGTCGACAAGCACCGCCATTACTGACGTCACATTTTGGCGGCAATCCAACGTATTCTTGCGGGTATATTGAAATATTAGTTCAGTTGAAACGTAATGGTTTTGGGGGCGCTTCGATATGGTAATTTGACATATTTACGATATTGCTGCCTTTAGCTTGAGTGTATGATAAGTAGCAAAATATATAATAGTATTAACCCGTACTCTTCATGTGACAAAATATTTACTTCAAAAAACTGGCTACGGCTAAAGCTCGAATATTTCCAAATCTATATCAGCACAGGCTTAAAGATTGCGTGATCCTCAGTTAGTCTTCGAACAACTAAACTAACAATGTGAAGCCACAAACATTGACTTAGTCATTGATTTGAGTATATGCTTAAAAATATCCCAAGAATATGAAGCCAAAGTTTTTTTCCTAGTTCACAAATTATTGCCATTTTATGTCAACAGACAAGAAATCTGTAATATAAATTTTATTATTTCCATCCGATAAATTACGTTGTGCAAAAAGTTTAATTTACAAAATTCTTATTAAAATATACGTTTTCTAAAATATTTGAGTTAACACATACTCAAGTCACTTGATGCTATTCTATACTTACAGCATATGCGTAAAATATACATATATTATGTAATTGATGCCTACGTTATTTCAAGCTGAAAATACACGGCTTTTAACACAGCAGTCTTATAAAAGATGCAAGTATGTCATAAGGAATACGAAACCGCGAAGTTGCCTTCCTTTAGCACTCAAGGTATACCATCAACACTACATCGTCCGTCGTATTAGCCCATTCCCTCCGCTTGCTGTTTAAAAGCCACTCTGTATTCAAAAAAGTTTTATAACTTTGAAACACTATTTGAATATAGTGAAGTTACAATGAATAACATGAAATAAGAACTTTTTATATCAACTGTTTTATATTTAAGCAGTTTGTGTAATTATGGAAATGGGATTTAAAGTAGGCTGAGACTGCAGTGATTTTAAAGAGTATGATAGAAGAATGTATGTATATGGTTTTTAACTTTAGATTATTAAGTTACCAAAAATTCTTAATTTTTAACTTTCAAATAAGATACACGATGTCGTGTATCTATAAATTTAGGTCTTTTAAAATGCTTTTGTAAAATAATAGGATGTGGCAGTCATTGGTCACTATAAAGTACCCCATACTACTTTACTATTACACTATACCTTACCTAAAGACAAATCAGATTACCACATGTTCTACCAAACCTCCAATATATTATCCTTCAGCTGCGAACTGGGAGTATTCCCAACAAACCTGACCGTAATGAATGCCGAGCATACCTCACACAGCTTATCCCTAAGGCTTAATCAACACGTCGATCGTCTAATATGAAAATAAACCTACATTATCCACTAACCCAGAGTTTAGAACAACCATAATTTATCTTTATTACTTAAATACTATTCAGCTTTGTTTAACACTGCTCTGCTAGTTTTCGCTGTAGTAATTTGAATTATGAAGTTGTTACTGTGATTTGAAGTAATTGTGGCGGGATTGTAATAATATAGGTTTCTTAATCACCTTATATTGGTGTCAAATACTATTTGTTAAGAAAATAGAATTGCTCTATATAAAAGCTGAGAATTTTTACCAAAATTAAAATTTGCAATTTTAATTATTACAATGTAACTTAGAATTTTAATAACAAACATACCCGTGAGTTTAATCTGAGTAAGCTCAAACTTACACCGCAACGCCTAAAAGACAGTCAACACAGTTAAAAAAATATCTCCGTAAGGGTTCTTATCCAATTAATATCCTTTAGCTGAGCAGAGAATACATTTTCCCTATACCTTAACACAGTTTTCAACTACATAGTCGTACACACAAATATTTATAATTTTTTTTATATGTAAAATCACTGTTGCTCAACCATTTCCGTGGCTTATTCTGAAAGATCTCACACAAAGCCATTCACGTCATACAAACTACCAGGAAGCCATATTACCTTAGAAATCATCGATCCATCGAAATCATATGCTTGTAGCGGTCCTTAACTATCTGTCATCTGACGTTACAAAACCAGTAAATGCTTCCTGATTTAGTATGTATTTATTACAAACGTACAGACAGGCTGTTATCCCGTGGGGGATAATCAGTGCGACCGTGAACGCAGTAAGGATAATTGATTGAGACACGGGTTGACTTGAAGTGCCCCACGGGAGCATACATTCTTACATGCCTACTTATGTCGTCTTATCTTGTACAAAGTAAGTGTCTGTGATTTCCACGCCATCAGCATGCAGAGCGTTTTGTAAAAGAAAGATTTATAGTGGCTGTACTGATGGTGCATCGAATTTGGTGATCACCACGCTAACTCTAGTTTGGTAGAGTTAAAAGTGGTTCCGTGTCTCGGGCACGCCAGGATCGTGGCGGTAAGTCCCGTTTTTGAAGAGTAGCTGGCAAGGTGGCATGGTGCCTTCACCTTCCGGCTGTACAGGTAATGACTGGCCACGGTTGTTTTGGCCAGTTCCTGTGTCGGATAGGCCGGCAGGAGACGCCCGGATGTCATCATTGCGGTGACTGCCGCAGTGTTGTTGTGAACACGGCGCTGCACACTTTGGCGGAATGCCCCGCCTGGGCATCGCAGCGCCGTGAGTTGATCGCGGCAGTCGGACTGGCTGCTCTCTCACTCCCGGCCGTGGTCTAGTCTATGGTCCGGAGTGAGAGATCATGGAACACCATCGCCTCCTTTTGTGAGGAAGTAATTTCTATCAAGGAGACGGCGGAGCGGGAGAGGGAGCGCTTCAACCCTCTCCCCAACCGCAGAACCGGGCGCTGGAGGGCGCGAGATGACCTCTAGCCACCCTGAGGTTTGACCTGGGGGTGGTGGGCTGCGTGGGCCTGCTCGCCACCCGATCAGCACCACGTGCGCCTCTGTCGTCTTTGTCCCATCCAGGGGGATGGTGGAGGAAGTAATTTTGTACAGTGGCCTGCCGTTTCACACGGTGGGCCGAAACCAAGGGGTCGCGATTGCATGTGAAAGCGATTCGCGGGGCCTCGCCATTTATGGTTATGCCGAGGATCACCGTGGTAGGTTTAGTCGGTATTACTCCGTATTTCCCCGGTGAGCCCGACATAATCTCTCCGTCGCCCCGCGGAGAGGTATGCGTCAAAGCATTCCCGCAAGTAAAAAAGTGGTTCCATGTCTGGGTATTCTCTTTGTCCGTTGTTTAAATGTTTATAAAGTGCCCCGCAGACAGGATTTATTCTTAGTGCGGGAGTTATCTTTTGCAAGAAAAAGAGAAATCATCAACGAGAACGGATTTCATTATTCATCCCTGAATTAATATATTCGATGCAATTCGATGTAAAAGCGTAAATTTAAGGCAGATTAAAAGTCGTGCCTACAATCTATACAATCACTTACCTACTACTGAACAAGTGAGACACTAAACTATGAGAAGTAAATGCTCATATTTTCCAGTGCACTCCATTCATTTAACATCAGGGCGATAAAAGAAAATTGCAATTTACAATCAGAAAAATGGCAGCAATTTTATTCTTTTCTCCCGGAACTTATCTTCAATCAGTGAAGATAAAACATCCTTTAACGTCAGTTAAACTGTATCTTCATACATTGTTGAACTAACGAAGCAGACTGCAATCTCCGGCGCTTTGCAACTTGTCACTAACTATACCCTGTATTGCTACATGTTCTGTGTCATTAAAGTACGTGCATATCGGTCTTGCTAACATTGTTAGAAAATAATCGATATTTTCTTGCTTAGTTGTGGGTAAAAAACTAATTACAGGCACGTATTACAAACATAGTCTCACAAGTATATCCCGAAAGAGTGGACAAATGTGAAGTACACCAAAATTTCACCAGATATTTTAAAAAGTCAAACGTAATAAAGTTCGAGCCTACTGTCTTCTACCCAGCATATTTCAAGAGTTCGTGCTATGCGTTGCTAACAGAAACTTTAATAGCAATGTTGCCCGACCCGGTCGAAATCCCGAATCGAAATTGATACTTCTTAATTACCCAAAAACATAAGAGCAAACTTAAACCATTGGGACTGACGATGCATTGTTACCAGAATCCTTACTAATATTATAAATTCGAAAGTAACTCTTTCTGTCTATTACCTTTTCACGGCTAAACCACTCAACCGATTTAGATGAAATTTGGTACAAATGTACTTTAAAATCTGGGAAAGTACATAGGCTACTTTTTATTGATGTAGGTACCACGTGCGGCGCCGCGAACATAAGCTAGTTGTTAAATGTTGTTAAATGTTGTGTATAAAATAACAGTGAAAATAATAGTTGTAGGTAAAAAAAAACGAATTGGTTGAATTGAGACTATGATCTATGCTATATGATTTGTTCAGTCGAATCGGTCTTAGACTAAAGTATTAAAATCCTAACCCAATACAGACCATGTTATTTATAATCGTGTCTATAGTTTTTATAGAGCCTGTGTCTAAAAACTAAAATATATTGGTTATAATATATTACAACACACGCCCAATAGATGATTTATATAAATGTAATATGTATATAATAACCAAAACGTAAATTATTGTCTGTCAAAGTCTGGATACATCGTATTTTATAAATAAGAACCACTAAAGAAAAACAACAAAAAGGAGAAATATTTTTGGGTAAACAAAAACATACGTAATATAATTTAATTCGTATAAAAGTCATCATAATATAATACCTATATTTATACAAGACTTATCCTCAAACTTCAAAAGAATTCAGCAGTCGTTGATTAGCGACAGTCAAAAATAATAAAACATCAATCATAAAGAAAATGAAATTCAAGAAGATACCTTATTTTTACAAGTGAAGTGGCTAAATCAAGGTAAGAGGATTTGTACGGACACTGATACTGTAAATGTACATAGTTTTAATCAAAACCTTTTATTTTTATAAGAGCTTTTTCAAAGTTGTATGCTTCGGTCAGACTGTTTGAGTGGCGCAGTAATAATTAATGCGACTACTGTACTTGGGTTCTTAGGTTCGAATCCCGGATCAGGCAAGATATTATTAAGTTTTTTGTAAGAAAATTCACTGGCAACACAGTGTTAGGAACAATAGGAACGATGCAGTAGACTCGTGGGGCCTAAAACCATAGCTGAAACATGGATGTTATATACGTCTGCCTATTTCGTCGTGTCCTGGACATGAGACGTTTTTAAAAGTAATAGGAATACTTTTTAGCAAAATATTCTTATGAATGTTTACATTTTCTTGCTTGCTATTCAGCTAAGAATTTGTCACAATTGTCGCTCATTGCTAATCCGACATATTTCATAGTTGGCGGTTTAGGAAAATTTTGGTTACAGGTGCTAACGTTTTACCTAAATGACACAAATGAATAATAAAAAGCAGTTTTAAGGCGTCAAAAAGATAATAAAAGTTTATTTATTTTATATAGATATCGCTCCTACAGAAATCATAAGGAGCGACCCTCTTGCCCTCTACTGGTTACAGAATCAACGCTACTAAGAATTTTGTAGTATGCATTAAAATTTAGTCCTAAAATCTAGTTATATTTATATTATATTAATTATCAAAAATAATAAGACTCTAATTTCTACCCGTGGCTACCTGATTTACACGATTACGCTTTAACGGGATATAAAGTAATATACGTTAATCCAACGTATAGGCTAGATAGTTTATACCTTGGGTTACATGTGTGCCTGACTAACATAACATACAAATATACTTAAAAACGTATACACCCTAACTAATGTATCGTATGTATATATATATATATATATATATATATATATATATATATATATATATATATATATATATATATATGTATATATTTCGTATACAAGTTGTCAGGGTAACACAAAAGAACATAGGATACCTTTCATCCCGGTAAAGTGATGGATTGTGTCAAATACCAGCGCCAAAGGAACTCGTTGATGTTTAAATATAATCTTAACTTGTACGATGTAGGACTTTTCATTAATATCCTAAGTGACCCTACTTCAAATGCGGCGTTAGACCTATTTGAGATATATGTACAACAACGACTTCATCTGTCTCCTATCATTACATAGTAAGCTAGTATTTAACATATTATTCTGTAATAAAAGCCTCTAAACTAAAAAATAATAAAAGAAGAAAAAACCCGGTAAAGTATTGTTACTAACATAATCTCACGTAATAATTCTATCTACATTTAGAAAAGAAAAGCCAACAACCTTATACATCTATAATACTAGTTTAATTTTTAGAGGTGGCAATGCTTACATATAACTAGGTCTAGGGTTGATTGCATTATGTGACGAACTACCAACGCAATCTATCTCATTTTGGCCGCGTACACCAGAGTATACGCCCACCCACAGGTAATTGAGTTCGGGCTAAATTTAACTAGCCGAGCATATTTGGTGGCGTTCGGGTAGGTCCTATATATTGTAGGTAGGTAAGCTGCACGCTATAATATCAAATCTTCTATGGTCAATAGTCCATATGATTGCATTTTAGTATGGATTGATATAGATTTTTATGTAAGACGTGTTACAAAAAATGTAAAAGCTTAGGGCATAGTATCAAATACAGACATGAACTGACTTTTATATAGCCATGTAGGATTAGGCAGAAGTGTCCGATTTACACATTTTGCTTAAACATGTTTTAGGTTTCAAGTAATAGAAGGAGACCGAACATTGACATTTGTAACAGTTATTTGTAAATTTCACAAATGTTTACCCCGAGTGGAGATCTAACTAACGCTCGGTGCAGTGGCAGTACAGAGACGACCAACCGAACTATCCATCCCTTTAATCAAATAAATTGTCACATTACATTAATATCATATCTCTGATTTATAACGTAGTAGTGTATGATGGCACAATCCTCATCCCTTCAACTCCACATTCTTGAGGTGTACGTTTAACTCCTAAGCACAAATGCTTAGTTCAACGAATTAATAACAAAAATCCTATTAAACCTAACGTAATATCGTTTATGTCAAAATACTTGTCACTTTATCAGCCAATATTTGTTATTTCTGGATCTAAAAGCTCTAATCATAATCTAAAAATAAAAACAATTACATAAGAACAAACAATATATTTAATAAATAACACACCTGCGAAATAGAAAGACGTTGCTACGAAGAATTTCTCATAACATCTCCACGTAACGCATTTATCATTTCATCCTTTTAATAAATAATTGATGACACTACAAAAATGTATTACGAAAATAACACTTATCTTCGTAATTGTATTAGATTGTTGTGAGAATTTCGCCTGACGTCTAATCCATCGCTGGCGCAAAATTGTCTCTCATTAATCTTCATAGAACAAAATCGTTGATACTAACTACAATAAAATTACTAGTGAGTGCTCAGTAAAACCTGTGTATGTATTTTATCTATTATTTTGTCTATTATGATGTTGTTAAGATTTAAAAAATGAATGGTTGTTCTAGGTTCTATATTTATATAATACCATGGAGTTTGTAACACTCGGCACATCAAGCTTAGCAAAGAATTTCTTCTTTTCCATTTTTAAAAACTTATGTATAGTGTTCGTTTTCTGCAGTAAACAGGATATTCAGATTCTTTGAATAGATGCTACTCTGTTACCAGTGACCCTTTGTTCTTGCGCTAGTAACACGCCGTAAGCTTGTTTGATATATGTATAACATAAAACATATCGTCTTCGTAATTGGATTAAACGCTATAAATTTCATTTTTGTTCTTTTTGTGCAAAGATGGCGAATATGTCCAATTGTCTTACTATACAATAAATAATCGTTTGAAAAATATAAAATAAGGTATACTTTTATACCCCAATTTGTTTTGCTGTAATCGCAATTCTTCTCGTATTGAACGGTGAACGTTGCCGAGTGTCTGCAAACTGTCTGTCCATTGTTTGGACTAGCCTTAATGAGCCACGCTGTCGCTACAATTGCTAGTGCCAGCAAGATTCAACGATAACATAAATAGAATACTTTTCTTGATTTGTCGTTTAACCTATTGAGTCGCAGCGACACCAGACATAAAAGATTTTTAATTATGTCTGGTATTCTAAGACTTGATAAATTAATAAATACAAAAATAATATATCCAGCCATATAATATATGTCGGAGCGTCAAGAAAATAATCATTGGAATGTAATTTTTTTCTGTAATTGGAGTTGAATAAAGCGCCATCTATTGGTTTGTTTCGGAACGTCAAGCGTAAGCTTGAGTGAGGTCGCCACAGAGCCAATGTGTCAGTTGGAGTGACAGTTATAACTGTCAGTGTCATATTGACGTTATATAAGCGCCGGAGACTCGTGCGCGGACACATTCGGTGTGAGGAACTCGCTGCGTTACGGATCAAATCAGAGATAATCAAAGTCAACCTTTATTGTTTTATTTCTATTGTATTTGCCTATCATTAGTATACGTACGAAGTGTAATACCATGCCTATATTTTGTTGCTTCATCATGTCAAAAGCGAGTTGCCGTCCTGCTCTCCGACATATAGATCTTCTATTAGATTGAAATAATTCTCAGAAAGCATTCAAACAAAATTATACACGAAAAATTCTGAAAATCGTTAAAACCTATCGCCAAGTCTAATGAAACATTCATGAAACGAAAACGTACTTAATTCACGGCTCAAAATAAATGTATAGTATTTTCAATTTTTAATTCCACTTTGAATGTATCAAATTCAGTTTTCATTAATTTATGTGTAAATTGGATTTTCAATACGTGTTGATATACGTTCGACGAATAAAGTATTCAGAACTAAGGTAGCCGAATAGCATCCGCAATACATTCTACTTATTTTAATGTAACTGAAAAGTTTTATATTTATTATTTGTAGTGTGTGGGTGTTTTACATAGAATGATAAAAACGAGGTACAAGGGACAAAGCTCGATTTCTAAGTCCATATGTATAAGCAAATGTCAAAAGACAACCCATGTTTATCTAACTACCTATGAAAAGTATCTGAGTTTAGTCCGGCTGAATAAGGTTACCTTTATAATAAGGATGAAAGTACTTTAACTAGTGATACTGAATTATAATTCTAATAGAATAAATTAATAGATTAGCTATTTAACTAGACAACGCACTCGTAATATGATTGATATGACAATGCAAGAAAAGTTCGAATTTTTTTTATTGTTCATTATTATGTATATGTCAATAAAAAGGTGCAGTTTAATCGTGCAAACTCTGACAAGACTTAAATTTAATTGGAGTCGTCGCCTATATGTGATGTATCACGTATTGGTATGATCACAAAACAGCCCACATGTGACCAGTAAACCTTATACAGTACATTTGTACCTGCGGGTGTGTATATAGAGAATGGTAAACATTTTGACTTTCACGTGGCAATTACGATAAGATAAAAGCCCAACATCGATTATAAATACGAATAATTGCAGCGGAAAACATTACCTGCTCTGGTAAAAGAGGAAGCTATCAAGTTCCGTTCGATTCCGATTATAAATCCGATTAAAGAAATCGATCAGGATGTGTGACAGAAATAAGCTATCAGAGGAAGATATAACGAAGGAATATTCAATGGATGGATTTATAATTAATTTTTGATTTATAATTAACCAATAACATAAAGAGGCAGGAGGCTTATGGTTGAGGTGTCGAACTGGCGATCGCGAAGTCGAGGGACAACCCACCCACTACCGACGTAAACCCACCCCTAACACAAGCACTCTAACTTAACTGGAGGGCTTAAGTAGAATGCTTGTAATACGTAACTCAAATTACTAGCAATCAAATGTAACCCTAGATACTGTAAAAGTTTTGAGCTGCAGCGGGTAGCCCAATAATAGTAAATTTTTCATTATTTCTGGCGTTCAATTGCAATTGACCGATTGAAAACGACGAACAGAAATGTTTTATACTTCTGCTGGATTTGGGTCATTGGCAAAAATGGATGAACTATCTAAAGTTATGGTGCACTGCGCTAGTCAGGGTTAGACTGTACATTTCTACAAAAATATTATGTGTCTAAGGAGAACTTATTTATACATATATGGAAAATACACTTGAAATCACACAAGATTTCACTTCTGCTGATACGTACCATACCTTCAAATAGATATGATTCTGTAGTATAAGTGTAAATGCAAGCGCGTCTGCCAATTGGAGTTTTCTGCCTGCAAACTTTTAATAGTGAAACGGTGTCTGGAAAAGCAGGTCATACTCGTTCCCTTGCTCATATGCACATTAAAATGTCGGTTTAGACTAGCATGCCTATATACGATCGATATGGAGGATTGGTAATATAATTTATCCTGTAATCCTCAGCTTTATACTCGTCAAGTGTCTACGCTTGAAAACATTGGCAATCAGCTATGAAAATAATAACTATTAAACTTATCGTTCATTAATTTTGACTCGACTCGACCTCTATCGCGAAGATGTATCGATTATAAACGCAGCGCGACGAAAGTTTTTTACTATCATCGGTACTGTAACCTCCTTTCAACTTTGTTTCTACTTTCCAACATTTTCTTGCACATATACCTGGATTTTTCGATTTCTCTATCTATGTATCTATATAAGAGGCAGAATATAGTGGAAACTCCATTAAAGCATTGGTAAGAAGCAGCCAGATTGGTAAGACTTCCAGAATCCTTACATAAAATCGCAGCCAAGTAATTTCATGATGTGATTCTGCAGTGAGGTAGGAGTTAGGTTCCTTGTAGCTATGCCGTGCTATAGCTGGCGGCAGAGCTACTTTTAAGCTGGCAAAATAACACAACTCCTTTTATGAAGTGTTGGTAATGCCATGCTAGCATTAAAGCCCTGGTATTGATTCATAAGGAGATTGCTCCTTAGAACTCGTTAACCGCTTTTCATCTGGCCGACAATACACTTAGACTGCCGCCTAAATTACCGAAAGGATAGGCAGAATAGTTATACCTATATTAGCCAAGTATGTTTTTGGGGACTGGTTAGACGGCAATAGGACCAACCCGGCCTTATTGCCATCTGCCCGGGTCAGTTTCAGGCTCCGTGCTGCTACTAAGAACTTCTTATCTGGAAAACCCAATAACACTTTGCCATACCCGGAAATCGAACTTTACTTTTCAGCAGTCACAATCACTTCCACTGCGCTACTGGTTCAATCACATTGCATATCATAAGCCTAAGCTTATTAAATACTTGTTTTACGCTAGCAATATATTAGACACTAATGTCCAACACCATACAAGTCGATATCAAAGATCAAGCAGATAATTTGTATATTAATATACATCGCAATCTGTCGATAAGTTATTGTTTGAGTAAGGGACCTTATTTGCTCAACCCTCCGGATTAAAGACATAACTTTGTTCAACTTTACATATTATTCATAACTTGTTAACTTTAATGGTCGCGTTTATTTGGTCATTATTGGAATATTGCAAGAATTGTTGACCATTTGGATCACAGAGTACTTTGATATCAGACCTATTAAAAAGCTACCAAAGGGTTTGAATGAAAGGACTTACTTATTTACTACATCATGCTAGACTATTGGTGATTGGTAAATAACGAAAATAATGTATTTGGAAGGCGGAGGACCAGATATTGTGACGTATAATGGGAGAGACCTTTGGCCAGCAGTAGGCCGATTGATCGAGAATATTATGGCGAACCGTGTTTCTCTTTAGCACAAAACTTTTTCTACGCCAATTCTTAATTTCATAGCCGTTTAAAAGCTGTTGTAATAATGAGCATTATTCGTATAAACTGCAATTACAATCTTGGCATTTTACCAACAGTTTTCTTCGATAGCACACAGTTTTACATAGAGAATAATTTTTGGTTAGAACCTTGAAAATATTATGTAAATATTTGAGCTGTTTGTTTTTTAATTATGCTTTCCATAGCAAGTAATAGAAGAAGCATTTTGTGTTCAGATAAAGGGCCTTGAGTGCCATATTCTCAAGAGAAGAATTTGCCTTGTCAGGCTGCTCATCTTACTCCATCATTATATATGTATTTAAGTATATCAACACAACCATCGCATTAAAACGCCTTCTATATATAATAGAGATAAATCTATTGTCATCTATTAAGCTCCAAACTCCGTGTTGCTACTGAAAATTTCATATCAGAAAACCATATAAATGCACGAAAACATAAGCAGAATATCACGGCTCCAATAAAGTATTACTAGTGTTCATTGGCATTGAAGGATCATATTAACGCGATGGTTATTCAAAAACCATAACTAATAGTTAATATTTGGCTCAGTCACTCGCTTTTGATATGACAATGTATAACATCTTCGGGTGTAGATTAATACAAATAATCCTTCAACATTATAATCCCTGATCACGACGCACTAATGCTTAGCGTGAATAGTAATTTAATCTCCTAAGCACAGCCAACTCTAACTGTAATACGATCAATTAAATTCACAGCAATTATATCTACTCTATAAACGTAAACTACCTTTAATCACACTTAAATATAACATATAATTATAGATATTGGCTTACATGATACTTGTATAATCCAAAATTCATATTATAAGTTAAAAAGTATATGTGCCGAAGAAGCTTACAAGATCATAACTTAAATACTGGTATTACTACCAAAGACTTATTAAATTGGTTTTGTTATTAGATTTATATTATTAATATTATAATAATATAAATAATATTATAAAAGACGTGAAAGCATATTTCTTTACCAGGGTCTTTTACGTAAATATTAACATAATCAATTTTTTTAATTTTTTTTGTATATTAGTACTTAATATTGTCTTCTGTTTACGCGAATGTTATTCATTGAAATTAAACTACTATATACGGATTTTATCGCGTTGTTTATTTATCACTGTATTACAAAATTTTGAAAATATCACTCTACTACTACTATTGATTTTATTTGACTAATTTATAAGCTAATAAAATTATTTAAACTATTAAATCTATTTATTTTTGGTTTACACTTTCCCCGACGTTTCGGGTGCTTTTCAGCAGCCATGGTCACGGGGAGAGGGTCTCCCCGTGACCATGGCTGCTGCTTATAAATTAGTCAAATAAAATCAATAGTAGTAGTAGAGTGATATTTTCAAAATTTTGTAATACAGTGATAAATAAACAACGCGATAAAATCCGTATATAGTAGTTTAATTTCAATATATTAGTACTCTTTAGTAAGGTAACAAACATTTTAAAATTTACCTTTTTTAATGTTATTAGTTTCCATATTATAAAGTAGTAGCCATAGCAGCTATATACATTATATTATAGGATTGCCTTTTACAAAATATTAGTGTTTTCATTCACTACACTACATTACATTACATTAATTCTATACAAAGAAGCTTTAGATTATTTTAGATAACGTTTAATTAGTTTAGTCACTCACTGTGCTATGAGCACATATTTAAATAACGCCTATAATCATCATTAAACATAGTTTAACACCCTCTTGATTACCATTAACCTGTTAATCTTAGAATGCCTCACATAATTAAGCACTTATTGGTTCTGGACGCCTGTGTGCCGCTACCACACAATAGGTTAATTTTTGCTGATGCATTTAGGAGCTGAAATGCTTCGATCACAAACAGACATATGTACAAAGACGAAAAAGCCTTCTTTACTTAATAGTACTGTAGAAAACTTTCAAGTCCACGTAGTATGGAGATAATTCTGCTACACTTCAAATGCTCGGTAACGAACAAGTGTTTTGTGTTCAGAGGCCTGCCTTTATCTGTTCCTCCCTGCAGTCAGACCAAACAAAGCTACTAGAAATAGCTTTAAATTTAACATAAAACTATTCAGTATCGACTCTCTCAAGGCACATTGTGGGCCGCAGCACGTCTAACCCGATTTCACTTCCTTTTCATCTGATTCAAAGGGAGCACTAGCTTCCACAGAGAATCGCCCCACATTTCATTAATAATGAATACATAATGTTATTGTGAATAGCAGAATGGTGCGTTAGTTGATTCTGTTCTAAAACATGTCGGCGAGTATGTTGTTTTGTTCCGTTTAGTGTGGGAGAATACGAATGACTATTTCAATGCAAATTTATTGGAACATTTTGTTAGCTCTTGACAACTTGTTGTAAATTGTTATTATACAGAACATGGAAAATTACATCTACGACTAAAATAAAAGAACAACGGTACGGTCGAAACTATTGCGGAAGGCATAATGGTTGTGTAGTTAACCCTGATGGTGCAGTTGTCCCAGTAAACTCTTACCATTAAAGTCAAAAATCATTTATTCCTTTAGGTCACAAAGTAACACTTATGAACGTGAAAGAGGTTTGAGAGTTTATACAATTTACTGAATTTTATTATTGCCTATGATATACCTGCACTGCCACACATGAAGCTTGCTATGTGTTTGTTCGTTATTTTAGTGCTCATAGTATACTAATTCCAATTAGGCTCCAAATAATTAAAAATACAGATGGGCAGAGGTGAATTATACGCTCTTCCTAAGCTATGCTTTAAACATATTTAAAACCTATTGTCATCTACTAGAAACAGTGCCAGACACTGTGCTGCTTCTAAGAAATTCATGACCGAAAACCCGAATTACACTTTTCCAAACCTGATTAGACCTCATGCACAAAAACATGCATAAACTTCGTGTCTTTCAAAATTCTTCACTTAATGAATACTCGTGTTTCACCAGTTTTTACCAAGAGTTACACTATCCAAAGAGATGATATTTAGAACGGAACTGAAGTATATCATTCGTACTGACAGTTTATTAGTGTAGTTGGCAGGCGGCCTATCGACATTTATTTATGGCGCACGGTTCCAACAGTGGAAGGAAATTTCAACCGTTAAACTTTTGAATTGTAAATTCTAGTCCTAGCCTAATTCACAAGTACGAAAACACGTTTGTTTCTTGTCCATTTTTACTTTATAATGAAAAAAATAATTTCGATTTAGATAAATATAACTATAAAAAGTTGTAGTTTACTGAAGTAGGAAAGAATTAAAATATTGAGTTGAATTGGTTACTTGCCTTTGTAAAAATAAGTCATATGATAGTAATTATGAATATCTAGCTTTTAGCCATTACATTGCACAGCTCTTTGAAATCTGAGTAATTTATTTTAAATGATTTAAAAGTATTTCATTAATAGCGATTATATAAAAAGAAATCTATATAAAACTGTTTAATTTCAATGAGTAATATTCGTGTAAACGACGACGATCGGACAATATGATAAAAAGTTACTTTAATGCTTGTAACGGTACGGGAATAAAATCTCTAGTGCGAGAGGTGTACGTAGCATAAAAATAATGTAATATAAATTAAGTGGCGCCTACAATCAACACCAGAAATGACATAAAAAGTCGAATCAACTAAGAAATTCTTGTTACGTCTAAAACAATAATACATTAAAATTCAATTAATTTATTACCAGCATCAAATGAGTAAAGTAGGCCACAGCGTGGGCGTTCTACCGCTCAACTTTGGCTGTCTAAATATATCGAAAAAGGAATATAACGGATACCATTCGATTTATTTATGAAGTTGACATAAGACAAAGTGCCGCTAAGGTTAATAACCTTATTACTTACAAACTTTAGAGATGTGAGAATTTTATAAGCTAATATATTTAAATCTCGATCAAGGATAATTTATATACACAAATCGATACAGTTTTGCATAGCGTGATAAATGATATATGGCGCGGTCAATCCCAGCTATATTTAATGCTAGTTTCTCCACGCGGTGTCACCCGTGTGAATCCATAGAAATGCATTACCGGGATAACAGATTCTACGTGTTAATCTAGGCTTTGGTCTATCTGTATGCCAAATTTCATGTAACCCCGCCCCGTCGAGCGGTATATTCGAAATTGGGTTACAAACATCGAAACTTGTTTACAAACTTTCATATGTTTAATATTAGTATATTTACCTTTGCTTGTATACCGTAACGGCATGTAAACATACGTAAAAAAACTACTGTGAACGCAAAATAACTTCAAAAGCATGATTCACACGTGTTTTGTACGTATTTACATACATAATTGTCGTAACATTATCGTCGAAAGACGTAATCTGGCTCATGCAAAAAGTATAAAAAATTATATGGCTCATTTTAGGCTTACCCTTTTGTTTTACCGTGTCCAAATGTGCAAAAAATTCTAAGCTTACCGGGTATGAATGTTTAATCGTTTTTACTTGCTACAATAATGGTTTATAAAAGCCGTAGCACATAGGACATTTCGCGATGAAATATAATTATTATGTGTGTGTATAATCATACTATTCAATTCGATTACATATTCAATTCATTATCATTCAATTACAGACATTTATTTTTACTGTATTTGAAGAAAATGCAAGTGTACACTAGCGCTCAAGCCCTGTGTAGGTAGTAGAAGTACCTACATGATAAACATTGAATTGTTTGACACAACATACATCTGGATGCACGTTGTGTCAATCAATTCAATGTTTTGAGCCTGGGCTCAAAACAATAATTTGTGAATTACACTTATAATAGTCCTGTCCCGTGTGGGATTCGTACCTAAGACCCACCGCGAGAGCGACGAGACAACCGCTTGCCCTTTGCGTGATACCTTCGTTTTACATTTTAGCTAAAATGCGTCAGAGATCGTTTGTTTTCTGGAATTAATAATTATAAAATATTGATTATTAATTTAAAAAAGGTTTAAAAGAATCAAATACTTAATTTATAACAGTCCTCAGGCGATACAATTGTGTGTTATATTCATACACCATCTGAAAGCTTTTGTACACGAAGCGGCTAACATGCGCAAGATAAGAGGATTTTGCGGATTGTATACATCGTTTATACAACCGATGCAGGCTAGTCATGCAAAGTAGGTACCTATCAATATGACCCGTGATATTTATGCATGTACATCGAGCTTGTTACTTGTGCATAAAGCCTTCGCTTCCGACTTGCGCACGTAATCTGTTCCTACTTGCGTCTACAAGCACCATAATATAAATTAATGGTAATAAAATGAACTGGATGTTGATAAAATAAGGGCGTTTATCAGAACTGAATAAATGATATATGTGGTACATTACAAGTGATACGGGTATGGATACGGGTCGATTAAATGCAAATACATGGCATGGATATGGGTAAAAATACTTGTAATGCACCGAGGGAAAGTGAGAAATAATTTTTGTGTCATCTTACGTTTTCATAACTGGTTTTAATTGTATTACTTTGATAGAAATAAATATAGCAGAATGGAATAAATGTGTACAATATAACGCAAAAGATGCAACCGTAATTTTTGCGTCAGGATAAAAAACTATAAGAACACTATTTCGTGTAGGAGTCCCTGTCCCTGGGAAAAATAAGGCACTTACCTATTTGTTATAAACAATAATAAGCGCAAACGCCAAATGAAGACGGAAATAAATCTAGTTTACTAGCAAACGATCTAGTTTATTAGAGTGCGGATTGATGCCTTCTAGATGTGGTATTGGAGATGAATGTTGCGCATTCTTTGGACCAACATATCCATGCTTAAGGAACTAGAATAACTATGAGGCTATCCACTATCTGTTTCCAACGAATACTGAACAATAATATACACTGCGGGACGTACCGGCGCTGCTGCTGCAACCGCGGAAACCCTCAAACGGCGCAAATATAGTAATTCAGTCGGCAATTACATTTTTGCGCCGTTTGGGGTGGAAACCCTAGGTTCATGGGGTCCGAGCGCTCGTATTTTGTACAGGGAGATCGCAAAACGCCTGATCGACGTTTCGCGTGATCAGAGGGCTGGTCTTTTCTTGGCCCAAAGAATCAGCATTGCCATTCAACGTGGCAATGCTGCCAGTCTTCTGGGCACGTTACCAGTTGACAGCGATGCTGAAGAATTCTACGATGCCTAAACCATTTTTGTAAATATTTAGTATTATAATTATTTGTGTTTTTGTAATTATGTTATCTTTTTTAATACGTTTGTAAATATAAATAGTTGTATATATGTTGTAACAAATATTTCTAATAAATGTACGAATACTTAGGTATTTCGGACACATAGCTCGCAGAAACCCTAACAACCTGGAAAAGCTGATGGTAGTTGGACAGTTCGACGGGAAAAGACCACGCGGCCGCTCCCCTACCTGTAGGTCAGACTTAGTCAAAAAGTTAACCGGCCTCCCAATATCTGAAATATTTAAGACTGCCGAGGATAGGAACAAGTGGCAAATTGTGATGTAAGAAGTGATCAAGGAATATATTTCTACTGGACACGACCTTCAGCATAGAAGACAGCGACTAAGAAGAAGAAGAAGCAAATTAGTTATCCCTCGATAAGAGATGACACTGATGGCGTAGTGGTTTAAGTGGTCGCCTCGCCGCTGCCACTGCACCGAGTGCCGTAGGTTCAAATCCCACACGGGACAAAACTTTGTGTGATCCACAAATGTTTCTGCCGAGCTAGAGTGTTCTTTGTGTCCGTTGTTTGAATGTTTGTAAACTCTTCCGCGACACAGAAACGCGAGTTGCCTTTTTTAAAAGAACTAAAGAACATAGACAGAACAACATAGAACTTTTTTCTAGATGAAAAGTATCCTATGTCCTTTTCTGTATCCCTGACAACGTGTATGCGAAATTTCATGATGATCGGTCTAGTAGTTAAGGCGTGGTAGCGTAACAAATAAATAGACTTACATTCGCATTTATGATATCAGTTTGGATTATGATGCAGCAATTCCAATCATCCAATCTATTTTCTATAAATATATAAATGTTATCAGTAAAATCAAACACCCCGTATGTTCATAAAGACTGATTCAATAAAGTTACGATGCTTATACAGGTTGCTCACTTAGCGTCGTATGATTCAATTTAACGTTTCATTTATGCGACACTTCGACAACTGTTCGCTTCAAACATTTTCTAAATAATTGCTTCTGTATTTGAACTGCGTTAGATACATACGGATATAACGATGGTAGGAAATTACAGATATATTATTTATGATTTGGATGTCATGAATATGTAACATTCCATTTCGTGCATCATGAAATTAGAACTTAGTACATTCAAATATTATAAGGTATGTTTTGAATTAGTAACTATTGTATAAAAGCAAAGCTTCCGTTGGTAATTTTAATACTTTGCAAAAACGATAAGGCCATTCGTTACGTAAATATCCTTAAATCAACTGTCTCAATTAATTAATATTAGAAGGAAATATAATGGCAGTATCTCTTTCTCAAAGGGAACCGGCGAAGAATTATTAATACTATTACAGCATTGCCACCGATAAGTAAGACATTGTCAAATTCTTTTCTTTTAGTCCACATATAATTTCTTTTCCTAAGAGTCAACGAAGATTATAAGTTACGGTAATCGCTGATCCGAGTGCTTATTTCCCCACTTTAAATTTTCATAAAAATATTTGAGTATATTATCGTGATATTACTATTACTACTACAAAATTTAACTGAGTATCATTATACTCGTCAAATTCGGATAAAAGATACACTTGACTATCGATTGCTATATTTATTCTTATTCTAAGATTTGTACGTAGCAGTAAAACAGCAATAGAAATACAAAACTTATTTCAACGTAGTCCATCCAAAGTCAACGAATAAAAGAAAATCTGTTAACGTTTCATTTCTATTGTCCCATCTTCGCGTGTTAGCCTTAAATCTTTTGTATTTTCTTTGTTTACTAAAGTGCTAGGTTTGAAGTAGAGCGAACTCGGCGCAATTCTTGAAAGAGAATCCTTTTATATATACACACAAATATAAACACTTCTACGTTAATAAAATACACATAATGATACTTGTAAAGCATCATTATTATTAATGATAACGATAAAAAAGAAACACTTTCGTGTATATTTTTCATATGTTTTCCCTAAAATAACAGGGTGGCTTGCGCGTCGCCGCTTTTTCATACCAATTTGAAACCATCTCGTTTTGTTTTTCTAAGTAAAGAGAAGACAAATAAAGAGATAAACATATAATGTTGTCTTCTGTTTACGCGAATGTTATTCATTGAAATTAAACTACTATATACGGATTTTATCGCGTTGTTTATTTATCACTGTATTACAAAATTTTGAAAATATTACTCTACTACTACTATTGATTTTATTTGACTAATTTATAAGCTAATAAAATTATTTAAACTATTAAATCTATTTAGTCTCCCCGTGACCATGGCTGCTGAAAAGCACCCGAAACGTCGGGGAAAGTGTAAACCAAAAATAAATAGATTTAATAGTTTAAATAATTTTATTAGCTTATAAATTAGTCAAATAAAATCAATAGTAGTAGTAGAGTAATATTTTCAAAATTTTGTAATACAGTGATAAATAAACAACGCGATAAAATCCGTATATAGTAGTTTAATTTCAATGAGATAAACATACTTTCTCGCTTCGTTATTATATTAATTATTTTAGTTGAGTACAATTTTTGTATGACAACAGCTTAACAAGTATTCTACACACTAAACACACTAAGCCTGACAGTGTCATGATAACTTACTACACCATCTGAGTTATAAGTTAGTTAAAATTATTTTTAAACATATACCTATAATTAATACACGAACGAATCATCATTACTCCGTAATGTTAAAACCTCCCCATTAGCTACTGCAGCC
Organism: Catocala nupta; assembly: GCA_963675205.1. Classification (NCBI taxonomy): domain Eukaryota; kingdom Metazoa; phylum Arthropoda; class Insecta; order Lepidoptera; family Erebidae; genus Catocala; species Catocala nupta. The sequence continues at coordinate 23,012,750 of OY776093.1, read as the reverse complement.
TTATTTATTTTAACCCAGTCTCCATTAACTCGGGAGGCGGTTCTTTACCCCTGTATTAGGGTAACGTAATCAAGGCGCTCATATCTGGGTCCCCAGCGCTCTGATGTCTCATTTCACGCGCGGTCACAGCCATAACTCGGTGTAAAATAACGGAAAATTGCTTCTCACACTCTCATAGCGGGTCGGCAGGTCGTCGTGCCGTCTTCCACGTTAAGTGTGAGAGCACGCTTGCGTTTATGCTATCCTAGTACTTTTACATTATTGAGGTTTATGTCTTTAATAACTTTGAGGTATGAGTTTTAGAAGAAATATACTTTTATAGATGCTTGGAAATGAGTCATATGATATACTAGATTTTGCCCGTGCTTCGCTCGTGTAAATATAGGTTAGGCTAGATTAGTAACAGTTTAACTATTTTCTGGATGAAAGATCCTATGTCCTTTTCTGTATCCCCGACAACGTGTATGCGAAATTTTATGATAATCGGTCGAGCAGTTAAGACGTGAAAGCATAACAGACAAACAAAGTTACATTCTCAATAGTAATATTAGTTAGGATTATTAGTACTTAGTACTGTTTCGATCGAAGATATTTTAGAAAAGCTTTGGGCTAGACATTCCTTGTAGTATAATTTGTTTTTATTTCGGTTCAAATCCATGTTATTTTCATTTTTCAGCAGCGACCTGCCGCGTTGGCTGCCAGACACAACTGTTTTTCAATTACACATTCCAGCAATTGACAGATTAAATCTCGGTCCATTTTACTGATATAATATGTGAGACTTACCAAAATAATAATAGAAACATCAATAATCTCGCCTGAATATACCCAGAGGTTTAGATTGACCTCCTTTAATACTACACCTACATTTTGTTAGCTATGTTTTTATTACGCGTAAAATAGTTATCTGACAACAAAATACGATAGTATTTTGACGATTCCGTGAATTAATATCTTAAGAACTCCAAACAAATTATGTGATTGACCGAGCGGGCTCAGTAAGTGAATAAGGCAATATTTATTGTTTACTTATAAATAAGTAAGAGATTCTGAATCACTTATATACTCGAAGAACATTGATCGACTGAGTTTAAATTTGTAGGTTATGTTTGCAACATAGATGAATAAGCTTAGAAATAAATTTATAATTGATAATACCTATATCGATCACTACAGAAACGGATACTTTTAAAACTCGAAGGTAGACATAGGCAAATCTATTAATCGAAGATAAGAATTCAAGTTCTAAGAAATAATTAAAGTCAAACATAAAATACGACCCAAGTAACTGAATCGTTATAAAGTTTCGCGTGGGTGCGAACATGTTAAATATCAATAGTACATTTTTGTACGTTGAATTAGAAAATCTCTGAAACGAGCTGAACAAACGATCGATTCGGTAGCAGTCGCTTTATTGTCAGAAGTGATGGACTCTCGTATCTAGTGAAAATGGAAACGTTTTATACGATACGAGCATGAACATAATAACTGTAAATACTTATACACGCATGTTTACTATGCATTTTTTCGGGATAACAATAACCTATGTTACTTGACGACCCATAAATTACCTCAAAGCAAACTATTATACAGGTTGTCCGGTAATTAATAGATAACCTTGAAATGTCTTATAATAGAACTGAAGGCCGTTCAGAATAAATTAAAAAAAAAATTAGAACAAACAATTTTAAAAAGTACAAGCTATATTAGCATAGCGTACTTTTGAATGTCTATCTATTTGCATAATTAGTGTTTAATAATAAAACAACAAAAAACCGATGGATTTCATTTATTTATGGTCGTAGTATACAATAAAGTTATACATGGTAATTAAATAAAAAACACACATCTCAGGTAGTAGTTAGGATAGATTTTTTTCAAATTTTTTCTGAACGCCCATCAGTTCCACTATAAGACATTTCCAGGTTATCCATTAATTACCGGACACCCTGTATATAATTACAAATACATTTCTGTATTTAAAAATGTTGTTAAGATTTTAACCAAAACAAATGACATGCTATGTAGGTAAGTAAGTATAAGTACGTGTGTAACTGCATAGACTTAAGCAAAAATTATATACTAAGCTTATGTTTGCTTTTAAAAATGCTCGTCAGAAAAATTTTGCGACACATAATGGCTGTTGAAACCGCGAAATTATCATTCTTGATGGTAATCCTAAATCACGACAAGTCTATACTCTGATGGCGTCTATTTGTGGTCGCACACCCACGGCTGTGCCACATAGCGCACGCTGAGCTTAATAGCATAATGTAAACATAAAAGTACCTTTAGAGGATGTAAAATGTGAGTAAAGAAGCACATATTACCCATTATACTGTAACCTGAATTCGAACAACGAACTGTCTCGCGTTACTTCAATCCTTTCTAGTCTTGTTCTCTTGCGAGAAGGTCTATGTAATACAATATCGCACATAAATGTCTACTGTTAGAAAATAACTATTCTATGCTGCCTAGTTGATCATTATTGTGCTATTTTTGACAAAAACCAGAGATCCTCAAGATTTAAAAGGCCCGTGTCGCGCATAAGGTAATTTAGGATTATATGTTAGGTAAATCGCAAAAGCGTCACGGCATTTAGCAATAAAACCTTAGCTGAACTAATGCAGGTGTAATAATATAACTATCAAAGCGTCAAATACATCACTTAGTCATAAATCATCTAATAATTAAAAACTGGATACTAAGTAAATTTGTATGACCTCCTTATGGAGGTCATACAAATTCAAGACTTACAACTGTTTTAGTCGTAGTATGTTTTGTATACCTATAGTAAACTATCTGAGATATAAGAACTCATATCGATTACGGACGCCGTTTTCTTTAAACAACAACAGTGTACACCAGAACGTATATTGCCTAAAAACGCCAAAACTGCCTAGGAAAAGATAATATAAACTTGAGATAACTGGAACAAAATATCCAGACCGCGGTATTACCATACTCCCATCCCTACATCGCGACTAGTACACTAACGACGACAATTTGCGGTCGCACATCCGCAGTTTACTCCGATGGCCGTCGCATCTAATAGATAACTTTAGATAAGGTAGTTTTGCGACTTTGCATCGATAAAGCGCGCTGGATTTAATGGGGTAATGGAAACGTTGGAAAATTGCTGCGACGATCTTATCGGATATGGAATTTTTATTGGACACATCCGTTCTAGGGTCGAGTTTGTTTTTAAATAGAGATTAAATGGTAATTAAATCGGAGTTATTTTAGTCTTGCATATCTTGTGGGTTTTGAGAATATATCTATGACTAGTTTTTGCTATCTGCTTTACTTACATGAATCCCACGGGAACACATACGCTAAAAAAGGGGGTTAAATGTTAATCCAAGACAGAGCCTATCTGTGTGCCAAGTTAAATGGTTTTTCGAAAGTGAATAGCAACCTTTCAAACATCTTTACGTACGATTAGTCAGATAAAACTTAGATATTTATTTATACCCACGTTATTTAGAGATCGAACAGCAACGCGGCGCTGTTTTCGAGAAAAATGCCACCGCCTCTACCAAATTCTATAGTATTTTGAAAGAGAAAGGAACTTTGAAAACGATTCTATAGTGCTTTAAAGGAGAAATGGATTTTGATCGAAGAATTTTTAGGAAATCACAGCTTCTGCTCGCTGGTCGGAAATATGTCCAGGAAGTCTCATTTTAGGCTCGCCCTCAATTAATGTATGCTACTGCTTGGCATGAGTTCTCGTGTTCGGGGGTTCGATTTACTAGAGATACTTTCTATTGGGCTACTCTGTCTACAATTATCAGTAGCAGCGCGGAGCCTAGAACTGATCCATAAACGACAAGAGGTTTGCTCCATATTACGTGCAACCTAACCTAAATCCATAGCTGGCGAAATGTGGCAATACACCCTTCGGAAATATATGTATGTAACGAAGTTTTTATATATAAAATACGACAAGTAAATCATGAACAGTTGTTCCCTATGTTACTCTTATTTTCTTTACCTTTTTTCGTCTTTAGTTTTGAATGTAAACGTCGTAACGCATTTGTAAAGACATATTCAACCCTAATGGTACGCTTTGTACAATAATGCAAAGTTATCCGATAACAAAGCTTTCAATCACATCAATCAAGTAAGCTTTCCCTTTGTAAATTCTAACAAAAGATATTTGTAAACATATGGTATTTTCCTTAATAAAAAGACACAAAAATGTAAAGAAAATTATTTGTGTACTAGCGATCCGCCCCGGCTTTGCATGGGTAGTACAAAACTTTAACAAATTATACATCTGAACCTTTCTCATCTATTGGTGAAAACCGAATGAAAATCCGTTCAGTAGTTTTTGAGTTTATCGCGAACAGACAGGCAGACGCGGCGAGGGCCCTTATTTTATAATATGTAGTGACATTTTTCTTAAAGTTTATGATAAGCTGGTTATACATCGTATATATATATATATATATATATATATACCTATGTCACCCAATGGGTAGAAAGAGATATGTTGGGTACGCCCATATTTCACCATCTTTTATTTAGATCCCACGTAAAATAAGCCAAGTCAAGGTATTGCCGTCTACGTGGCACATTTCCAGACGAATTCAGAAAAAAATATTTCTTGAATGAAAAACACAAGCCAGAAGAAACCGAAGCCGAGTTGACGCTTTATGTACAACATCGATAATTAATAAATTAAACTCGGAATCCATTTACAGAGTTTTTGTTTTGATTGTTTACAAAATAACAAAACAGTAAAAACAAAATGGTAGAAGTATTTAAACCGTGTAAAAATTTAAAGAAAAGGCCTTTTTCATCAGCGACGCTATCCGCTGATATTGTGCTTATACGCCAAAACATGTTATTTTTTTTTTTATCTCTTTAGATAATATTGTCTTCTGTTTACGCGAATGTTATTCATTGAAATTAAACTACTATATACGGATTTTATCGCGTTGTTTATTTATCACTGTATTACAAAATTTTGAAAATATTACTCTACTACTACTATTGATTTTATTTGACTAAGGCTTACTAAGAGCTTAGACTAAGACTTAGGCTCGCCCTCAATTAATGTATGCTACTGCTTGGCATGAGTTCTCGTGTTCGGGGGTTCGATTTACTAGAGATACTTTCTATTGGGCTACTCTGTCTACAATTATCAGTAGCAGCGCGGAGCCTAGAACTGATCCATAAACGACAAGAGGTTTGCTCCATATTACGTGCAACCTAACCTAAATCCATAGCTGGCGAAATGTGGCAATACACCCTTCGGAAATATATGTATGTAACGAAGTTTTTATATATAAAATACGACAAGTAAATCATGAACAGTTGTTCCCTATGTTACTCTTATTTTCTTTACCTTTTTTCGTCTTTAGTTTTGAATGTAAACGTCGTAACGCATTTGTAAAGACATATTCAACCCTAATGGTACGCTTTGTACAATAATGCAAAGTTATCCGATAACAAAGCTTTCAATCACATCAATCAAGTAAGCTTTCCCTTTGTAAATTCTAACAAAAGATATTTGTAAACATATGGTATTTTCCTTAATAAAAAGACACAAAAATGTAAAGAAAATTATTTGTGTACTAGCGATCCGCCCCGGCTTTGCATGGGTAGTACAAAACTTTAACAAATTATACATCTGAACCTTTCTCATCTATTGGTGAAAACCGAATGAAAATCCGTTCAGTAGTTTTTGAGTTTATCGCGAACAGACAGGCAGACGCGGCGAGGGCCCTTATTTTATAATATGTAGTGACATTTTTCTTAAAGTTTATGATAAGCTGGTTATACATCGTATATATATATATATATATATATATACCTATGTCACCCAATGGGTAGAAAGAGATATGTTGGGTACGCCCATATTTCACCATCTTTTATTTAGATCCCACGTAAAATAAGCCAAGTCAAGGTATTGCCGTCTACGTGGCACATTTCCAGACGAATTCAGAAAAAAATATTTCTTGAATGAAAAACACAAGCCAGAAGAAACCGAAGCCGAGTTGACGCTTTATGTACAACATCGATAATTAATAAATTAAACTCGGAATCCATTTACAGAGTTTTTGTTTTGATTGTTTACAAAATAACAAAACAGTAAAAACAAAATGGTAGAAGTATTTAAACCGTGTAAAAATTTAAAGAAAAGGCCTTTTTCATCAGCGACGCTATCCGCTGATATTGTGCTTATACGCCAAAACATGTTATTTTTTTTTTTATCTCTTTAGATAATATTGTCTTCTGTTTACGCGAATGTTATTCATTGAAATTAAACTACTATATACGGATTTTATCGCGTTGTTTATTTATCACTGTATTACAAAATTTTGAAAATATTACTCTACTACTACTATTGATTTTATTTGACTAAGGCTTACTAAGAGCTTAGACTAAGACTTAGGCTCGCCCTCAATTAATGTATGCTACTGCTTGGCATGAGTTCTCGTGTTCGGGGGTTCGATTTACTAGAGATACTTTCTATTGGGCTACTCTGTCTACAATTATCAGTAGCAGCGCGGAGCCTAGAACTGATCCATAAACGACAAGAGGTTTGCTCCATATTACGTGCAACCTAACCTAAATCCATAGCTGGCGAAATGTGGCAATACACCCTTCGGAAATATATGTATGTAACGAAGTTTTTATATATAAAATACGACAAGTAAATCATGAACAGTTGTTCCCTATGTTACTCTTATTTTCTTTACCTTTTTTCGTCTTTAGTTTTGAATGTAAACGTCGTAACGCATTTGTAAAGACATATTCAACCCTAATGGTACGCTTTGTACAATAATGCAAAGTTATCCGATAACAAAGCTTTCAATCACATCAATCAAGTAAGCTTTCCCTTTGTAAATTCTAACAAAAGATATTTGTAAACATATGGTATTTTCCTTAATAAAAAGACACAAAAATGTAAAGAAAATTATTTGTGTACTAGCGATCCGCCCCGGCTTTGCATGGGTAGTACAAAACTTTAACAAATTATACATCTGAACCTTTCTCATCTATTGGTGAAAACCGAATGAAAATCCGTTCAGTAGTTTTTGAGTTTATCGCGAACAGATAGGCAGACGCGGCGAGGGCCCTTATTTTATAATATGTAGTGACATTTTTCTTAAAGTTTATGATAAGCTGGTTATACATCGTATATATATATATATATATATATATACCTATGTCACCCAATGGGTAGAAAGAGATATGTTGGGTACGCCCATATTTCACCATCTTTTATTTAGATCCCACGTAAAATAAGCCAAGTCAAGGTATTGCCGTCTACGTGGCACATTTCCAGACGAATTCAGAAAAAAATATTTCTTGAATGAAAAACACAAGCCAGAAGAAACCGAAGCCGAGTTGACGCTTTATGTACAACATCGATAATTAATAAATTAAACTCGGAATCCATTTACAGAGTTTTTGTTTTGATTGTTTACAAAATAACAAAACAGTAAAAACAAAATGGTAGAAGTATTTAAACCGTGTAAAAATTTAAAGAAAAGGCCTTTTTCATCAGCGACGCTATCCGCTGATATTGTGCTTATACGCCAAAACATGTTATTTTTTTTTTATCTCTTTAGATAATATTGTCTTCTGTTTACGCGAATGTTATTCATTGAAATTAAACTACTATATACGGATTTTATCGCGTTGTTTATTTATCACTGTATTACAAAATTTTGAAAATATTACTCTACTACTACTATTGATTTTATTTGACTAATTTATAAGCTAATAAAATTATTTAAACTATTAAATCTATTTATTTTTGGTTTACACTTTCCCCGACGTTTCGGGTGCTTTTCAGCAGCCATGGTCACGGGTAGACTCAGTCTCCAACGTCAACAACGCGATAAAATCCGTATATAGTAGTTTAATTTCAATCTCTTTAGATGTCAAAATAGCACAAACAAACGCATAAGCATTTATTAGTTAAAATAAAAACTTTAACACAAACTAAAACCATGAAAATTGTGCAATACTTTTCGGCTCGTTTTATCTTCACAACACTATTAACAAAGGGATATTTTCACGTGTGTCTTAATTAAACCTCAGGGAGTAATTGGAAGACCAAGGCCATGCCCCTTACTTTCTACGGAAGATAGCTTTGAAACAGACACACACATTCAAAGATTCACCCACACAGACGACAGCATACTGTCACTTACATGCACACAAGCCACGCTTGCTCACACTTCAAATACAGTAAGTAAAACACACGTACAACTAAAGTCTAATTAATCACGGGGCTTTTTTCAAAAGGTCCTTTTCTGTGAAGAGATGTTGATAACTCAGTCATCAATCACTATTAGAGCATGAAAGCCTATTGAAAAGTCGAATGTGAGTGAGCAAGATGCCGCTAAACAACACTTTAGCTAAATAGGTATGTGCTTCAGGGGTGGTACACTTACGATACGCCAATCATAAAAATAAATTTAGAGAATTCAGATTTCAGATTATGTTGTTCTTAACGCAGAATATCAAACTACAATCATACATCGTCTAACGTCAGTATTCCCGAAGGGTTGGCAGCAGTATGCTCGCATTCCGCCAGCTATGTTTTTAGTGCCTAATACGGGGCCAGCTTATTGCCGTCTACTAGCCATAGTTTCAAACACCATGCTCCTACTGAGATCATTCAGCCATAAATGAAAAGACAAATTTAAAATACTATGAAGTTGATATATCTGTCATAGGACAGGTATATCAGCAGTCAAGTATACTTGACTGGCAAACATTATCTGGTGAGCTTACAGACGTTCAGAAGAAATGCCAGTTTAAGAGTACCCTAAATCGTATAACGTGCATGAAGATAGTAATGTGGATGCATGAAGCTAAACAAAAAAGCCAGGAAAGACCAAGTAGAAATCTGTAGTCTCTGTCCATCACTCGAGAAAACTGATCTAAATCTGTATTATAAGCATTAGCCATCATCGAACCAATGTAAATAACTCTCGCTCTTCTAGTCAACGCAATCCTAACTAATCCTAACTTCCTAACTAATATTATAAATGTGAATGTAAGTTTGTTTGTTTGTTTATTTGTTTGTTATACTTTCACGCTTAAACTACTTGACTGATCATCATGAAATTTGGCATGCACGTTGTTAGCCAAACAGAAGCAGTCATAAGGTACCTTTCATCCAGAAAACAGTACTGTTACTAATCTAAACTAACCTTATCTACAATTGCGAGTGAAGCCGCGGGCAAAATCTAGTAGGTTATAAATGTTACTGACAATATTGTTCACGATTGTAACCTGGGAAGTCAAATAAGAACGGACATGTATTCCCAAATGTAGCAACTCAGTATCGGATATTCTGTCAGCGACATTCCAAAGCTTTAAACTACAGGAAAAGCCTCGCCTTTAGGTAATCAAATGCGGATCCATACGACACATACAGCATTGATGAAAGGTTTGTTTAGTTTCTGATAGCATAATAATACGTGAAGAGAAAACTTTGTACTGCTTTTTAAGCATATTGTGCGCGCACTGAGAAATGAGAGATTTAATATTAAATTAAAACACATGGTGAAGAAAACTAAAGAAAGATAAAATTTTATATAAAGCTACATTTTAGGATTTATAAATCAATAAAAAAATACGATCTAAATTCGATGAAAACAATAACAAATTATTTTTTTAACTTTTAAAAATCTGTGGTAATATGAAACTAGCCGAATGGATTATTCCTTGGAGGTCCTTGTAGAGCTTTTAGATTCGATCCCACGAAACATCACTTTCCAAAGTTTATTACCTATTTAATACACACATACCATTTTAAATAGTGACTGCCTCCGTGGCGCAGCGGTAGTGAATGCGACTGCTGTGCATGAGGTCTCGGGTTCGAATCCCGGGTCGGGCCAACAAACAGTTATTGGCTTTTTCAGTTAAGAAATCTCAATAGCAGCCCGGAGTTAGGAAGTTGGCGGTGTAAGACACCCTGTGCCTCGAAAAGCACGTAAAGCCGTTCCTCCTGCGCCTGATCTCTCTCCGGCCGTGTCGGATTACCGACCTATCGGATCATGAGAGTTAGGGAACAGAGAGTGCACTTGTGTTTGCGCACACACTTGTGCACTATAATATCTCCTGCAAAGTTGGCCAGTCTCCGATAAGACTGGCCGCCGTGGCCGAAATTCGGTCTGGAGAATATTATTATTATTAAATAGTGAATTATTACACTCTTAAGTTATGATTATGAATCAGGCAAGTCTGCCGAACTATGCCTAGCACTTTACTCACAGGTTTGTCCACCAGTGAGACTTTTTATAACATATTAAATATTATTATATTTCTACATACGTCGTTAGTGTGTATCCATAGTTTTTATTTCGGGACTAGCATTGCATCCGTAATTTCAATGTTTGTAAAATCGTAGCACCAGTACTATTACTAGAACAGGTGATGCCTCCAAAAACAACAGTAACATTTTTTATACAAACAAATACGAATAGGCATCACCCTCCATTATTTTACTGCAAAATATTTTATTTAAAAAAAACATGCATGTTTGAAAAAGGTTCGCCATCCTTGCCTTACAGTCATCAATGTTCATTATCACTGAAACGGTTTTCATGTTCCCTCATAACACCACGTTTCACCTTTCAAGCCAGATATAAATATAATAATGATAACCCTTTTAAATATTACGTAATGCGCGTACGAGATTCTAAAGGGATACATTTATTATTTAAATGGAGCATATCATTTGTTAAGAGACTTAATTTACATTTTATGTTTATTTAGTCATAAAACAGGTGATGTGATCCAGCCCTTTTGTGTATGACTCTGAAGTTCATTCATCGTTGGTAATGACGCATTGGGTTCAAAAGCATTCAGTAGATTTGATACCATATTTTTATTTATAAGGCTTATTTACTGTAAGAATATTATCAATAAACACAATTTTTTAAAACTACTAATATTATAAAACGGAAATAAGAAAGAAAACTAAAACCCTCTAATAGGCGTCATAAAATTCATTCGCATGACAGTCGACTGGTAATGCGCCCAGAAGAGTGGCAGCATTGCCACGTTGTATGACAATGCTTATTCTTTCCGCGAAATAAAAACCAGCCCTCTGGTCACGGGAAGCGTCGATTAACCTTTTTGCTATTTCTTTATAGAGATCTCGAGCACTGGGACTCCATGACCAAACATGATACTAGGTTTTAGTATGTGCGCCGTTTGAGAGGCTCCGCGGATGCAGCAGCAACACAACTCGCCGTTGATTTATAAGGCTAGATGAAATATCTTCATTTTCAGGTCTTTCTTTTAATAGTAAATCTCCTTGGCACAGTAAAATGAATACAACTACTGTGCTTGAAGTCTCAGTTTCGATGCGCGATGGCAAAATGTTATTGCTGTTTTCTATCGAGAAATTCTTAGTAACAATTTGGATTCTGGAACTAGGACCGGCTGACAATTATAGGTATAACGTGGGATGTTAAATTGGTGGCGAAATATGTGCTTTCTTTTCGTGTGGTTAGTGGCCAACCTGTTGTCAAGAGTTGTTCAAGCCGTAGGCCTCTGACATGGTTTAACGACTGCTGTCAATTTGACAACAACCGGGACCGACTTTTTACGTGCTCTCCGAAGCACGGAGACGCTCAGATGAAATACCACTAAGCGGTCACCCATCTATAGACTGACCGCCTCCACCGTTGCTTAACCTCGCTAATCGTTTACCGATCAGTGAGTACAACTGGCTATGAGCGCCTCATCATTAAAAGTAATCAGTTAAGTACATTTTGCCGTTTTTAAGATAGAACCTTAAAGGTAGGAGATACTTAGTTTGGCTTAGTACTTATTAGATTATTTTGGCTACAGAATCCTGAAAAGGAATTGAGCCATATTCAATGTCACACCAGGTAATGTACTAAAATTAACATAAATCAATTACATGAACGTCTTTATATTAGTCATATTATAAAAAAAGGTAACGAATATCAGTATTTTACTTACATCAGCATATATTAGTTAATAACCATCTATAATAGGTACATCGCAAAATTCGGAAACATCTTCTAGAGCACTATAAAGATCTTACTAATCTCTCACGATTTTTCTTCGTTCAATCAAAAGGTAATAAATCATCTTTATTACGATAATATACTCGCAACACTTTAACTGTAGCTTTTGAATAGCCAGTTTTTTTATACATTTATTAACTGAAATAAATATAAATAGCATGGGAACTATACCTATATTCTAAATATGGTTTTTCTTTTTACTACTTGTAGTTCGCATACAAATATACTTTATGTTATCCTTTTTTGATGCATGTACTTGTATGTTTATCTAATTTTTTTAAATTAAGCATTTTTATAATATACTTCCACGTTTAGGCGCTGTATTTAACGAATGATGTGGTCTCCTGTAATTGAAGGAGTACATAGACCAAAAACATCTTGAATTGTATTTTATTTTGTGAATAAGATGTGTACAGCCTTTGTTGGAGATCCTTAAAGCAAACAAATAAATATACCAGTTACCTACTTTCTGCAGCTTTCCTATCATTTCAAATAGGAATCATTGTGTTGCCAGTGCAAGAGACATATATTGCTCCCACTTCTACTGATAGCATATCGTCTCATCGAAAAAAACCTTAAACACCTAGCATACCAACATAGCTTAGCTATACAACCTAAGGTCGCTTGACTGCAATTGTTTATGGGGTAAAGCCATTTTTATATATTTTGCTCTAGTTTGAGCGGCTTCGTAGATTTAAGTAAACTAGTATTCGCCCTGTAGTCTAAATTCAAGCACAAACATTATTTACCAACCTAAAGAAATATCCACCAATTATTTTTCAATAACACTAAACCTCATCAAGTGACAATAGATAATAAACAAAAAAGAAATCGGTTGACAAACAGAGGAGAAAAAGGTACTGAAGGTTTTTCTTAGCCTATTTATATTATAGATAATATATATAAAGATCTCATGTCATGGTGTTTATGGTCGCATTTTTCCAAAACGGCTCGACCGATTTTTATATTTTATGTATATTTGATAGGTATGAGAATAGGTCGTAAAGTATATTTCATACCGCTAAGAAATAAATTATATGGGATAACAACGTTTCAACGGATCAGTTAGTTTATATACTCGTAATAGTCTATTTCGCAATGCTCCACCTCATATAATTATTATACGAGTATATCAATGTTCAACATCTCACCTACACTTTTGGGATATAAGGTCTAATAATACGTCCCGTTCACTCAAGTATATATTTGTTAAACAAAGCCACGAATACCTACAAGTTTCTTCAGACACAGTCGACAATAAGTAAAATACGCGAGGGAGTAATTATTCGTTAACAGAATTCATTTGCGCCTCAAACATTGTTAGTATTAAATACACAAGTAAACGTTATTACACCACAACGTACTGCTGGTACAATGTTTATTTAATATTTACACGCTAATTGCTAATAGAAGGTACAATGATATTAAAACACAGAACTCAGAATTGTAAGAAAACAGACGATGTGAAAGCGAGTCCAAGCAAATTTATTTTTATTTGGATGATGAATTAAGTAACGCCTTCAAACACACGCACACACACACACTCATACACACACACTCATGCAAACACACACACACTCTCTCTCACACACACACACTCACACACATTCACTCCGTTGATATTGTCAAGCCAATTAGTTCCATAGTCCCACGAAAATTGTAAAATCTAAATACTGTTACCTGGACCAATGGGTGGCCCCTATAACACAGGATTTTCCTAGCATCAGGGTCACTATTCACATTAGTATGTGTTCACGCATCTAACGTGTGGACCACCGCGGCGGGAGACGCGGCGGGCGGGGGACGCACACGTCTGATCGGGCGCACCGCCGCCGCACCCCGAGCGGCTCGCCTACAGATTCGGTCAGCGACGGACGTGTTGTGCGCTCACACAAATATTATATTTTGTAAATCGATCTGTATTAAAGTAATTATTTATCTAAAGCGAGTCGTTCATCATTTTAAATCCTTAACATTGTGGCGACCGTTTACAATCGCGACTCAAAGCTGTAATCTTCGGATAACCATCGAAGAACAACGGAAAACCGTTACTGGGATTTGAATTTACGGAACAAAGAGATTGGATTGGATTGCTGCTTATGCTGCCTTCTGCCCTGGTGGAGTGAAAACTTTGCTGAGGACTGCTGGAGGACGTCTGGCGGAATACCCAAGGGAAGTTGGCCTTTTATCCTATCCACTATTTCTCATTTTTCCTTTTCGATATGCGTACGGCTTGCCGCTCCGATAGCGTTACAGGATAGTATTTCCAGTGCACTACTTCTATTCTTCGTTGTAATTTACGCTTCGGCTATTGCGAAAGCTTGCCTATAGGTACATACCTATCGCTTTATCATTTTCATTCCTATTTGTCTTTTCAAAAAATTTAAAAGTTAGAAACCCCATTGGATGATGGTTTTAGCTTAAAATTATATTACCAGTTACGCTATTTACTTCCTAGTTAAATATTTAAAATCTAAACGTAGCTATTTATTCAATTTTGCCCAGTCATTTTTTGGTTCGCCTACCCTCCATAAAAAGTTATTAACATACTTAAATATTAACGTTACACATTTATGTAAATTCCAGATTATCTCTTGCGTAGTGCTTGGCTTGTGGTTGGCGAATCCATCAAGCATCCGAGTGGTAACCACGGCAGGGCGGCTGGATCACTGCGTCGGAACCGTTATAACTGGTTTGATCATTTCATTATCTTGCCTAGTTCATTGTTCAATTTCTTTTTTTATTGATTAGTCATGGAAGGAAAAGAATCTTTAAAGGAGCTTGTCAAAAAGCGTAGCATAATCAAAGGTAGGCTAACAAAATTCAAAGATTATGTGAATGTTTTAACCCAGGTAGGTGCGAAAAAGATAACTAGCATTCAAGTTAAAGAAATATCTTTGCGGGTTGATAAATTTCAAGAATTACTGATTTTAACGTCATACAGTCGGATATTGAATTACTCTCTTCAAATGACGATGAACAGTTAAATGAGCGGGATTCTATAGAATCACAATTCTTTTCTCTTCTTTCCATGGCTAAAGAATTGATTGAATGTGCGAATTTAGAGAAGGGATCGTTACATGACGAAAGTATGTCCAATCAATGTTCACATTCCATGAATTCTATAAAGTTACCTACTATAAATATGCCAAAGTTTGACGGGAACTATTTGAAATGGCTTGAGTTCAGGGACACTTTTGATTCCCTCGTTAATAAAAACGATTCTATTCCATTAATTAATAAATATCACTATCTTAGATCAAGCTTAGAAAATAGTGCCGCTGTCGTTATAAGATCAATTGAGTTTACCGCTGACAATTATGAAAAGGCATGGCAAATTTTGTGTAACCGTTATAATAGTAAAAATATCTTAATAAATAACCACATTAAGTCGTTACTAAGTATTGAACCAATTGTGAAGGAATCATTCAAAGCGTTGCGATATTTAATTGATCACTTATCTAAAAACTTGAGTTCTTTGCACACTCTCGGGCTTCCTACTGATCAGTGGGATGTTTTGTTGATATTCATAGTTTCAGCAAAGTTGGACTCCACCACTGGTATAAAATGGGAAGAATATAGAAATGGTCTATCGGATTTACCAACGTTAGATCAATTTTATTCATTCTTACGTAACCGAGCAGACATCTTGGAAACAACGCATTATAATAGATCCGATAAACAGGAACATAATAATTGGCGAATTATGCACTCTCAAAATAAAAGACAGGTGAAATCTTTTTTGGCTGCTTCGGATTCAACGGGAAAATATCAGTGTGTTGTTTGTAGCCAGAATCATTTTGTTTATGAATGTCCGAAGTTCAAACAAATGAACTATGACGATAGAATGTGCGAAGTAAAAAGATTAAAATTGTGCACTAAGTGCTTACGTAGTGGCCATAATAGTTATCAGTGTCGTTTAAAGGGTTCTTGCAAAATATGTAAAGGTAAACACAACACTTTGGTTCATAAAGATAACTTGAATACTTCTTCAGAACAAAATGCAAATAGTCAACAAAATGAACCGGTTACGTTATCAGCTACAACGATGACTCATACGTTATTGTGTACGGCGCAGGTAGAAATCGTTAATGAGTTGAACAATAAAAAGGTTAAGGCGCGAGCATTATTGGACACTGGTAGTCAATCGTCATTTTTAACCGAAGCTATGAGAGAGAAATTAGGGTTCAATAAGAATTATAGTGAAACCTTAAAGGTTTGCGGTCTTAATAATATTAAAACTAACATTTTAGGAAAGTGTGTCGTAACGATTAAATCTTGTTCATCTACGTTTAGTACTCCAGTCTCTTGTTTATTAGTGCCCACGATAACAGGTATTTTACCCAGCGTTGAAATAGACATTTGCGAGTTAGATATTCCGTGTGGTATACAACTAGCAGATCCAAGGTTCTTCCAGCCTTCCACTATAGATATGCTTTTAGGAGCTGACGTTTTTTGGAACATTATTGGGACAAATCAAATTAAGTTAGGGTCTAATAAACCTACTTTACAAGAATCACAATTAGGGTGGTTAATAGCCGGCCCACTCGGTAACAGTCAATCCAAGTCTGAGGTCTATTGTTATTTCAATCAGTTTTCGAATATTGATAATTCCCTGAAGAAGTTTTGGGAGATTGAAGAACTACCTGCAGAGACAAAAACATACTCATTAGAGGAACGGTTTTGTGAAATTGACTTTATAGAAAACACAACTCGCTTATCCGACGGTCGGTTTTGTGTACGTATGCCCTTAAAGGAACCTGAAACTAGTCTTGGTGATTCATATTACATGGCTAAAAAACGTTTCTTAAATTTAGAATTAAAATTAAATAAAAATCCGAAACTTAAGGAGTCATACACTAGATTTATAAATGAATACAAAGAATTAGGTCATTTAAGTGAAGTAGATCGCCCAAGATTTGGCAATTACCTTCCACATCACTGTGTACTTCGCGAGAACAGTGAAACGACGAAATTGAGAGTAGTGTTTGACGCCTCAGCCAAAACTTCATCTGGGAAGTCATTAAATGACATACAGGCTGTAGGTCCAGTAGTGCAGTCCGATTTATTCTCAATTTTGTTACGATTTCGCGGGCACAGGTTTGTTCTCTTAGGAGATATTGAGAAAATGTACCGACAAACGGCCTTGCATGAATCTCAACGTCACCTTCAGTTAATTTTGTGGAGGGATTCATCCGTTAGTACGGAACCAAATAATAACGGCAATTTAAAGATTCTACAATTAAATACAGTAACGTATGGAATGGCCAGCGCTCCGTTTTTGAGCACCAGATGTTTATTACAGTTAGCTAAGGAGTGTAATGATGACGTTATCGCGAACATAATAAAAAATGATTTTTACATTGACGACTTAAATACGGGTGCGAATAGTGAAAGTGAATTACAGCATATATATGTGAATGTTAAGAAAATTTTGGATTCAGCATGTTTTCCCTTAAGAAAAATTCGTACTAACTGTTTGCAGGCACTTGATTGTGATGATAGTGTATTCGACCCGGTAGATTTGACTAAAGAATCCAGCGTGCTAGGTTTGAATTATTCTCCAAAACTCGACATCATTCAGTTTCCCTCGAAAGTGGAATCGCCACCGCAAATTGTTACAAAGAAAGTTGTAATAGCTACTATTTGTAAAATATTTGATCCGTTGGGATTAATTTGTGCATGCATTATTAAAACTAAAATATTTTTACAGCAATTATGGGTCATTAAATTAAATTGGGACGACCCCATACCACAAAATTTATTAGATAAGTGGTTAAAATTTATTTCTAATTTGCACTACATTTCTAATATTAAAATTAGCAGAAATGTTCTTTGCGATAACCCTATGTCAATAGAATTACATTGTTTCGTTGATGCGTCACAGAAAGCATATGCCTCATGTGTATACTTACGGTCAATGAATGACAAAAATGAGGTCACTGTTAGGCTTTTATGCGCCAAGGCACGAGTTGCACCCTTAAAACCTATTACTATACCAAAATTGGAATTACTCGGTACTTTGCTGGGCGCTAGATTATGTGATAAAATTATACAGTCATTACGATTTAATATAACTTACAAAACTATTTGGACAGATTCGACAGTTGTCTTAGGATGGTTAAGAACTGATGTAAGAAATCTTAAAATGTTTGTCTGCAATAGGGTTAATGAAATCAACGAGCTAACAAGTGGTTTTGAACACAGGCATGTACCTACGAATATGAACCCAGCTGACTTGGCCTCAAGGGGGGTTGAACCCCAGGACCTTTTATCTTCTTCTTTGTGGTGGGAAGGTTCTTCTTTCCTACAGAAGGAACGTTCAGAGTGGCCACAGAATTCTTTCGTAGTTCAAAACTTACCTGAGTTAAAGGTACATTCGTTGATAACTGCAGTAGACAATTCTGATGACGGTAGTTTATTTATAGATTTCAAAAGGTACTCCAGTTTCAACAAATTAAGTAGAACATTTGCGTATGTGTTACGTTTTGTTAACAATTGCAATAAAAACAAACATAAATATTCAGGCCCTATAAGTTCAGATGAAATAAATAATTCAGTGATGTTACTAATAAAAAAATGCCAATTACAATCGTTTTCATTTGAAATTGGGTTACTTAAGCAAGGAAAACAATTACCACAAAAGAGTAAATTACTACAGTTGACTCCATTTGTAGATTCAAACGATATAGTTCGTGTGGGTGGTCGTTTAGGAAACTCAAATTATAATTTCGATAAGAAGCACCCTATACTATTACATTCAAAACATCATTTTACCAAGTTATTAATGATTAATGAACATATACGTTTGTTCCACGCAGGTCAACAGCTGCTGTTAGCGTCAGTGCGTGATAAATACTGGCCTATTGGTGGAAGATATTTAGCGCGGCAAGTAGTTAGACAATGTATTATTTGCGTTCGCCTACGAGCGAATACGATGCAGCCAATAATGGGTCATTTACCTGAAGCGCGTACGAATGCTTGTTTTCCTTTCTACTCGTGTGGAGTTGACTTTGCTGGACCTTTCATGATTAGTAACCGGAAAGGACGTGGTAATCGTATCACTAAATGTTACTTATGTTTATTTGTTTGCCTCAGTACAAAGGCAATACATTTGGAACTGGTGAGTGAACTAAGTACTCAAGCTTTTATTTTATGCCTAAGGCGTTTCATATCACGTAGAGGAAAATGTCATGAGATTTTTTGCGACAACGGCAGGAATTTTGTGGGTGCAAACAATGAACTAGGTAGGTTGCTTAGATCCAGCCGTCAGTCTGTTAGTGATTATGCTACTTCAGAAGGAATAAAATTTGTATTTAGCCCCGCATATTCTCCCCACTTCGGTGGTATATTTGAAGCTGGAATTAAATCAGCAAAATTTCACCTAAAACGTGTAGCTGGAAATGCTACTTTGACGTTTGAGGAGCTAGCAACGCTATTTGCGCAAATCGAAGCTATCCTTAATTCACGTCCGCTGACTCCTCTCTCGTCCAATGTTACTGATCCTTCTCCTCTGACCCCAGGCCACTTCTTAATTGGGAGACCACTTACGTCTATTCCGACGAAGCCCATCACTGCTACTAGACCAAACAGATACGAGCTTATTGAGAAAATAAGGCAGCACTTCTGGGAGCGATGGCGCCTCGAGTACATCTCCGAGTTGCAGCAGCGCACCAAATGGCGCACCGAGCAACAAGGCCTCGCCTGCGGGGACGTGGTAGTATTGAAGGAGGACAACTTACCGCCATTACAATGGCGGATGGGTCGTGTGTGTCGCCTCTTCCCGGCGGCCGATGGCGTCAGTAGGGTGGCTGACGTCACTACTTCGAGGGGCATTATACGAAGGGCTATCAATAAACTATGTCTTCTGCCCACTTCAGAATCGAAAGATGACAACGAACCAGAGGGAGTCGTCTCCAGGCTCCGGACCTCGTCTACTTCTTGAAAGCTAAAGCTTTCAACGCGCCGGAGGATGTTCACGCATCTAACGTGTGGACCACCGCGGCGGGAGACGCGGCGGGCGGGGGACGCACACGTCTGATCGGGCGCACCGCCGCCGCACCCCGAGCGGCTCGCCTACAGATTCGGTCAGCGACGGACGTGTTGTGCGCTCACACAAATATTATATTTTGTAAATCGATCTGTATTAAAGTAATTATTTATCTAAAGCGAGTCGTTCATCATTTTAAATCCTTAACAGTATGTATTTAAATTAATATGTAACCACATTATAATGTCATACGCTATGTACTCTCTTGGCTCGGCTACTGTAAAATAATTTGTTCGTGTAGTAAATATCGGTGTACGACATTGCGCATCAAACTGATAAGTGTATTGCTAAGGAGTAATATATTAATTTCCACCAGACCGAATTTTAACGAAGATAATCCCTTAGGAGATATTTCGTATTATCGTATCGTATATATGTATATATATATATATATATTATCGTTATTATTGCTAATTCATTGTCAGAAAACACAATAAGTTTTGTTGACCAGATTCATCGATCCCTAGACCTGATGCAGTCGGCTGACAGTCGCATTTACTACCGCTGCACCACCGAAGCAGTCGTAAGGAGCCTTAAGATGAAGTCTCACCTATACATTTCTTTGATATAGATCGAAATCTGCCAATATAGCAATAACATCGGAAGCACTTAAGCAACTCTGGCATCAGTGTAGTTTTTTATCAAAGCGCGTTAATTGTAGATAATAAACAGAAAACATATTATAAAATAATTAACCAGCTCGTTTCATTTCTAAAGCTACTAATTAAATCGATACAACACTAATCTTTGTTTAACTAGGCTGAAAGCGAACATCATAAAGAAAAGTTACTTTCATATTTCATATTTAAGGTTTCCCTTAGAATAATGTTATATTATTTTTTACCGAACCTAAGATGTAGTACAATAATTAATACGAGCTTCAAACTAAACAAAAGGCTCGTTAAATAGCTTACAATTACTCATTATGCAAAAACGTTCTGTATCAAACGACGAACGATATATAATTGCATCATTTATTTAGTGATTGCAAGCATTATGGTTGATCAAGTTAATTCCCAAGTTCGAATACTGTATTGCAATATGCAGGTTCATCTATTAGGAATCTGTCAGTCACATAAGATTGCTTTAGACTTACTTTTTAAAATACCAAAATATTTATTGAGTCGCTGAATCTCTTACTTGCTGAGTAAAACATGGTAACCATACTACTTCTCTATTAGAATGGTATCATTAAGTTGGCTTAATCGAATGGTCTTATCAAGTTAGCTTATACGAACGTTCTTATTGAGTTGGCTTATTCAAACGGTCACCAAATAAGGAATCGGGTTCATTCACTCAAACTAATATTACAACTAACAAAGTGTCAATCCTGTATCTAATTATTTAATGGACTAAAGGTGACGCATAAGCTTTTTTTTTAGGATTAGATAAAAAACTCGCAACTAAAAGAATCAGAAACAATTTCCACATATTTTCTATGTGTCACAATTCCATACTGCCGTTCAATAGAACGGGGCACTTTTATTCGAATTCCAACAGACTGTTATATAAGTTGACGCATACAAATAACAATATTTACACGTTATAGAGAAGCAAACTGCTCCTTGCAGTAGTAAATGTCGTTACGAGTAACATATCGGAGGAAATAGTATGAAAAGGAAGTGATGCCGGTTAGTGCTTATGCATTATCGCGATGAAGGAACAATGTTAGTGTTCCCGACAACTACAAGATCAAGCTCCTTTAAAAGCCTGTCCATTGCAATATACACAGCAATAGCAAGATGACCGCAAGATTAAATTAAAACCATTTATGAAAATTGCTTTCGGTAGAATTTACTTCAAATATTCATAAACTATAACTTTCAGGGTGTAGGTTAATAATAATTATACAAGTATTATCCAACCTGTTCATTCAAAGTATATTATATACTGTTTAAAAACCTGTTTTGATGATTTGGTGCTCCAAAAAGCCATTAATTAATTAAAAATCTATCATCAAATCTTGAAATACAGAATTTATTTATTAATATACCTGTTTAATTTGTCAAAAGCTGGAAGATGACATATGATTGAAAAAGAATTGAATTTGAGCGCTAGCGGAGCGCTGCAATTCAAAAATAAAATCCAGATTGGTTAAGAAATACAAAATACATACAGAAAGACTTTAGAAATTACACGTGCAGTTGCCTATAGTATGCCTATATAAACAAGTTCTTGAACCCATGATATTACGTATTCAAATATAATATAACACATTTTAATCGCAAAACAACTGCGACCTATTTTTCTTATTCCTCCTTACAAGCACATTGCTGCTTACCATCTACGTAGACGGTAAACATTTTTTCTCAAAACTTTCACGTACAAAAACATTATATCTAAATAAGCTCTACTCAGGTCGAGAAGGCCGCATTCCCACAAAGCCTTGGATGACGATGACGAGACCAATTTAGCTCTCACACAACTGAGATTCTGTCGAGGTTAGGGCTCTCAAATAGTTAAAACGTGAATAGACTATAACACAGACTGTCTATTGGGATCAGATTTCAAAATGGTGTTTGTATTACGTTCATAAATCGAATGATACATGAACAAGCTAGATAGATCTTTTTTATATCGTTATTCAACACTATTTATCTTTTAAAGATATCAGAGAAAATTAATAAATTTTATAATGAGATGTATATGTATTTTAGTTTTTGGAATTATTGAAATAAAACAACTATTTTTAAACACGGTAGATAAAATAAACTATACCATTTTGCTTCTTTTTCTATGCTTGAACCAGTATCCCTTAACCAAAACCAATAATACAGCTTTGTACAAATTTTACACGAAGGGTATAATATACTATTATATGAACACAAACCATATATATATATGGACCAAAGCATTAATTAAGAAGTAGAGAGAGAGAGAAATAGGAACACGGAATAACAAGATGGTCGGCTCATGCATGAAGTCCTCGCGAAAGATAGTTGCTCATACCTTTGCTACAGGTTCAACGAGGCTGTCTAAAATTATTCTACCAATATATTCATATTTATCCAGTCTGATCAAGTCACGTAACCGTACGTGTTTTAATTTACCCTTTTCACAAGATAAAATGGATCGCTAGTTTTTCTTACATTACGCTTCTAAAGTTTGCTTATCGTATAAAAGGGAAATTGAGGATTTCAACAAAATTCAAAATGTAAGTTTAGTAAGGGTAGCTTTAATTCATAGAAATAATGCCCTTTCTATTTGTATAGTATTCCTGTTTCAACGCGACTTACTCATATTTTAACTAACGCAATAACGCAGAAAAGAACTGGGCACTTTATAATAAATCCTATTATAAAGTGCTCGGTTCTTTTCTGCGTCATAAGGTACATTTGACGTTTTGCTATTGCCACTCACTATTTTATTACATATTAAGTAATGTTGAATGTTTATGTAGCCATAGTAGAAGACCGTTGGACTGTCGCGCAGAGGTCTAGAGTTCTAAGACATGCACTTTTCGAAGTAATGTGCACATTAGTTAACACACTAATTAGTTATTTATCGCTTCCTTTTTCCTTCTTTTGGAAGACATTGCGAGAAAACCTGCATATTCTACATAATTCTCTCAAAGATTTATGATGTCTGCTAACTCGCGCTCTGCCAGCGTGGTGCCTAGCCGTTTCCATACCGAGAAGAGGCCAGTGCCTAGCACGAACAGTTTATTTACAGGGCTGATATAATTGCTACTCTTAGGTTTTTGCGTTGAACGCAGCGGCAATTGCAACGTGAGACGCGTACGATCGTACGAGACAGCGAACGCAAGTTATTTGCTGCATTTGTGTTATGCTCCAGTTGACGCATAAAGGAAACGAGCGCTTAAATAGCGAAGGATGATTAAGATTACCTTTGCCTAGAGATCCCATTAAAATATATTTCAATTTCAGTAGTCTTTTATGTCTAAAATGATTATATTTTATTAGCCCTGAGATAAATAACAAACACAATACTTAATTAAATCTGCCCCGAACAATGTTTGAAAGCAAGAAAATATCTAACACTCGCCCTCAGATATTCCTGGTATAATTTCCAACAATATTCTACGAACTACAAGTTAGGAATACAATCTCTGTGATGTTAGTCGTCGACTATAAAAATAAACTGCCCTCCAAGGGACGCCTGATTATAATAAAACGAATTGTACAATCTCATTATGGCCACAATCATACTTACTATACAGTAATATCCCAACTTACAATGCACCGAGTCACAGAAGTTTAGAGTTATATTTGTTTATTTTAATATATCTCACACAAACACAAAACTCATTTGTTTAGATATTTAGAACTCTCGCAATAGGAACAATTACTGAGCCGCAAGAAACTTTACAAAGATTGAACCTTAAAATCAAAAAACACATCCAGAATTGAAACAACAATTTGTTGGATTAGCCCATAATACTTAACGGAAACTAGACTATATACATTTTCAGTTTGTCACGTAATTTACGTCTAGTTACTAATTAATGTAGTCCTCAAATGGATTAACAAATTAAAGCATTTTTAAAATTAAAAGTTGATGATATTCGGAATATTTTTTAATGGCGAACTTTTGCTGTCATTTGTAATGTAACGTATAATTGAGATGAGACAGAATGAATTATACTGTGCCGTTAGTTACTATTGTAATGATGATGGATGTACGTGCGTTTTCATTGCCTACATATTTTAGTATAATATAAGTAACATAGACTCCATTCCTGTGTACCCAGAACGATAGCCATGGATGTATTGCATCCATATTTTACCAAGTATTTTTTTAGGTCTTACGATGTAGGAGACAATGTGTCTATTGCCATCTTTCAGGCACATTTGCCGCTACTGAGAATTTCTATTAGAAAACTCAGACAACACTTTGTCCACCTTGGAATCGAACCTTTATGGTCGTCCTCAAACACAAGCATAAAGGGCCACATGTAAGTCATTAAATATGGTAACCGATTATTAATAATGATAAGCGTTTAATTACGCAGTATTATTAATCCAATCACATTGTTATTAAAACTCTCGTAGACAACTATATTTTGAACAAATAAAATGGTACTTACAAATATCGTTGATCTTTTTGTGCTCAAATCTGAAAAAAGAACAATATTGTTTTAATAGAACAAGACTAATAGAATAAAGGAAAACATAGTTCAGTTAACTGATAAAATAAATATGCTTTTGGCGTTTGAAAAAATAAGAGTAAAACATTTCATATCAATCAGCCGGTCAGTAACAGAGAGTACCAACAGAAAAACATTGATTGTTACGTCATTAAAACTGGAACCATTAATCCGAAGCAAATTGTGATAAAAACTAAAAATAAATGATCCAATGCACGGCTGCATGCTAGCAATAAATAACTGTTATTAAATAGCTGTATCGCGCATCCAGCTTTATTGAGATAAACATGGTTTTACTTCCTAGAACATTGAAAATGGCGTAGCTTTAAACTGAGCAAATAAATCTCTTTAGAGCATCATCTTTTGAATAAAGAATTAATGTGATGCTCAGTTATTTTTAGGCATGAGAACATTGAGCTTAGTAGAGAAGAGAAGCTAAGGGTAGTTTAGTAGCCCAGTCGAAGCGGTATGTTCAAGCTAAAACCAGCAAGGCTCTACTGCTAATACCGATTGGTTGGACTAATGTACTGTAACAGCTGAGTCGTAAGCTTCGTATAGAAGCACACAGGATTCGCATCTGTGTATTATTTGTTTTCGATTGGGTTTATTGCAAATTGGATAACACTTGTAGCACCGTGACACTCATAACCATTAAACGAGGTTGGTATTGGTAATTCTATTGCAAAGCTTACAAATTGAGAGAGTTAATGGCTTTCTCTTCGTGTGTTTATTTTATATTTCTAATATAGTATATGTATGTACTTCTTCAAGCTATCTAATGGACTAATATTTTACTAAGCACTAAGAAAAATGCCATATTATAGAAAGCCTAGTCAAGTTATAAAGTGAATCTAGAAAATAGTTAATAAAGGTATATTGTTAATTGGTAAATTAATAAGGAAATAAATTAAAGATCAATGTAATCCTCATTAACGTCTTCTTTCTCTTTAAAAATAACTACTCCAATTTGGGTTCAAAGAAGGTAAAATCTTTACAAACATGCATTTGACGAACACAAAGTACATCCATATTCATAACAATTATTCGTGGCTTCCAAAAAAATATGTCCCGTGTGCTATTCGAACCTACACACTCGGCACGGTAATAATTATAGACGAATATTCTCAACCAATAATAAAAGCCACAAAAAACTTAGCTATTGTAATGTGGTAACAATACAATCTACAGGTCTAACAAAAAAACGTGATCAACACTCGCAAGACTCAAACGTAAATCGACTAAAATCATCGACGCCGTATTTCAAAGCACCGTTGTTCTCTACAACAAATCTAACTAGTTCGATAAACGTTATCACAGTTCAATCGCCGTGTTAACACGCTCTTAAACATCTATAGATAAGTTAGCTCGCTAGACAAACATCTATGGAAGCTGGAGGGAATTCTGCACACGTTAATCTATCGTGCATCGGCTGAAATATGCCGTAACGAAGTGTAAGCGAAGCCTGTTTAATCGTAAGCTCTTGTTGCAACCCTCATTGTTCAGTGTTATGTAATTCAAGATCATTGTGCTGATATTACATGCATTATAACTTCGTATAGCGTCTATTATGTAGGTATTAAGCGATGTAATGTATATGTATTAAGTAAATCTGTTACGTAACCTGTTCTGTTTAAATTTATTGTACTTAAAACAATTGCATCGCGCAATATGTTATAGATTGATATGTAATGTAAGTTAATTAATATCGTAAATCACCTAATACATTCTATATCATTGTTTCTGATTGACTACTCAAACAAATTTTAAAATTATTAAATTTTATTAACGGTTTCATTCTATTTGATTTAATTACATATTTATACTATAATATTACAAAGCTGACGAGTTTGTTTGTTTAGTTGAACACGCTAATCTCAAAAACTACTGAATCGAATTGAAAAAATTGTGATTTAAATGGCTCGCCATATAACGTCACGCTACGACCAATAGGACCGGAGCATCAATGAAAAGTTCTTTTATGTGAAGCAGACGAAGTTGCGCGGCTCAGCTAGTTATAATTAGAATTACTCTGTGACTTCGTTTGCACTTCATAAAAAGTAACTGTCTCTTTGCCAGATGTCCCCGGTTTTATAATTTTTGCATTTTGCAATTTAGCCGTAACCTAACAACGCCGACCATCATACAAGAATATAAATATCGATTATGTTTTAATATTTTATATAAAGATACAATAAATGAGATTAGTACATCTCTATTTACGAACCATTGAGTTTTAACAACTTTTTTATGACATACATACATAGGCTTACACCTGTTTCCCAGAGGCTAAGGATTTCTACTAGTTACGAACCAAACATATCTTTCGTTCTTGATTCATTACATTCTCCATGCATGCTCTTTAGTTGTTTTAACCTGACCTCTATAAAAGAATGCCTCGGTGACTCAGTCGTAGTGTTTACGACTGCTGTGACTGTCTCAGGTTTAATTCCCGGATCAGATAATATTATAGATTTTCTATCAAGAAATTCTTAGTTACAGCACGGAGTCTGGCACTGTATTCAGTCTTAAATGGCTGACAAAATGTTTTTGTAATGTATATCTGCCTTGCCCTTTGGAGACATATACGTTAGACTATATTGAAAACATCTTATCAAGTTAAGAACGTTTGCCTATTTGCTGTTCGAATGTCTCATTCACATTTGTTTTGCACACTTCCATATGTAGTTCATTTTTTGTAATCACTCTTTCTTTATGTACTCGTATAACATATAAATGCAACGTCATAAAAAAATTTCAGATTTATTTTAGTTTGTAATATTTTACTAAGCCATCTTATATTTTTTCGTAAGATTAAAGGAGTCTGCCCATTACCCCGTCTCATACCATGAATGAGCTAGGAAAGTGCCAGGCAAAAAAAAATATTTTGTTAGGAAATGTATAAGACTATGCCTACTAGACCGTTCCGTCACCGACCAGCAGTTCCTATAGCAGGGCGTATCGTGTTGCTTTTCGTGTCAGATACGTTCCTAGCACGATCATGGTATGAGACGGTGTAGTGGGCAGACTCCTTAAAGGTAAAATTTACGCAGCACTTAAACGCAATTAAAAAGTTATCTTTTGTAAACAACTTAAGGGATTCCCTCTAAATCTGCTATTTAAAACTTTGTTATGTAGTATTAAGTTTCAGTAATCTTGTAGCAGAGGGTAAACTTGTAACTAATTACCTTCTCATTCCACTCCTTCAAGCTTTATAAACAAGTGAGATTTATTCTTTTAAAACACACAATTTTGTTCAAACCTAATGATTATTTTTAATTAAAGTTATAAATAGTTGCGGTTTCTTTAAGAGCAACTTTACAAGAAATAGCTAGAAATGTGTTACATTAGCTAAGTTTTTAATTGTCGCGTAATAGGAGATGAACCTATTGGCAGTTGCAACGTCAAGCTCCGTCATGGACCAAAGAAACAGATAAAATATAAAAAGATAAAAAAGGAAAAAAATTTACTAAACTAGTTGCTGCCTCCGGCTTCATCCGCGTGATTCCAACTGGAATACATACCGTGATAAAAAGTAGCCTACGCCTACCCAATATACAATCCTTGCCACATTTCATCAAAATCTTAAAGCGTAACAGAAAAACATAGTTCATTTCGCAGTTATGATAAATAGTATGAATATTTTTTCCTTGTTGCCAGTGCCTTTATAATAAAATAAAACTTACCTACCGTTGAGATCAAATATCAATAAGAACACTAGAGGAAACTAAATCATTACACCTCCATATTACATTTAAGCTTCCAATTTTAAACTAAGTATCATGTAACGACCACGCGAACACAACACAAAACACGACAGCGTACAACATGGTTGAATCAGTGATATAAATGTCATCTAACCCCACCAGTAGATACGAGGAATTTTTTTCTCACACGGAACAAAAAAAAATGACCCAGAGTAGTTCCGGGTCTAAATATTCTTTATTCACTCTATTTCAACGTATATAAAGTCCTGCGTTATAAAAGCATTTTTGCTAGAGCGACTGGAATGCCACAACATTAAGCTCAAAGGTACAAGATTAAAGTTTTAATTTGTTGGCTACTTTTAAGTAAAATATTTCATAAGACACTCTATGTCCAAAGTCTCATGACTATATTACTCCCGAGGGAGTAGGCAGAGATGTATAACACGTACATTTCAAGGACT
This sequence comes from Catocala nupta, assembly GCA_963675205.1. Taxonomy (NCBI): domain Eukaryota; kingdom Metazoa; phylum Arthropoda; class Insecta; order Lepidoptera; family Erebidae; genus Catocala; species Catocala nupta. The sequence goes on along the minus strand of OY776093.1, from coordinate 22,983,390 downwards.
AGAAGATAGCGAGCGAACATACATACATATGAATTGTCGTCTATCGAACACAGTTCAAACCAAATAACCCCTGAGTCGAACACTCATGCTCAGTAGTCGCATAGTGCTACGCAGTCGAAGCCGCATATGTATTAATATACTATATTGACATATATACATACTTATATACGTAAATACAGGTTTCTTTCAATCCTCGCTCAGCTAAATGTAAACTATAAACACATTAAATTACATGCATAGGCGGACTCTGGCAGTTCTATCACTTGTCATGCGGAACGCCCAGCACTCCGGAGACCAACAAATTGGATCACGGAAACCGCAAACCAATTTTGGTCAGTTCACTCACGTAATACCCTCATTGATTCATACGATAAACACTAGTGCTTACCTAGAATTGTTTGGTAAGCTCAGCTTTGGTAGACGTAATGTAATCATAGATACATACCTTCTTAACTTATTGCGTTAATGTTCGTTTGATACGATCCAATTTTAAAATATTATTGTTATTCTAAATTTAGAAAGATGTGCTTTTTTTATTCTTAAATTCTTATTTTAAAAGTTCGTATTTATACTTTTTATCATGTTTTTATTATTTTTTATTATTATTATCGTATTTTAGGATATTATTTTACATCATGAACTTGTGTTTTAGTTTTCTTTTCACTGATATAATTATTGAAGTATACGGTATGTTTATTAGAATTCTGTGCGTTGTAAGAATGTGTTCTATTAATTTTAATCAGATACCTTAAAAAAAATTGTTCATATCTACTACTATGCAAAAAATCTTAAATTAAGGCGTCCAAACACCTTCACGTTCACAATAATAATACATATTATAGTAGTATTTTAGTTTATATAGTTTGTAAACATACATTGCTGTATAACAGTCAGTCAGTTATGGTTAAAATTCAGTTTCATTGTAAAATAAGTGCTTTGAAAGAAATTAACAACAGGCTTATATTGTAATCACCAGTATTTACCTGAACCTGAAATATAACTTACTAATAAATCGTTTTGGGTTACGAACACAGATATCATCACGTAAAGAGCGCCTTAAATATCAATGTTCACGCACTCAGTGTACATTGTACGTTCCTAATTAGATTTTACTCAAATTAGAAGTCACTTATGGAACCTCTTTGTTGCATAGAGATAGCCACATATATTAGGTATATATAGTAAGGTGTTACCTTCGTACCACTGTTCGAAAATATGGCAACAAAACAATTCTAAATTCAAATGTTTAATTTACAAAACTTCGTTCTTTAATTTACCAACAACAAACAAAAAGGGCAACTCTTTAACTTTGATTTTGCGTATCCGTTACTGTTTATCTTGAAATACAATTTACGAACTGTAAACAAAGTGGGCGAGGAAACAACATTTTTGAAAGAACTTTCCGAATCTTTTGGTGGGGAATAGCATATGCAAGCTCTTGGGTGTTGTTTGAACATAGAACTGTGAATAATAAACGATATTGCAGGATTTGCAGTCCACCGCGTCTGTGCGAACATATACCACAGGGATGTCGGGCGCAAACTGGCAATGCTTGACTTGTGGTCTAACGGAATATTACTTTATGCGACTTGTTGACAGCAGATTAAACCAGCAACCGCCAACATTTCTAACACTTAATTTTATGAATTCATCATTGTAACATTGTACACCATGGTGTAATAGCCCATACACCATACATACGAGTATATACATAGCTGTCTTCTTTTGATAAATGCAGTATCTAATCAACATTAAGTCGTTTTAATACTCTCGTGGTAGTAAATGCGACTGATGCAGTCTTAGTTTCGATTCCCGGATCGGAGAAAGTGTTACTGGATTTTTCTGTCCATAAATTCTTAACAGCGCAGCACGGATCTAAGACTTGTGCCTGATAGACGGCAATAGGTTCGCACTTATCGTACGGTACCCAACTGCTGGTGATAGACATCTCTGCTTATGCCTTCCGATAATATATATATATATATATATATATATATATATATATATATATATATACATATTTATATATATATATATAATTATATGATTTTTAAAGTTGGTTTACGTTGAACGCAATTTAGAAACGGATATTTTTATAACTTATGTATTGAACTTATTAACATATTGCCTCCTTAAATAGAGAAATTCTTATGATAATTATATTGCGAATGTTAGTCTAGACGCCGCTGCGTAATAGACTTTAAAATATTGTTTTATAAAACTCATAAACAAAGTATTAAGAATGAAATAAAACTCAGAACCAGCCCGCTTCTTCATATTACTAAACATTCTTGTTTAAAAATGCTAAATCTTTTGTTTGTGCTTGTCAACACTTTATACTTTTCATTACAAAGCTGAAAAGTAATGCCTAGTGAAGAGGTTTTATTCCGCTTTTCTTTTAAAAATAACTGATAAATTTTGTATTGTTTTACTTTAGATGCTTTGTAAAATAATAAAAAAATCAAGTTGGATGTGCGAGACATAATGATTTCAAAACATTACTCATTTCATAAAAGTAAAATTATAACTACGTTGAATTGATGGATTGTTAGAATGAGAGAAAGGAAAACATTTTATATGTTTGCTATTTAAATTGTTATTAGGTTATTCTGTTTATTTAATTGTCTTAAAAAGACATCGTCCGTTCTAGGCATAAATCTTGTATCACGGCGAACTTTACAATCATTTAAACAACTGACACAAAGTACGTCTATACTTGGAACAACCATTGCGGAAAGCATCAATTTTTAAAACTATGCGGGATTTGAACCCACAGCACTTCGCGTAGCAGCAGTAGAGAGACAACCATTTAAACCACTACGCTATCGGAGCATTAAAAATTATGAAACCAAGTTACTTCATTTATCAAATGTAGAAGACATTATTACTGCTGGAAAATTGGGGCATTTGAAACCCAGAGTCTCCCATTTACAATTCCACGTCCCGCCAATGGCGTATTATCACTTCACAGTTCAAATCAAACGATATTGCCTGCGGAAGCACCGAGAGAATCTATAAAGATCCAGATTGTGCCGCAATTTGCTGCCAAAGGGGCAGATTACATTCATACGGGTATAGTCAATCATGATAGACATTCACCGATATTTCTACTACCATTCACCAAACGTTTTCCTCACAACCATTTACAACGGTATATTCTGATACATTGTACCTATCCCAGTTTCGAATTTAGAAGTCTCGATAACACTGTTTTATGGTCGAGAAAATCTCAAGTGATCTTCACTTTACGAGAAAATGTTGACATTTCTTTCGAATCTCAATCTAAAACGCTCTTGACTGATATGTAATAACAATAAAGTGGATGTATGAAAGGCTGATTTTATTGCTATATTATGACGTAATAATTCTGTAAGTTGGTATTGTGATCTGAATCTGATAAAGAGAGTTCGGCACGACTAGTCAATCAATTCATCCTCTGCAATCTTATTGTAACGTAACAGATACCGCAATTATCTTAGACGTTACAAGGAGAAATATCTGGTATTGCGAAACAATTGTATCTTAGGCACTTTTAATGCAGACCAATGGTGCAATGTGAGATGAAGACATTCACACATGGTTGGCTCATAATTGAATGAATAACGTTTGTAATTGCGCTTCAATTATGCAATAAACCAATTGCGTTTCTTTTCATGCCAAGTCTTAACTCAATGTCTTAAAAGAAATCAATCATAAATATATAACTGAAATGATAGACACATTTTTCCTCATGAAAATTGAAGTGATGAGATATAGCTCAAACTAGAAGCATATAAAAGCCAATAGCTCATAGTTTTCAAGCGCTTTGAAATAGAAACGTCAGAAGCACTGATACTTGTAAAATACACAGATTCAAAAAATACAGTTCATTTGTGTTGAAATATTGTTTATATATATATAGAACCTCGATTTTTATCTAAATTAAAGACTCCTGCAGTGCCTCAAACACACCTTTGAGTACGTAGTGAAAATGACAGTTTATTTCTGTAGGCGAAAACTGTTATTGAGTAGTACAACTGAATTATATTACAAACATTCATTGTATTCCCTTAAAGAGCCTACAAAGATGCCGTGCCGTTCTTAATTTGTGTTTTGCAGAAAATGTGCTTTTTGCAAGAGACGCAGTTGATGAGCCGTGGATAGTTCGCCGACGAATCATGACTTATCGCGATGAAGCGATGTGCTTAGATCTAGTCGGACGTTGAGAGCGAGTGTCCACGATGCTTGCCGATACCAATAAGTAGACCGCTGATAACATATAAGACTAAAATAGAATGCACAAATGGCGGTAGCTTTAGACGCTGCAACCGAAAATACATAGCACATTCAAAGTACTATAGTTTTTATTCTGGATGACATGGAATGCGGTTAGCCTTTCTCACAGCAAAACAAAAGAAAATTTAAAGACTGTCTCGATGAAGCAGCATTAGTGAACACGAATGCTGTGCATAAGGTTTTATATATATATATATATATATATATATATATATATATATATATATATATATATATATATAGGAGTAAGACTATATACTTATATTATTACTATATTTTGCCTGCGGCTTTGCTCGCATAAACGTATGTTATGTCAATTATTATCCCCCGGGAACAGTACTACTTTATTTCTCAGAAACAGTACTTTTTTTCTGGATGAAATGTATGTCCTTTCTGTATCCCAGACTACGTGAATGCGAAATTTCATAATGATCGGTCGAATAGCTGGAGTGTTAAAGCGTAACAAACAAACAAACTTACATTCGAATTTATAATATTAGGATGTATGAATTGTGCTATGATCATCTTTATTCGATTGAGAGTTAATACTCATAATGATTACAGTCCAAAGTAATAATCGAAGGGTAGTAATTAATTGCACAGCAAAAAAATACTAATTGCACTGCAAAATAATCGTACCAAAAATACTAATTGCACTGCACAATATATGTGTATTTCGTTGCTGTATTTCGACTATATCGCGATTTATTTGGCACAGATCCAATCCCTGCTAACTAAGAAGTTGTATAACAAAAAACTCAATTATACTTTTTCCTAACCTAGGAATGGATGGGAAATCCAAGACAAGAGCCATTAGCAGCCTGAAGACTCGGCTCAATATATCAAGGACCAAGTTTTTGCTATGCGGTTTGTAGATGGCATTCTATTTGTTACACAATTCTTGCTTTTTTGCTATTGTGCATTTTGAATAGTCAATAATCGTTATATATTGTAAACGAGCTACTGTCCAAATAACTATAGAAAAATACCCAGACACATGTGAGCATAAAAACCTTTTTAGTTGATATTATTACTACGTGCCCATTGTGTTTTGGCTTACGCAATATTTTATTGAAATACACCATCTATCAATATTTGTTTTTTTAGAATAAGTCCATTATTTCTACAGATGATAAATAAAATTTAAACAAACAAATACATCTACTTAATATACTCCAAGAGTCACCTGTAGCTCAATCATGATTACTTATTTAACTTAAGATTATTCTTTTATTCCTATCCTTCAGGTACCGTATTTTTTATTAATTGGCGTTTTAAAATTTCATCTTATGATCTGATTAAATAAATACATAATATTTACGTTTATTATATTAGTTACCTACATAACGCGTCAAATAATAGGTATAATGGATAAAATATTTAATCAATGACATAATAAAATAATTAACATAATATATACACAAATTATTTACAAAAAATATAAACTAAAGAGAAAAATAAAACTGCAGAATAAAAAAGCGTCATAATATTCTTCCGCATCGTCGTCAATTGGCAACGTGCTCAGAAGTCTGGCAGCATTGCCACGTTGAATGGCAAATAATTAATTAAAATAAATAATTAATATAATATATAAAATTATTTATTAATTAATAATTTAGGTAAAATTATATTTTTTTCATTAAGTTTTAGCCAAGGTTAAGACATTGGCGAGCTGCTAACTTTAAGACTTTTCCAAAGACTCAGAAGAAAGCAAGCGTCAAACAAGTTCAAAGTTCTAAAGTCTGTGTTGAACTACGTCTTTGTACAAGAAAGTATCTGTCGTCACTGTGAGGTAGCATTAGCAAATACATATCTCTATACTATGTACGGATAGCAAACCAATACATCAGGGTGACACGATTAGTGTTAGGTTGCTGGGTATATAAGCAAACAGGGAAATGAGGACTGTATTGTTAAAAAACACATACAAGCAAAACGGCAAACGGCAGGTGTAGCCGGCAATAGCATATGCCGTGACGGCATTACCTTGATTGCAAGGTAATGCCGTCACCATATATGTACCATATGTTTTTGACACAACATTGCTAGTCAGATCACAATTTGTTTTTAAACAACGATCTTGTTTAATTTCGTACAAATTAGTCTTAGGTTGTGACGTTCTACCGTCGTGATACTTGCGAATAGGCATTATTTGTTTTACATGTAAGTTATTAATTAATAACATATATTACAGTTTTCATTACACTCAATATATATTGGCTAGAGTTACATTCAAATACTTAGACAACCTGTCTTAGTAAGAAAACAGTGCTATATATGAATTACTGAAATAAAATTAGTGTGTATTTCATTTATAAGTAATAATCTAAATAAATTGTAAATAACTTTATCCTTTCATAGCGACTCTCAATAAACTTCACCAATTCACTCGGCTTTCAGCCTTATTTCACTGAAATAATAGCATTAATAAGTAACGACTGTTGTTTGTATAACATACCAGTTCACTTATAAACAGTAAAAATAATATCCAATTCAGCTATATCAAACGCTGCAATAGTGCATAACAGTACTAAAAGCTAATCCAAGCAAAAGTTAGCACTATCTTCATAAGAAACGAGAAGGTAACATCTTCTCATATAAATATGATTATCATATATATACGAGCAGCTGTTACCATCTCGTACATTCCTGGATCTTCCTAGAAACGATCTTTTAGCCTTAAAGCACCAATATTTATGCAGTAACCGACTTCCAACATTACTTAAGTGCATTTGCCTAGGTATGCTGTTTACACACGCCAACGTTAGGAGACTTAAGTACTCGCCTTACTATGAGCATGATGTTAACTGCAATAGTTATACACACAGTAGAGGTTTGCTTTGGTAAACTTGCATATAATTTGTATCCTACAATGTGGATTCCATTGAAAAATTTACGTGTTGACGCAATGCGCTTGTAACACGCACATTTGCAGTACCTACATACATAGAATTAAAGCCATGGACGTTAAAACTTTATAGAGAAACAGCCTTCACTTTCTTCATAAATAATACCAGTGTCCTGCCTTTTATCCTCAAACAAATGAAAGCGTTTCATATAGAGAAATAGTTTTACGGTGTGTGTACCTATAAATATTATATATTTTTATCCTTAACGGTATTGTCTTTAGTAGAAAGCATCATCCTGTTGCCTCTTTTGCTTGTATGATACTATATTTTTAATACATACATATGTATTTTTTTTTTGGGATAATGATTAGTGTTGTTGTAATTATGTTATCTTTTTAAATACGTTTGTAAATATATATTAGATTAATTAGTTTTAAAATTAATAATGAAAATATATTGCTTCCATATGTATTGAAAATATAAAACTATTTATACGCCTACTTCTGGGGCAGGTAGAGGTGTGTTACATCCACCTTTCGTCAGCTACGGTTTTAGGCTCATTCCCTATAGTATATAGGTAAGGTTTTGTCCAGCTTTGAGAATAAGAATTTATGAATAGAAAACCCTATAATACTTTGTCCGACCCGAAAATCTCTTGCACAGCAGTCGATGCGCCACCGAAGCAATCGTTTTTCAATACAAGTGATGACATTAGCGGGTTTAAAAATGGCCGTACTATAGCCGCGAGCGACTGTAATGGCAACTAATGGTATAGCAAAACTTCTTCAGAACATTCAAGAATAAGAAACCCTTTTACAAGTTTGTACGAGCCGAGCGGCGGTTTGCGCTTAATTATGGCTAACAGGTATAATTCGTTCGGTCTTTACGTCGTTTAATAAGTTTATACGGCATCCAAGTTCTGTCTTCATTTTCTCATAAATACAGTCTCAGATTTGTCGCTGGCTGGCTTTTGATGAAATTACGGCTTTATACAGAAAAATGTTTCTACAATTTTATTTTGAGGTGAGCTTTTAACTGGGTTTTAAATTCAAGTGATATGAAGTATTGAAAGCAACGAGGAATTAATTAAATAAAGTAGCAGTGGAGCACCTTATTGGTGCAAAGATAGCCAATGCGATTGCTCCATAATGACTGCGGTTTGATTTCTGGATCGGAAATAATGTGCATATGTAATACTAAGTTTGTAACAATACTAACTTATTTCTCTTAAAGGCTTGAGATTTCAGTATTCATACGACAAGGCTATAAAAATAAAGGCTACAGGTCTGACTTATACCCAAATTTGTCTCCACGCATTAAAGCGCTGTATATCCGGGTAGATCCTGAAACAATACATTCAAGTAAAACTCATGAACGGAACCTGCCTATCTACCTCTACCGGGTATCGAATCGTGACTCTAATAATTGTCAATTGCATTTGCTCATAATTCGTGCACGTAACCAAGGAGGCCGTTATTTATGATTTTATCGGCAATATAGGCACTAATAAATTATCAATGCGTATCTCAATCCCCGATAACTTATACAGACTTAACAGACCCGTTGAACAGCTATCTATCTCGGTATATGAAGCTTGTTGCCATCTGCCGGGCACAGTTCCAGATTATACTAAAAATAAAGATTAACAAACAGGTTACTCGCAACATGTTACGTAACTGCATTGTTACTATAACTCGATGAAACTCCTTGTTACTATTATTATTTATTTGATGACGTAATCCATTATCAGACGAACTGAGATCGCGTTGTGTTGCAACGTTGCACGTATTATAGTGTAATAGAATAATCTCATATTCTAGGATGTCATAACTCTGCTACTATTAGTAGATATGGTTGTTGCGATGACTACTTACAAAGGTCGAAAGCTAAAATAGTTTAAAGTGCCTTTGTTTCTTAATCAACAATGCATAAACTGTTGAACGGATTTAGATGGAACTTTGCTTATATATAGGCCATGTCCTAAATTAACGAATAGGGCATTTTATTCTGGTATGTGTTTCTGGGGCATACATATGGATTATTCCACTTTGGTCACCCAGGTGATATCACCTGGGTGAACAAATTCCACATTTTTGTGTCCTAAAATCACCTACCAACAAATCACCTGGGTGATCAAATTCCACATGATTTCAATTTATTTATTATGTTTCTTCAAATAACCTGGGTGATCAAATTCTACAAAATTAAAATTTGTTTATAATGTTTCCTTAAATCACCTGATTTATAGTATAATATATATCTTACACGAATGTCGAAAACAAACATATTACGCAATTTATCTAAAAAGAACCAATTGAAATAATAGGTATACTATATATCAGGTGATTTAAGGAAACAATAAACAAATTTTATTCATATGGAATTTGATTGCCCAGGTGATTTGGGGAAACATAATAAATAAATTAAAATCATGTGGAATTTGATCACCCAGGTGATTTGTTGGTAGGTGATTTTAGGACACAAAAATGTGGAATTTGATCACCCAGGTGATATCACCTGGGTGATCAAAGTGGAATAATCCATACATATGAGCTTAACCGCGGGCAGAAACTAGTGCTGTATAAACCTTCACCTAAGTTTAATGCTAAACCAACCACCTAAGTGGTCATATTATTATCTATACTGCACTCGATGGTTCGAGTATGCAACAATTCGATTACAAAAGCAATATCTCAATCTTTGAGCTACCGCTGCTTGTAGTTTGATTAGATTAATCTTTGCTTAGACCAATTCCTAGGCAAAGATGAATCAACATAAACATACTTATACGTTATTCTTCTACGTCACAGTGGACAGATATGTCGTTAAACGGTTGCCCATTTAGTTCACCTTGCGTTAGAAAACCGGTAACAAATTGGACAGAACAGGTTACAAAACAACAAAGGTAAAAATTGCAAAACGAAAATTATATTTTTTGCATAGGGTAAACGTTACATTTTCTGAATTTCAACACTGAACTGAACCTGGTAATGATTTAATGAAATTAATTAACTGAAAAAAGGAATAAGCAATTTTTGTATTTTAAATTAATTATTATCTATTGAGTCGGCAACAAGAGAATTAACTAATACAAAACAGCCAATTCAATATTTAAGGCTCATATATAGTATTCAATCCCGCGTTCAATTTTTATTCATTGCACAATAGAGATAAAGCTCAAAAAGGTGAACTTATTTTTTCAAATTTTAGTAATACATCTGAGTAGTTATCAACTAAGCTTTTAAGTCCCACGTAATAGAAAGCTTCACCGACTAAGAAATTTCCAATAAAAGAAGTATTTTACCTGATCCCGTAATCGAACCCCAGACCTTACGATCGCACATAAACACAGGTACACTCAGCTGACAAATTTTACAACAATATTTAAGCATGACGCTAGAGCATGCCATAAAAGAAATTAACTTTACGACCATAAATTTGACTATTTAATACAAAAACAATAATATCACTCGTACCTCTTAAACATAATTTATTATTACATCAATGAACTCCATTCCAGTCGAAGCCAATTTGCATTCTCGTTACCCGTAGTGCCTTAAACTAAGCAATAATACTACGAATCTATATCTTAGAATAGGCTACACAATACCGAGCAGTCTGCCTGTAGTAATCTTTAGCTGTTGCTTACCGCACTCATAACGGTATGAGACAATTAGACAAGCATGAACAGTTACCAATTAATTTTATACTACGAGACTCATAATAAGTCGTGTATTGTCGCTACAAACATCGTGAACTAATGCAGCAGTTATCAATCCGAATAGTATTATGAATGTGGAAGTTTATGAAGATAATATTGTCTTACGTTTACGCGCTGTTATATATTGAAATTAAAGTAAGAATTTGAATAAGGGTTAAATATAATGACCACCAAAATACTAATTGCTCAGCAAAATATGCTCACTAAAATATATCATAACGAGCATCAATACGCCTCAAATCACTGCATTCCGTCTCGGAAGGGTAAGGTTATGTTAGGTTCCTTCTCAAATCCACCCAAAAATAGGAGCCCCGCGAAGCGGGGCTTCGCCGAGTTACAATATAATAATATATAATGTAATATAATATTCTACCACATACACACAACACCATCTAGCCCAAACTAAGCAGAGCTAGCTATGGGTACTAGACAATGGATAAACATCATATATACATATGTTTTTTTTTGTTGTAAATACATCCATATTATACATAGAAACACCCAGACCAAGACAAACATCCATGTTCATGCACACAAATGTTTGACTTGTGCGGGAATCGAACCCGCGACCTTAGTCGTGGCAGTCGGTTACACTAACCACTACGCCACCGAGGATCTCTTTAAATATATTTTGGTATGCAATTAGTATTTTTGGTAAGCATATTTTGCTGTGTAATTAGTATTTTTGATGGAACAAAAGCAAAAAATTGAGGAACAGTTAAATACTACCCTTTGAATAATACTTTTAGATAGTATAAAGTAGCTTTTTCAAAGTTTATAAATATGTTAACTACTCGATCGTGCCTAAATAGCTGAACGAATTTAGATGATACTCGGCCTTCAGATAGACCGTGTCCTGGATTAACATAGGATGTCTTTATCCCGGCTCGTTGGATTCGCGGTTGACTACGTTCAGAAACTAGTACTCTTATAAAACTAAAGGCTGAGTCTAAACAATGCATATATTTAATAATAACTAACTGATATCGACTGTATTTAGTTGGGTTGGGACTGGGTTTAGTTTTTATCCCGGCACCGTGGATGAATTATTTATTGGATAGATTTGATGCGCTTTTCCCAAATTAGTAGGTAGCCTAAAATCTAAGCCAAGTTTTTTTCTAATAACGCTGGATAAAGAATATTGCAATGGCTTATTCACATTAATTAAATTTAATTATACTGAATTTTAGTAAACTTCTAGTACATAACATTGTCAAAACTTGAAGTGCACAGAAACAAATATGATCAATGTGAGATTGACTTACACTCAATTCGATTGATATGGTGATATTCGACCTATAGCACAATGGATTTAGCACTTTTTATGGTCAATTAGCACTGACAATGCAACGTATCTAAACGTTACATTGTCATCCGTTGGATAGTCTCACGATTGGTGTATCAGATTTCCAACAAACACGGTCATGACACTACCGACTCTGATTAGAAGTTACATAATATAATACACTAAATCAAGGCTATTTGCCTAAAACCCATCCTTCTTGATTAACTTAGTAATATGTAGTTTGAATAGAAAAACGTAGTTAAAAAATTTAATTCTAGCCGTAAAGCCATCAAAAAGCATGTAATGTGCTCGTCTTAAACAGGAAACTTTAGTCCCTAGGCGTTTGAAACATAATATAGAAAGTGTATGGAACTTAATATCCGATGTAATGATATTCCAGGTCAAATTAACTGCCCCACTTTCTGCTTATCTTTCAAGGGACACACTTATTATGCAAATAATATTATCATGATGACATTTTTCCAAGAGAAAGATAGAAGAAATTCTTATTAGACATGAAAGTTCTTAAAATTATTATTTATAATCTACCTATTATATCAAAATAGACTTAATATTAATAAAAAGGCTCGTGAATAAATATAAACCTCACAATAAGACTTCATATATATAACAATAAAAGTATCTCATTTACTTTTATATTAGCCGTTAAAGAGTAGAAACTATTATGAAAGCTTTTAAAAATAAGTCTAAATCTTGATTAAAGAACAGAGAAAATTATTCAAATACTTTTGTAAGAATGTTAAATAATAATTATTATTATAAATGCTAAATATTTTTGTTTGTTTTGTTCTTCCTTCAAATTAAAATTGTGTGTTTATTTTTCTAGATGTTACGGATCAAGGGAAGTACGTAATACCAATAAGTCAAAGAGAGCTTAGTACGTTCTTAAGCTTACTGTCGATTGTGAGACTTGGCTTTAAAACTGAGGTCAAATTAAGTTCTATTTCGTTTTTCTGGAAAAAGAATCTCAATAAGCGAAATGCAGCAAATACTCGGCTAAAATCAAATTCCGTACGAGTCCGATTTTTGCTGAGTATAATAGGGTCGCAAGAATCGTAATGTACAACAACGTAAGACTAATAATAGCTAGCACTACATATATTTTACTCATATTATGCTGCGAGCACTTATTATAACAATAAAAGTAATTAAAAGCCCGCTCATATAAATCCTTATGCACTCTCTACTAGTTTTACAACTCAAAAGCTTACCAAAGTTCTTATTACTGACGGTGCTACTTTAAGCACGAGCACCCCAAATGTTATTCTCTCTGTTGCCATACAATTTTGTATCTAGCACGAACTAACAGAAACTGAATATTTTCTTTGAAACCCGACCGAGTCGTGTGTGCAAGCCCTGAGTTCCAACCACAACGATACTAATGAGTCCTCGTACTAAACGACCCGAACATACGCTGAAACTTACTGGTTTTAATTGACTTCCACGCTTAAAGACTTACCAAAGATTATTTTATTTTTTGATAGAAATTAGTACGGAAAATGTCAATGAAGACGGCAATGATTAACGTATATTTAAATTATATACAATACCCTATTTTATAAAAATTGTTTTATAGACTACTAAGGTTGCCTTTGGTCACACGTTACTAGTAAACAAGAAAATCAAAAGAAACTGCGTTCTCAGTTCAAAACACGAAGACAAATGCTTTACCTCTTGAAGGTCTGGAAACAACCTTACTGTGTGTCTGCAGTTAGTAGGATTTTCAGCAGGCACTGCGCTGCCAGCGTAATCTTGGCATAAATTTGTAATTTCGCAGCACCTATTTTAATATTGTTTCTGTTGCCACTAAAGAATTAGCTACAAACTAGCTTATTTCTTTGAAAATATTATTTCAGAAACACTGAATATACTTCAATAAAACTAAGCAAACTATCTACCTACGTATTGCAAAATAAATAAGCCTTACATATCGTTAGGTACCTCTTGTAAATTATCTAGAAGATAAAACAATACCGCAGACAGGTAGAGCCGTTATCTTCACCTCGAATCGGCGGTAAGTCACGAAGCACAAATGTTTTGCTGAAAGCTTTCGCTAGTCTAACATTAGGAAACTTTACGTGCTTATCCAAAAACTGCATAATATCCAATTTGCCTGATCTTTCACTTCACACCACATATCACGGTTTGCGAAAGCGAAACACATTTTGACATACATACGTAGTCTGATGCCTATATTTTTAAAGAGATAGCTAGATGTCGCCATATTTATAGATCCTACGTAAAAAAGGATGAAGCTCTTGCTATCTACCGGTCTTAGTTCTAGAATACGTAAGAAAGAACTTCTTGACAGAAAGACACACTATACCCAACCTGGAAATCAAAGCTGAGAACTCTTTGCCCTCACGTTTACTACCAATGCGTCATCAAGCAGTTTTAAAACACAGTCCGAAAATAACAGAGCCGGCGATGCTAATCCTAGGAAACATCAAATTATTAAGTCTGTTCAAAGTCAAAGTCAAAGTCAAAAATAATTTATTCACTTAGGTCACAAAGTAACACTTATGAACGTCAAATGGGTTAGTGAGTTTATTTTATTTGTTGCCACTATAGATAGCGAATACAAAGTTAAAAGTCAAAGAAACTGACATCATAGGCTAAATAAAACCTTTGGTTTCGTTGTTATGACATTTCATTATTCCACAGCAAAAATGTAAGGTAGCACAGCCGTGTACATAGTAATTAATTTCACGACTTTCGACGATTTTCGAGGCATACGTAGATATTCAATTACAGAAAATGTTGTTTGTGTGGAGACCAAAATGCTAAAGTTTTCAAAATATTATACGATGCTCTAACTATTCTGTAATGAACTGAAATTGTTTTTCAAGATAAAGGATAATCCGTATAAATGAGTTTAATTTCAATTAATAACATTCGCGTATACAGAAGATAATATTAAGATAAAGGAACATTACATTGTTATAGACAAAATAAAATTAAAGAAATATATATTCAGACGGTTACACGAAGTCAAACTTATTTACTTTCATTAACATTACTTTTGTCGCGCCATAGGTAGACAAACTGGAACTTCACTGCTTTTAATCCCAAAAGAGTATCCTGCTGTGTTTATGTAGCAGAAAACTAAATATCTTGTAGTGTAGAATTAGAAAAATATTTAAGGGATTTTATGGCGAGAATATACACGGTTATATTGTATAGTAGAGATACAATTTGCGAAGTGAGAATTAAAAAATAAGTAGCCCAAAGCTGACAAAGCAGTTGTCGCGTTTTTGTTTTTAATAAATTATTTCGCTTTCATACGTCGTGTCATGACGTCATGCGGATGGCAAAAACACTTTATCTCTGCATCAAGTTAAGCTTACTTATGTGATAAAGTCCACCTATATACACGAGTGTATGAAGGTTTTAAATAATAAAATAAGACTTAGAGAACACGAAGCACAGGTTGAAACACTTAAATTAGCATTTCTCACTCACTTATCCCCCAATAAGAGAGTGAACGACAATAAGGCATGCCACATTTCAAGTTAAGACTGATATATAAACTGCCAAAACCTACAATACATTTACGATTCAAATCGTATTTTCCGATAAACCCAATATTCAACGTTATAAAGTCTTTACCCTGAAGGAAATGAAAGGGTAAAAATAAAAACAGGGCAGGTGTAAGACGTAGCGATAACTAAATCAACGGCTGACGGCGGGGGCGGTCTGAACCGGTAATGACAACTCAGGAGTCAATTGAAAATAGAAAAAGTGGTTGAAGATTAAATATTTGTCCAGGGAATTGTGCAGCTACGACTTAAGAGACGACATGATATTATTATAAGGGACCGTATTTCACTGCTGGGTTTGTTTAAACATAACACATTTCATTCTAATTCAAACTTGTTATGCTGTCATAGAGAAAAACGTATGCCTTGGCCGAATTTATCTTTTGTTTCAAACGTGCATAGCGCATGGATTCACTTAGATGTGTAATCATATCATCGAACCAATGGTAAGATTAACGTTTGAATCATATCTTCGCATAAGCAGACTTTACTATGTATTTAAGGTACATTTGGAAAAAGATTTCGTGAACATTCGTAGGTACACTTATAATTCTGGAAGTCTCAAGCGGTTTCAGTCGGGCAAGCTATATTAACTCGCGCTACGAAAAACATTTTATTTGAGGTATGTCGTTACATATTGATATCAATAAAAGTACCTACTATACATGTAATATAAAGCGCTGAACATATTTATCAGCCGTTCTTTTTAGTGTATACCATTGATAATATCAGGCTCAAAATCAGATTTTTATCGTTATCATCTATGATAACGATTAGTAACTTTTTATAAACATATACTTATAAATAAACCGTCACCATTTATGAAAATAGCGGTTTCGAAATTATTTGCATATTTATAATTTAAAAAATTATTAAGCTTCGGAACAAACACGTTGTATTATTTAAAAATAAAATCGATTCTCTTTGTGCATCGGATCAGATTGTTTTCAGGCCATGGCAAAAGTTTATTGACGCCAATATCCTTAATATAAAATTTATGCCTATGTCCAGCAATGGACGTCTTTCGGCTGAGATGATGATGATGATGATGAAAATTTATGAAACATAAATATAACCACATTTTTAATACACGATACATCATACAGGTACAGTTCAAGTATAACACAAATTAAGCATAACATGACAGGCAAAATATGGTTGTAAAATACATACTTCTATATAAATACAGGATGTTAGGGGTTATACCTGGGACGTTACTAAGAGTAAAATAAAAACACGGCGCGAAGGCTTGGCAACTGAATCATTTGGGACGGAGATGCGCAACGAAGTGCGACATACTAATGACATCGCCCAACTAAATTGACAACAAGTTTTTCAAGCAATACATGTTCATTATTTTTACAAAAGTGTACTTACAATTTAATTATACACGCAATACAAAAATCTTTGTTTAATATAAAGAAAGTAAAATCTGTACATCATATAATATTGAAAGTGATAGGTTTCTTCCAGTTTTTAAGGAACAACGGAACTAGGAGGTTATATATAAGAATTACCGAAGTAATAGAATCTAATCTCTTGGTCAACGTTCTGACCCCGAAACCCGACAATGTTTTTCACCTCAAGATTCCTAATAAACACTAATACAGCCCAATTCCACGTTTTAGACCCAGAGATTATGATATATTTCCTTTTTTTTTGTATTAACTTTCTATCGAATATAATAGGTAGATAAATAGAAAATCGGGTTGTCAGAGCTATTTAATGTGTTGCTGTGATATCAGCAGAGTTACCTTTGCTCATTGAACTGAAAGGCAAAGACTCTTTCTATGAAAGGTTAAGAAAACCGATATGCAACGTCACCGATATCATGGTTTCCATCAAGTGGAACTTACATCTGTTTACCATCTTACATAATATAATAAAGAAGTCACAAAACAACAATTCTCATTACAGCAACTGTAATCATCCCACTCGTCATTGAAAAAGCCCATACCTTTACCAGTACTGTGTAATGGGTTGATTTGATTTGGTTTTCTTTGGTACAGTCAATAAACAAGTCGACACAAATAAGTCAATTTTCCCAAAGCGTTATCGGAATTGGCCAAAGTTGAATCAACATACTTATGATTGGTTTCAACCTCAACGTTTGCTTTGTGTATTGAGAACGTGAACTTCCAATCAATGCTATACTATGTATAATTTTGAATTGTAGGGTTTTTATAAGATCGGTTATTTAGACGAATATTAAAGACTTAGGATTTTTTTGATATAGAATCTATATAGCTTATGTCCATGCTTTCCAAATAATCACAAATCTTTTTTTATTGTCTAACACTAGACAGAGTAACGTATATCTAGTCTCTTACAAATATCTCTCTATCTACGTTTTTGATTTCGATTAACACCATTGAACGAAAGAATTTGCAAATAATGTTTGTAAATTTAATAAAATATAACAACGTTGTCTTTTAATGCAAACATCACATTTTTTTAAGGATGATCCGTAAAAAGAGTGACCTCTTTGTACTTTGAGTCAAAGACTGCCTGAAACCATTCTCATAAAATAACGAAAGTGAGGTATCTCACAATGACACTCGACACACAAAACACGACCCTACTCGAAGATCCAATAACGACATTGTAACATCGATATAGATAATTACGAATAACAATATCGATACAAATAATCGATTCAGTATCTCGGAACATGAAGACGAAATGTAATGGAAGTAACGGTTACGATTGTTTACCAACATGGGATACTACAGAAAACTCGTAAGAAAGTCATAAGAAAAAGCTATTGAATGCGTATGTGAGTGTGCATTAATTAATCGAGTAACTGTTATTGTTTCACAACGGATAACTGGATAACTGTGGTACCGCGATAATGACCGGGCCGGAGTCATTCCCACGCTACTCCGCAATTTAGTTAGCGTGCATCCAAAAATATCCGACATTGCCCGATATGCTCCGATGACTACGCATAAATACATTGTCTTGTTCTCTCATTTGTTTGTATACTCATCTGGGAAAGAGACCGTTTAAATTCATAAAATGCATACCTGACACTGATGAAGTGGTTTAACAACTGAACTCGGTTGAAGTGATGACTTTTCGGACGCCAAAATGTCATAAGTACCTGTTGAGTTGCCGGTAAAAAGCCTGTTAAAATGGCTTGGCTTTAAAAAGTGTAATTCCCACTGCAACTGTTTTTTTTGACAACTGTAACGGTAAAGGAATTTAGGCGCGTTTCGTGATCAATCATAATCATAACGTGATTACAGTGTAAAGCATTCAAGAAAAGGCGAGAACGATGTCAAAGTTCATGTACCTTACGAAAATTTAATACGTAACTTATAGTAAACCTGCTTCATGACATTTGGTTGTTATTAATATTCGAAGTATTAGGTCACGTCTCAAAGGGTTAGGTTGTATATGATCACATTCACATTACGTCAGCTATGTCAAGATTTCACGTAATAGGGTCCGAATCTATTGATATTTATAAAACAATGTTTATTTGCTCTTATCTAGAGAGAAAATCTGTGTAAAGTATTGCCTGACTTGGTAATTGATCTTGGCGCCTCACGATATATGCGCATATAATCTCACGCTACTAGAGAAGCAATGCACTTGATAACCCTACCCTAAGACAGTTCATACCAGTTTCTAGATCAGTCGATATCTAAGTATAAAAATAGCAATAAGTAATCTTCCAATTGATTAAATAGTTTATATGCAAAGTGCTCGGAATAAATATAAAAGGGCTCTCTTTTCCTTCAAGCATTATCATTTGATTGACGTTTAATGATAACATCGTGACACTTCTTCTGATGACGAGTATTTATAAAGTTTCTTAGAAAGTTTACTCTCTAAAAAATTGATAATTTGACGGAAACACTCATCATATTTTTCTTCACAACAAACAAATTACAAAGCACCAATAAAAAACTTTCACCTAATAAAAACGTGAAAGGAAAAGGTTGTAAGGCTTCTCATATATTGCCAAAGTATATATAACACCATTTCATAATTATTATTAGTACATAATACGTGGAACAATTTTAAAATTGTTCCACGATGTAAATGTAGTCTCTAGACTCTTAAGAAGTATTCTTCTTATTTTACTTGAAATAGTTGATGACGCGTTTAGTAAAAATATCAAGAAGGCGTATTTCACAATATCTTCTTTCACAAAGGAAATAATAAATATTGAGAGACGCTGTTAGCCTCGCCTCGTCGTGATTTCGTCGATTCGCAAAAATATAATACCGTATATTACAGAATTGTAGACAACGCACGGAAACGTCTGATGGCTCTGATGGCTGTCGGTAATTTCCGAACGAACCGTATCTCGTTATAGGCTGTATACATTTATTGTTTGCAATATCATTTGTCGTTTGGAAACAGTATGATTATTTCGTGGATTATTATAATAGTATTGTCTACTGAGGTACTAAAGAAAATAATGATCAGATTAAATTTAAAAATGGTTATTATACCACTGCTACACTTTCTCGTATAATTTTACTTGGTTGATAAATTACATTTGCAATAATTTGATAGCCTTATCTTAGACATTTTATGCACCGGGCACGCCACGATCGTGGCGGTAAGTCCCGTTTTTGAGGAGTGGCTGGAAAGGCGGCATGGCGCCCTCACCTTCCGGCTGACACAGATTCTAACTGGCCACGGATGTTTTGGCCGGTTCCTGTGTCGTATACGCCGGCAAGAGACGCCCGGTTGTCACCACTGCGGCGACTGCCGCGACGTTGTTGAGGACACGGCGCTGCACACTTTGGCGGTTTGCCCCGCCTGGGCATCGCAGCGCCGTGATTTGATCGCGGCAGTCGGATCGGTTGCCCTCTCGCTCCCGGCCGTAGTTCAGTCTATGGTCCGGAGTGAGAGGTCATGGAACGCCGTCGCCTCCTTCTGTGAGGAAGTAATTTCCATCAAGGAGGCGGCGGAGCGGGAGAGGGAGCGTTTAAACCCTCTCCCCAACCGCAGAGCCGGGCGCCGGAGGGCGCGCGATGACCTCCAGCCACCCTGAGGTTTGACCTGGGGGTGGCGGGCTTTGTGGGCCTGCCCGCCATCCGTTCAGCACCAGGTCCGAGAGGCGGCGTGCGTGTTCCCACGCGCGCCTCTGTGTCGAGTCCGTCTCCCCTCTAGGGGAGACAGTAGGGTTTTATCTGACGTAGTGCCTATTTTGGGTAGGTCTTTCGTGTAGTGGCCTGCCGTTTCATACGGCGGGCCGTAACCTCGGCGGGGTCGCGACCGCATGCGAAAGCGATTCGCGCGGCCCCGTCGGTAGTGGTTGTGTCGAGGAACACCGTGGTAGGTTTAGTCGGTATTCCGGGAGGTACATTATCTTTTTTTTAACATCTTTCTTTTACCCCGGCGAGTCCGACATAATCCCTCCGCCCACCCCCGCGGAGGGATATGCGTCATAGCATTCCCCCACGTAAAAAAAAAAAAAAAAAAAAGACATTTTATGCAAACATTTGTTTTTTATCGCTCAGCATCAATCAATTAAATAAGTATCAAAATGCATGAATGTTGAACTGTTTTGCTGTGCACTCATTCATAAACTTGGGCATTCATTTAAATAAAATCATTGGTAAACATAACACAGCTTGAAATATACACACTTTTAATTGTTATTTCATTTCCAAATCGCTTAATCAGAAAACATACGATTAAATTAAACGTATTATGAATGCTTTGTTAACATTATGAGTAATGTTAATTCATTATTTTTTTACAGCACATAGAACCATAAAATTATTTCAGTGCGAATTTCAAAAGAGAAAAAGCATAGCATACTATACTATTAAAAGGCACACTAAAGAGATTCCAGAGAAAATTACGTAGAAAACGTAAGGTTTTTACAAAGAGCATAATAAATGCGAGTTGTTAGTTTGCAAACTAGAAGTAAGTTATAAAAAAAACATCTAGTATTAATGACGCCTAGGGTGGCACTATTGAATATGTTAAGGCTATAGCACATCGACGTATATTTGCAATTGCCGATATATTGAATAATATATTGGATATTTCGTATAAGTATATTTGATGAACACGATGGCTCAATATGTAACGGCATTTTCGATGCCTATTTCAATTCATGTAAATGTCTATTTGAGTTTCTGTATCTAAGCATACTATACAAGCGCAATAAACCAAATCATATGATTACATAATCGTTTAGAGGCTAACAGCCTTTCTTATAAACAGCTCGCATATTTAATATTTAAAAGTAGCCTTATTAACGACTAATCAGAAAAAAATCCAAGCAGACCTCAGCGTTGAGAGTCAGTTAAATAATAGTTCAGTAATCAGCCGATCGTTGATCAAAATCATCAAAGACTTGAGAGTTATTTAGTTAAATAGTAGCTAAATATAAGTTAGTAATTATTTTATTAGTGAGGCTGTCTGCTTTCTGTGTCCTTAATTGGAATGTTTATTAGCCCCAACAGTGATTATTCACTGTCCCTAGATAGGGGCAGACGGATCGTTATGCCTATTTCGGTAAACGTGGGATAAAAACCTAAGAGCAATTAAGCACATTCATGAATATTAAACGACGGTGTCACTGTCAACTGTTTCACGATATGTCTGCGGACATTTTAAGTTCAGTCCACTTAACGTCACAACGTTAATGAGCGTAAGACAGATGGTTTTTGGGACCAACGTAAATAATTTTTATGTGGAAAACGTCACAATTTATTTCATTTTGCATATTTTGAAGTATTTATTTATATAATTATTGTATACATAAATATATATTTACGGTATCTAGATACTGTAAACTTACATTTATGATTGCGATTGCTGTGCCTCGAGTGTGGTCTCGGGTTCGCTTGCCGGATCGAGCAATATTATTGACTTTTCAGTCAAGTAAATTTTAGTAGCAGCACGGCATTTAGAAAATCTCAGATCTACATCCTTGAAGATAAATGGTATATTTCACGAGCTATGGTTTTAACTTACGTGCAATAAGGAGCGAGCTTCTGTGCCACTACTAGAATATTATTCGCAAAGAAACTCAATGGCGCGTTGCCTGACCATAGAATCCAAGCCGAAACCTCATGCAAAAGAAATGGCATTCACTATCGCTGTACCGCTGTTGCAATCTCATATTTAAGCCAATTTGTATTGAATCCTTATGAATATTAAAAATGTGCATTTCGCATACAGGAAGGATGATGATGATGATGAAGATTAGATTTAGAATTTATTTTAGAATCCTGTGTCGAGGGGTTCAAAGGATGGACACAAAGAACACCCAGACTCGGGACACACACACACAAATATTAGTCAGTATTATTTATTATACATATTATTATAATGTTACCTCACAACTTAGGCCATAGCGTCGAGTCAATTAATAATTCACAGGGTACACAACTCAATGTCGAGATACATCGTTATTAAATCGAGGTGGTACTCAGGTATTACTCATCGTCCATTTGATTGGTCAGATCTATATCAAGCAGCAATTTCCGTCTCAAATAGAATGATGGAACATTGAACGTAGATTGCAAAGCCGCGATGAATTTTAAAGCTTGTTATAATGACAGTAAACAAATCTTATAAAGAATTACACGTGCCGCATATTAAAGAAAATTACTAATATTATAAACGCTAAATTTTGTAAAGATGTTTTGATGTTGGTTTAACAAATTTGGACGAATCTTAGCACACCGATTGACCAGGTAATGGTCAATCGGTGTGCTAAGATTCGTCCAAATTTATAATGTTGCTAAGGTTCTTAAAATAAGTCACTTTTATAACGATATCTTTTTATGTTGGATATACACAAGCGAAGCCACTGGCAGGGATAATAGTGCTTATAATCTATACTAATGTTATAAATGGATTATTTGAGCGCGCTAATCTCTACAACAAGCAATCAGGGTAGTGAAGTTTCTTATTACCTTTTTAGTCCATTTATTGACTCAGATTATGGTTTATCTAACATCACGCTACGAATTTTAGGAGCGGAGTGGGTAAAACTGTAGGACACAGGTATTGTTATACACTTTCATAATACGTTGTTCGTTTGATTGGTTTCGACACTAAAATCAATACAATCGAATTCAATTTATCAACTTTATCGATTTAATCGAAGAGAGACTACCAGACATTTTAAAAGCTCTCCACACGTATGATTGCCCTCTTTTTAAACCTTATACATATACAAGTGTATTAACATTGTAACTAGAGGCGGTTTTATAAAATATAATGATTAATCTTAATATCATCAAGGTACGTCCTGAGCTTCGAAAACTAATGATATTATAGATTCCTAGACACCATAGATATGCTACGTCCACAAAAATGCCGCGCAAAATTCAGTCTAGCTACATGTACAAATATTTCTAGCATAAAAGAGATGGCTATCTAAAAACTATAACGTTGTAATTCCTTGTAAATGCCACTCGCGCTCTCTTTTGTGCAAACTGATTGAAAGGTACTAAAATTAGGTAAGTTTTGGATCTTATTTGCTGCGCGCGCGTAAAAATATCTACGTCTTTTTAATATATAATATCATTGGTAAACTCCCTACCTCCGTCGCGCAAGCACGTCGTGCACATGAATAAGAACACCGATTTAGTTCACAACTAGTCGGACATATACGAACACCCATATCTTGTTAGAGTTTGCCCACAGTTTAACCACATTATATATTCGACTTCACGGTTGGCTTATTGATCTAAGTTATCCCCTAACCATTTGTCTCTGCGCCGAGAGTGCTAAGAGTATAAAATTCGATCTCCACATGCAACAAAAAATTGTGTAGTCCACAAATAGTTGGGGTATTTTTTGTATCCATTGTTTGGACACATACCCGTGACACAGGATTTATTCCTAGTGCCTAGGGAGTAGCCTTTTTAGATGCAAATATTATATTTTAAAAGAAATTTATCATCATCACACGACTGAACTCAATAACCAACCACTCATGGTTTCTAAAACGAACAACGTTGTACCGCCTGCATCCAAAATTGATACAGATTCGATCCCTACGGGACACAAATGAATACGAAGTACCTAACAGTAGTGCCGGATATGTATGGTGATATTTCAACATTCATATAACATCCAGTGTACAAGTTTTACCTTTACTGTAATATTTTTACACACTACGCAATCTGCTTGTTCTTATATGAATAACTCCCCATATATTCACAATGATTTTAAATAATGGCAACTATATAAGTATCTCTCTCTAAAAATAATTGCATTATATGAATAGAGAAATATTGCAATTCATATAATGCAATTCTTTCGACTAGAGTTAGAAGGACAAATCGATTTTGTATTGACAAAACGGGCTGTCAATACATAGGTATACCCGACACACGGCAAAGTTTTGCTTTATTATTAGGATTTAAAACCAAATCTGGCAAAATATAGATACAATGATACTAGTTAACTTTAGTGCGTAGTACATCTTATTCAAGCCCATCTAAAATTCATAGATAAAATATATATTCGTATTTTGCGGTCGTCTTTTTTTACTCGCTGCTTTTAACTACGAGGATAATCTCTACAACTTAAATAAATAAATTAATAAACCAGGATTTGATTGATTCTATTTATATATATACCTTTTATTTATATACCTTTCTCACACTGAGAAGAGGCCCATGGTCAGCAGCAGGGAGATTTTATGTACAGGGCTGATATTATTATCCTAACTAATCTTATAAATGAGAATGCTCGCTGGCTTGCTTTCACGCCTACTCAACTACTCGACCGCTGATCATGAAATTGCGCATACAACGTGTATGCAGTGTCAGGGCTACGAAAAAGGACATAGTGTACCTTTCATACAGAAAATAAGTATTAAGATTTAATCATAATCAACAAAATCTACATAAAAACGAGTGTGTATTATAAATTCAAATCTACGCCTCTATTTTGACTAAAACGTTTTTCATTCCAAATAACACATTCGCTTTTACGGGTGTACGTAATGTTTCGAAGTTTGTATTCTACTTTCTAAAAGCTAGGTAGTACGTGTACCTAGGTAGTGTGATCACGCCCTTACACCGACCGCAAAGCAGTGCCCGAGGGTACGCGCCATAAACACGCCTCGCCAGGAGTTTTTGCTCCGTCCAGAAAGTCATTACAGGCCGGGACGTGTTTTCATTATAAGTGTTATAAGTGTTATAACTCCCGATGTGCTTGTAAATAATACTGGTGTCATTGGATGCTATACATACATTGATTCTATTTTCGATTATAAAACCTAACTAATATTATAAATGCAAATGTGAGTTTGTTTGTTTATTTGTTAAGCTTTCACGCTTTAACTACTAGACCGATCGTCATGAAACTTCACACACATGTTGTCAAGGGTAAATAATAGGACATAAAATGTTAAGCTTAGACAATATTCGTTATAGGTATAAAATGCAGTATTTCATGATGCAGTAATGGTTTCATAAGGATTGACAGCCGCCTTGGTCCTGGTCCATAAGTTTGTGATTTTATTTGTATGCGATCCTGAAGTCCGGTTTCGATTCAGAGGTCACACGCTGGACAGTCTTATTGGATTTCACTATTACAGAATAAATATATAAATAAATAGCAGCTCGAAGTCTCGTAATGTATCTAGTAGAAGACAACAGGCTCGCTACTAACATAACTAGCGAATGTGAGTGTTATACATCTCTGCCTACCCATTGCGGTATAAACAGGCTTAATTCTATGTTTAGGATAGACACATTAAGTAAAACGCCGTTACCGAAGTCCAATCGTAGATGGGTGGCCTCAGAAAAACGCCGCCTGTGCCTCAGACAACTCGTAAAGACGATCGAGGTTAAGTGTGACTTTTTCTAAAATGGCCCTGACTGTTATGTACGTCTGTAACAGTCGGTATGAGAAATCAATACCATCATTTATTCTGATATCTTTTCTTAGAATATCTCTTTTACTGGCGAAGGTCAAGTGACAGACGCTACGAGTTAATGAGTGATATTCTGACCTGAATATGAAGACTTAGTTGTCAATCGATTCGATTAAACTTATA
The DNA here is from genome assembly GCA_963675205.1 of Catocala nupta. NCBI lineage: Eukaryota > Metazoa > Arthropoda > Insecta > Lepidoptera > Erebidae > Catocala > Catocala nupta. Next base: position 22,956,695 of record OY776093.1, on the reverse strand, counting down.
CATACATAGTCACCCGCTTATATTCCCGTAGGAGTAGGCAGAGGCCTACCCTATGGGTTAAAACATAGCTGACCAAATGTGGGCAGAACACACAAAGGTGGGTTATACCCACATTTGGCCAGATATGGTTATAGGTCGCCGCAAGGCTCTCTATTGTGTTACCTAACTTTTTTATCCATCATCTAAAGCGCCATAATTTTTTGTCTTAATCCTCATTTGTCCGAATGATAACTTGCCCAAACTTAATGTCACATAATATCACATGCCATACAATAATTGTAATCCCTAAACACAATGTGCCCTAAATTTGTTTGTTATAAATATTACAATCAATATATAATATACAAAAGACTTAAAACCGTTTTCAGTAAAATTTACATTAATCCTAATAATTATTTTAAAACTAATTTGTATTACAAAGCTTGGCTTTTGTCACGGCTCCGGCGCGGCGGCGCTGCGCGTCTCCGGCGGACCTAAGCGTGCTAATCGTCGCAGTGGGCTTTCGCTCACCACCGCAGCTTCGGCTTGCTGGCCGGCTTTGCCTCACGGCTCCTCCTCAAACCTCAAGGCTCGCTCGCAGCCTCCTGCTCCTCAGCCCGCGGGCCGCCTCAACCCTACGCGCCTACGCGATTCTAAATTACACTCTTGGGATAGGGCAGACAAGACTGCGTGGAGTCGTATGCACAGCGATTCGTTTCTGTCACTACAACCTAATTTTTAGCAAATGTTTTAGGACTAACAATTTTATAATAAATGAACATTCGGAATAATACACATTATATAATAATAATAATATAATAATATTCTATCACATACACACAACACCATCTAGCCCAAACTAAGCAGAGCTCGTACTATGGATACTAGACAATGAATAAACATACATACTTTTTCTTTTGTAAATACATACATATTAGGTATATACATAGAAACACCCAGACCAAGACAAACATACATGTTCATGCACACAAATGTTTGACTTGTGCGGGAATCGAACCCGCGACCTCAGGCGTGGCAGTCGGTTACACTAACCACTTTATTTAACTTTATTTCATGCAAAATTAGGAGATTAATTTACTATAGTACTCGATATTATGATATAATAGTTTAGAAGTAAAGAAAATTAAGTAAAACGAAATTTCGAATTTTTAACATTATGGTTACTGCAGTTTATAGCAAACGTGTTATGGATAATGATTTTCAGTCAAACAATTTTAGGAGAAGAAAGGGAGTAGCTCGCCGCAATAAGGGGCGAGGCTATTACTGTCTACCGGACACGTTTTGCAACTGAGATATTATTGTCAGAAAAAGTTAAAAATACTGGGAAGAATTATAAACTTTTTCAGACAAAAAAAATCTGGATATCAAACTCGAGACTCTTTACACGGCAGTTGCATTCACTACCGCTGCAGAGGTAGTCTGAAAATCGTACGATACGATTTTCGTATGGGTCAGTAATATTAACATTAATCATATTTTAAACCTCTGCTGAAACATATTGACGATATTTTATATATACTTTCGTATTTCGGTATCGATTTTTATTTGATTGATCTGAATCGATTTTTTGGATAATCAACTCTTACTGCCAATTATACAATATGTAATTTACTATATGTTGCTAAAGTACATAAATTTAGTTTAACTTGATTTATATACAAATAAAAACCTACGCAGAACCATTATCGACAGGTTAGTCAATTTTTGACACTAAATTAAAATAGAAACACATTATACTTAATAGTCAAGAAAGTGTCAAATTAAAACACTATGTGTATTTTATTTTTCAACGTAAGTGATTTCATTCGGCGAACACAAACTTTTACGGCAAGCCAGCAAGTTTCCTACATTTGATTTCTTTGATCATTCAAATGTGGAACACGGAATATTCAGTTACTACCCTCGTTTGGACCAAAGAGGCCGGTAACGAGATTTTGTTATTTTTCGGAGTTATAGCATTATGGATGGTTTATTCCAGATTGTTTTACGGTGGAATTATTTTGAGATACCAAATTTAATATTGAATATGATGTTATTTTAGTGAATTTATGTTTTATTTTGTATTCTTATTATATTTGTTTTTTACACTAATGTCTGGTTGATCACATTGCTCTAGCGTGATCGCTTACTTAAGTACCAGTCTAGACGGCCTATGTTTAAATGATATACGGTAACTCTAATTAACAGCATGGCTGTATGCTGGATGGTTAAACCTGTCGTAAGCTGGTCACGGAGCGTTATGACAGTCGATATAAGAGGGATAGCAGCCCTCCAAAAACCGTACAACTTAGCAAAACATAAAGTCAAGTCAGAGATTCTTTGCCAATTGAAAGCGACAAGTGCCAATCTTGAAGAAAAAAAGACCTTCGCAAACTCTAATACTAACGATACTATTATTTACATAATAGGAGGACATTGTTTCAGTACAAAATTACATGTAGCGTTTCCTATTATATCTTAGATTGCTTGCAATATCCAATTTGATAGTACTCGATTAGCATAACAACGAAGTTTGGGCGAATAACACGATGCTATTACGCTGTAACACTCTTTAACAATATGTGGGTATTAGTTTACACCTTATTTAAGGTGCCTGATGTGTTATTATTTAAACCGCTAAGAGATTGAGCTCAGTTATATAACCCAACATACTTCAGCATGTCAAAGCATCTCAGAGACCTAGCCTGTCGAAATACCTCTTCGCATTAGTGGATAACCAATCTAATAGTAATAATCATCTTTTCAGTTTTACCATTTATGCTACAAATAATCAAACGATGCGAATCTGCTAGTGGAGTAACCCCAAAAACTCCATGCATTAGACCCAGTAGTCGAAACATAAACCATTTAGCCGTAAATTTAAGCACAAGCTTATGCTATCAATCCAACGAGTCCAATATTTTGCCAAAATTAACCTTAAAATAGTATAACTCTTAATATAATACTAGTTTAAAATCGGATCATCCATAAAGTCACCACTAAATATTCAACTAAAATGCAGAGAAACATGGCGCTCAATATAAAATATTATCCACCAACTTATCATGCTCCAAATGTAATCCACGTAATACCTGAGTCTACAGGCACACGGATTTATTAGTAGGGATATGTACGCGATTACGTCATCGTGATTGCAATTCCAATATGGCTGAAACTGTCACCTTATCAGGTATTCCCGCCATAAATTATTGGAATACGTCTTGGCGATAGCAAATTTGTCTTACATGGCCCTCTGGGATCTTGCGATATTGCCTATCTACATCATATAATGTATTCCATCAATTTATACGTTAGCTAATTTTATATAGGTCAGATTCAACACAGTATTAATAAAGCAATGTATAGTAAATAAATGTTATGCTCTTCAGATTTCTTTGCCGAGCATGAACCTTCTCATATGGCCACATTATAAGATATAAATAATTTACTATTGAATCAAATAACGATTTTAGTCTCTTTACTCCGTGATTTGATTTTCGATATCCCCTGTCCGTTACACTGCTAGTCAACTCAATCTACAAAATAGAACTTTTATTTCAAATACAGGACAGCGAAACACTATCTGTTATGCCTTTATCTAACGTAGAGCCCGACAGAAACATAACCTACAACGAAATATAGCACCAACGGGATTGGTGATTGACAAAAAGCCCGTATCGCGTCGAAAGCCCCGACATTGTCTGCCCGGCAAAAAATAAAAAACAAAACATAACTTGTCGGTTATTTAACTTTGGTGTGAAAGAACTCACGACTATTTTTATCTCGCTCCAATGATAAGTATAAAACTAAAAAAACTTCATTCGTGATTCGATTACCACGATTATTGAGTCGACTTTTATGTGCAGCTAGTTTTTTTCTCACAAATGCATACTTCGTCATGTATATAATTTACTGTGTCTAGGGATGGATAAAACAAATTTCAAATCAAGTCATTTAAGCGTTCTATATTCAAATATTTACCCGGCATTACATTAACCTTCGACATTTGGAATCATTTCAGAGTTTTTTATAATATCTATTATAAATCCGGCCAACCCTAGGGCCACACAGAGCTAAGACTGTAATGTCTATCCGAGTTGTACATAGACACAAAAAGGATCTATTTTTCTCTTTCTATCCTGAGGTCGGCACCAGCCGGGCCACTTTTATCGCTGTTTTACTGTTTGCAATTTAACTTGAAACGTTAAACTCTACGCGAGCGAACAAACAACAATAATAATAATCACATTTTCGCATCAATGTATGTCAGTATTAGAATGTAATGGCATTAAGGGCTTTTTAGTGTGATGAGGTTGCATACATGTTGTAAGAGCTCAATGAAATAATGTAATGTCCATTACAGCTAATACTTTGGTATAGAAATGTGAAAATAATATGACTGCTTAAATTACTTAATAATGTAACTATATCGGTAAGCTTACGGCTAGAATATTTAATGTGTGCACCTGTTAGTTATTCTTCTGTATCCTGTACCGAAATAAATGGCTTATTTCTCTTTCAAATATTTCTTTAGGAATTTAATTGATATTTGAGCCCATTGTTTCTGCACTTTTAAAGCCTCCTGCAACCATGAGTTATCTCTAGCACAGGAATTACAAGACCCTCGCGATATTAAAATACATCACTCTTTGTCGTGCAGTATGACATAATCTTATTATTGAATTTTTAACAATTTATGCATGATAGATACTTAAATCTGAACATAGAAGCACAACTAAATCTAAATCCGAAGTGTAAATATTACTGTAATTTATCTCGAACACAGACATACATAAGTTGCAACCATGAGATAAAGCGGCTTAGGAATGAATTGCCAACATAAAAATGATATATAAATCTCATAAAAAATAAGGTGAGGATACGTACACTGAGATCGTATGAATACGTTTCGATTCATGGAGTTTTTATATCCACCTATATGTAAAAGTAGGCTGTACGTATCGCAATTTGTGCCTCATATGCTAGGGTAAAATTTATATTATTGGAAAGCTGTCAAATCTACGAAACTCCGCGCCCGTTAGTGCTGTGACCTAATTTTTCTATAACCTGCAATGCAGCTATAACTTACATCACTATTTTTACGAAAGAAACAATATCGCTGTATGATGTGAAAAATAAACTTTACTAAGGCACCGTAATTATACGTAAAAATTAAGGTGAAAATTTACATTTCACAAACAATTCTTACTAAAAATATTGACTGCATAGATAGCTCAAATCATTGCGGTTTCATTAAACGACTCGTTTGCACTAATATGATTTTCACACAGACCTAAAATAAGTAACCCAGAGACATTATTTTAAATCTAGCTGTTAGCTTGGCACTCAATAATTCTACAATTATTTCCTTCTTAATTTCAATTAAGAGGATAAATAACATACATATAGACGCAAGGCTGTAGGCATGTATTATACCTTAATTTTGCCAGGTCTTTATTTATATACCACGAGCATAAAATGGTCTACAAAATACATTTCTAAATCCTGCGCTATTACCAAGAATTTACTTACAAAAAATTCGAGTAACTTACGATTACCTATGCCACGTGACCAACGACGCAATCAAAATAACATGTAATGAATATTTCATACTACGTAGCCATAATCGTACCAATACAAACAACATTCATATGTTCCGATGTTGTGAGCGTCCATAAATACAACATAACCTACCTCAATGTTCCCTAAGGTTCAACAACAGCATACTCGTACTGGCACACAAACTTGTTATAAAGCATGTTTAAGTAAGTAGCGCGTTCGTGACCGTGTTGCTCCTGCCTAGTGGTCAGCAAACTAATGGACGCTTTTTTTATTCTGTCCAACTTTTAGGAGAATCGTGGACAGAATACATCTTTTCTTTAAGTAAAGTGGTGTAATGGTTAAGATTTTTAGTCACGTTGCAATATACTTAGTTATTATAAAAAATGAACATTATTATAATGATCTAACGACCGTAAGAATTAGTGACCATGCATCCAAATTTTAATTTAATTAGAGAGCAAATTTTAATTTATTAAATAACTCCGTCTGAATTTAAAATGCGACCGGAATAACATAACGAACTTTATTCCAGATTTGAAATAGACTTGACGTCATCACGTTAATTAATTCCAGATTTAGAACATTTATCGTGCTGCATCGACTATTTGTCGAAACACTATGTAATCCATAGATGAGAAACTACGAGTATATACTGAGAAATGTAATCTATACATTCCAAAATTAACGGCAATTATACTACAAAGAGCATAATTATACGAAAAATTGCGCATTCCTTTTTTAAAAAGGACTGAACATAGACAACAATATTCACAAAAGCCTAGAAAAGTAGAGTGGTCAAGCCACTGTTGTCATAACTAAAAACTACCATAAAAACAATGCCTACCATTTTGTTATTTGTATAGAGTTATCAATGTTAGTTTTTCATAGTGACCAGTCTAGAAATCAAATAGAGAATACCGCATACATTAAGAGTACGCTGGCTGGCAACACCAAGCGAGAAATAATATACCTGCATTTTTAATAGCATAAGTTTTCAAATCATTTATTCTATGATACTATTACAATACTCGTTTTACTGACCTATAAAATGTATCCTTTCATTTTTAAACACTGCACTCTCGTAGTAAAAGCCAGTGCATCTTTCACTCTCGTTCTCGCAAATGGTAGGACATGTTGCGATTACTTTTACGACGTTGGTTTATGACCGAACGCGGGTGCCATTGTTCATACAGGATTGAAGGCTGTCTCGTAAAATTGAAGCGTCGAACTTCACGTGATAGTAATATGAGCGGTGAGCTTTTATAGTACTAGATTTTTTTTGTTTGTTGCTATGTTAAGGTTAGATGATAGGCGTCGGTTTTATTTCACATGCGCATAACAAATTATGCCATTCTCGATTCTTGCTAATGTAAGAACTATTATTATTTGCATCTTTTTTAAGCGAAGATGAGCACTATATTGTTACTTTAGTTATCATTCTGTATATTATCATTGTTTTTTAATAAAAACTATTTATTAATAAAGATCTCAAAAGTTTATAAAGTACATTAAGTTTATCTATTTTATTATCTCAATATTTCATAAGTTGGTGCCTTTGCATGCAGCCTAAGGTTTTCGGGTCAATTTACAGGCATGATCTATATAACTATGTATCGCAAAAACCCCAAAGGCATTAACTATACATTATTACACATATATCTTGCAGAAATACGACAATGGTATAATTTTACTATAGATAAACATTAAGGCACACCGATATTACAATAATTGAAATACTTTAAGACATAACTAATACAAAAGTACACTATTTAAGTCGCCTGACAACCATTGCTGAACATTACCAAGAGCGCTTTAGAATAAAACTTCTAGAACAATATTACCATTTTATTACCCCACTTTTGTGTACAAACACTAAACTTCTTAAAATAAGAAGAAACATACTTCTGCACTGCACAGATACTGTGTAACTCAATCCGATACTTTCTTTATAAAGTGGGAAACAAAGACGTTTTATAAGAGAGAAGTTTCTTAAACATGAGCTTTGTAAGACACGTTTAAACTGTGAGATTTTGAGATCGCAAACTTCCGTTCAAAGGAATTTAAGGCTTTACACATGCGAGTTTTGTATGTGTGACGTAAGAATAACAACCTTACTGATATTATAAATAAGAATGTGAGTCTCTTTGTTTGTTTGTTAACTATTTGACCGCTCATCATGAAATTTCGCATACACGTTGTCAGGCTTTAAAAATCTTTAAATGAGCAGCGTAAGACTATACACCTCACCCGAAGATTTTAACAACCTTTTAAACAAAAGCTAAGATTTCAATTGTTCGCCAATATTCTGTTAATCATAGATTGTTTCCAAAATATAAAAATTAACTATATCCCAACTACGAAAAGTTACATTTTAATACACATAATATAATGTGGTAAAATAATTAGTCATTTCATTTCTACAATATTTAAATGTAGTTGAAATGTGATTAAAAGTTTCTGGTATTCTGTGCTGTGAATAATTCGCATTTTCATTACTTAGTTTTCGTTCTGATAATACCGCTGCATTAGATTATGTTGCGTGAAATAAACCTATATGAATAATATGCAATATAATTAAAACAACCCTGTTTGCTAAGTGCGGCGCGCGGCGTTCCTTTCACAATAAGTAATATTACCTACACAATAAACTACTATAAGCAGAACATCCGATTCTGCCCAAACACCTTAAAAACTTTTAAGCTTACTCACAATGCTCTCTGTTTTTATAGCTCTATTATTGATACGCACATAACTTAATGGCAGATCATGCCATGGTTTTGAATGTCTCTTTAATATACCAAATCAAAATTCTACCAGGCAATCACACTGGAAAGCCAGCGTATAACAGCTAGTATAAAGCTCCAAGCACCTTTATCTTAAGAATAAAGTCACAAACAAATGTTGGACGAACTCTTAATCCAGAGCTTATAGAAGATACTTTGAACTTTGGCGGAACAATGGTACAAAGTTTGTTAGTATTTAACGTTCTGAATCCGATACAGAACATAAATCTCTATATAACAGTAGCAGACGCTATTATTATAACATTGATATTATAAATTATGAACTCCCTCGCGGCCGTACTGTCGATTATTTTGTGTGAATAAAATACGGTATGCCTTTTCATATCTATTTGTGGTGCATTTATTTTGTAATTACATTTTGCTGTTTTACTACGCTGTCAGCAGGATTGGTTTGTATACATTCCCGTACATTCTTCACTGGCTATGAAGAAGAAAGAAAGGCAAGCAACTTTCGTATAATAATAATTAGAGGTGATAGTTTATATTTAACATATGTATAACCATGGTTTTCAAAGTTATGTACGTATTATATAGTTAATTTTCATTCACTTTAGCTGTCAAGGAAACGATCGCGAGTTAACCTACATGTCTGCGAATTCTCCATAAGTGTCTCCAAGATATGTTAAGTCTGTCAACCCGCACTGGATCCAGCGTGGTGAACTATTGCCTTACCCTACTCACACTGAGAAGAGGCCCGCGTCAAGTAGTGAGACAGTTTATATACAGAACTGATATTATAACACCATGGTTAAAGTTTGCGTTTAGAAATCATGCATGGAATGAACCTTCGATGAAAAGCTAGTAGTCAGACCTTGCCGGACAAAGGAAAAAGGTTCTGGTAAATTACAATAATCCAACCTAAAAATCTGCAGAACTATACAATAACATATCAAGCTTTGTTATGATATATATATTTCCTATGATAAGAGTACACATAACAGTTTCAAATGAAGTCAAAAGAGTACAATACCCGCCCAGTTGTAGGGTAAATAATATGCGTACAAAGTTGAACATAAGCTGCAGAACAAATAAAGGGTGTATTATACAAACTGAACACCTAAAGCCGGGCTTACTCAACACTTCGACTGCAGAGTCTACTTCAAGTACCCGCATTTTGACCCTTATTAGACGTGAGTTTTACATATTTTAATAATGATTGTTTATTTTAATATTTACTTGAGGAAGTGAAGTTTCTAGCTTAATATTTATAAATTGACTTACATAATTAATAGTTGTAGAAATTATTATTGCACGTTGTATTTGAAAACGTACTTATTCATGTTCATAGTTTGGAGACATGTTAAACCAGGCAAACCAGAGTAGTAAGGTAACTTAGTAAATATGTGTCACTGGTCACAGGTAATTAAAATAAGATTGCTTATACAAATTCCACAAAAGCAACTTTATTAAACAAAATCAGACATAGACGCATGTTACCCGTTGGGATTGGCAGTGTTTCCACTCCCAATCCCGGCATATTCTGTCCTTCTACATTCACTCCCTTTGAAATTCTTCATGCAAACTTCAATTTAGGGTAGTATTCTGTTTCACCTAAAATGTCTCTAATCGAATGTGTTTGCCTTAGGACTAATATTATAATACATATACCTAATAAACAAGCTTATAACATCATATGATATTATATTATCTATAAGTATCTTCCACAATCTTTACCCACATTCTGCAAGAATCTGTCGAAGCTACTTAATTACCGAGAAACAGGTCGACCAGAAAAGGGTGTTAGCAATGAACTAAAAAGGTTGAGTTTTAAAGCTCGACGGTCACGACTTTACGCTTCGTGACTTCGTGATGGACGCTGGGGCGTAAGATTGACAACTAGGTCCCTTATACAATAGTATATAGACGATTAGCTAGTACCTGCGACTTCGGAGCGCTATGTATATCATTATTTAAGTTAGTTTTAACTTAGGTTCAACCTTTATTTTACTTGTATAGCAACATGAAACGTTGTCTTTCGTATGTTTTCACTAGAGATTACAGTATGGGGTTCTTCAAGAACGAAGATTTTTGCAGACTCGGTAACGCGCGATGCTTTTGATAGATCCGCCAATAGGCTATGGGTATTGGCTTACGATCAGAAGGGTTGTAGGATAATTTGCCAGCAAATGTAATAAATACATAAATTTCATTTGTTTGAATAAAAGCTTTATAATTTTATTTAAAGTTAGTAAAAAAAATTAAGAGTATTTATTAAATTTGTACTTGTATCAATTTCGTTTTAATTTAAACTAACGACATTAAATATTGACGTCTAATATAAGAAACAATATTTTACTAAATATCAATATTTTAAACACTAACACACTTGAAGTAAAAAGTGCCTTATGATACTTGCCCCGTCTTAGCTACTTTGGAGAATAAAATGATATCGTTTTATTGTTTATTTTCGATGTAAAAAGTAGGCAAGCACAAGATTTTCTACTTTTTATTATAAATAACGTATAGAGGTTAACAAAACATTCAAACGAAACAAATAAATATTTTCCAGTAAATGAAATCCTTAACGTAAAAGCTAGATTTAAAATATAATGTATTATTCTGAGTACTAAATTTATTTCACAATCGTAAAAGCTAAGGCATAAAAATAAATGTATCTGCCAAACAAACACTGGTTATGTATTCAGACTCTACATCGGTATACAGTACTTTCATACAACATAAATAGCACATCTTAAACTTAGGATTTTTTTGTCTAAACTTTGATGTATTCGACCTGTTTGATGGTGTACAGTTACCACAACTGTGATTAATATTTGCAACACCAGTAGCGCTATATCGATAATTCAAAAATAGAGTCGATGTGTTGCCAGCGAAAAAGATAAAACTTATTGTTTCCTAGCTGTCAGCACAGTCGAAGCCCGGGAATGCAAACGCAACATTGTTTTGCTGCGCTCTTCTATAGGCTAGTATCGGTACTACGCGTTGGTTTAGTTTGACCGTATAGGGAATATGTCCTAACTAGAGAGGTAGGCACTCTATGCCAGCTCTATCCTATACATAAAATTTGTGTATTACATATAAAAATATATAATACATAAATTGTATGACAGACTTGTATTGTGCCTACGCATTAATTCTCAAAATAAATTACCATTTACCGAACGATCCTAAATATTTTTCAAATTAAAAACATAGAAACTATCTACACATAGATTTTAATACATTTTACTAATATTATAAATGTTAAAGTGTATATTTGTTTGTATAGTTATTTGGTACTAAATAAAAAAGACCTATAAACGGATGTAGATGCAACTAAGCAATTAAAATGTCGTGTATTAACACATAGGATATTATTCCATCCTCATACTACGTGGAATTCACTTATCCACGTATCAAGTAGGCAAAGCTGCTGCCAGAAACTAGTAAAAGATAACTTTTATTCTTAAGCACTGCAATATAATTAGGTTTCATCTTCAAGAGCAAGCAAGGCAGCCTGGAAGAGATCCCCTTCCAGGCTGCCTTTAGATGATCAGTATAAACAAGCTAGGAAACATGTTGTACCAGTATAAAATGCGAAGCTATGTGTTATCTATACTTCTATACTAATATTATAGAGACGAAAGATTAAAATTTTTGATTGTTTGTAAGGATTTAACTCAAAAATTGCTTAAACGATTTTAAAATAATTTCACCGTTAGCTAGCTAAATTATCACCGAGTAACATAGTTAGGATATGTTATTTTATTTAAAAAATAATATATCCTTACTTACTTTTACGCGAGTGAAGCCGCGGGCAAAAGCTAGTATCTTATAAACAAGATAGCATCTTGCTTATTATTAAGGGTTAGGCAGAGATGTATCGCAAACACATTTTCCCAGCAACGTTCATCACACTTAATAAGGAACGAGCCAATATGCTTTTAAGAATAACTAAATGATACCCCTGTTCTATCTCTGTTTGAAATATTATAGTAGTATATAAAATACATGATAGTCCACAAGGTAGTAGACACGTATATCCGAATGGCAAGGTATTGAATTTGCATTCGAGTGATTGCTTCTGTCGGAGAGCTGCTATGTCATGTTTCAATCTCAAATTCTCCATATCTATCACAATCTATTGTAGTAGCGAGTAATAGCCGTAAGCCTATACAATCAAAACTCAAAGAAAGTAGACGAGTTACATCGCTGCCCACCCCTTTAAAAACATATAGCTTTGTTTAAAAAGGGATTAAATTATTAATACGGGTTATAGTAACCCACCCGACCGCTTCAATAACAAACCACGAAGGACCTACATAAGTTTCCAGTTAATATTTCTTTACCTCGCAAGGGACCGCCTATACTTTTACTAAGAAAACTTACCTCCCTACAGGTCTTGGAAAAACTATATCTCAAAGTTCCGTTCCAGATATAAAGCTTAGAACTCACGACCTCGTACTGTTCGTGACATTGTAATGGAACGGCACGACGTAGCCGCAACTCAGTCTCGCTTTGAAAAATAATACACGAACATTTGTCAGGTTTCATAAGATAAGATAAGATTCTATAATAACGGGGTGAACGGATTAAAGATCTCATTTTTAAGCCGCCTAAGATTTCACCTGGAGAAATGAATTAGCAATATTTATTGAAATAAAATTAAACTAGGTACTTTTTACGGCTTTGGTCGCGTTGTTGATTTTAAAACACTTTTATTACATAAGAGAACATGAGAATCTCCTCGTTAACATGGCTGCTGTAAAGCAACCGAAACGCCGGGTCAAAGAGTAAACTTTAAAATAAATAGTATTAATTAATTTAAAAAGCTTAAATTCAGTAAAGTACAATTATAGTAGTGTTAGAGTTTCAAATAACATTCGCGTAAATATAAGGCAATATTATTATCAGAAATATTTCTGTATCAACCGTATGTATTAAACCTGTTCTAGTAGTAATGATTTAAATTAATGCAAATAAATTAATTATTTGCATTAATGTGCATCTTTCATTAAAACTTCTGAAACAGTCGGTAAGAGATTATTAATTTCGCATATGGTTGTATAATAATAATAATAAATAATAATATCAGCCCTGTATTAAACTGTCCCACTGCTGGGCACGGGCCTCTTCTCACTATGAAAAGGGTTAGGCCATAGTCCACCACGCTGGCCTAGTGCGGGTTGGCAGACTTCACATATCTTCGAGAACATTATGGAGAACTCTCAGATATGCAGGTTTCCTCACGATGTTTTTTCTTCACCGTTAAAGCAAGCGATAATTTACTATTTAATACGCACATAACTTTGAAAAGTCAGAGATGCGCGCCTTGGGTTCGAACTCGAGACCTCTGCGTGGCAGTCCAACGGTTTCCCACTAGGTTGTATTATGTTCATATAATATTCATAATACCTACACAGTATAAAGTCACAATGTAACAACTTATACGTTATTACATCATAGTACAAACTGATATAAAATATGATATTAACTGCCATAAATAAAGAGATTGCTTGAACCGTAAAATTCCTTTATTAACACTAAAACTGTGTCGTATATTTAAGAAGATTTTCTCAAAGCATTAATACTATCGGAACTGACAGGTCATTCAAAGCATTCCCTATTATTAATAATTAATAATATTTATATGTTATTCTTAGTTTAAACGTTTATTTCTATGGATAGCCAGTGTCCACAGCCAATGTCCATAGAAATAAATTTAAACATAACCATTATTTAATTCAATTAAGAAAATTTGTTTAAATAACCAAACAACGCTTTGCATGAAATAAATATTTGGCATAAATATATTTTAAAATACTTCTGAATTATTTACTTTCAAATTTTGTTCGAAATATATTCAATTATAATAAGATAATTATCAATTTAGATATATGTATGACAAAGGTATGTAAATGTGCAAATAATTAAAGGGGCGGCAGCCCAATATATGTACGTTAGCGTTACGATCGTCCTGTCTTCGAATTCTATATATTACACTATCGACGTAAACCCATCCATATACAAGCATTCTACCTTAGCTGACATTAACAAGAAAATTGTTAATTTCAAAAAAGAAATTAACCAAATTTAAATATAATAAAAATCTTTTAAAACATTCTTTGTCAAATGCTAACACTAAATGTATAAATAAACTACAATATATCAAAATTTTTAACACTGAATTTAAAATGTAGTAGGAGGCTTTCGGAATTATATTTTAAAATAATATAAAATTACAAATTTAATATTTATAAATTTAAATTTAATATTATTAAATTACAGTTATAATAGCTTTAATACAAACGATAGAATTTTCGGTTAACTTCCAATTATATTTTAATGGTTTCATCTCGCTCGAAATTACAAACGCGGCTGTTATATTTTAAAAGGAACACTACGATCCAACTTAAGCCTCCTAATTAGAATCTTAATTACAACTGAGTCTTTCATCTATTACCAGTTATTACACCAATGCTCCATCTTTTACATTGCCGACTTAATAACACAACTTTCTCAATAAAATAAAACTTTACCTTTTTATTTTTTTAACATGTATGCATGTCTTAATAGCGAATTTTTATTTTTCCTTTTAACTTCGATCGCGCATCTGAACTTCCAAATTTGAATTCCGAATCTAATTTTATAGAAATATTCCAAAAGTTTCAAATGCCATTATTATGATTACGTTCTTATAAGACTTCAATTGTTACTTAAAAAAGTAAACCGTAACAAAACTTTTTATAAAAGCTACCTATTAAAAAAGTTTTAAAAGCTTGTAATCATTATATTTTTGATGCTAATTAGGTGATGTGCCGATGGGTATATTGTAGGTAATTTTTTTATCAAATATAATAATGTAAGCGTAAAAATATACGTAAACATAAATATTATAATCTAAATATGGTGTGTCCATTGGACAGTATAATTTATAAAAATATTGTATCTGCCAATTTGATTGTATATAAAAAAATATAATAGAGATTTAAATAAATATAATATTAAATATTATTTTTAATGAAACTTACCGATATTAACTCGACGTCTTGCAGAAAAACTTGAATGCTACAAGTTT
Organism: Catocala nupta; assembly: GCA_963675205.1. Classification (NCBI taxonomy): domain Eukaryota; kingdom Metazoa; phylum Arthropoda; class Insecta; order Lepidoptera; family Erebidae; genus Catocala; species Catocala nupta. The sequence goes on along the minus strand of OY776093.1, from coordinate 22,941,332 downwards.
ATTAGAGCATTTTCAACTTTCGAACATAAAACACGATTATATTATTCCCGCCTAATTTTATTTAGAAAATGTCCGATATATTTTCTTTTTAATTTATAGCTAAGTCGTCGAATGTCATGCGTTCGTGAGTACAGGCGAGCGTGGGTCGCGCACACAGGCTTCGTCTAGTAAAGGCGGCAACACACTGCGAGAGCGGCGTCAGGCTGCGCCAGTGCCCCCTCCGGCTATCACTCTACTTTCGGTTATTCTCTCGCCTCCCCCGAGACAGAGACCGATTTATCACGGTGGCGTATCTGTGTTAGCTCCCAGACAATCCAGACTCAACTCGAGGTTCGCTGCGCAATCTTTCTTATACAAACCACCTTCGTACCGGCAAGTGTACTCGTTGATTCAAAGAAACGTCACTGACCGCATAATGTCGCAGATAATGAGTTTGGAGGCATACAAAAATTGTTCGTTAGCCAAATAAGGCAATTTACTTGCAATCGGGACGGGGAGTTAGTGAAATCGTTAATTTTATCAGATTTTAACTGATATTTGCGTGACAGGTCGTTGACCTTTCACACTGGTCCAGTTACAACGGTCCACATATGTAATATACTCATTAGCCCTGTAACAATATATCTTTGGCTACTTATGTTTTCACACCTTTGTGTTAATTACCTACCAGTATAAATAACACGTCGTCTCTGCCTCATTAAGTTATAAAAAAGTTATTGATGTCAAATACACATATTCAAACATCGAACTAAATTAAAGAAAACAAAAGACACAGATAAAACTAATAATTTAGAAACTCTATGACATGATGAGTAACATGGCTGTACAGAATCACAGCAATGACCTAATTTCTTCGGTGCAGGCTATTGTCATGTTAGGAGGCGACGGACGAAAGTAAATTTCTCCTAATGGGGCAGCCTGAATACATCATAAGTGACCACATTTGTATGGAAAGGAGCGTCTGGCATGCACTTGTAAAAGTCTATGGTAAGTGGTCATATCATTTCGTTTAGTCATTATTATTAATTAAGGAAAGAAGGTCAAACTTGTTTTGAGTATGATGCAGTGTGTTACAGACAAATGTGGTTGACCCTTAGATCGTAAGAAATGATATTCTTATTATATTCTTATTATTTAAATATTTCTGAACTACTGCCACCTGCGGCTTCACTTGCGCATTTTGTCTTTAAATCCTAGCCTAAATAGACTTTATTTTAAAATCATTATTGGTTACAGTAACTAGCTGCCATCCGTGCTCGCGTGACATGTCATCAATATAGCTTATATTTATTACGGTAGCTTTCTTTTAATGTAAGAGTTTAAAGAATTAGTACTAAAAATACAGAGATTACTTCACTGAATTTAACCAAAGTTTCCTTATTTATGATATAAGTATAAACCATCTTATATCTTGGTCTCCGCAGAATTCCAACAGACATTAATTTTTTTTTTAATACAATGGTCATTACAAAATTTATTTCATCATAAATATTTGAGCGGTTTCTCGAGATTTATTTATTCATTACTAGTGAAGAATAATATCGTTAGAACTTGCATGTCCTATACATGCAGGGTTATAAAAAGAGTATCCTCAAGAACTGAAAGATGTTAAGTCTTACAACTTGCACCAGGCCACCGTGATGGACTACGGTCTAACCTTACTCATCTCATATTGTCAATGGTCCTGTCTAATTGTTAGACAGATAAAAACAGGACTAATACTTTTACGGTGCTAAGCCTCGATGGCAATAGTGAGCACGACTGCTGTGTACATGTCACCTGTTATATTCCAAGACCTGACAGAGGTGTTGGCCTTTTCTATTAAAGAAATTCTCAGAAACAGCACAAAATCTGGAACTGTGGTCAGTAGACGTTAGAAGATGCACCCATTATTTTTATTAATAATTATAATAATAAATGCCTATGGTGGCTATTTAGGGGGCCCATCTAGTGAATTGGCTAGTCACCGTCTGCCCATCTGATTGATGCTATTAGAATATTCAGGGCAGACGCCGTGTAATATCCCGGTCTAATAAATGTATCAGAGTACATATGTAGCAATAGTCCTACGCTTGCTGCGGCTAGTGCCACCGTAGGTGTTCCATCCCACTTTAGATTAAAACTCTCGAAGGGCCTCTTTACGTTGGACCCATGTCTCCGTGTTAGCCTCCCAAAGGGCCAAATATTTTTCTAATATGTTACAGAAATATCTGTGATGAGAGGAACAGATAATATTTAAAGTCAAAGTCAAAGATCATTTATTCATTTAGGTCACAAAGTAACACTTATGAACGTCAAAATATATGGGTTAGTGAGTTTACTAAGTTGCTGTAGCTACATTTAGGTTAGTTGCTAGGTTCAGGCAAAGGGTTGATGAGCCTATGAGAACCTGCAAGAAACTCACGGCCACTCTTTTAAATCGCCAATTAAATATAATTTTTACAACTCAGATTAACAAGGTGTTGCAGCCATTATGCCATATACTACATAAAAAAACTAAAGATAAAAACAATAACAATAATAATATAATAACTAAACCATTATTGGCAAATATGAGTAACACACGCCCGCCTACACTTATGGAGAAGCAGGCATGAGACTATGTATGTATAAGCTTTTTTCATAAGATCACAAGTTATGTTTTCTGTAGTATAACATTATAAACATAATTTATTCATATTGTACCGACATAGGTTATCTCCTTAAATTTAGAAAGCATAAATCACATCGTGACCCACGTTTTAAAGATTAATCGTTTAGTTAGGCCATATTTACCACCTGAGAACCACTTGGGTCCGACCCGCGTAGAGGATTAAACACTCTCACTAATATATAGCCTACAGCAGACTGGTACTGACAACTTTTTTTGAAAAGACATCTCGTTCATGTATACATATAATAAAATTGTAACTGGTTGATGTCTATACATCCTAACTAATATTATATGCAATGCAGAGGGTCTAGGGTTCAAACCCACGTCGCGTACCTCTGACTTTCGGAAGTTATATGACTTTTCGAAATTATGTGCGTATTGATTGACAATTATCGCCTACTCCGTGCCTCGGAGAGCACGTTAAGCCGTCGGTCCCGGCTGCCATGAACATCTATGGCAGTCGTTATTGGGAAAGTCGACACAAAAGATCCCGCTGGGTCGAAGTGTCGCCGGTCTGTACCTACTGACTGGCCCTCACACAAGATAAGATAGATTCACGCCTGTTTCCCAGAGGGGTAGGTATTTTTATTAATTGATATTTTTTTCAAATGTAAAATGTTAAAAAATAGCGATTAATGTTTTAAACTTTGACTGCACGGATGATGTAATGGTTTATGTGGTCACTTCTCCATTGCCACTGCGCCGAGTGCTGTGGGTGCGAATCTCACTCGGTACAAATATTTGTGTGATCCACAAATGGTTGTTCAAACCGAGTCTGCGTGTTCTTTGCATTTTGACTTTCATAAGTGTAATTAAATGAATAAATGATTTTTGACTTTGACTTTGTGTCCATTGTTCGACTGTTTGTAAAGTCGCCCGTGACACAAGAATTATTCCTAGAACGGTGTCTTTAAATAAAAAGAACAGACGCTGACGTTTGCTATTGCCAGATCTCAGTAGGTAATAGTTTGTCAACTATTTTTGTATATATTAATTCGTTAACGTATATCTTCTTCATAAAGAGAAAACGTAAATATTTCTACAATATACCACGTCATAAGATACGATAACCGAAATCGTCAAACAGTCACATACAGTCATTTTACTGTGAAATATTGGTTATAATTATTCGCATAACCTATCACGACAGAATAATGTCACTGGGTACAAAAGCTTCTATCGTGATTATAATTAATAATTTTGATGACATTTAGTCAAAATGTCATCAAAATTATTAATTACTATGTTTTGGCAACGCTATTAAATAAAAATCAATCAAATAGCGTTGCCAAAACTTATTAATAAGTGCAAAATGCAAATTACTATAAATACATGAAAAGATAAGTAAAAATAATGAATTATTGACGCTATGCTCGGTTACTTGTCTTTTAATTTATTTTTGTAAAAACCTATGGTTTTGGTATATTAATTCATAGATTTTTCTCCGCGGCTTCGCATCTCTAAATGTATTTTAGGTTAGGTTACCTGCAGTACTTTTATCAGAATGAAAGGTATTTTATGTGTTCTTCTGATACCCTGATAACGTGCATGTGAGATTTCATGATAATCAGTCGAGTAGTTAAAGCGTGAAAGCGTAACAAACAGACAAACTAACATTCGTATTTATAATATTAATTTGGATTAGTATTCTTGTTAACCCCTTCAGCCAAGCTAGAAAGCTTGTGTTAGGATTAGAACCGCTTTTATATCCGGTACTGCGGTTATGCAGGTTATTCAAATGTTATTATTGAATTGTAGTTATGTAAATTTACCTATATTGGTAAAATAGTTTGTAAGCACTTCTTCACCCGAGCCACAGGTTCAATCTAGTTCGGGCAAACAACAACAAATGTATTTTATAACTTAATTAGTCATTTATTATAAAAAACAGCGATAGCTCAGTGGGGAGACCAACAGACTGCAATGTAGAGGGTCTCGGGTTTGAACCCACGTCGCGCACCTCTGACTTTCGGAAGATATATGACTTTTCGAAATTATGTGTGTATTGATTGACAATTATCGCCTGCTCCGTGCCTCGGAGAGCACGTTAAACCGTCGGTCCCGGCTGCCATGAACATCTATGGCAGTCGTTATTGGGAAGTCAGTGGCCTTTAATATCCTGACGCTGGTCTAGCCTTAGGGTATCGTTAGCCTTCGGGTTGCGGAGGTCAGGTGGCAGCTGCTCTCTGTAAAAACTGATATCCAGTCAAATCCGGTTAGGCCAGAAAAGCTGACCCCAAGTGACTTGGGAATAATAAAGGCTAGGGCGAAGTATTTGTCATTTATTATAAATTATTGTGCTATTATTTAAATAAATATATTATTATTATTATATTTTAAGGGATTATGTTAAGTTCACTGATTAAGAAACAACAGCAGCTATATTTAATAACGATTCATAATTTACAATGTTATGTACATCATACATCAAGCATACCTACATATATTATTTAAACGTGTTGTAATTTACTTAGTAAGATTAAGTCAATTGTTATTATTTGTGTATTTCTTTTTAATTAGAGCTCTGTAACGCCATCTTGTACTGTTCTATTTCTAATAATCATGATGTGTACACATATTAGAACCATAGTTTAAACCAAAACTGTTTAATAGTTTATAAGTTTTATACTGTATGCACTATGTTTTGTTTTGTGTGCCTTATTAAATGAATAAATAAATACAAGTGTTGACGAAATTTGGAATGCTTTATTTCAAATGCTAAATATTTTTATAGAATTCTAGCGTATCACTATTTACTACAATTCTACTACGCTGTAATGTGCAGCGATTCTTTATTACAATACTGTTTATTTTTTTCCGGATTCCGGTAACCTAGTAAATAGTAGTAAAGTTCAATAATAGTAGTGTTAGAGTTTTCAAAATTATGTAATAACAGTGTTTAAAGTGAAATAAACAATGCAACAAAATCCGTATAAAATGTTTGATTTCAATTAGATTATCATTTTAGTCAAGGATAATGACATGTCACCAACAGTCCAGTATATTTGTTGCTAAAAGTGCTTTTAATTTTTATTTTAAAGATCAATGCTACCAAAAACCATATCTATTTCTAATCTCAAATAAATTATAACTTAGTTATGAGTAACAACAACAACCATTTAAAAGTACAAGCCGTAAAACGTATAAAATTTGAAAACACACAAGCCAAAACAATGCTTATTTACAAAAGGATTTAAGTTACGACCTGCGTAATATTCGCAACCCAAAACATATAGGATCAAACAGCTTCGGCCTTCGCAGTCATGTTAAAGAAGTTTTCCCACGCGCATTTTAAAAAGTAAGTTCAAGTAAAATCCACAGAGCTGTGTCCTTCATTTAAAATTTAAAACAGTCACCTCGTCGGAGTTAATTGCTGACAAGCCGACTTGCTGGAGCGTAGCACGTGAAATTCTTGCTGATACTGCCCTTTTAATTGTTTATGAAGAGCGCTTTTTAAGTTCTCACACCTAAAAAATGTTTTATTATTTCTCTTTTATTCACACCGTCATTTTCTATAAAGTAGATGAAGATGCACGATCAATACAGACTTTAGATCACGTGTTAGATTAATATTACCCAGATTTTCTATAGTATTTTTCATAATGTAATGCCGCAATTTCGAGTCTCTTGATAATTTGGGTAAGCTACTTTTCGTGAACTTTTGGATCCAGATGTCATGATCTTCTATCATAGTTTGGTTAGTCTGAACTTAAGGATCAACTTTAGTTGCGATATCATCTTACCTAAATGTCCAAATTCAAAACAAAGCGGTGATCTTCGACAAGTATATGGAATAGAGGCACTTTACTTTATACCCAATGATTAGTTTGTGAAACCGGGTCAGAGAACTTCAACTGGGTTGACCTCACTGATACTAAATTAACTACTAACTGCATAGGAAAGAGAAGTGATTCTCTATTAGAGTGACAGTCTTAAATATTTTTCTTAGTATATTAAGATGTAATGCATTTTTAATAAGATGAATACGAATTTTTAATAAACTATCGAGTGATTATAATATCAATAGTGATATTATAATCACTCACACAATAGTGAGTGATTATAATCTTTAGTGTTTTTAGACTATGATTAAGTGTTACATATGTCGGAAACCATGCTCAAATGATAAAGCTTACCTAATGTTCATCTGTTTGGTTTAAAAGATTTTTTAATGTTACCAGATTGTTTTTTGTTTTTATATATTTGTATAAGCTTGTAATTAGCAATATTTGTTATTAAATAGTAATCGTTAAGTTTTTGATAAGTCTGTAAGCTTTCTTTAAAATAAAATAAATTAAGATTGGTTTGAAGTATAGCCCATTCTAAGGTATTATGTGATTTATAATGAAACATAGACAATTCATAGTGTGTCCAGGTCGAAATAAGATCTGTTTCATTTTCCTTCGTTCATATTTCAAATATTTTACTACCAACAAATGTGACGAGTACGTCGTTTGTATGACCCATACATAAATTAAAGATAATTTATCTATGGACTGAAGAGACTACGTAAATAACTAGAATATCTTAAAATGTATCTATATAAATTATATCGATAGGTGAAAGTTCCAATCGATTTACTCAAAACCATTTGTCACATAATTTAAATTGGAATAGTTCATCTTATCTTCTAATGCTTCTGAGAACAATTGATTAAACAGCCAGCACGTTTCATTACAGCAGGATGAGGTAGCCTTATAACGTACTCATCCTACTGATTACAATCTATACCAATAATTTCTTCTAAATTAATGTATATACGCTTCTAATATTTTATATTGAAGAGATCGAAAACTATTGTCAGCGTTCACTGGGTCTAATATTGGTATGAGAAATCGATAATGTGCATACTTGATTGGGCAAGTGCTGTCTTCACAACATATCTTCTTCTCCCTAGCCTTTATTATTCCCAAGTCACTTGAGGTCGGCTTTTCAAGTCTAATTGGATTTGACTGGATATCAGTTTTTACACGGAGCGGCTGCCACCTGATCTCTGGAACCCGAAAGCTTACGATACCCTAAGGCTAGACCAGCGTCCGAATATTATAGGGCACTGGCTTTCCAATAATGACTGCCATAGATGTTCATGGCAGCCGGGACCGACGGCTTAACGTGCTCTCCGAGGCACGGAGCAGGCGATAATTGTCAATCAATACGCACATAATTTCGAAAAGTCAAATAACTTCCGAAAGTTAGAGGTGCGCGACGTGGGTCGAATCCAAGACCCTCTGCATTGCAGTCTGTTGGTCTCCCCACTGAGCTATCGCTGCTTATTTGTCTTCACAACATATGTATGTAACAACCTATATATTTTACGTTGGTTAAAGAATGACCCAAACAAATTTAATAACTGCCAATGTGAGTTAGTTTGTTTATTTGCTTATTATGCTTTCACGCCTTAACTGTTTGACCGATCATCATGAAGTTTCGCGAACATATTGCCTCGGATATAGAAAAGGACATGGGGTACCTTTCATCCAGAAACTATTCCCGATCAATACGATCCGACCGATAAATCTAGATTAATGCGATTGAAGCCGCGGGCAAATCTATGTAGTAACATTGTAAGTGTAACACATTAATAAATAAGGTTACTTACTGTCTATCCAGCCTGATGTTGATTTTATTATACAATACCTTAATATCATTTATTTTTAAGCAGAAAAGGTAACCCACGGTGCTATCGACTGGCTAACAGTATGTATAACGAGAAATACAATGAAAGTAACCTTTTAAAAAAATCTTGTAACTCTTTCTATATAAAATACTCATTTTAGTTCATTGTTATCAAAGTTTAGCAAAGTTACACTTTCCTCCAGTCGGTATATTGTATTATTTCACAGGAAATGCTCAATTTGTTCTCGTTCATAAACCAAACCTCCTTTGTTCTTACCTGGCTTGAAAAGCGGCAGCTTAATACTTATTTATAAATTTAATTTAATATCCAATTACAAAATTCGAATAACTTTTCAACAACCGCAATGTTACGTTTTGTCTTATTTCTCATTCTAAGGATATCTTTATTGCCTTCGAATCGCGACATCCAAAGCTCCTTGAAAAACCTTATGAAGCTTGGTTATGCGAATCACGTGCCTCTTGAAATATATGGAAATTAGAGAACTCAACGCCAACGCCCGCGTTTGTGCCTTCACTAACTCACTGATCTATTAGCAGCTACCGTGACTTCATTAGACTCCGATTTGTAAAAGAACAATGCTTTCAAGGATCCTAGTAACAGTTGCCAGAGCTTCAAGCGAACTTATGCGAAGTGATTAAACTTTGCCCTTTTCTGTACTAATGAGTTTTGAAATAAACACTTGAATTTAGTAAATACGAATTAACTTCTCATTTTGTAGCAACTGTATTCAGAAGATTACTAACAATTTATTTTAGACATTTGCCGAAACTAATCTTGATATTGCTCAACTAATGAATATAAAACCTAGAACTTAAATATTCGTTTAGAAATACTACGTACCGTATTTTAAAGCTATATTTCGATTTTACCGTTAATTTTAACTGGCTTGACCTAAACTGCAAACAGACCGTTTTAAAATAAAAACTGCACTTTATGCTGCAATTCAATATTTTTATAAATGCTCTATTATTTGATGACGGAATTGCTGAAGTACTTGGCTTGAGTGGTATCGCTGCTTCACATTCAACTATAGGTTTTACGCTAAGGCAAACGACAAAGATATTTTATAAGTCGTTAACCAGCAAATAACTAGTGACTAAAGTATCAACACTTCACTATGCCACACCGCGTATAGCGGATTCGATATCCGTACGGGATAAAATATTGTTTGATCCAAAAATACTTATCTGTTACATAAGTTATTCGTTATTTTAATGTTTGTAAAGTCATTCTTGGCAGAAAAATATTCCTGAAGTGTGCTTATAAAGAAAATTTATTAAAAGTGTTTATGTTAGCACTGTTATAGAAATACTTTTGTTAATTGATTGTCTTTACTTAGAATACGATAAATAGCATTTGTCTTCCACTATTTTCAGGATGCATTCCATGTCACTGGCCTGAAGTCTACCAACCAATGAAGCTACATTTACCTGAAGATCGCATTGAAACTATCTATCTATGTATTGGCCTTTTCATCTGTTTAAGATGTTTTAAGCATTAAAACTATGTGTACTAATTATATAATTTTACATTAAGCTCATGGGTGCTCTACAAAAACGATGCAATTACGAAAAATCGACATCATATTGATAATGTGTGCACTGGGTTTTTTATAGACCTTCAGTATACAAACTCTGGCAGACTTCTTCCCTTATCTCCTTTGAATAGTGTTATAGTGTAAATATCGACAATTTTCGTAATAAATTATGTTTAACATACAGTTCCAATCTAGTCTCAGTATCAAAAACATCGCAAATGGGATTCTCCTAAATTAAAACAAACTTTATTTGACTAAATACCGGCACTCTATTTTCAACATATTTTATTACGGAAATTGGGCTCATTTATTTAAATACATGATATATTTTTTTATATTATTGGTATTTTCACATTTTATTTATATGCCTTTAAATATTTCTAAATTCCTACCAGATAGAGGACGCTTAAATTTTGTTCAAAAACTATAAAATATTCACATTGAATTAAAAATGCAATCTATTTTCAACGACAGTTGAACGACCTCACAAAACTTATTGAAGTGTAAAAGTATAGAAAGAGTCACATTGGCGGGCCTCACTCCGGGGAAATCTAACACGGCTGACAGCCACAACGAGCTTATTCATAAGAAATAAAACCTCCAAAGGCCATATGTAATTATTATGTCATCCTATTATCTTATATTTATATTATCTTTAAATAATGTGAGAGCAAACAAATCCCCAAAGATGGAACTATGCAAATTGCCTGCGAAAAAATATCATATCATTTTCAATAAGAAGGGATAGTCTAAGGATTCAAGTCATATTACTCAGCTGTCGGTAATTTGTTGTCTATTTATTTAGGTGGTATTTTTATATTTATAAATATGTTATTTACTAGTCTCAAGTTTAGCAATATATGATGGCATCGTGGTATAACTGCCTGCATGGATATCACGGTGGTTTAACTTGTTAACTCGCGTTTATTGTGGATTCGATCTCCAGACGAGATGTGATCTAAAATAATTGTCCCGATTCAGGTGTTCGCTGTTTCAATGTTTATAACGACTCCTCGTAAAATAGAAATTAGACTCAGTCAATTAAACAAAAAAACAGGTTTAGAAATAGTAAGTAAGAACCAAATATACCTAGCTATCACACCTACGTCTTGATAACAAAAACTTGCTGAGACATAAGTAAAATTCAAATTCATGAGGCAATTTTTTTTAAATTCCGCTTTACAACTTTCAACATACAATCACTAAAATCTACAATCGTGCAAATAAAAAAACAATCTTGACTACAAGTACAACATGGTTAAAAAACTTTACATTGCTGGAATTATACTCAGGCAGTTTTTTAATTGCCTTTATTATAAAGAAGAGTCTCATCAAAACTTTTGCTCGTGGAACATGCACAATTTATCCCTACCTAGCACTGACTACGATTGTGAAATCTTACAATAGTAGTACTAGGTAGGTACTATAAATTAATTCGCTTCGCGCAATCATCAGCTCATTAAAGTAGAATGAAACGTAAAAAGGTTTTATTATAGAAAACTTAGATGGCCATTTATTTTCTTTAGCCACTTTTGTATTGTTTCTTTTAGTTGTAGGACACGACTTAGGAAATATGATTTAATACACAGTCTTGTGCCTGTCTCCCCAAGAGGCAGACCGAGGCGAATTATACCGGCATTTCGCCGGCTATGCCTTATAGGTTTCACATAATAGGGGGCAAACCTATTGCCTTTTACCAGTTACAGTTGCTGATTCCGTGCTGCTGAGAGATTATTGACAAACAAACCTATAATACTGCCCAAACTGAGAACAAGCCTAAGATCTCTTGCACAATAGTCGCAAGTACTACTACTAAGAAAGACTCTTTTTCCATATAGTGCAACAGCCTGGTGACAAGATCATTATCTGACTACTTACCTATAAGACTTGACTTCCATCCCATAGCACGCACCTCTAACTTATTGAAGTTATTTGCCTGTTGAATAATTAATTATCGTTCGCTTTGACGGTGACAGGAAACATCGAGAGGCACCCTGCAAGTCTAAGATATGTTGTTATTCATATAATTCGTAACGGAAGCTAACCAGTCGGCTTGTGAACATGACTGGAACCTGATCAAAACATCAAACCCTCGAATGTAAATGATATGCTTGATAGCATTAAACCTGTTACCAACTAGGTATATAATAATAATAATGTCCTCCTGACCTAATTTCGGTCACGGCGGCCAATCTTAACGGAGACTGGCCATCGGCGCAGGAGATATTATAATGCACAAGTGTGTGCGCAAACATAAGTGCACTCTCTGTTTCCTAACTCTCATGATCCGATGGGATGGATAATCCGATATGACCGGAGAGAAATCAGGCGCAGGACCAACGGCTTTACGTACTTTCCAAGGCACAGGGGTGTCTAACACCGCCAACTTCCTAACTCCGGGCTCCTATTAAGATTTATTAACAGAAAATTGCAATAACTTTTTGTTAGCCCGACCCGGGATTCACCGTGACCGTGAGGTCTCGGGTTCTGTGCATGAGCAGTCGCATTCACTACCGCTGCGCCACGGCATACAACACAAAAGTTCAAACTCACTGTGGACTTATTGCCTTAATGTTCTTGAAAAGCGTAAAATCAACCAACCTACACTGAACTAGTCTGGGGGCTAAGGACATAATTATGATCTAACTACTGAGATCGAATAAGAGGAGACTCGTGTTTAATACATTATTATTGGTAATTAAATTAAAACAACACCTAAATATTAATCTGTCAATGACTGGCATCTTAGACATAAATTGAATAGACATTCAAATAATATTGCGTCTGGCCATCGACGGACCGCTGCACCTCAGAACTTTAATTTAGGTAGGTACCACCTTTCCAAGTATTACAGTGAAAGAAAGAACCATTTTCGGTTTATCAAATTAGTTCAATTCTTTGTCTTTACACGACAAATTAGTAGGCACCTTTAATTTACATAACTAATTTTAAATTGAAGGCAGTGAGGAGCTAATAAGAGATTACTGAATGCGAAAAGGTCAGGATAGACTTTTGCTAATGACTTTGTGAGAGATGCAAATCTAGTATGCACTATATGAGTACAAATGCAGTTTTAAATGAACAATTTTAAATAATCATGGATTTCGCCAGTTACTAATGTGTTTGTGTCCGAACTAATTAAAATAATTAAATTAATAAGATATGAAATCTGTAAATCTACTTCTAAAGTCTATACTTTACTTACGTAGCCTCATGCCTCTATCGTCAAAGGGGTACAAAAGGTGTATGAAACTACTTTCTGCCGCTTTAGCCCCACATAATAAAGGACAAGTCAAAAGCCTTTCCCGACTACACTTCCAGACGACGTTCTACTACGTTCATGAAAATTAACCCCAATAATACTTATTCTGACCAGGACTTCGAACTCTAAATGTAGTCTACCCACTGCAGTTGCATTCACAGCCACTGTGCCACCGTGTGTTTGGAGTATAAACCATATTTTTTTATTATTATTTATATATTTTTTATTGTTTTGACATTTTTATGATTTTATGAATTCCTTTTTGTTAATTATTAATGTTAGTAATTTAATGTTATTTTTAATTATCATTATAATTTATGGGAATTGTTATTATCATCCGTGCAGTCACCAAAGGGATCTAGTTGAAAACCAGCGCCAGGCTTTCTTAGCCTGGCATATGCTGAACTAGGTCCCATTTGGCAAAATTTTATTATTATTTAATTTTTTATTATTGTATTTTTCTTTGTCAAATAAATTTATTTTTTATTTATTTTCTTTATAACTCATTCGCAGCCATTTAAAAGCAACTACAATAACTAATCTCTACATCTTGCTTTTTAAACTGCTATATCATTTAGCGAAAGCACTCAAAGGCTTTTTCAACAGAATCGACAGGATGATAAAATGTTAAAATAGAGACAATGTTACTAATATGTAAATAATGTTATTTCATTTGTTAGCTGTTGAGTAACACTGGCAGGCTGCATACTAGTCTGTGTTCACAAAGGATTGTTGCCTCTAAGCTGTGTCAAGAGACTTAGCGTTTGCAGCCGCCGGCTATCTCGGTAGTGGCTCCTCATAGGAGCGTAGTTGCATGGATGCATACATATACGTATGTATAACGTGTGTAACAGTTAGCTGTGTGTCATCTTAAGTCTGTTTAGCTGTCAGAATTCGCCTTAGTACACCGCATTCATATTCAACTCTAGAGAACATATGCGATCTCGAGAATTGCAGTTTAATATTGTTCGGTTACATTAGACAAAGGATTAAAGTGGGACGCCCGTTGCAGTGTCTATGCCGCTTGCTAGTTTTATTTTTAAATTCTTGAATAAGTTCTCGTTCAAACAGTGTGCATCGTTGATCTTGTTAATATTTAAATTGTGAGATGTCAATAAAAATAACTTATACAGTAAAATAAATTAATAAATTGAAAAATCAAGATGTTTATTTGTTGCTCACTTATGTTACATATTGAATGATAAATAAAATATTAAATGGAGTAAAAAAACACTTGGCATCATTTGGTTAACGGTATCATAGATTCTCTAAGATCTGATATAACAATAAATCATTTTTTTACCAAATAATATAAAAATATTGATAATAAAAATATCCAAGTATTATCGTATTTGCTGTCCTACTTGTTAATCAATAAATTTATATATTATTTGTACATGACTCAAAATCTAGCTCGTAAAGCTAGATTATGATTGAATAAACCGATCTTCATGATATTTTTCATTCATTGGGTCATAATCTTCATAGTCTTCTAGAAGTTGAAGGGAAAAGAGTGGCTTTTGAGGTCAATTCCATTTATGGACATCACTTTAATCTTTAAACTCTGGACCTATCCCCACAATGTCCACATCTACCACGCAGCCCATAGCTTTATCCACATAGCTTGCATACGGCAAATGTAGTGTGCCCAGTCTTCTATTTGGCGACACGTGCCTACCTGATTAACCTACGCCAGCTGACATCAGAAGCAGTTGTTGTTACTATGGATTGTAATGTATGTTAAATTTACCAACCCGCACTGGGCCAGCGTGGCAGACTGTGGCCTAGCCCACACTGAAAAGTAGCCTGCACCCCTCAGTAGGACATTTTATATACAAAGCCGACATTAAAATAAACTGTAATAGCACGGTCCATAAATTTGCATGGCAAAATAAAGCAAGACTTTTATTATCAATGAATTTCTACTACTAAGATTTTTTTTTTCTCGTCAAAATGACCTCACTCCGCCTGATGGCCTGAGAAGGTGCTTTTTCACGCCCCGCTTAAAGGACCCAGGATTGAAGGAAGAAGGAAAACTATTTCATCTTGTAATATTTTCCTATTTATGGATAATTTAGAGTAGAAAAATATTTAAAATTATCGTAATCCTGAAAAGAAATGTCTTCCAGACATTTGACGTACATTGCGGGGCAGCCCGACAATGTAAATTATAAGGAAACA
This sequence comes from Catocala nupta, assembly GCA_963675205.1. Taxonomy (NCBI): domain Eukaryota; kingdom Metazoa; phylum Arthropoda; class Insecta; order Lepidoptera; family Erebidae; genus Catocala; species Catocala nupta. Next base: position 22,926,061 of record OY776093.1, on the reverse strand, counting down.
AAAGCAAATAGTTGTAATAAATCTCTCTCATATGTTTTGCTAGGCGGTTACCAAACTTACACACTCATAACTATAATACACATACTCAGAACTATAATAATGTTCGAGTTACAGGACAACATACGCGATACATTTTATCCTCGTCGGTTTCTTCCTTGCCTTGTTATGCCGGAAGCTTTATTTATTTTTGCTTGAAAATAATATAGTTATTATATCATGTATCCTATTTTTTGTATATTGCCGTTATGATAGATAAAGTTCTTGGCAAATTTGCCTTAAAACAGGCAGTTATATTTGGATGAGGTTGTAAGCAATTTCATGTTAAGTTTATCCTTTGCTTTTATTTAACATGTTTCCTTTAATATCAAATAGAACACTATATATAAACGTATTTTGTGATAAATTGGCTTGATTTTGATTGTGTCAAGACACGTTCTCTTAAAAATTTATATAAAATTGAGTACTGTATTGGTATATTTTACGGTTGCTAATATGTATATTTAAATGGTATTATTCTAATGAAAGCAATGCTGCAACACAGACGTATCCCTTTATAAATCACGTTGAAGTTTATGATATGCAATACCAGGTCTTAGATCTGACCTGCAAGTCACGCAGGGAATAATCTATAGGGTTCAGAGATCACAAGCTAGTTAACTCGCAGCAATCGACCACAAATAAGTACGATTTGGTAACACGATTTTCACAAAGGTTTCGAGCTAAGGAAAAAAGGCCGTTATTTTGATCTGTGAAATATATCGTACAATCCTTTCAAGTCAATGCTCAATGAAGGCTGAGTGATTGTAGTTTCACTCATGATAATAACCTTATTGTGTTTAAACATATTATGACTACAGGGATAGCGTACGGCTTTAAGTGATCACCCTAAATTAAAATTAATATATTAAATTTGTGTAATCCACAAATGATATCACAGGGTTGGGGTGCTCTTTGAGTCCGTGTTTCAATGTTTGTAAACTTTCCTGCGATTCAGAAATTATCCATAGAGTGAGCGACGTCTTTTTAAAAAGATGATATGTATTTTAATAAATAGTAATTAGATTATTTTCTATTTATATGAGCACGCTAAAATTCACAATGGATGAATGATGGTGTTAGCTGTCAGTGATGTGTTAAGATACGGCAGGTTGACAAATAAATAATAAAAAATTTAAAGTGAATGCCTTCGAATTAAAGATATTATGACAACAAATAGACTGTTAGCTCTGTAATGTTGGATGTTATATAACCACAAGTATTTGCCCGCAAGTTCACTCGCTTAAATCCTAGGTACACGCATATTAGGATAATATCGTATATGTTAATCTAAGACATGGTATATCTGTATGCTAAGTTTTACCATACAAATAATTTACTAGTACATGGTATACCATGCACTAATAAATTATTGCACAAATTTGTGCAATAATTTACTAGTGATTGAGTAACTATCATCCAAACATCTTTATAAACTATCATATTTATTAGAAGGAATACTTATCATTAGTTTATTGAAGAGTAAAAATTACACAATTATAATAAAATTACGAATTATAATAAAATTACACAATGATCCTGACGGCGCGCTGCTTAGAAAATATTTACGCCGCTTTTCCCTCGTTCAGCCTTGGAACAAAACTTAATTGCAACTCCGGAATGTGCCTACACATACACATATGCGAATATATGTTAACAACTACTAATGCCAGCTGTAAAAACTTACATTCTAAATCACATAATTCGATTTTGGTTTTGTTTCATCCTTACTTTCTTATTTCTGACAGTGCTAGAAAGAACAAATTAAGTTATTTTCCCACCTAACGTACACTTAATGCCATAAATATAATGTAATACATTACATACGTACTCGGAGTCGTAATATTCGGGGTAATGTAATTATTGCGTTATTTATGTGCCACTCTCCTTTAGGTTTACGTGTCGTGAGTAGTGAGACGAACTTAGTACCTTATTTATATCTACCAACAAGGTTCTGAGAAAATTATTAATGTTGTAAACACGGTTTCTAAAGCATGTTATAAAAAATATGTTGTTTGGATGATAAGTTCAAAAAAAATTAATTCTATTTTATGCTGTTATCGCTTTATTAGGTACACATTTTTAAGAGATTTCTCTAAGATACTATGCACTTGCTTTACAATCTAATATCAAATACATTAAAAACAACATTTAACAAAATCTAGAGCAATTAACAGCTACAAAATGTTTAGTTCGTTTTTCTTTTAAAAATAAGACTATTTACGAATGTAAGAAGATACTTGCTTAGACCTATTTTGAATAATTAGGACAATAAATCGAACTTGTTTGGGATGACATGTTTAAGTTTTTAATTAGTTTATATCCATAATCAGTCACAACAGGATTAATAATTTTCAATTTAAACCTTTTCATCAAATTCAATTAAAGTTTTACCTATAAGACTTTAATTGAGAATTGAACTATGTATATACATACATGAAATCACAATTTTTGTTTAATGGGTAAATAAATAGTAACAAGCGATGCAACCGTTAGCATACTCGCTACTGTAAAATCGCACCACAAGGATTTGATAAAAATGATATCAGCTTTTATCCCTGCTCTCAGTATAAAAGGGATGACCTTTTATACTGAGAGCAGAGCAGCGATAGCTTAGTGGGGAGACCAACAGACTGCAATGCAGAGGGTCTCGTGTTCAAACCCACGTCGCGCACCTCTGACTTTCGGAAGTTATATGACTTTTCGAAATTATGTGCGTATTGATTGACAATTATCGCCTGCTCGGTGCCTCGGAGAGCACGTTAAGCCGTCGGTCCTAGCTGCCATGAACATCTATGGCAGTCGTTATTGGGGAAGTCGACACAAAAGATCCCACTGGGTCGAAGTGTCGCCGGTCTGTACTGACTGGCCCCCACACAAGATAAGATAATATACTGAGAGCAGCATAGCATTACAGCAGATATCACACGCGTTTTATAACAATAATAGGAATTCTTAGACTCCTGATTTCACAGTGCTTAAGCTAGCAATTTCACATGCATATAATTCCAAAAAGTTATAAGTGCGATCCGTGGGTTCGAACTAGGTTGTCGCTGCATCTTGATGTAAGAAATAACCAAATTCAAGTCTGTGACTTACCATCTATAAAATAAGACTGTCAAATTGACAATAACTCTTATCATATACAAACGTCATATGGTCAGCTTTCTTTGACTTCTATATACCCATTGGTGAAATATGGTAAGCAGAACACAAACAATCACGATCACATCGCAATGCTTGGCAGCACAAATCAGATAGATTTCATTATTTAGTATGCAGAGAGGCACACCGTCCCGAACAACTGTCCGACGAACGCTCACTGGCCAACCTCCATCCGTGCAGCGGTAATAGTTTCAATCGGCTTATAATGTTTTTGAATAAATTCTAGAATATCGTTCCAAGCTGATATTCAGCCGTAACGGATAGCATTAAGGGATGACACGAATAACTTCTAAATATAAAATACTTATGGCCTGTTTAACAAATATCAAGTAAAAGTTAGCTGAACTATAAATCGCATGCTGTCTCACTCTTGTTAGGTTAAAGACGAGAAATAGCGAGACAGCCAATCAGTGTAGTTGACATGCGTTTGACTGTCTCATACCAAATTTTTGTGTTAGTCTGTCTTTCAGAGACCGGAAAAGCGTTTTCCAAAAAATAACAGGCACATCATCTTACAGTTTTATACTAATATACTGGTGAGGTTACAACATACACTAATGCGCTTAGCTTTTCATTGAGGCAATCTACGAGTACACTAAATAAATGAGTATGAAAAAGAAAAAAAAAACGTATGTTATGTATATATATTGTATTGCGACAGACCTTCCATTAGATACTACACTTAATCGCGGAACTCCTATCTATAAATTGCTAAATTATTTTTGTTCTGATTTTTATTTCATTAGGTTTGCATCTGCTCCGCACAACTTGTCATCTTTACAGTAACTATTTTAATGTCAGTTAATCCCGAGCGAAAAGTTATTGTACGAAGAAAAATTTTGTCACATAAAATATGGCCCCTAAAATGAAACATCCAAAATGATCTGTCTACTTATTGTCAGAGCAAAAAGGGCCGGTCTAATAATATTCAGATAAATCATATTCAAGAAAGATGCGGTTCTCATACGTGTGAACTATAAACATCCAGATTGACTACAGCTACCACGTCGTAACAGGGACAAATTTCCCCTGGGCCACCCTGGGGAGAGACAAGTTATCGTGCCGAGATGCGCGATAAATTTCATCGGAACAAGTTTATCGTATGAATTATTTGTTATTTTTGTTGTTAGGGTATTTGACTAATGTTTCGAGAAGTTATATTTAATTTTATATATGTAAAATTGTCCTTTCTGATAAGCCTTTTGATGTAAGGGATTCGGGTGATGGTTAAATAAAACAGAATCGAGTTAAATCAATGTTAAATTTAGTTTGAAAATAAAGCTTATTTTCATTTTACTAAACGTTTGTCTGTCAGTTACTGTCGTTAAAATAGTGTTAATTCTTCAAGAATGTAATAAGATTTCTATCTTTGTAGCATACTTAGAACTATTCTCTACTCTTTCAACCAAGCTTTAGCTTATGACTGTATACACCTATAAGTGCTAGTACAGTCTAGCTAAATTAATTTCAAACAGTCTTCACACAATCAATCGCACTTAAACAATTGTGCATGGAATTACAAGGTTAGGCGAGCAAAATACGTATGTACCGACTTAACATATGATTGATCGATACTTATCGACTATTGACGATCGCTATCAGTCGTTCATAGCTTATTATTGCTATATAGATTGCGTATTTCTTGCACAATAGCATTTATATCAACTTCCTTTTAACTAATCGCTCGTGACCGATCGCCTAGACTCGAAACAACTATTTATGAATCACTAAATCCCCTCCCATGATAGAGCAGTTGAATTACCGTATTACCCCAGGAAGTACCAACTGCGCTAGCGTTGGAAAATCCCTCTCTGGGCGTCCACGCTCAAGGCACAACGTACCTGAGCGTGGACGCCCAGGTCGCCCCTCGTAGGCCCGGGGCAAGAGCAGAAATAGCATGGCAACCCCTGCCACGCTGGCCATGGACTTTTGCAACATCAGGGGATTACATAGTAACCTTAATGCTGTTCACCACCACCACAGCAAAGCCAGCCTTGCTCTTCTTGACCGAGACGCAGATATCGTCTCCAGCAGACACTTCCTACCTCACCTACCCTGGGTACGGACTAGAACTCTCCTTTTTGTCTAGGGCCAGAGTGTGCGTGTATGTCAGAGACGATATCAGCTTTCGTCGCCTCAGCAATCTTGAAGGTAGGCACCTCTCCATCTTATCGCTCCGTCTAGACAGCGACGACCATCCCCGCGTATATGCGTGCCTCTATAGGTCCCATAGCGGTGACACCTCAACTGACCGACTCATTGAGCACATCCAGATGGCTTCAGACTTTGTGCAGCAACGGATTCCGTCCGCGGAGATCGTTTTGATATTGATAATTCTTCAATGGAAAAATAACATATGGGTTATACTTATATGCCACGTATGAATAAAACAAAATATTAATAGAAACTGGAAAATCAAACGCCGGCCACCGGTATGCATAATCGTTCTATGAAACGAACTTTATTCCCCTGTGATTAAACTTTAAATGATGTATAAAATATTCATCAACGCCCAGAACAGCTTATTTATAAAAATATAGGATTTATAGTTCACCCCGTGGTATGTGTAGTTTTATATTCCTGTGAATTATTTTTTACTGCCTTTGCAGTAATTGACTGACTAGACTGAATTTGATATAATCTATCTATAATACCGTTTTCTGCAAAAAATATCTTACTAGTTTCATAAAGTCAATGTGCACTAAAGATAGCAATAGGCTTGGTTGCAATAGCATATGTATATTTAAAAGTACCACATAATAACGTGGGACTTTGAATTATATATAATGTTGCTCGTTAGTATATATAATTTTGGTGTGTCACACCTTAGCCTTCCTCATCTAGACTAGCGAAGTATACTTAGGACTGCCTAGTCTAGAAGAGGTAGTAACGGTTACTTCTAGTTGCGACAATAATGGATGCTTACTATTAACCTAAACTGTTAGGTAAATAGTAAGCATCCACAATTGTCACAACTTAAAGTAACTGTACTCGTACTACGATTTCTTTCTATAAATTGTTACTGTATGTGAGGTACACCATCCACTCTCTACCTTAAAATAACTTCAGGGAAGCACAAACAAAAAGTTATACAACATCTATGTTACAATATTCAAAGTTTATAAAGAATATCATATTTTACACTACTTTACACACTGCTTTTAGAATTTCTTAGACACATCCTCTGGCGTTGTTGACAGATATTACTAGTAAAAATTGGTATTTTAAAATATCTTGTGAAGCGTAGATGTTCATCGTTCACAAGCTAAATACCGAAGATTGCTTAACCATGATAAGTTTGAACAAGTAGCCTCATGTTTTTCTTCATCGCTAAAGCCAACTATAATTAACTTTAGCAAGAACAAAACTTCGTAAAGTCAGTTTCGCGAACCGTGTATTGTGTCCAAAGCCTTTAACTTAACAGAAATGTTTCAAACGTTAGAATAAACCATAGGAATATTAAATGTTAATCAAACAACCTCTCACTCGTTCCTCCATTCAGTTGCAACGAAAAAATATCCACTGCATATACGCTGAATATTTAATATATGTTTGTTTGCCACGAGAATAGAGGCATGTTAAAATAAAATGTCTCTGAAAAAACATGCAACAAATATTAAATACGCTGGTTTTATTTTCATGTGGGAGGTTTGCGGCAAACGAATAACTAATTGCCAATAAAGCTTACTGCAGCCGATAACATATTTAAATTAACATCGAATTCTGATAGAAGGGCAATAGTAAAATATAGTGTTGGATGATTAGATGTAATGTTTGGATTGAATATGAATGAGGTAATTTAAGTAGCAATGGCCCAATATAGTAGAGGAACGCTCCCATTTAGGAAACACTGGAGAAAGGAGGAGTTCCTTAAGATGGTCAAATGACAAATCACACCACATTATCGGTCGATAGAAGTTATCGTGAAATCAATGTACTAGACGTCACATCAAAAAAATGGTGATAGAAATTAGCATATTTTATTTGCTATATTATTAATATAAATATATAAATTATCAACTCCTTTACCCTGTTATTATGACAACCTTGTCCAGGTTCTTGAAACTTGTTCCATAGATATCAACACCAGGCAATACCCAGTGATTCAAATTATTCAACCGCTCTTTCGTCCTATCTCTTCAGAGTTAATCAGTTTGAAAAATCTTTGTTTGTAGTTCCAACAAAATGGTTATTTGTAACTAGAGTCGTTAGTTATACAAGATTTATTTTTGTAAATTTACTTTAATCGTTGGAGACTTGGCTTTGGTACAAAGTTTACCCAAAAGTTCACTATCTCTCCGTTATGCATTAACTAAGCATACAGTAGTAAGCAATTATCATAAGAAAACATTAAGACTTCTTCACTTTCAATCAGACGAATCTCGATAATAAACCGTAATAACATTTCATCCAATGCCCTCAAACATATCTATAAATCTTGTTACCACAATTTCAAAACGACCTCAGACAAATATTCACCAACAAACCATCTTTTAAGCTGCAAAACTGCTACACTTCACCAAGTAAATCAGCTTTATCCAGCGACAGAATAATTTAACTTCCGCTAACCCGCGGGTTTGCATACCGGTCTAGTCGTTTTGTTTCTTTTGCTGGACCGTAGCTGCGGCAACTAAAACCACAGTGTGAACGATGACTTACGGGACTTGCCGGCGAGGGCGAGGTCTTTAAAACAGCGGTACAACTAGCGGAGCGAGAGAAAAGTATATTTTAAAACAAATATTATATATTTACTGCTAACTTATAGGCTGTCTTATTTATCTATCGAAGCGGTAAGATATGCAATGTCTATATTTAAGTTAATTTGTTACCTTATTGGTGAGTACATATTTGAGCTGTTTGGTGTCGAAACGCTGAGGCCATGGGGTCCAAATGCTATGTCTGTTCATGGAGACGTAGTTAAGTGGCTGATCGACGCTTCACGTGACCAGAGGGCTGGTATTTTCTTTGCACAAAGAATAAGTATTACCATTCAACGTGGCAATGCTACCAGTCTTCTGGGCACGTTGCCAATTGACGACGATGCGGAGGAATATTATGACGCTTTTTAATTTTGTTGTTTTATTTTTCTCTTTAGATTTCAGTAATAATTTGTTTATATATTATGTTAATTATTTAATTATATTATCATTATATATTATATATTAAATTTGTGTAAGTAACATAATATTCCACGCCTGTATTCATAAGGATGGTTACGTTCAGGTGTATAACATTCGCATTTCGTTAACTCTGCAGTTTTTAATAGAGATATAATTGATAGCTCGCCGAAGGACCAGGTCAAACCTTGCGCTTATTTTCGCCGTAAGTATGATTTGGTAAGCCATCTGTATGGTTAGTTAAACCATAGAGATGAAATGGTATCCAAAGAATTATTTCAATAAGACAACTAAACTAGTATAAAATTAAGACGAAATTGATACTTAAAAAGTTGGTTCAAAGTATTATTCATATAACGAAATCCTTTACTTTGTTTGAAAATTGCATTATCACAATGTATACAGCAAGATTTCAAACTGCAGTTGCTCCAGTATTGACAATAGCGTGACTTAATTTTGAAGTAGTTTGATAACACCTTGCGTGCACTAAGGTGTTACAGAACTTCGAAATTAAGTTCAATTAAGTCTGTTCAGATTTAGTATGCAAATAGCCTGTAGTAACTATTAAGTCTTAGTATAGTCAGACAACTCTTACAATATTGAGCGTCCTCTACTGAAACGCCATCTCACTTATTCTTTTACTCAAATCCTTACTAATATTATAAATTCGAATGTTGAATGTTTGTTGAATGTTGAACCTTTAATTCAGACAAAATATATGTTTCCGAGCGAGCAAAGCCGAGGATAAAATATATTAACAAATATATTGACAATCTTTCAATAAATCACAACAGTTACGGTTAGCTAAAATAAGATAGATACCACCAAATGAAATAACAGCAACATAAATAACAAACGTTTGTCTGATGCAACAGCGTAATACAATTACACATCTGTTTTATAACCCTTGCAGGAAACGGTAGAGTGGTCCATTCTTCACTGAACACTTGTGTGTGGTCTACATCCAACAATACACAATTACTAGCTAACGACCCTCTGAACGAGTGTCATCAACACCCGCCTCATTCAGAGCCCCGGTTCATTACAATTGACCAATCACTTTTTATCACGGAATGGAGCATCACAAATAGCGGTCTTACTAACTATAGGTGCGTAACGGCACGAACCAAAGAGAATTCATGCTTCAGTAGCTTAAGGGACTGTTCTGATAAAAAATTATGAGGAATCCAAAGAAACAATACAATTAGTCTTTCTTTCCAACCTGTTTGACCGTGTTATAATGTCGTTGAACTTCACATTTTGTGAAAATAAAAGTCTAAATCCACTTCTGTGTGCAATGCGATTAATAAAATTGCACTGGAGCAGAATAATCTGATAAAATATCAAAATACGTTATTTAGATTCTGCTTTTTACACATAAAGCAACAAATACAAAGAACCTAGTCATTTAAAATGATCCCGTACCCATACATAATTAAATTGAATTGTAGCTAGTGATACTTTAAACAATCTTTGTTTATTCCATTCTAACCACACGAATAACTTGACCATTAATATACCTATCGTAATTTTTACCTGCTTTGAATAAATTATCACGTTTATAAGCGCATAATTATTGATATTACAGTCGAAATAATATTTAAATAATTGTCTAAGTACCAAAACAAAAGTCCTATTAAACTAGTATTGTAATGCAATTATTATCTCATTTATTTAACATTACCCATCATTTCACATTTGTAAATATGGATTGATACATACATCTATTAATTAACACAGAACTATCCTACTACTAACGGTATCGAGATCCAAGCTACCAGTGCTTAGGGCATATTTATTATACTTATGCTTAGGGCTCCAAAGATAGAAACTGCCGTACAATACGTGTCGTGTCGAGCAATACCATTTCGACGTCAAGCACTTGTCTCGTGAAAGCCAATTAAGCATCATTATTTACCACACGACACGAGCCTCTTATTATTACTATTACAAATAACACAATCAGCACACACACAACAAAACAGACTTACAGATTACCAAAACATAATTGCAATTCGAGTCCTTAATTTTCAAATCCATTAATGCGGCATGTATTTCCAACCAAGCAAATAGTCATTAACATGTGATGCGTTGCAATAATCTAATTGTACAGCTACATACATTCATACATCAAATGTTCGGAGCATTGCGCTACCCGTGATTACATCCATCGCCCATCACATTAACATTCATAATGATGTTTGCTACATTATTTACTTCTCCTGTACTGTCCTAAATTGAACCAATGAATTATTAATGTCTCTAGTGTTGCCAAGTGGTGAATTTCGCAAGATATTACGATTTTCGAGAGCTTTCTGATGGCACAAGATGTCTTAAAGTTTTCAGTGTAAATTTCGCTACAACGCAGTATGGTAATATCGTTTTGTATTTATACAATATAAACTTTGTTGCTTTGACGTTATAAAATGCCTTGCCTAAGTTATGCCAAGTTCCTTATTTCGCTTGAATTATTTTGTTTCGATATCAAAACAAAATCCTGTAGCAGAAGTTAATAATAATGAAATTACGAGAGACAGATATGCCAGGACTGTAGTAAATGGAAATTCGTAGTTTGAATCCATCATTCCGGGAAACAGGCGTTGGTAGTGCGTGGTATTCTAAAAGCGAACAGGTAAACATCGAAAGGACTGTGGTGTACATCGGATGTCAATGACATAGTGACGGTAGGAATGAGTGTGAGAGAGAAATACTATTTTACTGGTAACCGGGTGATGTAATATTATGGCTAGATTTTCTAATTGTTAGATAACTGTTATACCTATGATTTGACATATTTTCTATACACAATCTGGCAAAACATCAAACATATTTTCCAGATCAAAAGTTATCTGACGATTAAAAAATCGGCCCTAAGTCTAGTAACACTACTCTTGCATTCCTCTAGTGAGTTCTTGCTGTCCATTAAGAACCTCCCATTATTTTCCTTTCCTTCTCTTTCTCTTCTCTATCTTTTATACCTTTAACCTAGAGTCGACTGACTCTCGGTATGGCAAGCGATCGTGGGCAATGGTAATCGCTTGTCAAGCAAATCATGTGCATAAAGCCAACTCAGCAGTATAAAAAAATATAGATGGTATATTTCCAAAATCCCGAATAAAGAACACTAAATATACAGACTACATAATAATAAAGACTTTAAGTTGGTTGTTATTGGCAACACTGTGATATCAGAGCTACATTTGCGATTAGTAATTAACAACGCGCTACAAACACTAATCCGTTAGTTGAGGACCGTGGTTGAGGATGACAATACCCTACGTATTCCATATATGTATGTACGCCTGATTATGTAATATACTACAATCTATGCATGCGTAGAACATAACCTTTTGTCTCTTACCTATATATCTGTTAGTATCTGTATCTACAGCCGTTAGGAAAAATATTTGCAACGTTGATGCAAGTCTTAATAACAATCTGCGAGCTAAAAAATTCAGTGGGTTATCTATGACTTTCGTAAAAGCTAGACTATTTTTCTTTTCTTATAACTAAGTACTAGTACAGTGAGGCGAATTATATAGAACTTATAATAAATGATCTGGTCTTATAAAAGTCTTAAAGGTTAAAGTAATTCATCAGCTACTAAATCTCCGCCATTTAACGGCGTGATTTAGCAGAATAAAGTGTGCATAATTTTTTGTAGTTATCATGCATGATTAGTCTTAAAATACCATAACTTTTAAATGTAGGCTTGTGATATTATATAGGACAAATTAAATCAATACTTGTAGTAGATAGGTTGGTGTAGTAGTTTACGTGGTCGCCTCGCCACTGTCGCTGCGCCGAGTGCCGTGGGTTCGATTCCCACACGGAACAAAAAAAATGTGTGATCCACGAATGTCAGTTACGAGTCTGGATGTTTTTTGTCCATTGTTTGAATGTTTGTAAAGTCCCACGCGACACAGGATTTATTCATAGTGCTGGTGTTTTCTTTTCTAAAATACACAAAAATATAGCCGACAAAAATGTGTCTGTACTATAACTCTGCTTATCTGCCTTTGTGTTTAGGTCCTACGTAATAAGAGGGAAGCTTATTGTTAATAGAAAAATAGATTATCGCCTAAGATTACCTATTCTTTTAAGAACTAAGAGAATAAAACATGAAATCTTACACACAACACACACATAAGAACAAAGAATTAAAACGCTATAGTTTTCAGATAACTATCTCTTTTACTCTTATAATATCCATATGTTTTGTCTTACAACAAAAGTATAGGATCAGTGAAACATATAAACATAGTATATTTTTGTAGGTTACATACAGCGAGACTAAATTTTGCGCGCCCTTTAATATGGAAGTAACGTAGGTATGTTATAGAATAGGTATGTTATAGAAATTATTGGACAAAGACATATTTTCATCCTGGATTAATAAATGGATCTTGTGAGTGAATTTTCCTTAACAACACAAGAGTGAAACCGCATATAAAAGCTAGTGGCTCACATATTTTTATACGAATGAATTTTCTGAATAACGGAAAAATACTTCATTGTCGACGTACCATACATGAAAAGAACCCACACAGCTTACAAAAATATTTGTCCTTATATATAATACGCCATGACAGAAGCTTCTAATATAACCACGAATATTATATCTCCAACCAAATAGAGAGAAAACAGGGCAGCTTACTTTTTATATAAACAAACCGAAAAGATTGTTAATTAGAAATACGTTGTTAAAAACTGAGTTTGCTACTTATTCAAGTCTACTTTTAAATATTATAAATGATACTAGTACTTGTGTACTTTAGTTTTACCTGTGTAGGTAACGCATAGGAATGCAGACCGGGATAATAACCCTATGTGTTACAGTTTTGTTCAACGGTAAATGCATAACTAAGTAACAACGTCCAAACATTTTCTCAAATTTTAATATTTATCATATTAGAAGGATTATTGCGAAGGTTTGGACGTTTGTTGCTGAAAGAAGCGTAAACCGTTGTACGTATTTAGATTAAATATGCAGACCCATATAAATCATGTCCTGAAATAACACATAGGATACTTTTTATCCGGTTGCTTTACCGTGCGATACACACTAGTTAAATTATGTATTTAAAATACTGTGCTTAAATTAAAACATTTATTTTATATAAACAAATAACCACTAATTTGACTTTATGTGAATTAATTGGTTATTGTATAACTAAGGCTAGTGTGAATGGAACAGTCGCAAGGGGAAGACCTAGGCGAACGTTTCTTGATCAGATCGGAGACGTTCTGGATAAAGGCCAGGTTAAGAGCACCTTAAACCGGCGAGCGTGTATGAGGAATGTTATGAAAGTGAATGAAGCCAGAGAAGTGTGTCAGGATCGTAGCAAATGGAAATCCGTAGTCTCTGCCTACCCCTCTGGGAAACAGGCGTGAGTTTATGTATGTATGTATGTATGTATAACTAATTATAGGTTAATTCAGCATGCATTATATTTTAAATATTACATAAATAATATGACATAAGAAACAAAGATAAATATTAAAAGTGAAGAAATATCAATAAAAAGTTAAGTTTAAAATTAAATTATAATTAAATTATAATATATTTAAAATTAAATGATATTAAAATCCAGTAAATTTCGTTTGATTTACAGTCACATAAATTTGTATGAATTACTTCAATAATAAATTCTAATTACATTAACAATCAAATTAAAATATAAAATTAATAACGTAAATATATTGTAAATGTTATATTACTAATAAATCAAATAAAATTAGGTACTGCAATTAAAAAATCAAAATAAAATCATAAATATCAAAATAAATATATAAATATTATTACAATTAGAACTAATAATAAACTGAGTAATAGAAGTTTGTTAATATTCACACGGAAATGTTATCGTAGATTTATATAAATTGTTGGGCACGCCACGATCGTGGCGGTAAGTCCCGTGTTTGAGGAGTGGCTGGAGAGGCGGCATGGCGCCCTCACCTTCCGGCTGACACAGGTTCTGACTGGCCATGGATGTTTTGGCCGGTTCCTGTGTCGTATACGCCGGCAAGAGACGCCCGGTTGTCACCACTGCGGCGACTGCCGCGACGTTATTGAGGACACGGCGCTGCACACTTTGGCGGTTTGCCCCGCCTGGACATCGCAGCGTCGTGATTTGATCGCGGCAGTCGGATCGGTTGCCCTCTCGCTCCCGGCCGTAGTTCAGTCTATGGTCCGGAGTGAGAGGTCGTGGAACGCCGTCGCCTCCTTTTGCGAGGAAGTGATTTCCATCAAGGAGGCGGCGGAGCGGGAGAGGGAGCGTTTAAACCCTCTCCCCAACCGCAGAGCCGGGCGCCGGAGGGCGCGAGATGACCTCCAGCCACCCTGAGGTTTGACCTGGGGGTGGCGGGCTTTGTGGGCCTGCCCACCATCCGTTCAGCACCAGGTCCGAGAGGCGGCGTGCGTGTTCCCACGCGCGCCTCTGTGTCGAGTCCGTCTTCCCTCTAGGGGGGAGACAGTAGGGTTTTTATTTGAAGTAGTGCCTATTTTGGGTAGGTATTTCGTGTAGTGGCCTGCCGTTTCATACGGCGGGCCGTAACCTCGGCGGGGTCGCGACCGCATGCGAAAGCGATTCGCGCGGCCCCGTCGGTAGTGGTTGTGTCGAGGAACACCGTGGTAGGTTTAGTCGGTATTCCGGGAGGTACATTATCTTTTTTTTAACATCTTTATTTTACCCCGGCGAGTCCGACATAATCCCTCCGCCCGCCCCCGCGGAGGGATATGCGCCATTGCATTCCCCCACGTAAAAAAAAAAAAAAAAAAAAAAAAAAAGATTTATATAAATTGTTAGATTAAGTATGTATTAGAAATACTTATTATATATATACTTAAAATATTTATTTTGTATAAATAATCATAAGTTTGACTCTGGTTTAAATAAATATAACTGTCACTCATTTGATTAGAACATTTTGGAGGTGGATATAGATGTCAAATATAAACCGTTATGCATATATTTCTGGGCAGTCGGATTCATTCGAATGCTAGCTCCAAAAGAGGGAACACGTCTCCTATCTACCTGCAAAGTGAACAGTGATTATAAGTATAGTGATATAAGTACAGGACATGTGTTATAAAATAAAATACTATACTGTAACATCATCACGAGGTGTTTGATTGCTCGCTCGTATCCAGCAGGCAGTTGTTTCTTACACTAGTAAAACCGCGGGCAGAAATTACTTCATAATAATAGTTGATTGCAAAATATAATCAAGGGAAATTTTAGACCAATAATTAAGGTTTTTAATTAAAAGAGACAGCTTGTGCACCATGTAATTATCCTGTGTCGTTTACAATTTTTAAACACAGAACTCCGAGACTCGGGTCAATTATTTGTAGATCACACAATTTTTGGAACCCATCTGGAAATCGAGCCTACAATACTTTTTATAAAAATATGATGTAAGCCATCTTCTTAAAACTTAGCATGTTTCAGTTGTACCAAACAGTGTAACCACAACGTAAGCCCGCTATTAATTCTACGTGTGAAATATTCTGGGTCCTGCGTAATTAAATCCACCCACATATTATTATCGTGTAATATATTCTATCTTAGTTGCTCTCGCCTTCGAATAAAATACGCGCCAAATCTTAATACTTGTAAGCGGTTCATATATCATCTGGAAAGCTACTATCTAACTTAAATTACCCAAACCAGATAAAAGTCTTATCATGAATTATATCATACATGTATACTAATATTATAAAGAGGAAAGGTTTGATATTTTGTTAGTTTGTTTGTAAGGATTTAACTCAAAAACTACAGAACCGTTTTAAAGCTATATTATCGCCGAATAACATAGTCTATATTTCATTAAAAAAATACTGTGCTACCTAACTAAACCTACTATTAAGCAAGGGTAGCCGCGGAAAAAGCTAGTTAAGATATAAATTTGTGATTACTTCCTAAAGGGGCAAAGAAACTATGGATTTCCACCTGACAGACACTTCTTCTACTCTTTCGCTTTCCCTCGAAAGGTATTTTTCTAAAACCTTACTGTACAGTGCAAATTATCGTAACAAAATCTGTTTAAGCCTTTCAATCTAGTCTGAGAAACTTAAAAATATCACAAATGGTATGCTCCTAAATAAAAATAAACACCTAACATCAACATGAATTGCATTGCAGTTTACATTTATGACTCTATTTCAAACAATTTTAATTACGAGAATTGGCCTTCCAAGTTGTTTCACCGGTGTTCATAAACAAGCAGATGAAAACACACTTGTTTGCCGTGTTCTCATACTTACGCTACGTACATACATTCTTCGTCAATTTGTTTTTCTTATGGTATTACCAAAGGTAACTGGTATTATTGTATTACATACAATATTAGCATAAATTTAAAGATTATAGCTGAATCTTCTGTCATCCAAGTCTGCTAAATCTAGCACACTACTTATTCAAATTTCATTATCGAAATCACTTAAATTCGCAGTAAATCTTTGCTATTAGGTACTATAATTACCAAATTTTTTTTAAAACATTTTCTTAAAATTTCCTGAATTGACACGCCCCTCCTCCACACACACAAACACACACACACTCACACACACACACACACATACACACACACACACACACACACACACACACACACCAATTGCAATTGGTAGTAATTATGCACGCCCACCGGGACACTTACCTGACATGCTAGTATTGCACGAGTCCAGTGCCTAGAGAGGCTGGTAATCTGTTATACAGGTCGAACCTAGTACAGATACCAGTCTCTCGCATAGTTGCGAATATATATATGTCTAGATTAAGTTTATTTTGTGCAATTTCTTATTATGTACCTATGTGAGAGAGAAACAAACTATTATTGTTATAGTTACCTACTCCCGCGGTGAAAAGCAATACAAAATCTACAGTGATAAATAGAGGAAAGTGTTGTGCCATCTTTTAACGACAAAAATATAGAATCGATTTGTATTGCAGGACATTTTATGTGTCTCGTTTCTTTTAACGTTCTCTTATATCAAAATCACAACTCCATTTTCTAATATCTATGAAATGACCACTACATCATTCAAACACAGTGGGATCCCTCGTAGTCCGAGTGCTACTAAACTACTAGTAGTACATAAACAATTTAATACATTGCACTTCAACCCACATAACGTTAGAAATAAGCGGCAATCCAACTAAATTGCCTCGCAAATTCAAGCTTTCAGTCCGTGAATTGAACATAAAGCTGCTCTATCAGTTTTATGTGAAACTATGCGCATTTCGAGAGCCACTTACGATAGTACCAAAAGGTTAAGATAAATTGAAAGAGATTAAAGTAAATGACGCTGTAGGTGGCGTAGTGGTTTATATGATCGCTTTCCCATTTGAAGTATTGGGCTTAATATGCGAGTTATACAAAAAGCTGTGTAATTTATGACAGTGAGAGAGTTTGTGAAATGAATGTACGTCTGTTTCTTAGTTTGTAACGTGTGTATTTCTATACTATAAATTCATATAATTGTGAAGAAACTTTACCGAGTTGATGTGCATGCGCACAAGTTACGCACATACAAATATAAGAAATTAAGAAGATCGTCAAATTTAAAGAAGCGTTTTATGCAGGCCGTTTATCTATTAATTTTAATCGCATAAAGCATATATTATGTCTATTTGTCTTATTATATTTTAATAGATTTAAATCGATCGAATCGAAGACTCAACTTCAAAAATCACCGATCCATACAGCTTAAGTCAAGCAGCCTAAAATACTTATTATAAGGAATATAGTTAAAACTATGTTTTTCTTCTGCCTCTATTTCTGAAGAAGTTGGCGGAGGTGTATTACTTTTGCGCCAACTACGTTTTAGATCTCACATGAGACACGTGAGAGAGCATATCTATTGCCGTCTAAGAAGCACAGTGCCGGACTAAGAGATATGTGGAAGAAATAATATCTGAATATAATAATAACACTTTCTTCGTCCTGGAAATCGAACCCGAAAAACACAACAACAGCATTTATGCTATTGTGTCTTTCGGGTACATATCCGATACATATCTGCATAACTCTTAGTTCTAGTCGTAGCAAACTACCACCTGCACTGCCAAAGCAGTTTCATTTTTTTACAATTATAAAATATACCTAAAACAAATATTTGAGAACACAATCTAACATTGTGTAAAAACTTATTACATTAGAAGCAAATTAGCATACGAGTATATCTTATCCAAAGAATAAAATGTGTTTCCGTAAAAATATCTGCAGTAATTAAATGTAACTACGTGTAATAGTGTGTAATCCGTAGTTATTGCAGATTTTATTGTTCGGAACATGTGGGTTTTTCGTAACACTGTCCAAAGATGCGAGTCATTGATCAAGTTGATTGTAGTCTTTTTATTGAAGAAATCTTTAGAAGTGTTCACTTTTCTTTATTTGACTACACGGGTTATGTAGTGGTTTAAGTGAGCGCCTCGCCTACGCTGAGTATTGTGAGTTCGTTTCCTACACGTGGCAAAAATTTGTGTGATCCATAAATAGTTGTATGGAGTCTGAGTCTTCTTCGTGTCCGTTCTTCGAATGTTTGTAAAGTTTACCGCGATACACAAATGATTCCTAGTAAACAAAATAAAACAAAACAATTTCAGGAGTTAAATTATGTATCTCAGTTTCATTTTCAAATGTTTTCATAAACTATCACATATTGCTGTATTAAAGCAAGCAGATTATACACACAATAAAACGTTCTTAAAGACACCTAAACGGGCAACAACTATCTATGGCCGCTAAGCTAAAATATTACATACACCACGAAAAGATTGCCACGCGTAGTATTGACTGCCTCCGTGGCGCAGCGGTAGTGACTGCTGTGCATGAGGTCTAGGGTTCGAATCCCAGGTCGGGCTAACAAAAATTTATTGGGTTTTTCTGCTAAGAAATCTCAATACGAGCCCGGAGTTAGAAAGTTGGCGGTGTTAGACACCCCCATGCCTCGGAAAGCACGTAAAGCCGTTAGTCCTGCGCCTGATCTCCCTCCGGTCGTGTCGGATTATTCGTCCCATCGGATTATGAGAGTTAGGGAACAGAGAGTGCACTTGTGTTTGCACACACACTTGTGCACTATAATATCTCCTGCGCCGATGGCCAGTCTCCGTTAAGATTGGCCGCCGTGACCGAAATTCGGTCTGGGGGACATTATTGATAACGATCAACCATAAATACGTCATAATGTGCCTCGGATCTTTTTACCAAGTCTAATAAATACGCGAATTTGTATACATCAACAACCTGAGTGTTAGAATAAGTTTGTCATATTGTTTATTTATCTTATTACCATGGTGATAGGAGCAAATAATAAGATATTAACAAAAAAAACACACATTTTCCCACATGCAAATGTCTCAAAAGTATAAGCCGCAACTATATAACGACTTTCCACTCTTTTAAATACGTATTATTTAAATTACAACACAGATGAAACTGCAGGTACCATTATAACATTTCCATGTGAAATTTACGCATAGTTCGCCCGTTATAGTTTAAGCCTCACCATACAATTAATAATTATGTCCTCTGCGACCATCCCAACCTTGACAACAAGCAGTTAACCTGAACAATTCTTCGCGGTAACAGTATAACGCAGTCATCCTAACTAATATTACAAATATGAATGTGCGTTGGCTTGTTTGTTTATTACGCTTTTACACATTGTTAGGGGTACAGAAAAGGACGATAACCCATCACCTCCTCATGTTCCTTCTTGCTTTGCGGCGTACGGACCGAATCGTGGGAGAAACGCGCGGTACTTACGCTGGCTCTTACCCAATGCGCTTTTTCTGGACTACCTATAAATCTTTAACCTATCCCGAGCCGTACTCCTAGACTGGCTCATACGTAATCCACTATCTCTTACTTAATAGGGCTTAACAACACACCACGGTAACAGAAAAGGACATGGCACCTCTGATACAGGAAATAATACTGTTCCTGAAGGAGAAAAACATATTAACTACATCTACGTTAACGTGAGAAAAGCCGCGGGCATAAACTAGTTCTTAATAATTCTCTGTATACCTAAATCATCCTAACCACATAGTGATGAAAATTTTAATGAGCTCTGTATTGCGACTATGAATCTTGATGCTCCATTGTTAAGTATAAATGACGCAAATTAGTTCTTTACGAAATAAATATTTGTCTCTAAAGATGTTACAAAAGTGGTTATTAAATAATTAATGTAATGTATTTCTACATAACGTCATACTTATATCATTTGAAGTTGAACAGTGCCCCTGATACTTATCTTATTTATTTTAAGAGGTTTCTAGTTTATTAGGTGTTGAATGGTATTATGTGATTGTTGTGAAGTTTCTTCTAGCTTGCTATAAGTTAATAAATTAAGTTGTGGTTAAACAAACATTAGACACACATCCATAAAATCAAATACACTTTTTTTGATGTTTAAGAACAGAAAATTCTAGTTTTCGTTAAGAATTGCGCCCATAGTACCTATAGATTTATTAGACTAAAGTTTTCGCCGTAGTGGGGCTTAATTCTAACCTGCGTGTCTAAGGTTTAGTTATACAAAAAACTTAATAGCACACATCACCACGTATATGTTAAAGTCTTAAAAAACTAACATGTAATTTTTACTTCTTCGCTAAATCGTAATCTTAATTTGTATCTTACTGCCGATATTAAGGAGATAAACATTTTAACCTTAGGAATCTTATTATTAACTTTCTAACACATCAACCGTCTGCTTTGAATCAGGTAAGTGCAACCTGCAATTCGTATTATACCAACACATATGATTTTACAATAAGTACATTAGTGTAAGTGCTTTGCTTCGGACCATATATCTCCAAAGTGTCCATACACCTGCACTCTTTATGACCTAACGATCGCCGCCGCAGATGCGGTTAAGTTGGCCACCCACTGGGCCCAAGACTATAGGGTGTACCGACAACATGAAGAAAAGATTAATAGTGCCAATTACATATGGTGAGTATTTTGTGCCTATCGGGAAGCAGCTTACAAATTCGGGAATTAATGCTTTTACACCTTAACTACTCGACCGATCATCATGAAATTTTGCAAACATTTTTTAATGGGTAAAGAAAAGGAGATACATACAAACCTTTCATCCAAGAAAATAGTACTGTTCGTGAGGGATAGCTGATAATCAATAACACTGTCTTACCTTAGAATCCTCACAATCGGCAGTAAACATTAGCACATTTTTTACATAACAAGATGACAAAAATGCATAAGACTCTTATAATATGTTCTGTGATATGACCCGTCTGATAGGAAGTCCTCAGCGTAGCCTATGACAGCTTGGAATACGAGGAGAATAACGCACTTTGGAATTAATGGGAGAAATAGGATGAGCCTGCGGAAATATGCCACGGAACTTTTAAATAAGTCCTAGGGCGATAATATTTGTAAACTTGATATGTTTTGCAAAAGCTAGTTGCGATCAACTTTTCTGAAATCCGAGGGAAGCGTCAAAGCTCATAACTAAACCACGAAATAGCCAGAACAAAACTAGTAATTTTTAATCAGCTGTTAGACATCTAACAGCTGATTAAAAATTACAATGGCAAAACATTCCTATGGCAAAAAATTTACTTGGAAGGTTAACTAGAAAATCGCTAGAATGTAGCTTAACATAAGTTCCTTCTCCTAATTGCTTAAAGATCACATTACGTTTCATACAATATGAGATGCAAATTTCATCCAAGGTTACATTACACTTAAATTTTACGTGTGTAGGATGCATAATGCTTTGGCACAGTAATGAGCAAGTAGTTGGTGAGGTGCATTAGAGAATTAGGTGACAGAGTGTTTGGCACTACGCCAGAGTATAATGCTGATGTTACTAAAGTTCGTAGCAGTGAGATATTAGTCGTCTAGCAGACGAAGGTGAAAATGAGCTTTATGTAAAATTTATAGTATTTTTTTGTTATATTCCCACAGCTGTATAGCTCTGGAACGATGAGCAAAAGAGTACTGCACCCATATATCATTGGGGATGTTATAAAGGTCTTGCGTTCGAAAAATCATGGGTTTGATTCCAGTTATTGGACTACCAACGAGCATGTTCTTGAAACAAAAGCTTTAACTTGGCTGGAAGGGTTAAACAAGAATACCAACAGGTAGGTACGTTTACGACCAATTTTAGACTGCAAAGTTTTAGAAATCAATTATTACATAATAACGATCTCTATATCATAAAAGCTTAAGTATATCATAAAACAAGGTTCTCCGTGGTTTCAGGCTTATAATTACTGTTCCGTACCCGTAGCTCGAAGCGTGATGTTATTTTACTTCTGGATAAAGTAGCTTTCTGGTGCTGAAACAATAATTAACAAAATCAGTTCAATAGTTTCAGCAAACAAATCTTGCCTCTTTAAAATATAGGATAAGTAAATTCAGACCCAAATAACTATAGATTGTACGTATTTTTGTGTCACCCGGGGATCGTACATGTCGATTTTACACAATATGTGGCGATCATTCTTTCAATGCGCCAAACATGTAAATAGCAATACCCAATTTGAAATAAATTATGTGCAAATAAATTTGTTATATAGGTCACAAATAGGAAATGCATTTATTTGCAAGCACGTACTGGTTATTTATTAGTAAGACGAGTCGTAAAATATGCGATATGTATCGTTTGCGTAATGTATCGCGAAACGTAACGTAACACCGGCCGTTTGACATCAAATTACGATCTCGCGATCGACGCTTTTGGCAAAGATATGGTTACACGCATACGATAAACAATTATCAATAATTATATTTACCTACATATACATATATGTACTGACTACTTACCAACTGCTTTGGTGCCGCAATGGTAGTGTATAAGACTGTACATCACGTTCTGTACATGCCATTCCCGGGTTACGCTGTGTTATTGGATTTTTGCTGTCAAGAATATCTCAGCAGAATCTGGAACTACGCCCGATTAAACGGCAATAAGCTATGAGTACCGTTTAACTGCAATAGACGGCCTGGAAAAGTACATTGATCCTACCTAAAATCGGAAGTAAATACAAGATATCATAATATCATAATCATAATATCATTTATTGCGAATATAGGTTTTAACAAAGGTGTTACATAATATTCAGAGCTTCTATATTCTGCTATTTAACATGCAACGTTTTTATAATAGAATATAGTATCTTGGTTCAATTTATTTACTATGTAATTAATCTTGAATAATACGTTATAACGGTCAGTGCATACTTTAATTTAAAAAGAATATAATATCAATACCTGAATGTCAAAACAAATATTTTAAAATGTCCGGTACTTATAATAAGCATTAGAGAATAATGTCAAATTAGGTTATTAATTATTATTAGTCAAAGAGATTTAGTCAAAGAAAATTTATTAGAATATGTCAATATATTTGTACGGATTAATTATGTTTTGTCATTAAGATATTCTGTCACATTATAATATGCTTTCTTTATAAGAAATTGTTTAAGTGAAACTTTTAATTTGTCTACATTGCTACATTTCAATATTTCTTTAGGTAGATGGTTATAAATTCGAGGAGTCATACAAAAAACACTTTTACTAAACTGAGCAGTTCTGTTTGCAGGAAAACACACTCTAGTCTTATGACGCTCACTCAAGGGCGATTTAAACAAAGTCTTATTCATGGCAACAAACATAACAATCTCATATATATAAATACATGGCAGGGTTAAGAGCTTTAGGTCAATAAAGACAGATTTACAGCTATCAGTAAAATGAAGTTTACAAATTGCTCTCACGCATCACTTTTGTGCTTTGTACACCATTTCCTTGTCTACCGAGTTACCCCAAAAAATAACCCCATATCTTAATAAAGACTCGACATAGCCACGATATGAAGTTATAACAGCCGTCTGATTCACTATCTTACCTAGCATGTATAGTGCATAGGAGAATTGGTTAAGTTTGGAACATATGTTTTCAACCTGATGCTTCCAACTTAAATTGGGATCGAGATGTAGACCTAAGAATTTTGCACTTTCTATTTCATTTATGTGATGTCCATGGTATTTAACTTCAATGTCTTGTGTTCTGTTAATTTGATTTCTAAATGTCATTATGCTAGTCTTGTTAAGGTTTATTTCTAAATTATTAAATTTTAACCATTCAATGATTTGGGCGAGTGTATCGTTCATATCCTTTTTATTTCGTTTTTACATTCACTAGTGAACATGACCGTACTGTCGTCAGCAAATAATACAATATTTTGTTTGATATTTTTAGGTAGATCGTTAATGTATATGATGAAAAGCAACGGACCCAAAACACTCCCTTGTGGCACACCTTGTTTTACCACACGGTATTCAGACGAAAATACAATTTCTTTCTTAGTTTTAGTGCATATACGAGTGATCTGAGTACACTGCATTCTATTACTGAGATAGGACTTTACAAGATTTAAAATATTATCTCTTACACCGTACGCTTTCAACTTTTTGAATAATAATTCATGATTCACATAATCAAACGCCTTTTTTAAATCCATGTACAGGGCCGTAACATGCTTTTTATTATTTAAGCCAGTCATAACAGTTTGCAAAAATTTGTATACTGCTAAATTTATGCTTTTCTGTTTTCTGATTGATCAGATTGTCTGACGATCTTCTGATGAAAATCTGCCGTGGCTTTTAAATTGCTTAGAAGGGATAATGTTGTTACTTGAGACCAGTAATTTTCCCCCCTAACACTGAAACATAGTCACTCCTACTTTGAAGTGTCGACAATGCGCAAATGATACCTATGTATCAAGTGTGTATAAGCTAAGGTAATCATTGACTAACAAGCGTAACTTCTGCTTACTTGCACCTTTATGGCCATTCGTAAGCGCTGCCTTGCCGTCGTGGTAAAATTTATTTCATTTTTTCATTACAATGATAGATTAATTACTGAAATTTTCTCGCCAAACTTTTAGGTTTGAGGGAGAGATACGTTAATTTTTCTTAACCTTTACACTGTCATAGATACAAACTATTTAATTGTTTAGATATCACAAAATACATATTATTGTTGATAAAAAAACACAGAAGAGAAACAAGGCATTGCTTAGCACTTATTTCTCAATGACAAGCAATTTAGAACAAACAATTAATTATTTCAGACATTGTTTGTAAGTCAATACGGAGCAAGTCCTTCAGGTTTGATTTTAATACACCTTTGCTACATTTAGGATATTTTTTTAATAATTCTACTTTATTAAATATATTGGGCACAACAAATTTGGACATTCTTTTGTCGTAATAATTTGTTGTTCAGTTTTGAACTCTATACTTGCTGGCCCTCGAGGTTTAACCCATGCTTATGATTATTGCTCCGCTCCCATGGCTCGTAGCGTGATATAGCCTATAACCGACCGTCGCGTCGTCAAGAAGTAGGCTATAAAATACACACATAATTATTCAAATCCGACTGAAACATTAGCGCGAATTAACAAATAAAACAAACTCTTCAGTTATATTATATTAGTAAAGATCCTCTAGTCTTATCCATTGTTATTTCCTAAATCTAACCCCATCACCGGATCGTTGGTTTAGATTCATCTGTGCGATATCCGTCGTCCGTCAGTCGTCGATTGGGCATTTTTTCATTGTGGAATGGATAAAGTTGTGAGTTATCCAATATACTGTGTATATTACGGGTGATGGGGTAGGACACCACGGAGGGCCCAGTCAAACCCGATGTCCCACAGGAACGGACCAAGAACAGAGCCCTGCGGGACATCGCACAACGTGGACAGCCGCCAAACTTGGCCAATGACTGCGAGGAGGACACTCCTTCCTCTCAGGTAGTCTGCCCCCAGCCGATCCAGGTACAAAGGCACTCCGTGATACCGGAGCGCCTCCCGGATACAGCTGAATGGCAGACTGTTATGATAAGGCGATGTCCAAGGACACCGCCAACAGCACGCCACCACCGGTGACCGTCTCCTGAGCCGCAGCTTTAAGGCACATAACAGCCCCGACCGTCGAACGACCCCGACGAAATCCAAACTGGGCATCCAACAAGCCGTGTCCAACCGTACTCAAATACCGGACAATGCGGGTAGTGAGAATCTTCTCTAGTATCTTCCCCGCCCTGTAGGCCGCGACCGATTCTGGAGGTCGTTCTGGTTTGGCCAACAGAACCAACTTTCCCTCCTTCCAGCACTCAGGGAACCGTCCCGACACCAGGCTCGCGTCGAAGAAGTCCCTATGCCGGATATCTAAGTGGTCGAGGGCCGGCGCGAGGGCTCGCGCCTGTACACCATCAGGTCCGGGAGCAGTCCTTCTGGAGCGGAACCGCCTTCATCTCCGCATCTGTAGCCGGGGGCACAATGGAGTCCCCCTAATGTCGGCCTCCCACTGAGGCCATCATCGGGGACACGTGCTCTTCCCGGTTAGGAAATAGTTCCTCGACCACCTGGGAGAGTAAGTTGGGCTGAAGAGTCTCTGTAAGGAAGGGGAGCCGCGCACGAAGCTTATTTAGCACCGCGCGGTAAGGGCGCCCCCAGGGGTCAACGAACACTCAGACCTAAAAAAACCTGGGGTGTTCCCTCTCTCACCCAGTGGGAGGGGCCTGTTGGGAGTCTAAAAAGATTCATCCATAGCAGGCCCCCCCGTGTGGGTGCCGGCCGGGTCAATGGGACCCGACCTCCTCTCGTCCCCGGGGGAGAGCATCGCCGCTCTCGCCTTTCGACGTTAGAAGGCGCGCGGGAACACCGCGCGCGCCCTCTATGGGTTCTTACTCACGGGTGGCAGGGTCCCCTGAGGCCTTGCCACCCAGAACCCTTAGGTGGGGGGCAAGAGAGCGACATAAGCGCGTCTCCTGCGCTCCCTCCTCCGGCGGCGGATGTCCGGGGCGTAAGGATCTTCCTCACGCCCCCGCTCCGCCGCCTCCTTCTGCGAGATGACAGCCTCGCAGAAGGACCTCATTGCACCCCAGCACCTGTCGTCGCCGACCATCATGGATACGACGGTCGGCAACGAGAGGTCGGGGCCAATCACGGCGACCAGGGCACAGCGCTCCTCGGCCCACGCCGGACACTCCTCCAGCGAACGAACACTCAGACCTAGAACAACCATTTGTGAATCACACAAATGTCCTGTATGGGGATCGAAGTCACAACACTCAGTGCAGTAGCGAGGCGACCACATAAACGACTACGCCATCCGTCCAGTCGGTTCATAAACAGTGTTGCTATTACTATTATAATCTTCAATTCTATCTTTATCTACCTATAATTTTATAACATTGGTGCATCGTTTTCAAGACATAATGAATATATTAAAGACAAACAAAAATATATAACGGCACTTAATTTCGTACCCACAAAAAGTGTATAACAAACATTATACAATTAATTAGTATATGGCTCGGCAGATCGCGTGCTCGCCGCTGCCGCAATCCGTCATATCGTGAGAAATGATGCGCTCCAGCAACTTTTTTGTTCGTTTGCAACATGGCCGCTGTAAAGGCTGATTTACATTGGTTAGAAAAGAAACAAACCATCCGGTTCTACATACTAAACTAAAGATGCCTCGGTGCTGCGGTGAATTACGGTGAATTAATTAATACTGAAATTATATTTATTGGCGATTTAAAAGAGTGCCCGTGGGTTTCTTGCAGGTTTCTTCTCATAGGCTCAACCCTTTACCTGAACTCACTAACTCATATATTTTGACATTCATAAGTGTTACTTTGTGACCTAAATGAATAAATGATTTTTGAATTTGACTTTGACTTTGAATTGCTGTGCATGTGGCCAAGCAAGAATTTTAATTTATAAAAAATATATTAGGGAATTAGCTTTAGACTGCCTAAATGACGTAGTGGAAGTGTATACGAATACCGTGTATGAGGCATCGAGTTCCATCCCAGTTTGAACGAAGTGTTGTTGGGTTTGTCTCTCAACACTTCTCAGTAATAGCAGACAATTGACAGCAAAGGCTTGCCTCCTATTGTATGGATTTAATATAGCTGTCGCAATGTAGATGTATTACAACTCAGCCTAAAACTTCGGGAAACTAACCAAAGCGTTCATCAGCAATCTCGCCAAATTTACATAGCGGCGTATAGAAAATATATAAAATTTTCTCCATCAGCCTAAACACAGCTTAATTGATACGTGAATAGATTCAAGTTGATTAGATCGTGATTCGCACACGAAAATTGGTAATGACTTAAGTAATATGATATAACAATGGACTTAGAAATTAGATTGTAAGTCTTATTTAGTTATCTGATAGAACAGATTTGGAGATAGAGTGGAGATATAATTACAGTTATCATGTAGGTAAAGATTGTTAATATGTTTATATGTATATGTAATTTACTGCCTCCGTGGCGCACCGGTAGTGAATGCGACTGCTGTGCATGAGGTCTCGGGTTAGAATCCCGGGTCGGGCCAAAAAAGTTTGAGATTTTCTGTTACGAAATCTCAATAAGAGCCTGGAGTTCAGAAGTTGCAGACACCCCCGTGCCTCAGAAAGCACGTAAAGCCGTTGGTTCTGCGCCTGATCTTTCTTCGGTCATATCAGATTATCCGTCCCATTGGAGCATAAGATTTAGGGAACAGAGAGTGCACTTGTATTTGTGCACATACTTGTGCACTATAATATCTCCTGCGTAGATGGCCAGTCTCCGTTAAGATTAGCTGCCGTCACCGAAATTCGGTCTGGAGGACATTATAATAGTCTTGGATAATTTTCTTGGAATTACAGCTGCAAATTGCCATAGTCTCATGTCTATATTCGCGAAGGGGTAAGCAGAGATGTATTTCACTCACATTTTGCCAACTAAGGGTTTAGGTCCAATAGATTCTCACATAATAAAGGGCGACTATATCGGCGTCTACCCATTTCAATTATAATCTACTGCTTCGTGTGGCTACCAAAAATTTTTCTTGATGGAAACCGTAAATTGCACCGGATACCTCGTACAGTAGTATTTACTACCGCTGCCCCATCAAGACAAACAGGAAGAATAACCTCAAATGAAAAATAAAATATGCAGTATTCTACAAATCCAATTCCAAATCGATAGAAGGAATAAGAATTCCTTCTATCGATTTACAGATGATAGTAACCCTGGGTTCAGAAAAGGGTTTCCCTGTTAAAAAATTATCAGTAGTAGCACGAGTATTGTAATATGTGCGGGAGACGATTATAGGCTTTTCCCTATTAATTATGTGGGACTGGGCTGAGTTCCAAACACCGTGTTCTTAATGATACTAACAGACAAAACCATTAGACATACTCGATCTAGTATTAATACTCCTTCACTTCAAAGAACTTTGGCTAAAAGATCAACAAGCCAAGGTAGTCTTGAACTCACAACTTACACTGGACGTTCGCTATTATTCTAATATCTATATTAATATTATAAAGCTGAAGAGTTTGTTTGTTTGTTTGTTTGGTTGAACGCGCTAATCTCAGAAACTACTGATCCGAATTGAAAAATTATTTTAGTGTTGGATAGCTCATTTATCGAGGAAGGCTATAGGTTATATAATATCACGCTACGACCCACGGAGGCGGCGCAGTAATCATAAACGCGGATGAAACCGCAGGAACATCTAGTTGTAATATAAATTGATTTCCACAAATAATCATCCACCTTTTCATCATCGTACCACTCGACATCGCACCTACCAACTGGAAAAGTTCTCGACCCGCACGGCACGTTTCTAGAAATCATTTCTCGCACATAAGTACAGGCTCTGGAATGGATTACCTGCTGTGGTGTTTCCCGGTCTATCTTTAAAGTAGGTTTGAGAAGAGAATTATTTTCACGTAAGGCGACGGCCTGGCGGTGTATATTCTTGCCACTGCTGAAGTCCATGAGCGGCGGTTAACACTTGCCATCAGGTGGGCCACTGGCTCAGCTATTAAAAGCAATAAAAAAATATGCTATAGCTATATATATAACATCGTAAATAGTGACATTGCAGTGTAAACAATCAACCAATAAACTAGCCGTAACTGTTCAGTAATCTTTCCTCATGATACTAACTCAACAAATGAAACTATTGTACCGATTATTCAACTATAAGAAGCCGTACCGTATCAAAATCTCGCTAAAGGATTGAGTAGAAGGATCAACCTTTCTCACATTACATTAGTTACGTTTAGAGAATCATCGTCTGCCTACAAGTTGACATACCACAGCTCTAAAATCTTAATTTCCTTGCAGTTGTTATCATGACGTTATTGCCTGAAGAAGAAAAATAATAATTGTTTGTCCTTTTATTTAAACGAGTCATGGCAACTCGGCAGTCGCTCATACGAAAAACTAATATTGGACTATCCAAAAAAATTTTACTTTATTAGTTGACTACCCTAGAAAATTAATTTCAATTTTATTTATCATCATTGCCTACGTCTACTAAAACGACTTCAAACTGATCAAATTTAATTTCAATATATTTTTTCAAAACTGTATCCCCTTTGCAATTATTCTGTGACACCCAGCCTCGGAGCACCTACTGTTGGAGTACTAAATTTTTTGTCTCGTATGGGGATCGAACTCGCCACACTCAGCGGAGTAACGGGAACTACATAAACCATGCACCATCCATGAAATCATATAGTATAGTACATTAAAGTTTGAATTATTCTCTCGTATTAAAACGTTAACTGTTAAACAGAAGCCTCCATGTAAGATTTCAACAGCGACTGTCTCGCCACACTGAATAATACCCAAATAAATGTTTATTTGAATATTTTCATATTTACGATAAATGTGTATCTATCCATTTAAATCGAAACATATACATAAACTCGAAGTGTCTGGCTGTAAATATGATGAATGCTATAAATAGCACAGTTGGTCATTAACAAGCTACATATCGGTTTATCTGTCCATTTATCGGTCTTTATTTGCAGCTATTGATGAGCCATCATCTTGTCCAGCCACTCATGAAATCGGTCGTAATGAGACTTTGCCCTTTGCACACAAGATGGTCGAAGTGATGATGATCTAGGTTACTGAATTCTAGTGATTGATGGACTTCACTCATCACACAAGCACGTTCGCTTGTAAAAGCTAATAATACCAGACACTGTACAATATACTAAGAACTTTGAAAAACGTCATTAAAATCGAACCAACACTTTCACACACTCAAACTTACAAACAAAAGACTCTTACAAAGATAGATAGATCTAAAACAAAGAACGTATAAAAAATACGCATGAAAAGAACATATTTCAGTACAATCAGGCTAAAATAATACAGTAGGCAACATACTGCATAAAATATACGAAACAACACTCAAACAAAAAGAGTAAATAATATTCTATTCGAACAAAAAGTACTCCACAGAAACATATATTCATTCATAACATACTTATTTGACAAAGAGACTATGAAAACAGACGATACACGCCAGACAGAGAGAGCTCATAAAACTATAACGAGCTACCGCTAAAACCCCGAGATGCATCGGTCTAGTCCATTCAAATAAAACTCGCGACCATTGTCCCACTGAATTCATTTTCACTAGGATACAGGAGACAAAAGAAACAGTTCAATAGGAACATGACCCTTGTGAATTAAAATTTCTATACACAAACACAATACACACAAAAATCATCCTTAACAACGCGAGATAACAGCCAAAGTTCTTAAATTCGACCGCAAATCTAATACTCTGTGTGGACCCAGCGTACAAACTTATATTTGCAGTTGCTAAAGAAAAGCGTTACGCAAATCAAAATCGAATGTTGTGAAAATTTTAATGGATTAAATTCTACGACGGCAAAGATAAATTTGTCGACCTGCATAGTGTTAGGGACTTTCTCTGGAACGAATCGCGTACAGTCAACGTAACTAATTATTAATGTGTTGTGTGGACAATACGTATGGAGACAATGCAATGTCTGTTGCCATGTGCCGTTTTCTTGGCCACAGCTAATAAAACACTCCTTCACGCGGATAAAGTGCAATATTTCGTAATAAATTCTAAGCACGTATGTATATACGAGGAAAGTTTCAGAGAGATAATAGGGTTAGTTGGACGCTATTCGATATTGATTAATCAACTAGATGGATTGGAGAGATGTAATTAACTTTGCAGTTAGAATGAAAGTCACACTTTATTATTGAAAATAATAAGGCATAAATAAAGTTATTGAAACTTTGTCGTGCATAGAGCGTTACAGGTACAGGTACAATTATGTACATTCAATGAGGTATTCGAAATTCGAAAAATGTTTATATGCGCCTGTCAATATGATTGCCATCATATTGACAATAAGACGTCCTTGAAAAAGGATTGAACTCTCTTTAATTTTTATTTTATACTTTTGAACAATTATATGAGTTAATATCAAGTTTTATAACATTTTATAAAAAAAAATACGGAGCAAGCTGTTCTGATTTACAAGTAATTAGTAAAATACAAGGCAAGACACTCGTCGGTAAGCAAAGTTTACTTTCGTAACAAATAGTAATAATACATTTATTAAATAATTAAAAATATGAGCTCGTGTTAAATTTAATACTTACATGGTTTAGACTATACATTTTATTATTTGTATATTACTTCTTATTTACGATTTCAGAAGCAAAACTTATGTTATTCTGAAACAATATTATATGGAACCTTGATCTGACAAAATTTAATTTTGATAGCCATAACTATTTTGCGTACAAATTGCAATATATCGTAAACGTGCTAGTAGTATTTACCATAAAAATTGTTATAGGGTTTAACTTTTTAGTAACATTTTATACTATTATAGCTGTGATAATCCAGATATGTCATCCCTTACTTCTTGCAGTAGGTACTGCGTCAGAAATAATATAATATGGAAAGTACTAATAAAAAAAATAAAGTCCCAATATGATTATATGTTTAGTAGGACATACTGCCAGGTCAGTCGATATCAAACATAATAATGATTCATTTAGCCTTCGAAGCGGATAAGTCGTTAAAAATAGAAGGATTTAAAAATCAAAAGGATCAAAAGAAAGGAAAGACGTTATTCCTGTGCCCAGCAATAGACGCAACAACAGACAAATTAAAAAAGTTTATAAATAATACATGAGAAAGTTTTCTATATAAGCCTTCTACAATAAACAGATGAACTGCTATGTTATACGATCTGTTATAAATATTGGTAATACAACGTACAATTATTATAAGAAAGGTAAACACAATTAAAAGTGGCAAATTCATGAAATCTAGATTTGACGCACAAAAGCTTGTTTACTGGGCTGAAAATATACAAAATTCTAATAACATGAGTTTATTCAAATAAACCTCGCATGGCTGGGTTTGCCTTGGAAAATATATTCGTTGGGAGCATTTGAGCCGTTCTGATACCGCCCGCTTGCCTTCGAACAGCTTGTGAGCTCACTTCACCAAACGCTCCGTTTTGAATTTCTCATTCAATTTGAGATACAGTACTTTTATGTATGCTTTCGTAATGAACTTTTCTTCCTTTCAAAGCATACGTTTGGTTTTAAACTGTAAATTTACGCATAAGGCACGTAAGTATACCTATTCAAATCGTTAAATGAACAATTTTAAACATGCCATTACAAAGTGTAGGGTTTTGGCATTGTACGTATATATTTATATGTAGAACTCATGCTCATAGCCATTAAAAATAACAATATGCGTCGTACCGAGCCTAAGTGTTATGCATCTGTTGTATAAGCTTTTAGGATATCCACGGGACACCGTAATTATCGCTAGTGTGACAGTTGTCTAAAAAGAAAACAATCAAATCATATTTATTTGATGAAATTAGAAAATAACGTTACTAAACTTATTTGCATGCGATCATTTTCAAATGAATTTTATTTATTATGTATGTACAATATGTTCGTAGCGTATAACGAACAAATAAAATGTCTATTATTCATAAAGAATAAAATTATGTTCTCATTAATTACACATATACATACATACGTGATAATTTATATAACGCCCTACTTCTGAACACGGACATCTTACAATAAGATTCATTTATGTTTTGCTTCACTGTCAAAGCAAGCGATAATTAACTATTTAATATGCACATAACTTGAAAAGTGTGTGCCGTGTGATCTAATTTGAGACCTTTTCGTGGCAATCCAACGGTTTCCCCACAAGACTGCCACTGCTTCTAGTGGTAATAAGTATATTGCAGTACCGACTAATTATTTTATAAACAATTTACTTTTATTTAGGGATATTTGAAAGCTTAACTATTTCTGAGCCGGACGCATCTTAGGTCCCTTTTAAGTTCAATAAACTTATTGTTCAATCGAAGTTTCACTCTTTCATTATAAATAATGCATGTGGCACTATATGTGACCATGACCGAGCTCGCATGTAGAATACTAAACTTTGACACAATAGGGTTCATTTCTCCAACGGATTTCCCGTCATCGATCTTTGTTTTGGATCTCACTTTGATAACTTTATGTTGATTTGTAGAAATAGCTTGAGGCAGGTTAGATCTTAGTGACAGTTTGTTCGATGCTGATGAATGGTAGGTCCTTCCTAAAGGTAAGCAAATGTCATCTGAATACAAAGTTAAAATACTATCTTCATTTCTTGTTTATGTTTGTTATTGTTGTTATTGTTGTTATTATTTACTGGACTGTATAACTGGCCTAGTGACATAGCGTTCGCTTACGGTCGGTTGTAAGGTCCTGGGATCGATATCCACGTCACGCTGTCGTTAGAATTTTCTCTCAGGTAATTCTCAGAAACAGCGCGGTGTCTGGCCCTGTTCCCGCGGCCTGTGGAACCTAAACATAGCTGTAAATATATGTTTAAGACATGCCTTCGCCAATCTTATTAGGAACACTCAATTTAAAAGCAAACCAAAAATATTTATTTCATTTAGGTCACAAAGTTTACGTCATACTCTAAAATATTAGCGAGTTAAAGTTTCTAGATTCTATAAAATCAGGTTATCTTTGCAAGGTTATTCACTGACCCTCTTTTTGAAGTCGGCTAATCATTATGTTTATTATACAATGCAACTACTATGACTAAATAGAATTTGAGCACCTGCGACACCAGTTGCGAATCCTTTAAAAAAGCAGCTATGCTGCAAAAGTACAAACGAACAAAGTTCACATTGTACATTGCCGCCAGTGTGAATTTTTTTCCTGGTAGCACAGCTCCTTCTTAAGTAAGTACCCTGGTAACCTCAGACACAACACTATATAAGAGGGACGCGACCTTATTTCTAATATAATTAAAAATAATCGCCCTAAATCACAACTCCTCATTTGCGATCGTAGAGCTCTTATAAAACCAATAAAGTAAACCGTTGATAACATCTATAAATAAATCTACCTTTTCAATCGCTCCACACTTATCGCAAACATTTAGCTATCGAAGGACTATCAAGTCTCATTGGGAGTCCAGAAATTCAAACACTCGGAATACATGAGTTGAATGACTAAGTAAGTACGAGTGAGAACTATTTCACAGTGCAAATCGCTCTCTGTAGTTACTAAAATTACACGAAATCCCAATTTCTGAACACCTTTTGTTATTACTGAACGCAATAAAGGTCTGCAGTACAATTTTGTTCGCCATTTTTGTATTGTGAAATAGGTTTACGATTTTTGAATATTGCCTATTTGCGGTTTGTGATTTGCTTATTTGTTTACAGTTTAGTGTAACATGGCGTCGATCAATAATGAGGTCACAGAGACAACATAGTAAGTGTTTTAATTATCTGTCCTTACCATATTATTTAAAG
The DNA here is from genome assembly GCA_963675205.1 of Catocala nupta. NCBI lineage: Eukaryota > Metazoa > Arthropoda > Insecta > Lepidoptera > Erebidae > Catocala > Catocala nupta. The sequence goes on along the minus strand of OY776093.1, from coordinate 22,890,030 downwards.
ATAGGACGATTCATTTGAAATCCATATTAGGAATAACTATTAAAACTGCATTTGAGACAGAGAATAAAAAGATTTAAAAAAAAATCGGCTGGATAGCAACTGCATTTTATTCATTGTTATACCAATTAATAAAAAGCATGGTAATGGTATGGTATGGTATGACTATTTTTGTGTCTTCTATTGTATTAATTTTATTTATCTTTTTATTTTATAATCAATTATTCTGTATTTTGGCTAATGTAGCTTTATATGTACACATATCAATAAGCTAAAATTCCTAAACAGCTAAATATATATCTAGTAAATATGATAATACCGGCATCGTGAAGTGTATATTTAGGCCACATTTCTAAGGGTCAAAGCATATTATAAAACACAAGAAACTCGACTAACTAAAACTGACAAAGACACTAGACAGCTTTTCCCGTGCGATTCCTCCAAACAAGTAAATGTATATGAAAAATAAATGCGGAAAGTTTTGCCCAAACTTTAACTTGGGTAACTGTCACCGGAACTTGAAGAAATAGAGCACACTTGTGTTTATACTGTCGCAGTGCAGGCCAAGTAACCGTTACTAAGTAAACTTAAAGATATTTGGCTCATCACAACACACTTCACAGTTGCGCTTGTGACAAACGAATGTCGCAATGGGAGGAGCTAATGAGGAAGTTCTCTCAGACTCACCAAGAAAAATGCAGGTAACTATGACTTTAGAAATTATTTACATTTTTATCTTAACTGGCACTATGATTACCGAAAATACAGTTTGACTGCACAGGATGGGAGTGGTTTAAACGGTCGCCTCGCCAGTGCTAGTTTGCCGAAAGTTGGAGACTCGATCCCATACGGGGCAAAATTTTGTGTGATCTACAAATATTTGTTCTGATTCAGGGAGTTCGTTTGTGTCCCTTGCTTAACCCTTTAAAATATTCGCCACGTCACAGAAATTACTTAAGTGCAGGAAAAGGATTTTATGAAAATCTTTATTTTAAACATGACTCGTAGTTTGGGTTACAAATTGCTAGTATAATTGTTAATCCCTCCAGCTGAGCTAATATGCTTGTGTTACGAGTGGGTTCAGATCGATAGTGCAGTGGACGGGTCCAAGCCCACGATCTCACGATTGCAAGTTACCTACATCAATTAGTAGGAGCCTATGTCCTTCCCCAGGTTTTAAACTATGTCTGTACCAAATTTCATCTAAATCGGTTTAGTTATTTAGTCGTGAAAAGGTAACAGACAGACAGAGTTACTTTCGAATTTATAATATTATATATATATATATATATAAATATATTATATACAAAGGATTAGCTGAAACAGAAATGAATAGTAACGAACAAAATCAGAAATAGTTAAACCAGAATTCATTTCATGTTTCAAGCACACAACCACCTATGTATTTATTTACTATGTAACGTGCATGTCTTACAAAAGTAGGAAATAGGTTGGCACCATTCAATTCATTACTTTATACACTAACATGATGGCTTTCTAAGAATAAAATTTTATGATCCGCTTACGACGAACATAAAGTATGACTCAAATATTATTAAAATTAATTAACATATCAGTTTTACGATGGGCTTATAGAATTATTAAATATGACGGTATTTGAACCTATTGAGGGTAACTTGTTTGTATAACTATCATATGTTTTGAAATCAAAGAAATTGTATCGAATACAGTAAGAATAGTAACTGTCATGTCTTAGAATACCAGACATAATTATAAACCTATTGTCTGGCCACCGGTGTACCGCTACGACTCAATAAGTTAAAAACATTTTGGTCCCTATAAATGGTAATTCAGATATGTTAACCAAATTGAAGTGCATAAGAAGCTATTTATGCATTTACACAACATTTTCCATAGTTTTGTACTGTTGGTTTCGTAAGTGTGAGGTGAGTAACTTTTAATAACAATTTTGTAAATCTTCTATATTCTAAACGTGAAGCAAAAAGTTTGTACCCTATTTTACGAAAATTGCTCGGACGGAGGAGTATGAAATTTAGCACAGCTAAAGTTTATATGGAGAAGGATTCGAAATACATTAAATTAATGAAAAATCACTACACGCACACAACCATGCATTTGACACAAGCAGTCGAATCGCATTCGTAGTATTTCGGCATTGTTCGACTGATGTTGTAGAATTCTTCGTAACTATGGTTACATATGTTATGGAGTAGGTGACTAAATGAAATGTGATTATAAGGGTATAGTTACAGACAATAAAACCATAATAACGGTCAAACTTAATAAGTCTAATTTCAAACACTCGGCGACCGCTAGTACTAATAATTGTAGCTTCGGCAGCACAGCGGTGGTGAATACGCCTGTTGTCTGAGGTCTTCAGTTCGATTATCCGGTCAGGCAAAGTTTTATAAGCATTTTGTCAAAAAATGCTTAGTGGCAGCATAATGTCTGGAACTGTGGCCGGTTGAGGATAATAGGCTCTGTACTCCGTGGAGCCTAAAATTATAGTTGGCGAAATATATATACACCTCTGCCTACCCTTCCTTTTATTCTCTGCTATACTTATTAACAAAACTGGCATGGTAGAAATAAAAATAAATGGAATTTTACTCATTGCAACCAGTGAAGTCATGGCAGGCAAGATTTGAAAATTCCACTTGGGCTCAGGGGAGAAAACTGGAAGAGACTAGTGGTATACACCAAAATAACACTAAATTATTTCTCCATAGACTTCGACCGACAACAATGAATATCCCTTTTATTCTCTACCATACTTATTAACAAAACTGGCATGGTAGGGATAAATAGAAATGAAATATTACGCATTGCAACCAGTGACGTCATGGTAGTGAAGGTTGGAAAATTCCATTTGGGACCAGGAAGGAAAGCTGAATAGAATACACGAAAATAACACTAAATTATTTCTCCATAGACTTCGACCGTCAACGCTGAACATACCTCGTCATTATCGTTCAACGAAGTACTTCCCGACTGGATCGCAGTACGCGGGCTCGTGGGACATCCTTGGGATGAGCGGCAAAGGAATCTACACGTTTCCTAATGGTACCTGTTGTTTATACGATGTATATAAATAAAAGGTAACTGTCGTTAATGTAAGACGTAGCTTTGTTCGTAAGTAGCACATGGAACAGTCATAGCATCAGAAGTATATGAGAATTACAATATGGCTACCCTGAGTCATTAGGTACTTAATTAATTTAGTTCACACAGAATCCCGTAGAGGCGCTGTCGAACTAGACGTTCGGAAACTCCATCCCTGTATCGGGGCCTAACAGTACCACTTTTATAATGCCAAATATATGTATATAATTCGTGACGGTTATTAGGAGACTACTATAAAAATATGAATAACAAATCTGAACTGATAATAACGTTCATTGGACCGAATTCCGGTCTGGACTGAGCAAACACAAGCACACTCTCAGTTCTATAAATCAGTTTCCAATGGGTCAGCAAGCCGACACGATCTAAAAGAGATCATGCATAGGACCAAAGAACGGGTTTACGAGCTTTCCGAGCCACGGTGGAGTGTAACATCGCCAACTTTCTAACTACGGGCTGCTATTAAGATTTTTTTTGGCAGAAAAGTCCAATATTTTTGTTGATACGGACTGGCCTCGGACCTTCGTCCTTCTTTGTTTTAAAAAGACAACCAGCTCGCAAAAGGGCTGCAGGTATCTAAATAAACGGTTAAACCTAGCTTAATTTAAGCCTGATTCCATCCCACTCAGGGTGTACGTATTGATATACGTACAGTACCCCTTTTAGCCTGCACACTAGCTGATAACTCTAAAATTAAACTCATCAATTAGCGGCATGCCAGACTCCACGAAAAAAAAAATTATGTCTGAAATCTGTAGTCCAAGCGTTGGCCACGAGATAAATTAATATTGACGTAAATTTGCCCGTCCCTCTACTACCTGTTTTGAACCTATTGGTTTTTTCAGTGTTTGTAAAGGCTTTTCACGACACATGCATTATAAACCTATTGATTATTTCAGTATGTGTAAAGCGTTTTCGTAACACATGTATGCTTGCTGAAACTTTTGGTTATTTCAGTATTTGGAAAAGCTTATTATGACACATATATTCTGAAAGAATTAGTTACTTCAGTATTTTTAAAAGCTTTCTGACGTCACAAATATTCGGTTTGGAAAAACTTTCTGCGACACATGTATAATGTGTGCTCTTTCTAGGAGTTATATATGAAGGAGAATTCGAAGACGGCATGTTCCACGGCAAAGGTCAGCTTCGGTACGAAGATGGTGCTACGTTAGAAGGTCATTTTTTCAAAGGCGTTATGATCGACAGAAAGCTCACGTTCGCGGACGGACTTGAGTATGATGAAGAGGACTGGAAGTATTGTAAAATGCCTGATAGAAGGTAAAATATTTAAATTAATTTACAGCGTTATATTCGAATAAGAGTAAAATACACTACAGCTTCCATAATGTACCAGTAAATATAAATAGATCAAGATATTTAAATATTTTTTTATTTAGCAAGAGGCTTTTGAAATGTTAGACGAATATTATTGTAATATGTTATTAAAAATCCGTTAATTTATGTTAAATATAACCTGCTGGCTAAACACACGTATGGGAATACGTGTGTTTAGCCAGCAGGTTATATTTCGATTGACAGCTCCCTTTTGATTCCGCGACATTAATGCAAAAATGTACCAAATTTGTACATTAAAACCATTTTAAGACTGTTTCTGAACAGTTGAATAATTTACAAGAACTCATTTAGTTCGAATATATAAGAAGACCTAAACTTCCGATATGACGTAAAAGCCACTCAAAGAGATTTGGGTAGCTTACGGTGCAACTTAAGTCTAATTCTTAGTCTTAAATCCAGTAGGATCGACAATATAGTGCATAGTATGATTACATGTTAAAAACAACGCGAGCGAAATACGGACGAAGTCATGGGCAAAAGTTAGTCTTTACTTCTATATTAATATTATAAAGAGGAAAAAGAAAGATTTGATTTTTTGTTTGTTTGTAAAGATTTAACTTAAAAACTACTAAACTGATTTTACAAATTCTTTCACCATTAGAAAGCTATATTATCACCAAGTAACATATGCTATATTTTATTTTAATAAAGTACTGTTACTAACATAACCTAACTTACCTTTACGCGAGCGAAGCCGCGGTCAAAAGTTAGTATAGCATAAAATGTCAGAAAGTTGACAAACGACCATATAATATTAGAGTCCGACTCAATTTACATTTTCTCATTCTTGTAATACAGCATCGAGTTGTGTACCCTCCTCAATACGCAAGACCGAAATAACACGGTTAGGGACCCAAAAGTTATACAAAACCACGAAACATTTTCCAAATTGTATGTGACATGCGATTATAATCTAGGACTCGTTACACTGCGTATTGTCGTTGGATTTGCTCCACATAAACGGATAAGCCTTCTGTTACAGACACTTCCCTTTAAGTACAAAGCTTGTTTATATCAATTCTAAAGTGCTACAGATATACATAGATTATGCTTTTATTACTACAAAATGTCTACCTCAAAGCAAATTCATGGAATAATTTATACATACTTATGATGGCCTCGATGGCGTAGTGTTTAGTGTAATCGACTGCCACGCGTGCCACTGGTCGCGAGTCCGATTCCCGCACAAGTCAAACATTTGTGTGCATGAACATGGATGTTTTTCTTGGTCTAGGCGTTTCCATGTATAATAAGTATGCATTTGCAAAAAAAAGTAAACGTGTATGTTTATCCATTGTTTATAAAATTTCTAGACTACTTGTACTTACTATTTCTACTATTTTGTTATGACTGCGCCGAGCGAAATGTGCCAAAACAGGCGGTCACAGTTAAGTTGATAAAATCAACACTTTTTGTTGAATACAAATATAAAATATACATTTACCATAACAATGAATGTGTTTACTCCGTGTAAAAAATTACGCAAATTTGCACGAAAAATGCATAAACGTAAGTTCGTGTTACGTAATTTTTAGATTATAATAGTCTATCCTATTTTACAGCTTAAACGAAACATATAGTTATATTACAATTTATCCGTCCCAAATATTTAAGTTGTTGGTTGACAATAAAGATAAATATATATCAAAAAAGCGCTTCAAATCTTCCATACAATTTTACTATGGCGGTCGCGCGCCGATTTGTATATCGAGCTTTGTCAATCAGTCCAACCACGTCTTACGCTCGGCGCAGTCTTAATCGCTGGAGGTAAGCCAAATGCTTGTGCTACGAGTTGGTTTACGTCGATAGTGCAGTAAAAGGTGGTCCTCGCAGCATTTCTATCACAAGTTCAATGAGATATAGAGCCATAAAGTACAATCTATGGATTTACGTTAAATTAAGGTAATTTATAAAATAGGCTCAAACAATGAAAGATAAGGTAAAGTGAAATATCAACTTAAAACTGGGACTTCGCTAGAAATACCCGAGACTGACTGACGAAGTCTCTTAGATATGTAGAAGCTCGCAACTAAGTATCTGTGTCGCTTCTCAACGTAGGGCTTCCGAGTTCCATAAAACTCACTGTTACCAGCAGAAGAGTAAGGCACAACTACTTACTCGAATCTTTTGACCTGCCACTTATTAGAACGCCAGACATAATTGCAAACATATTGTATCTGTCCGCCGGCGTGCTGCTGCGAATTAATAGGGTAAACAATAGAAACCGCGAGAATTATACCTCTGGTGTTTCAAGCACACATAACCTTACAGTACCCGCTTTTCATCAGGCGGGCCATATATATGTATACCAACTTGGTACTATAAAACTTTCTTTTATCAAAACATTTCTCCTTTTATTTACGGCGAAGCGTACGGTAAATAAGTGTTAGGTGTGTATCTACCATGTGAAGTTTCTTTTTTCTTTTACCCACATTCATTTATGGGGTGAACAAGATATTACGCGGAATTACATCTCATCACGTTACAAAATGGAGGGAATGAATCGTGTGCCTAAAATACTTTTCGCGCAGTTTTCCCTTTCACTCAGACTAAACGGCTATCACGATTTGTTTTACTTATGAATATTCCGAAAGAGCTTTATATTGTAATGAATATAAATGACGCTGAATACTTTTTGTTACATTTATCTTCTTTTTGGGCATGTGTTTAAAATAATGTGAACAAAGTATTAGGACATTACGCGCCGTTATCAGGGTCTACGGTAAAGACTAGTCCTTAATAAGACATACGCACATAATTTCTATTAACATATACACTGAATAAGTATTCTATTTTACATACCCACTAGATTTTGTCTTGCCTTCTATTTCATATAGGTACACACATCAAAAGTGTCTAGAAACTTTTATACTTAAAAATTGATCCCTAGGGATCAATTACATTTTGAAGTATAAAAAACTATCAAATTAATATTTTCCAAATCTAGTCTTCCAGACGGTTGTTTTTTTTTTTTTTTTTTTTTGTTTTTTTAAAAAGACAACTCCCGCATTAGGACTAAATCCTGTGTCGCGGGGGACTTTACAAACATACAACTAACGGACACAATGAACACCCAGACTCGAAACAACAATTTATGAATCACACAAAGTGTTGTCTCGTGTGGGGATCGAACCCACAACACTCGGCGCAGTGTCAAGCGGCGAGGCGGCCGTTTACCCGAAGATTATATACCATAACCATCATATTCCCGAATTTCATTTGCCCGAATGTTTTGTTTGCCCTAAAAGACATATGACATACTTTTAATTGCCCGAAACTTAGATTGACAGTTGATTTTCTATTTTTACCAAAATTTAAAGAAAATTATTTTTCGTGAAAGGCACTAAAAGGTCCAATTACAATCCAAAAAAGTTGATATAATCTACCTCAATTGCCTCTAAAACGTGGGCGCAGGAGGGCCCGAGACGACCTCCAGCCGCCTTGAATAGAAGCCTGCGGGCGGTGGACCCATTGGGGCCGTCCACTGATCAGCGCAGTTTCGAGTAGGCAGCGTTCGTGTTCCGCGCACGCCTCTCAATGTCGGATATTTTTATGTTTGTGTAAATATTATGTGTTTGTGAATTCTTGTGAATTTTTCCTGTATGTGTGATGGTTGTGTGTGACCCGCCACGTCCATCGGCGGGTCGAACCTTTGGCGGGGTCGCGATTCAAATGCGAGAGCGATCCGCGCGGCCCCGCCATAAAGGTGTGAGGAACACCGCGGTGGTTTTAGTTGGTTCAGCCCAAACCCATCTGAGGGGCTGGATCCCGACATATCCCCATCGCCTGTCCCAAAACCGGCGATGGGGAATGTGAATTGCACATTTGACAACGTCAAAAACAAAAGAAGAGCCTTTAAAACGTATTTAATCCCTAGACTCTTTTGATGAGCGTAGTTGGATGACACTATGCACCATAATCTAAATTCTTCTGAACGTAATTTGATAAAACATGGCTTAGATTTTACATTGAACACAAGGTATGAAACTGATAAAATTATATCAACTTTCATAGTAGATTTTGCGTGAAGCTGGAACAAATATACCTATATAAACGATTGGCGAAACCCAATCAATAGTTTCTAGGTTTGTGAATTCCTCTACCATCACATATCAATATTAATTAATTTAAAAAATATTTCCAATACAACATAACAAAAACCTCATTTTAAATTTATAACAGTGAATTACCAATGCAACTAACTAATATCTAAAATTGTACTATTTTCTTTTTACATTTAATATAATCTTGCATAATTACTTATTTTGGGGTTTTATTTCTCAATTTATAATGTAATTTTTCTAAACTTGTAAGAGGTGTCTAGGAAACGGATGCTAAACACTGTGTTATTTTAATGGCTTAAATATTAAGAAGATTTATTTAAATACTCATGAATGTACCTATGTCATTATATACCTAGGTTTAGACTCTACATCAGATCTTTATTTAGCGTGCAATAAGTGTAGCTCCGATGTTCACATTCAGTGCTATATAAGTGATTTAATAAGCCTAAATCCTTGTAATAGGTGTACATCCAGCAGTTCGTTTGTGCATTAGGTTGAATTCGAAATCATGATATTTCGATGTGTTGCCTTACCTTTTTTTGATTTTTGGACTAGCGTGACTTCGAAAAATGTATAAGCATTATAATTTTTATTCATTTGTTATCCAGGTATGCCGTAGAATACGACAAAGGCCTCCAGCCAGCAGGCAGATCCAATATCACAGCGAACATGCCACCACGGGAAATACCGCCAGGGTTTTACGACTCCGGCGATGGCTTCTACAACCCGATCACGAAGAGTGTATATGATCCGGATGACCCGACTTCAATTATAAGGTAAGATTAACAAATATATATTTTAAAATTAGCTGGTTGTCGTATTTGAAACCGCGACTTCATCGAACTTTGACTAAGTTTTCCTCAATACCGCACCAAAACTAACCATTCTAGTACTACTCTATAGGTAACCCACCTATAGAAATGATTTATGTTATTAACAAATTAAAATATAATTAAATCCTTGGTTATTCTTAAGTATATCTTTAGTAATAGTTTTTGCTTCCAAACACAATCTGTTTAAGCCATCTGTAATACTAAAGTAACATAACTTTAGCAAACGATTAACAGTAGCAGCCCAGTAACTCATTAATAAAAACCTGAATTGCTAGTATATTTACTATTATTTGTAAGTAGCATAACCTCGTCAATTTCTACTCCCACGTCGTGCTCATTTGAATTGTAAAACAAATTCTATCGAAAAGGTCCGCGGATACAAAATCCTCTCGGAAACTAGTCGACATAAAATACAAAAGAATAGGATAAGTCTCGCTGTGACGTATGTCTTTAACTGAGAAAGCATAAGATAAAGAGATTCAATACATATGAAATAGGTAAAGGAATTGTGGGTTAATGTAATTTTAAAGTCTTCAGTGGTTCGGGTTGATGGAGACTTTAAAAATAGTCCATCAACATTTTTGGGGTATAGAAAATCGCAGAATAAGATAAACGTTTAAAATTAAACAGGTCTTTAAGTTATTTTCCACATTAATTATATAAATAAATTAATACTTTCTAAAAATGGAATTAGAACGTGCCTTATCATACTAAAATGCGAAGTGCCATCGTCTTGCAAGATTTGTGTGTCGGAGATATATTATTGTTAACGTTGATGGTATGAGTGCCACAATCACATGTGCGTGCCAATAATGTTTGGATGCCAGATTAATTCACATGGCTATCCTATAAATACGCCTACTAATCCAAAGTGTATATTCAAAAGATTATGCATGCAATAACAACACATATAAGTGGACATCGATGAATTGCCGTAATCATAGGATATAAGAAAATCTAAAAAAAATAACTAGTATAAGGACAGCAAAAGATTGCAAATTTTTGGTAGTAGATCCTCGCTGGTTTCAGCATGAAGGGCCGGCTCAACCGGGGTGGTACTACCCTCTCAAAGAATATCGGCGTGAAGTAAGGGTACCCGTACTGTTGCGTTTCGTATTGGTGAGTGAGAGAGCCGGAGGCCCAGTTACCCTGGTCCTTTTCCTATCCTTTCCTTTGTCCTTTCCCTCCTTCATACCTTTATAAAGGGCTGGCAACGCACTTGTAACTCCTTTGGGGTTGCGGGTGTCTATGGGCGGCGGTAATCGCTTACCATCAGGCGATCCGTCTGCTCGTTTGCCACCCTATACAATAAAAAAATAAAAAACAAAAAATTTTAGTTTAGAAACAAATCCACAAAATGTAATGCCGCACTAGTAGGTATTCAGTTAATTATGACTCGCTCAATTATGTAGGAAACTTGAAAGTTTAAAGGTTCTATGGGTCCCTAAAACGTGTAAAATGTGCAAACTAGCCTTCAGAAAGCATTCTGGCCTCCTTATACCTATATCCCTACTACTGTAACAGTAAAATAAGCCTACAATATTATTCAAAATATCAGTGCAATTAACACACTAGGAACTGTAGCAGCTAATAGTGTAACATACTTAAGTTCATTACACGTTTCGAGTATCAACCAAATTAGAGCTCAGTGTCGCGTGAATAAATAATAACGGATTGAATATTTCATAAAGTCAAATATTGCGCAGCTTCAGTGTTACGAGTTTCATTAGCGATCCGTCGGAACGTACGATAATTGCTGTATTAATTGACTCTCTGATTGGTGGCTGTCGGCTGTCCCTCTGCCGGGTAAGCCTTCGTATGCTCCGCAGTTATTGTTGTTATTTGTAGACACATCATTTGCAGAAGTGAACAGCCAAATTAACGAAATATAGGCTTTTATTTCATATATGGCTAAGACGCAATGTATCGCAATTCGTCACTGGCTATAACACCATAAGCAACCGAATAATGTCCATCCGTATAAACTGTACGCCACTTCCTCTTAATATCATCCAGATCTATGCACCAACAGCTCAATCATCACAGGAAGATATTGATGATTTCTATGGCATCTTACAAACTACGATGGATAGCATCTCCAAACGCGAGATAATGTTGGTCTACTGGGACTGGAATGTGAAGGAGGGGAACACGGAACTCGATGACCACCTCCGTGACAGAATAGGGAAATATGGACTCGGCACTAGAAATGAAAATAAGTTATAGATTTTATATGTGTATGAAAATAAGTTATAAAAAAGTTTATAGGTTTCTGTGTAAGCCATAACTTGACAATAACCAACACCTGCTGCAAGCACCACAAACGAAGGCTGTACACATGGTGATCGATACCGCAACCAAATAGACTACATCACGGCTGCAAGTCGATGGAAGTCGGGAGCAGATTGTAGCTCCGACCGACCAAATGTTGGCTGCGGATCTGCAATTTCGCCTAAAATTGTGTCGCAAGAAAATGAAACGTGCAACCAGACTAACGCCACAGGAGTACGAGTTTTTTACGAGTTCAAACACTGCAGTCTCAGATCCAAATGAACAGTGGCACCAGTTCAAATCTAAAATAGTTGACGCACCAGACTCTATGGCCAAAAAACCCGAAAACAGGAAGGATTGGATTTCGGAAGAGGTTTGGTCAAACATTAAGACGCGTAAAGATCTGAAGAATGACATGAAAGGAGAAAACTTTGAGGAAGAATACTCTCGGCTCGCCAAACAAATTCGAAGACAATACAGGAGGGATAAAAACTAACATCTTGAGAACATCTGTACTGAAATTGAACGCCACGGGAACGCAGAGAAGTACCAAACTGCAGACCTCTTCAAAAAGGGTAAACAAATAACGCGCTATTTCAAACCTTCATCGTTGGTAATGGATGATAAGGATGGAAATTCGATACATGAAATAGCCGAAGTCTCGAAAAGATGGAGAGAATATTGCGAAGAGCTCTACCAGGAACAGCCAGCTCAGATGTCCTCATCGACTGAAATCTCAATAGAAGAGGAACCTAATATTCTCCGTTTGGAAGTTGAAGACGCAATCCGTAAAATAAAGTGGAGTAGAGCACCAGGGCCTAATCTAATCACAGGAGAAGTCTTGAAAGGCTTAGGCCCCAATAGTGTAGCCCACTTTTACGAGATTTGTAATGGGATATGGCATACCAAGCAATGGCCTACTAACTGGGTGCATTCATCCATCTTTCCTCTTCATAAAAAGGGACCGGTACGCAACTGTAACAACTATAGAACAATAGCTCTAATATCAAATGCGAGCAAAATTCTCCACCATATCATCAACGCAAGATTGCGATCCTTCCTCGACTGGAAAATATCTCAAGAGCAAGCAGGTTTTGTTGCTAAATCGTTTAGAAGCAGTCAGCTTGGAAATGGGCCTTGCTATCAACAAGTTCAAGACCAAGCTCATGGTGATTGACCGTTTTGCAACCATCCAACGCACTAAACTCTAAACGTCTAAACTCTTCTGCAAGAATACGAGACCGTAGATCAGTTTCAGTACCTTGGTTCAATCATCACTAACAAAGGTAACAGCGAGCCAGAGATAAGAAGAAGTTGTGGCATGGCTAGGACAGCAATGACTGAACTGAGCAAAATTTTGAGAGACAGAAACATTAGAAATCGAACAAAAATAAACCTCGTTCGCACACTTGTCTTTCCCATCGGCCTCTATAGTGTTGAGACGTGGACAATCAAGGCAGACGACAGGCAGAGAATCGACGCCTTTGAAATGTGGTGCTGGCGCCGTATGTTGAGAATACCATGGACAGCTTACCGTAAAAACGTCTCGATCCTAAAAGAACTGAAAATAGAGGATACTCAGCGCCTGTATACAACCTGTTTGCGACGTATAATGCAGTACTTTAGACACATTGCACGAAGAAATGGTGTCAGTTTGGAACGCCTGATAGTGACAGGGAAAGTGGAATGAAAAAGACCTAGAGGCCGAAGTCCCAAGCGATGGTCAGACCAGATATCCAAACAACTGCCTTACATCAAGCAACGTATCGCAACCGATGGAGACAACTAGTTGACAGAGTCAGAAGGAGTCATGGTCCTCAGCAATGAGGGGAACGACTAAAGAGAGATGGCTAAGACGACAAACATTTGCCCACATTAAGAATAATGCCTGTGTCGCAGGGGAGTTTACAAATATTCAAACAAAGGACTCAACAAGTACCGAGACTTGGAACATCTATCCGTTGAACATACAAATTTTTGTCACGTGAGACGATCAATCGCACAACCCTCGGCGCAGTGGCAAGGGCAATGGTTCGCTTAAAATTAGTAAAGTTTAATAGTAGTATAGTAGTGTAACAGTTTCTAAATTATGTATTAAAGTGTTAAACAACGCGATAAAAGCCGTATATAGTAGTTTAATTTCAATGATGATAAATGGTTATCGTAGCTTATAAACACCTTCGGCACTGGTATTAACGCACATGCGTTTGTCAGAGACAAAGACATTCAAGTGCTGACAGCATGGCTCCTCCTTATGCATTACTCACCAAGCAGTAAGTATAATAGGAAATGTCATGACCGCTGTGGCGTTTGAAAGATTAAGGCGCTCTGAAAATCTTATTTGACGTTATTTCGCTGTGATCTGCTGAAATTGCTTCACTAATTCGGTTATTCTAAAAATTCTTTGCTAGTTTTCTTACTTATGGTCGAAATCAACGTCCTCCACCGGCAAAAAAACATGCTGGTCCACAAAGATCTCTAGTACTGCATATGCAGCACATAATTTTTCACTTTATAGCTAAAACCTCTTTGAGATGAATAAGTATAAAAAGTATTTAATAGCAACATGGCGATGTATCTATTACGTCGGCTCACTGCGATATTGTTTTAGACATAAGAGAAGGATAACTTAAATAATTTATCCTTATTACTCAGCAATAAAAAATATATACAAGAAAATATCAAGAGAATTCATAAGCGAACCGTTTGTTTAGACGTAGAAATATTTATGCAGCTTATGCCGTTATTGCCCTTCCTTTGTTTAGCGTTTCTACTGATATAATTCCTCGAATAAATAACGCTGGGAAATGGAAAGATTGTTTTTATCTGCGCGGTTACCTTTTCCATCTCATGGTGCGTACAAATCAGAAAATTTATTTGTTATAACAACATCCAGGCAGTCCTTTCTTTATAAACGTTACGGGTACTAAACATTAGCTGAATATTATGTTAATAATAATATCCTAACTAATATAATAAATGCGAAATTGAGTTTGTTTGTTACGCTTACACTCATTAACTACTCCTCCTACTCCTTCTTAAATTTCATAATGATCAGTCAATCATCATGAACTTTCGCATAACCTGTATACGAAAAGGGTGAGTGAGTCCGGGTACAGAAAAGGACATAGGATACCTTTCATCCAGAAAAAAAGACGAACAGGTAATTGAAATAACCTACGTTTACGCGAGTAAACCCAAAGCCGCCGGCTAAATCTAGGAGTATTATAGATTATAATATTCAAAGTACTTGAATGTTATTTATTATAATAAAATATAATTATATGAACTTCTATAACTCGAACTTGTGTATTCGTTTACGTTTCTTAGAACGTTTGAAGGTATGTATAAACAAAGTTATATAAAAATCGTTCAACAACATGATTGTGATTAAGTAAGAAAACAAACTTTTATACCTACCTTAAAAGCTTTTATTTAGTTTCATATCTCCCGTGTGTTGACAAATATTGCTGGTTAAATTTGATTCACTTCCCGGTGTAAAATTTACCTAAAATATTGCATACGCGTATAATTCAACTAACAATACATTTAAAATATATTTAGAATACAGTAAAGTTTAAACAAACCATGCTTTTTCACCCTTTTTAGATGAAACAGACTTTTAACTCTAATTATGTAATTTGATCGTGGTTTAGAGTAATTTTATTTAAGGTCATTATAATGATTTCAATATTTTCCATGTAAAATATAATTAGGTAATTAGGTATGATATGCAATAACTAGTAGCTTTTCAATACTATATAGGCGTTCAAAATATGTATGAATATTATATACGTTGCGATTTTGCTTCTCTATAAATCTGATTAATTCATATAAAAACTTATCGGATTGCGCTAGTTTTAGTCTAGCAATATGAACTGACCTTTTAGTTAATTTCTCGAAAGTTCTATGCATTCAACATGGTACTCAAGTACAAGACATCCACACTATGACGGATTTATAATGACGTTCTAGCAACATGATACAACCGGCGATATGGCAATTTCGTATTAATGTCAGGTCGTATTTTGGTTGATAGAACTTTGGAGGTAATTTAAGTAAAAGTTTGTCAGACCAAAGGTAAGTAACCACCGAGTGTCATCTAGAGTCGTGTTAACAAAGACATTTGTGACGTCGTGGGAGACATTACACACTACCTCTAATAAGCTGCGGACATAGAATAGATAGTAATTACCGCGAGGTTGAGACTGGAAGAATGTTAAACCCTGCCGCCCCTTCCTCCCTCGAACAGCACTGAGTGAAAGATTCGATAATATCTAAGAAGTTAAACAGAGAGGGAATGATCAGGCTTAGGAGGCAGGATTGCTCTTCTGACGTTGAGTAGTAGTAATTATGTTGCCTGTTGTCTTTTATGTCGCACTAATAGCCCTCTAGTCTCAGAGCAACGGAGGTGTTGATTCACGTTTAGGTACTACACATTAATGAGTTTTACAAATGAAGACTTATCTGGACTTTCAGTAAGAAAATTAGCATTATTCAAGGCTGTCTCAACTCTTTACTGCGCTTAAAACTGTAATGGATTACAAATAGTTTTGTTTCATATTGTTATGATTGCGTAGGCAATTTAAACGAGGCAATGATTTAGAGCAACGTGATTTTGTCGTGCATTAGGTTACAACTCAGGTCGAGTTCGTAACGAGAAACATCATGTCAATTTACCTGCTTTCAAGACTACAATAAATATTGAAACCAGTCATTATTTATAAATAACCATTTCAATAAAATAATACTATTATAAACCACCATTTCTAGGTAATTGTTGCGTGTCGTGCGATATGAATGATCAGTAGCACATGACGTTACAATACTCTATTATTATAATTATTTATTTACCGTTTTCTAATCTCATTCTATGCAGATCGCCAGCGCTTCGTGAGCAGAAATGGATAATAGAAAATTGTCGTGTGGCCCCCGATCCCGTATTAGGGCCTAGACAGCATTTGTACGAACAGTGGTCGGAGCCCCAGGACACGTTGCCATCTGTGCCGCCACCCGCTAGTGCAGTTCACTCAATTCTGCTCGACCGGAAACCTTCTGTATACGAGGAAGAGTCCGAGATCTTTGTAAGCTTGTTTACTTCTCATATTTTTCAGCTATGGTTTTTAAGCCCCACGTTATGTAGACGATGCTGTCTACCGGACACATCTGACTAGCAGAGAAAGCTAGTAGACTAGGACTAGAAGCTAGGAACTCAAGCTCGAGATCATTTATTATTATGTAAATTCCCTAGTTTCCGTAAGGAACATCACTAGTAATGAAAACTACATATAGAGAACCGCGATTAAAGACTAATATATGTATATATAGACGCGACTAATCGAGGTAAACATTTATTACAGAATACTCTTTCACGAGTTAATATATGTATTTAGAAATCTATATTAGTGGGCAAAAGTAAGATAAATATGTGTATTTAAAGGTTCGTTGAAATTGACAGATTTTTGATTTTATACCTATAAGTCTATAAAAATATATTTTCTGCGACAAAACTGCTGCTAATGTAGTTAAAACACCATAGCCACGACTTAAGAGCTTCTTTATGTAATTTAGGTAACAAAAATATAGGACTGTATACAGACGGACCGTATAGGAGTATGGGCCCGCCTGATAGTAAGCGGTCAAACTGGCGATACCTCATCATTCATGCGTTGCCACTTCTAAGCAGCAATCACAGTGTTGGCAATACTAGAGACGTATAGTAAGTCAGTCTGTCGCGGAAACTATAAACCATATTCACCAAACTACACTAAACAAGCTTATGTTATGTGTTATATTGTCTTATGTTTACGCGAATGTTATACATTTAAATTAAACAAACTTTATGCGGATTTTATCGCGTTGTTTATTTTTTATCAAACACTATTATTACATAATTTTGAAACTTGAAAGACACTTTTACTAGTTAGGTACTGTTTACTTCAATTTAAGCTATTTAAATTATACAACCCCGTGTCCATGGCTGCTGAAAAGCAACCGAAACGTCGGGGAAAGTGTAAGATTAAATCTAAATAGTTGTATAATTTAAATAGCTTCAAGTTTCAAAATTATGTAATAATAGTGTTGGATAAAAAATAAACAACGCGATAAAATCCGTATAAAGTTTGTTTAATTTCTGTAATGTGGCTTAAGAATATATTATTTTCATTCCCTATATATCTATACACCAATAACACCTGTCTTGTCTTCAGGATTATACATATAAATATGTTGCACACGATCCCAATGTATCGTCGGCATCGTCAAGCTCAAGCAGTGAATAAGTAGTTTACAACATCTTATGCTATGTATCTTATCTTATCTTTACTTATGCTATGTCAAGAGATATTTGTATAATATTTGATTTTGACAGAAGATAATATCATGTTTTATGGTTAAGTTCTATTTTAGTTTTAATTGTCTTAATGCTTCATGTATGCTTGGCAATGCAATAGAATATTTTAGTTAAATAAAGAATGATAGATATAATTATAAATAAACTAATGGTAAAACAAAGTTAATTTATATTGTAATACAATATATTAATAAATACTAAAAGTATATTTAAATTTAAAATACAAAATATAGTAATGTATTTATTAGCAAAATAAGTAACATAACTTTCTGACCAGAACAATATACACTTCTCATCAGAAAAATCGAAATACTTCCGTTTTTATGGTTTCTGTCCTAATTTAACACAAAAGTCTTTATTCCATGAAAAAATTCTCATGATTGTATAGCTGTCAGTTTGGCCATTACAGTGATAAGCGAAAATTCTAAATTCAAAATAAGAATTTCATTTGTTTATCTTGTAAATGAAATGATTCACTGTTTTGAGACAAATGTGTGTTTAGAACTGGCGTACATATCACCTTTGAAAACTAAAAATTAGTGCTTATCTTAAAACTTTTTGTTCTGTGTTCTGTAAACTGTGTGTGTACTGTGACTTTAGGACGTCTGAAAAAGTTTTCTAAGACATATGGATACTTCGCCCGTAGAAGCCGCCCAAGTGGTAGCATTGCTGGATTCTGGACTTAGTCAGCGTGTTGTGGCTGAAAGTTTGCATCTAAGCCTGTCGTCTGTTCATAGAGTCTACAAACGCTATCGGGAGACCGGTTTGTTTGTTCACGCGCCATTTAGGATCTGGCAGGAATCGGGTCACTTCTAAGCGAGATGATCGATTTATTGTAACAACTTCTTTACGAAATCGACGTCTAAATTGCTTTTCAACTGCAGCAGCAGCTTCATGTTGTACGTAGGGTGGCTGTAAGTGACTCTACAATTAGAAGAAGGTTAAAGGAACGTGGACTGGTACCACACAAGCCAGCAAATGGGCCGAAATTAACTGCAGACCATCGAAGAGCGCGCCTTAACTTTGCTCGTGAGCACCTAAATTGGTCATACCTCCATTGGAACAAAGTCCTCTTTTCTGATGAGAGTAAAATTATGTTGTATGGTAACGACGGAAGGAACAAGGTCTACAGAAGAGATGGAGAACGCTTTGCACAATGCTGTATTGAAGAAAAGGTCAGTGCACTAAACAGTCATCGGTACATCGAACAGTGTCTTGAGCCTCACGTGATGCCCTATGCACATTTTATTAGCAACGATTTCATATTCATGCACGATAATGCTAGGGCTCACACCGCGAGCGTCGTACGAGATTATGTTACCGAAGTCAGTATCTCCATTATGGAATGGCCAGCAAGAAGCCCGGAGATGAATCCGATTGAACATTTATGGGATGAATTAAAGAGACAATTTCGCGCAAGAGATCCTGCCCCAGAAACACTTAGCCAGCTGTAAAATGCAATCCAAGAGGAATGGAATGGAATGCCAGAACATTTGATCGTGACTCTCATCCGATCGATGAAGAACCGTATGGAAGCAGTAATAAGTTATTAAATAAACGTTTCTTAGCTTTTTTTTTCATTTACGTGTATTGTTTTATCAATTTCCTTCATACTCCATACAGGGTAAAAATAACTTTTTAAACAAAATACGAAACCTATGAAAATTTAATTTCAATTTAGAACATTAACATTAGGATTTGAATACCTCATATTATTCACTATTAAACGACATTTGACATATATTATTATAAATATACACATTTTCCTGATAATCCTTACAAAACATAAACTTACAAGGTGTTTCGATTTATCTGATGAGAAGTGTATATACATATAATGTCAATTATTATAACATTACTAAGTTACGTGACAAACTAACAATATTGTCAATTCAATCGTTAATATTATAGATTGATATCCATTAGGATTATAGTCTCTCCCAAAAACACTGAAGGTAACTTTCTTGCTAGGTCTTTTCCCACAGGCTAAGACCTACTTCATTTAACAGTGCAAGCTAAATGCGCCCCCTCAAACTTTATGCGTTTTCAAATTAATTTTCGGCAATGATAAAACAAATTTAACACTAAAAAAAGACAAGCAACGAGTTAAGTTACGGCGAACGAGATAATTATTAAAAAAAGATTTATTTAATTAAAACAATGTTTATTGATTAGAATATTCTACAAGACTACATTACAATTATAATATTTCGTTTAACTAAACTTATTACTAAATCTGCAATTGTGCAATTTACGCAATGTCGCACGGCGCATCCGCTGCATAGTCAGCAATGACGTACATTAGGCGATTGCCTAACTCCTCCCTCCTTAAGATGGAAGCGCGTCCCGCAGCTTCCCGCAACGTCCTCGGTGCGAGATTCATCTGTGCAAGATTTCCCTGGTGTTGATCGTCTCTGTCTCCACTGCCACAGCTTCCATATGGTTATTGCTATCAGGATGAGGTAGAATCCTAATGTTGACTAACTCGGAGTAGCCATCATAGTTTGCCAGTCTATTGTAGTGTCTTCTAAGCTTTCAGCACGGTCCATCAATTCATGGATGCTGTCCAGTGAAATGTCTTCCAGTTGTAGGGTGTAATGGACGTTTTCGTTCTGGATAGTGATTTTGCTGGGAAGTGGTATGACTTCATCTGTTTCAACAGTTTTGATGTTTGTCTTTAGTATTCGGTTCAGTATTTCAAACTGGCAATCGCTTGTAATACTGGCAATGTGTATTTCTGCTATCCTTTTGTACTCAGATTTGCTGCCACAACAGTTTTGTAGGATTTGCTCGTCTTTCAGGATGATCAGCCACTTGTTTTCTTGTAGTTTCTGAATTTTCCCTTGTTTGAGGCCCATCCGGGCTCGAGTGCAGTTTGTACTTTGGTGTTTGATGAGGGAAACGATGTCTTCTGATTTCTCTATAGGCTGGGTGTTCAATGACGTACATAGTTGAGTGTCTTGGGTGATCTTCTTGCAGTCTTCTTCCAGGTATGAGTACTCGTTGGATCCCAGAGCTAGGTATTTGGATTTAGGAATGATAGTGAGGTTATGTTTGTCCGGTATGGAGTATAGATGGATAAGGTCATAAAGGTTTGTATCCGTGGAGGGAATATCTAGTATAAATGTTAGCGTGTGGTCTGTACTATAAGCTTTTACACTAATAGACTTTTCTATGCTATGAATGTTGTTAATGCTAATGGTATCAACAGCTCTAAGTTCATTTAATTTTTGCATAGCTAAAATTTCGTTGATAAGACTATGTGAAGATATTATACTCGGATGCATTACTTCTAATTGTGCAAAAGTCATTGCGTCTTCTAGGATTACTAAATTATCTAACAGTAACTGCAAACTAAGATCTATTTGGACATATAAATCTAGAAAGTGCAATCTATTTACTACGAGGTTATTATTAAGCGTAGCATTCTTTAACATCTGGCTTAATTTTTTCTGATTCTCGTCTAGAAGCTTAATCTGTTTAGTGAATTCTTCAATTGCATGCTTTGCTATAAATAATGATTGCTTTTGAGATGTACTAATTCTATTGACTGAATTACATAAATTTGATATTTCTTTTTCAAATTTAATTGCATCTTTGTAATCTAAGTTTCCTGTAATTGTCTTCACTACGGAACCTAGTCCGTTAATAAGTCCACGTCTAAATCAATGGTGCGGTGCAATAAACACTATTTTCTTACCTATTAAATTTAAACTATTCTCTATTTGGTCTTTATATGCCTTATGTAGATCTTCATTATATTCAGCAGCTTTAGTACTAGCATATAAGGACATAAGTTTTAAGGAAGTTTCATATAAATACGATACATTATAGACATAAGCCAAACTGGAAGTATCTACCTGTTTTAAAATCTGACCTTGTTTTATTAGCAGAATACCGTTAGAATTATCTACGGGATTAAGGGTCAAGTTGGCGGCTGCGTGGAGCACGAAGGCTCCTGTGACGTGTCCTGGAACAAGATGATGCCTACGTAAAAGTTTGAAATGAACTCGAATGGATTTGGAATTGGGATGACTTCCTATGATTTCAGCAACGTTATTAGGGTGGAGGTGAATGGTTTTATACGGACCTTTGAACACTGGCTTTGACTTATCACTTCTCGTAGTTTTAGCAACCTGTTTGTAGACTGTTTCACCTACCTTTAAATATTATCGCCTCAGCTGCCTGGTTCCGTTTTTCTATTACCTGTTTTTTATTCTTTGATACACGGGCTGCTATGCATTCCTGTACTGCTTCTGCATTTCTACGATGATTAAGGACATAGTCTTGGTAAAATTCTTTAGGATAATATAATTCTAATGGATTTCTAGATGCTGTATGACCAAACAAAAGCTCGCGAGGTGTATAGCCTGTAGTAGAGTGAATAGCATTATTATAGGCGATAGTGGCATATTTCATTACTAACTGTATAGGGTCATCCTTGTTTGGCATTCTTTGTATTCTAATTATTTCAGCAATAGTTGAATGGAAACGTTCTATGGGTGAATTTGAGTTTGGATTATAAGGAGTAGTGAAATGGATATTAATGTCATGTGAAGCACATATCTCTTTTATAACATCATTGTCAAATTTAGTATCTGAGTTCGTGGTTATTTTAAGAGGTAGTCCTAATATAGAAAATACTTGGAATAGAGCTTCTGCGATATGTACACTACTACAAGCATTTAATGGTATAGCCTGAGCAAATTTTGAAAAATTATCTATGATTGTTAAGAATGTGGCACCTCCAGTGGAGTACAAATCCATAAACAAATGTTCTAACGGTTTTGTAGGTGTTTCTGTTAAGGCTAATGGTGGTTTCGAAGGGTTTCTTTCGTATTTGGCCCTCAAACATATATCACATTGGTTGATGAATCTTTGAATTATCAATAGCATATTAGGACAATGGTAATTTCTATGTAATTGCTTATACGTTTCTTGGATACCTCTGTGAGATGATTTACCTTCGTGATATCGCTTAATAAGTTCTTGTTGTTCTGTTTTATTTTCAACAAGTGTAACACGTGTTGTACATCTTATCAATTTGGGTCCTCTATCGTTAAAAATCATTGTATAAACCCTTGAAAATGCTAAATATAAACTTTCATCATAGAAATAACAGTGAAAAATAAGATCCGCGATTGTGTGCTCTTTTAAAAATTTTACTATTTCGGACTCAGTGTTGTTAACGGGAATGAAAACGTCTTTAATTACAGTTCTAGAATTAGTAGACATTTTCTACTCTGTATATAGAACCTGGGGTAGACCGAATATAGAACTGTTTCAATTGCCTGTCAATTGCGTCAGATAAAATCAGGATACCATTATTTTCATTATCAGGTTGGGTACGATTGGTAGAAATTGGTCGGGATCAACTGTCACGATACTCATTGAGTCCGTTTTTTCAGCTTGAGAAGGATTGACACTTGCTAATTCTGCGTCTGTGTTATTATCGTTTAGGTGTGTCAGTATTGTCATTACGTCTATCATTATTGTCCTGAGGGTTGTTAGTCATTTCTGCTTCTCTACGGCCATTGTCAAATATTCTGTTTATAATGTTATCATCATTGTTATCGTCTAAATTGACAGCTAAGGAATCTATGCTTTTGTAAAAAAATTTGACTCTAGATAGTGAGTCAGCGTTAGTGTTTTGCTTACCCTTTTTATACACAACCTTATTATCGTATTCTGCTTAATTTCCAACGGGTTAATTTTGAATTAGGGTCTTTAAAGACATTAGCCATGTTAAGGGTCTATGGTCTGTGTAAATTGTAAATTTGTGACCATACAGATAGGGTCTGAAATATTTGATAGCCCAAACTATGCCTACTAACTCCTTTTCAATAGTCGAATAACGGGTCTCGGTTTCTGAGAAGAAAGGCAACTGGTTTATCTGAACCAACATTGCCTTGCGATGAGACTGCACCTAACGCAAAATCGGATGCATCTATCGTCAAAACGAATGGTTGGTCAAAGTCTGGGTATTGGAGGATTGGTGCATTTGTCAGTATTTGTTTACATTTGTTAACTGTATCTAAAAATTCATCGGAATGCACAACTTTTGCATTCTTTTTAAGGCAAGACGTTAAAGGTTTTGTCAGTTTTGCAAAGTCTTTGATGAACTTTCGATAATAACCTACCAGTCCTAGAAATGCCTTCGTCTTTTTGCGTTTGGGGAATAGGGAAATTTAAAACTGCTTTAATCTTGTCTTTGTTGGGTTGTAATCCTTGGTCAGTTAATTCATGTCCTAAAAAGTTGTTTCTGTAGGAATTCTGACTTATCTAACTGAATTTTAAGGTTAAGCAATTTGAAGCGCTGAAATACTAGTTTTCGTTTCTCGTAATGGCTTTGCAATCATCGATCAAATATACCATAGATGCACGTTCTTGTACTAAATCGTACCCAAATAATGACTCCGAATTGATGTGTACTTACAGTTATGTTAACTCGTTCGACTATTTAAAAATAGTCCTAAGTGAATATAAATTTAACTTAATATAAACCTTAACACTTAGTGATAGTGTCGTAATACCTATGACAAAGTATCATAAATGTTTTCTTCATTCTCTCGATACGGTAAAAATATCATATTATTTAAACAAAACAATTCTGAAATGAACCTTATAGTAATTACTATTAAGTGTAAACTTATCGCAACAATTATGCGAGTGTTATTATTTTGACTATAGGCATATGATATTCTTACCGCTCGGAACGTAGAAAGAAGGAATAATAGAGCCGTTATTCATTTTAATATATTTTTTAAATCTTTGATTGGACGTGTAACTAAATTTACGTTATTGAATGACAACAATTTGATAATAAGCTATTGTTATATTCTTTAATATTAATAATTAAATTATAGTAGGTAACTGTAAGGAAGACGTTATATAACTTTATAAAAAGCAAGCATATAATATATTTATATTAAATAAGGCCAATCATTTACAGTACTAATAATTATACTCACCTTCGTACATTGTATTACATGCTATTTTAAATATTTGTATGTGTGTTTTTTATGTAGTTTCAATAAATAATAATAAAACTATATACTCGTAGATGGTCGAATTAGCTAACAAAACTAGATATATTTTACCACGATACTTTTGTTGATGTAGATGCTAAAAATATAAATTTTAACTGTTCTATCGTTAAGGAAGGAACTAAGTAAAAATAATGAACAGCTTTACTAAAATAATGTTTTCATGTACCTTTAAAAAATATCAACTTATTTAACAATTGCCGCTTAGACCGATCTTTTGTTTCTGCATTTTTCAATTTTGTCGCGTAGTGTATACGTATGTCAATATGTTTTTCAATTAAAACTTTTATTAACGTTACCGTATGACCAAGGTTCGGTGATTGTACTTGGCAGTGTTCGTCTATCCCAATGAAAACATTGGTATGGTTAAATTGTAAAAAATAATTTACTTATAACATTACTTAGTACCTGAACAGTATTTGAAGTTTTAGGTGTTTCATTATTTCTATCTAAATTTAAATTTAATGTAGCTTTCCCCGATGTGGATGTAGATCCTATGTTTACTGTCAAATGGGGTATTATTGCATTCACTTCAGATTGCACTATTGACTCTTCTTGCTATAAAAATAACGAAAACAATAGTTAATAAATCAATCGTATATAAAATTAACTAAATTTAACAATTTTAAAATTAAATAGCAAAATATTTTACCTGTATATTCTGTACGGCTACATTTTTTAGTTCATTAAACCCTTTCTTAGTTACATATATATCTTCTTCATTAAAATACTCTGAACAAATTACGCTAGAAGTATTTGGTTGGTAAAATTCGTCATCTCTATCTCGAGCTTATAATACGTCTCCATTTCTCCCTTCGAATTTCATGTTGTGGAAAGCTAAAATAAATTAATACAAATATTATATTAATAATTTAAAACAACTTATAACGACTCCATGCCATTTCATATGGACTTTGTTCCAAAGTAGTGGTGTCGATTCGCTCTCGCTTACGGGCAGCGCACGCAAGAGTGAGCGGGATGGATGCGTAATACATTTAAATTTAAACGAAAATATTTTCAAATATATTATTTAAAGTGTATATATTTATCAAAATATAATAAATATTTCATAATAAAACTATACTTACCGAAAGTACGACACTCCATCCTTTTTTTGCACTTTTAGAGTATAGTTTTTGCATTTTTTACTACACACTTTGGCATCGTGAAACGTCACACTGCTAGCGCGGCCGTAAAGTGACTGCGAGCGAAACTGTGCATACAACTGATTTATGCACAGTTTGGATGACCCCGTTTTTCGAGCGACGATCGTGCATCTATAGTATATTTGATCGATGTTTGCAATGAAGTTGCTGCAATAATAACGTCGTCTAAATACGTAAAAACGTTATCTATCCCTCTGAGTATATGGTCCATAAGACGTTGAAAAGTTCTCGGAGCGTTCTTTAGTCCGAAGGGCATTCTCAAGAACTCATAATGACCTCTTTCAGTGGTGAATGCAGTCTTTTCTACATCATTAGGGTGCATTTCAAATTGATGGTATCCACTAGCTAAATCTAGGGTTGTGAAATATTGGACGCGCCCTAGCCTGTCAAGGATATCACTAATGTTAGGTAAAGGGTACTTGTCTTCAATAATTCTGTCATTCAGTCGTCTGTAGTCTATAACAAGTCTCCATTTAACCTTTCCCGAAGTATCTGGCTTTTTTGGAACAATGTGAACAAGGCATGACTAGGGTGAAATATTCTCTCTAATAATACCTTGTTTTAGCAAGTTATCTACCTGTTTTTTAATCTCTATACGCTGCTGAGGGGCTTGTCTATAGCTTCTAACGAATATCAGAGTATCATCGGTTAATCTTAGTTCGTGCTTGACAATGTGAGTAAAAGATAAAGGAATTTTCTCAGAATAAAATATATCGCGATATTGGTAAAAAATGTTGGTAACTTCGCGTTTTTTCTCTTCATTCATGTGACTGGATCGTATTTTCTTTAAGTTTTCACATAGTTCTTTATCTATGTCAGTCTTAGTTACAAGATTGTTTATTTTATAAGTTTTATTACTTTTAATTAACTGTGACGGTAACGGCTCAAGGGGTAAAGGGTAGTTGTTACTAACTATTTGTCGTTTATCGATGTAATTTATTATAGAAGTCCTAAAAGTCCCGTTTTTTACTGTTACTAATGCGGCAGGTGACTTAAGTCCTTTAGACCAATTGAAGTCATCGCAAATATAGTTACCGTCCATATAATTTGTTTTTACTGTAATAACTTTCTCACTCTTTGGTTCGATTTTAACTTTTTTAATGGGGTAATCAAAATAAATTGGTATTTCAGTATTGTAAGTACGCAATACCTTATTTTTAAAATCTATACTACAACCTAATTCTTTCAACAAGTCCATACCGATAAGGCCCTTATACTAAGTGTCAAAATCGAATATTAAAAATGTATGATATAAATCTGTGTGGTGGTATCAGGTGGTAAAGGTAAAACTACTATATATTCATGGCGAGTTATGGCGTGTGCGGTTTTAACCTGCAATGGTTCACGCTCTACGTAATTTTCAAAGCTAGTACCGGTTATAGCATTAGGTGAAATCATACAGCGAGAGGCTCCTGTATCTATTAGGAATTTACCTTGAAATTCTGGTAGTTCTATGTAAGTAGTAACTTAGTAAACTCACTAACCCATATATTTTGACGTTCATAAGTGTTACTTTGTGACCTAAATGAATAAATGATTTTTGACTTTGACTTTGACTAAGGAAGATGATCCTTACCGTGATGGTTTACTCACCATCGTTATAAGAGTCGTAACTTTCGGGGTAGTATTGCTCTTGACTATGCTGTGTATAAAACATTTCTTCAGCGGTAAAACGTGGCTTTTCAGGTTTACTTACTGACCTCATAGTGACGTCAGACACTTTTTGTGGTGGATTGACCTGTTGGCGGGGTACGTTTGGCTGCGATCTAAAATTACCCGAGTTCCTGAAGGTTCCTGAACCACTAGGTCTTACATTACCTGAAGCGTTTTTCCGTGGGGGCATGCCTTGACCGCTCTGCTGCTTTTGATCAGGGTGCCAGCAATTGCGTGGGGTAAAATTACTACCTTGGTGTATCGTGGGTGTCGTTTGATTAGGCTTAGGTATTTCTTTCGGTTTGGTTTGTAAAGAAAGTGAATTATTTATTTATTTATTTATTTATTTATATTTAGGATCTCCAACAAAGAATATACACAACACATGACATATAAATAAATAAAAAAATTACAAAAGTATCGAATAGGTGTACTCCTTCACTTACAGGAGACCACAGCATGCACAGTATGGTTAACAACTAAGCTAACAAAGTTAAATATAAAAAAGAATAGAATTAAAATTAAAATTATGAACAGAAAACGATGAAATTAAAAATGATAAAAACTTTAAACAAAAATAAATATAAAAATAAATATTACGTACAAAATTAAATACACTCACTTAAACATTTTTTAAACTTGGACAAAGACGTACAGATATCCAAGTCCTTGGCGCAGCGGCGTAATGACCGAGGTTAGTTTTGGATCGAGGGATACAAAATAGCTCATAAGTATTGTGCCTGGGAATCCGAGTCGGAACTTTGATAACTAATGAGTTCAAAAGTTCATTGCAATCAATCGCTCCACTTAAAATTTTGTGAAGGATGATGCAGTCCAGTTTCTTTCTACGACTGGTTAGAGTTTCCATACGATAGTATTTCAACCTGTCGGTGTAACTAGTCATTTGTTTAGCCAAGTGATCACCGTAGCAGAGATGGTAGAGAAACCACTTTTGGACACTCTCTAAGCGCTTAGAATAAACCTCGTAATGCGGATTCCATACTACTGAATTATATTCCAATATTGGACGGACTAAGGTGTTGAAGAGCTTTATTTTTGTAGCTGGTCTTTTAAATTCTTTACTATTTCGCAAAACAAATCCCAGTACCTTGAAAGCCCTTGAGACGATATTCAAAATATGTACATCAAGCTTCAGCGCGTGATCTAGTTGGACTCCTAGGTCACGTATAATGGTCAGCTTCTTTATTTCGACTCCCTCAATGTAGTATCTATTCTCTAACGCTTTTTTATTACGAGTAAACTGAATGTAGTGACATTTACTGATATTTAAAATCATCTTGTTTTGATTACACCAGTCTGCTAGTCTGTTGATGTCATCCTGTAGCATTTTGGAGTCTAAGTTAGTTTGAATTGGTTTCATTATCTTTAAATCATCAGCAAACAAATAATAGCGGGAGTGTTTGAAGCACTCTGTGATGTCATTGATAAAGACGTTAAAAAGAATCGGACCCAAATGCGAACCTTGCGGGATTCCTGAAGTTGCTTGATAAAATTCAGAAAAATGACCATTTACTACCACTTTTGATTCTCTCTTTTCTAGGTAAGATTTAAACCACCCTATCATCGTTCCACCAACACCCAGTTGAGTCAGTTTGTTAATGAGAAGGCAGTGGTCCACTTTATCAAAAGCCTTGCTAAAATCGGTATAGATCGCATCCACTGGAATACGATTGTCAAGGCACTTAGTCAAAGCTGATGTAAAACACATGAGGTTAGTCTTAGTAGATCTAGATTTAACGAAACCGTGCTGATATTCAGTAATGTGTTGTTTAAGAAACCACATCAAATGCTTGCTAACAAGTTTTTCAAATACTTTTCCGAACGTAATAAGTATAGAGATTGGTCTATAATTAGCCACTAAGTGCTTCTCCCCAGACTTCAATATGGGTATGACGATAGCTTCTTTCCAGATGTCGGGAAAGACACCATCGCGTAAAGACCTATTAAATATTATTTGTAGGGGAGGTACTAAGGCCTTAGCACAGCGTTTAACAAGAATAGGAGGAATACCGTCACTACCCGCGCCCTTACTTTCGTCTAATCCAATTAATTCACAATATAGTTCTCTGCTATCAACTTCTAAGTTACACAGTGCTGCAGACGTGAGAGAGTATCCAGTGTTGGTATTTGTGTTGGTGAGACTTGGCCCATCTGTCGGGGCACTAAAGGTACTTGCAAAATTCTCTGCGAACATGTTGCAGACATCTCTTCCACCTGATGCGGTTTTGTTGTTGTGTGACATTTGTGCCGGGTATGTGCTGCTACCTTTTCTCTTACTTTTTATGAAAGACCAAAATGTTTTAGGGTTCTTTTTAATGTTATTTTCTATACTACTGATGTATTTCTTATAGCTTGATGAATTTAGGTCATTGCATTCATCCCGTAATCTCTCAAAAAACTCACAGTCTAATGGATTCTTGTACTTTTTAAAACGAGTATGGTATTTGTACTTTTCTCTAAGTAGTCGTATAAGATCACTTGAGTACCAAGGTGGATATTTATTGCAGGCCGTTTTTTTCATAGGAATACAATCCGTAATAGTATGTCTCAATAGGTTGTAAAAAATGTGTACCATATCGTTAACAGAAGTACAGTTTTCGAGCTCATTTTCCCAGTTTATTGCTAACAAATTATTTAGAACTTTCTCATAATCTGCGCGAAGAAAGTTAGGTTTTTGTACATTTTTCGCTTCTAAAAAATGTTCTGCAATCACTGTTAGATTAAACTCTAGTGGGGGGTGTAAAGGGTCCTCCTTTGTTAAACTGTAATTACAACGAGCGACATTTGTAATGGAGTTATTACTAAGTATCAAATCTAATATTTTAGACTTGTTGTTTAAGATATTATTGTATTGATTAAGGCCATTTAAATTCAAGAACTCTGACATTATCGCATTAATATCTGAGGAACTGGCTTCTGGGTACAAGTATATAAATTCATCGTTCGCAAGCCAGGTTATATTAGCAAGATTAAAGTCTCCTAAAATCAAAATTTGTTCATTTTTATTAAATACCCTATGAACATTTTTGGTAAACAACTCCAGTGAATCACGATGAATTGGTGGCGGTAGGTAGATACCGCTGACATACAATTTATTGTTACAATTATTTGAGGAACTTATATCAACGCTAATCCATAAGTCTTCAATCTCGCTTTCAATATGTGATAATCTACATGATTTCAAAGTTTTCGCGACAGCGATTAAAACTCCTCCTCCTTCTTTACGAGTTTTATACCTACTTGATTCACGGTCCCGTCTGTAAACTACATATCTATCGTCAAACAACTCAGAATCATAGACACCGCTGTTCAACCAAGTCTCCGTGAGCACTACAATGTCATAATTATGTAAAGATATGTTATGGTAAAAGTTAACAGTTTTGGTTTTTAAGCCTCGCACATTTTGATAGTATACATGAATTGGACAATTGAATGTGACTAGATAAGAACAATAGGAACTTGCAAATTAAGCTAATTTATGCTAGAGATTTTACCTTGTTTAGACTATTGATAACAATTCTTTGCGAAGACTCGTCTTTTTTCATAAAGACCTTGCCGTCCCGAACCCAAACAAACTTGAATCCTAGTTCTTTTCCGCGGATCCGGGCTGCTGCATGAATTGTTTTATTTTCAGCAGATAGGTGTTCCGTGACGTAGATTGGTTGCAGTTTCTCTCCTGCGATACCGAGGTGACTAGTGTTCAGTTTTTCTTGTTTATTGTTTCTGTTATATTTCATTGAAGCGGCAAGGAAACTATCACGTAGACGTGGGCTACTGAATTTGATAAGAATAGAACGAGGCCTAGTGCTCTGTGTGTCTTTCTTAGCTATTCTTGTGCAATGCAGTATGTCAGGATCTTTAACATCACAACTAATCACCTTACTTAGTTGCAGCACAGTGGTAACTAAATTTTCTGCTTTGTTTTCTGGCACGCACTGTAACTCGACGTTGGCTGACCTAGAATTTTGTTCTACTAAGTTTAGCCGCTGACTAAGTTGTTGAATAGCATCTCGTAAGGCACAGTTGTCTTTTTCAAGCTTTAGTATCCTATTTGACTTATCTTCCAGCGTGGCCTTCGTTTCTTCAAACTTTTCATTATAGAAAGAAAGTGACTCATTGAAACCTGCGATCAACTCGTTAATTTGCTTGAACTGATCGGATACTATATCTTTAAGCGCACTTTGTATTTCTTGTTTAATAATTTCACGCAGCGTGCCTCTCGAAAACTCAATTAAAGAGTCATCGCTTGCCTGAACTGGCGAGTGGCTTTGTGATTTTTTTGACTTAGAGCGAACAGTGACGTTGGTGATCGTGGGTGATGACGATAATGGCGATTGCTCCGTAATGGGACTCGTAAGTCTGGTCGGCCTGACAGGTGTATTTGTGTTATCATCCTTAGGTTGTCTGCTTAGGCAGCTAGGACACTTCCAAGTTGATTTATGTTTGATACTCATGCTTTTAAATACTTTATCACGAACATTAGCGCACAATAAATCATACCATTGGTGGCAAATAGAACATTGCATGCATTCTTTGCTGCTAAAATCGTTCAAACAACCGGCGCAACTTTTTGTTGACATTTTCATCAATACCTTTTAAAATATGAGTTGTTATGATAAAAGCGCTTCCAGCAAGTCCAAAAACATACGGCGTTTAGCGGTGCAAAATATAATAAAGCGATGGTATACTTAGAGCGCTGAGTGGCGCAGAGTTGTGGCTTGCTTGAAATGTCGCGACCGAAAGGTCGCAAGCGCCGTGGTATAGGCGTCACTTACGCGTTAAGATCGGCACTGGTTTTGGAATGAAGACAGCACTGATAGTTTTATAACGGCTAGTTTTATGTTGATGTTTTATGGTTTTACGTTATTTCACCGAACTTATTCACTATAAAAACTTGGTCACTGTATTTATTTTGTGATTATTTGCGTGTTACACTCAGAACAGGGTTAAAAACTATTCTTTAGACTAAAAACAATCAATTTTTATGCGGAGCGAACGATAACACTTGTTACTTAGTTGATTATTACTACCCTATTACTGAATCTATTAAATGCTAATCGCGCCTCTTCTTGTCTAGCCGTTACTATAGGTGCTTCAAGAGTCGAAGGTTTTGCAATTTGTACACCAATGGATACTTGAAAGTCTAAATGGTTTACGTATTGGTCTATGACCATATTCTCGTAATACGACTTATCAGTAGGCCTACCTATTACGTTCAAAATGTCTAGAACATCTCTTAATCGCTTACCGAACGATTCAGCGTCTTCGTTTTTATTACGACGCAAACGTGTTAACTCCTGCATCAGCTGGATTTCGTTACGCGGTTCGCCTAGTCTACGCGTCAACGCGGTTTTGATTGCTTGCCAGCTATCTACTGTTTCTGAAGCTATTGCGCTAATAGCAGTTCCATTTAGTTTGCTTTTAATTAAACTAATAAGAGCAGGATTCGCCCTTACTGGTGGGTCCAGTAGAAGCATAACATTTTCTACTTCCCTAATAAAGTTATTTAATTTTTTTGTATTACCGTCATACTTAGGCAACAGTTCTGATATGAATGTAAATGTTGCTAACTCAATGCTTGTCATAGCCATTGTGAATTAATATAAAACCTATGAAAGAAATTCACTTAAACTTCACAAAAAATAAACAAATACCTATTATATTACGTTAGTTGAGTACTGCTTACCTACTGTCAAAGAACTTAGCTTGAAGTTTTATAACGAGTGTTATATTAAACGCGATTGTAGCAAATAAATACACACTCATAATTTTATATGATTATGTGCTGTGTAATGCGAATCGTTTACTGCGATATTAGCACATATACGAATACGCACCTATAATAAAATATCTCTATTTCTAAGGTAATTTATCTATGCGATTTTAGCTTATAAACACATGAAACATTTAAAAAGATAGCGACAGGAAATATAGTATAGGAAACTGGGAAAACAACAAGCACTCACCCCAATATCCTCTAGCCGGGCCTTGTAGAATGCAGGTCTTCCAATTCTCCGGAGTTCCCGCGTGTTGCTCGCCGTCGTAGATTCGTATACGCGATCGCGAAGACAACGGTAGATATCGTTCACTCTTAGCCGAAGAGTACTATTCGTAGCAGAGTGTCGCGATCCTACCGACTGCGCCAGTTAAGTTACGGCGAACGAGATAATTATTCAAAAAAGATTTATTTAATTAAAACAATGTTTATTGATTAGAATATTCTACAAGACTAAATTACAATTATAATATTTCATTTAACTAAACTTATTACTAAATCTGCAATTGTGCAGTTACGCAATGTCGCACGGCGCATCCGCTGCATAGTCAGCAATGACGTACATTAGGCGATTGCCTAACTAACGTCGTACATGCTTTTGCTTATATTATGTTTTTGAGATTTCTTTTTTCTTTTTTTACAGAAAGTGACTGATGAATTTTACGATCCAGAGAAACTGGAAGCTGAATTGTCTAGCCTATTTCAACGCGAATCGATCGCACCGCCACCTCGGGTTTCTGTTTTGCCAGAATCTATCATCGCAGCACGTCGGCGCTCTTATAAACGTAAATCTATGGCTTCTGCTCGTCGGGATTCTTCTAAAACATGGAAATGTGAGCGTATTAAAATACGTACACCTGCAAATTGCAATCTTAAAGTACGAACGAATATACCTGACACTAATAAAAAAGTTGACGACGCCACTGCGAAAACAACAATAGGAGACGACGATAGACATCGTTTGTCTTTACATAATTGTTTGCCATCGAGTTTTATGATGTTCATTGCTGACCATGATGACCACGACTTGTATGGTACATCAAATATACGTCTTGTAAATCCAAAATGAATGTTACTGGATTTGCGCTAACTGTTAACAATGATTTATTTTTATAAATTGTATACCTACTCCTTTAATAAATAATACCTTTTCTCCGGCAAATTATATTCATTTCCTACATTAATTCTTATATTTATAACTAAAAATTTAGACATATACAAATTTTTTGCACGGTTTAAAAGTTATCTAAATAACACTTATAGTGATTACAAGGAATTATTATAAACATGAAGTATGACTGATCAAGTACACAATCATTCTATTAAATTAGCGTCCGCAGCTAATTGAAACTAAGTATATCAGAACTTGCAAATTAAGGAGGTATTGCAATTACCTTAATCTTTTTATCTATAAAAGAGTAGTTAACTACAGATTCAATACATGTGGCAACATGCCCTAAAACTTTACTATTGAAAACATCCTAGCGGTTCAAAATCTTAGACGACGTATATATTACATAAACAATCAATGTACATGACTGGATACGCAAGCACATCGCGCCTTTAAGTTACTGTCAGCGATGTACCCACGTAAACGGATACCATTAGTCAGGATCGGTAAACACTATTACTATCTGACAGCAAAAATGTATATTCTAGCAAAAAAAATTGTAAATTCTGTTGCACTGTTAAACTTGATTGCAAAATTTTAGAGTTCTTTTTCCTTAGCTCATACACCGCAGACATATAGCATTATTCGAATGCACGTATAGCTTTTACAAGCATTCTTGTTGTATACAACTGAGCGAAGGCAAGAAGGTCGATTTTATGGCACACATAATAAAGCAGTAACAATTCCAAATTTAAATATCGATGTAATAATTTTAGTAGTTTATACTAAGCAATCCTAAATGTTAGGTTTTACTCACATTGAAATATTTTAATTTTTAACGTGAGGTCACAGAAATAACGACTCTTCGTTTTATTTCTTAATGTTAATAATATTATAGTGTAATTTGATGTCAATATCTATATGTTAACTCAACAATTATATTGTCAATAATACATTTTCCTTCTAAATTTAAAATTTGCGTGCCAACATTAATGAAATGTGCGAACGAATATTATATGAAACAACCTTAGATGTACCACATTTTTTGCAAGTAAATTATTCTTAGTATTATTCTATTCTTATTCTTATTCTTATGTACCAGGCTAAGCTCACGCTTCATCGAGTCATCGGCTTCTGGCTGAACGGATATCCTTTGAAGTAACTTTTTTTTAAGTTAGTTTTTCATTTTTCTTATTGTAGTTTGAGCATTATTTTCTTAATGTAACGTATTGATAACAAAATTGTGATTCTAATAATTAGTTTTAACACATAAAGACTTCTTTATAATTATTTATTTTGTTTTTGTTTTGTGGTATTGACTCAACTCAATAAAATATTTTAACTAGACTAGGCGTTTAATATACAGTGTGACTGGTGAAACATTGTACGTACTTAAGGACACGATAATTTATGGTCAGACATAACGTATAAAAAAATTAATAAAATCTGTGTAACCTGCAAAGAAAACCTTTATGAAAATTTGTATGAAATATCCATAAAATGTGGACACTGCGCGGGTCGCACACAGTCGAGCGCGCCGCGCTACCGAGGCCTAATGACCATTGATAAGAAAAGGATTTTCCCTTCATACTTCAATCCTAGCTTAGGACAGGCAAAGAAAGTTGGTACTATACGATCAAATAAATTATTTTTTTGTGACTAAAAGGATTATCCTTTAAAATAAAGACAAAAAACTTTAGAGAAGTATGTACGTGTAGTAACTTACCTTTGTATTTCTGGCCATTGATTTAATTAAACTACAAATACAGTTACGATAGGATGAAAAAT
This sequence comes from Catocala nupta, assembly GCA_963675205.1. Taxonomy (NCBI): domain Eukaryota; kingdom Metazoa; phylum Arthropoda; class Insecta; order Lepidoptera; family Erebidae; genus Catocala; species Catocala nupta. The sequence continues at coordinate 22,853,488 of OY776093.1, read as the reverse complement.
TAAATATGCTCACCGTCTCGGGTAACTTCCATAAAATGTCACGAAAAAGACTTCAATCAACATACTCTCGAGTAATTTCCTCAAATTGTAAAAAATAACTTTTAAATTTAAAATATATTGCATGCTGAATTCACCTATAATTAGTTATACAATAACCAATTAATTCACATAAAGTCAAATTAGTGGTTATTTGTTTATATAAAATAAATGTTTTAATTTTAACACAGTATTTTAAATAGATTTTTTTTTTTTTTTTACCTGCGGGAATGCAATGATGCATATCCCTCCGCGGGGGCGGGCGGAGGGATTATGTCGGACTCGCCGGGGTAAAAGAAAGATGGAATAATAGTAAAGTACCACCCGGAATACCGACTAAACCTACCACGGTGTTCCTCGACAAAACCACTATCGACGGGGCCGCGCGAATCGCTTTCGCATGCGGTCGCGACCCTGCCGAGGTTACGGCCTGCCGTGTGAAACGGCAGGCCACTACACAAGAGACTTACCCAAAGGACTCACTCGAAAAATTCCCTACTGTCTCCCCCCTAGAGGGGAGAAGGACTCGACACAGAGGCGCGCGTGGGAACACGCACGCCGCCTCTCGGACCTGGTGCTGAACGGATGGCGGGCAGGCCCACAAAGCCCGCCACCACCAGGTCAAACCTCAGGGTGGCTGGAGGTCATCGCGCGCCCTCCGGCGCCCGGCTCTGCGGTTGGGGAGAGGGTTTAAACGCTCCCTCTCCCGCTCCGCCGCCTCCTTGATGGAATTTACTTCCTCGCAGAAGGAGGCGACGGCGTTCCACGACCTCTCACTCCGGACCATAGACTGAAGCGGGAGCGAGAGGGCAACCGATCCGACTGCCGCGATCAAATCACGGCGCTGCGATGCCCAGGCGGGGCAAACTGCCAAAGTGTGCAGCGCTGTGTCCTCTACAACGTCGCGGCAGCCGCCGCAGTGGTGACAACCGGGCGTCTCTTGCCGGCGTATACGACACAGGAACCGGCCAAAACAACCGTGGCCAGTCAATATAGTGGCCAGTGAATAATATGTTTCTGTCGGCATTTTCAAGAAACCACCGGCAAAAATTCCATTGCGGACTCGTGGTCACACCAGATTGTCACACCAGATTGTCACACCAGATTGTCACACCAGTGTGACTAAAAGGATTTTTCTTGATTGTCACATTGTTAAAATTTCCACACCATTTATCACTAAATTACGAGTGCTGTGAAAAATTGAGAATACTTAACACATTTTGTCAATAATTTAAATGTAGCTATATATTTATTTTGTACAAAGAGTTGTGCTTTGTATTCTTTAATACTGCTGACATACATAGATGTCACTCTTGTCAAAAAAATATGAAATAAATTATTTCTTATCACTGCATTGGCGGCTGCACTTACTGTTTGATATTTAATTTAAAATGGATAACATATCCATAATAAAGAGAAAGCGTGTGGTAATTTTACTATATAAACATCACCAATATTATAACCAAAAAGTTTATAAAAACAATTTTCATATGGTAGGTACTGTCGGAATCGTTGCAATAATTCGAAATGCTCTAGGTCTATCACGATAAATGTAAGTGCCTGCCTATATGTTTATTCGAGCCTGTTTCACAATTTTCAAGTTAGAGTTATTTGGGACTTTAACAGCTTACCATCCTGCTCTTGTCAGTATTATAATAAAATAATAATAATAATTAATTCATTTATTTTCACTCAACTAAATCATAAAATTTCAATTTAAAGAAACACGGAATTGATAACATTAAACTCGGTGCAACAAGGCTTATAAGTACCGAGTTTTGAGAGCGTGAAGTGCAGCCTATACAATGCGCGAAAGCAAAACTACAAGTTAGCAAAACTGTTTTCAAGCGGCTTGAAGAAGTTCAAGTTCGTTCTATATTTAAAGAATTTCTCCTTGCTGATTTATAAATATGGTAGTACTAGATTATTGATATTTTGCGAAAACGACTCAAAGGTATTATTGAAAGCCATAAAGGAATATTTTGTAGAAGCGACGTTCAAGAGTTCTTTCTCAGCCATTTCCACAATTACTTTTCATACTTGGCGACTAGGGGAGTACGTTTCAGACAACTGAAGTTATTCCGTTAATACACGTCCTTATGAGTGATAAAAAAGAGTCGTCGTATAGTGTTTTATTCGATATCCTTCGTGCAACATTTCCAGATTGGCGTCCCACAATATCACATGCAGATTTTGAAATTGCTGTAACAAACGCCTTGAAATATTTTTCCGCAATATTTCCGTAAAATAACGTGTATCACTATTGTCAGAGTTTGTGGCGGAAATCGAAATCAATTGGTCTAAACAACAAGTTAGGAAGAAGTATTGTTGGGTTATGTACAATATTGGCACTAACTCCATTAGAATTAATTCAAAATGGATGGTACTGTTAAAAACAGAAGCAAATCAGTTGAACTGCAATCAAATAAATCAATTTCTAAGATACATGGTTCGAAATTGGTTTAAACCCAAACTGTATATCCCTGAATGGAATGTAGTAGGGCAACGGCACAGAACCAACAATGTATGTGAGAGCTAGCATTCTAGATTAAATAAGCATAGATATAAATAAAAATTACGTAACGACAACTATTATAGTGTTACGCAATCCAAGAGCGATAAATTTTTTAAAATAGTTTATAAAGCCCGATCAAATTATCAAAGACAACTTTGTACTAGGATGGCAGTTAAAACTTTTAAATGATGAAATATCTTTAGGACATTTCCTTGAAATGCTGCTATAAAAATGGCCTTGCTCTTAACCGGGACTGCGGTTAATAGCAAGGCCACTTTTATTGTTGTCATGAACACCTGTTATAGTCGTTACGGGAAGTCAGTACCTTCACATATCATGACACAAGTCCAACCTAGAAAGATCGCGTTATCCCTCAGAGTTGCGAAGGTCCGAGGCCAGTCGCTCCGTGGAAAATTAAATTCTGGTAAAACCGACAAGAAACCTGACCCAACATTATTGGAAATAATAAGGCTAAAATAATCGGTTATTAATAGTCGGATCATATGGTTAGATAAAATAAGCTAATTTCTCATGTACTTGGTATACAATATTTAATATACCTACTTATATAAAATTTCATTTATTGTTATTGAATAAAAAACCTAATTTACAGTGACAAGTAGTACATGGTGTAGAAATTTTAACAGTGTGACAATCAAGAAAAAAGATCCTGTTAGTGACACTGGTGTGAAAATCTGGTGTGATTACAAGTCCGCAATGAAAAATTCACCCTTGGTCCATGGTCATTCTGCACAAGTGCTATAAAATGATAAGGGTGCAACCCTTCTTGGTGAAGAATATTCCACACCGTCCACTGCGAGATATCGAAGCGCCGTGCAGCATTTCAAGTACTCGCTTGTGGGTTGCGCTCGAAGTACTCGAGAATTTGATCTCTCTTTCAATCTCAATTTGATTTGGGCTCTCTTCCTCGGCCTTGAGCGTGCGCTGGCACGGTGAATTGTGCAAATTCACGTAAACGTTGGTTTACACTTAACATTACGTGGTACGTAGGTACTCGGCGGTTCGGAAACATCTCCCGATTCATACGTATTGCACCTCACACAGTTATTTGCACGAGCATATGCATGAACTATTTCCCAGCACTATGTGCGTGTGGACTGAGTGATCTTTTCAAAAAACTCATCCAACCACAACCAAATTATACAAGGATTTAGGGAACAATTGTGAAAACTTCATGGTAAGGTATAAAATTTGTGAAACCTAAACAAAGAAAGTTAGAACTAATTAACTGGATCACTCAATCTGGACACCTGAAGAAAAAGCCATAACGCGTATCCATGAATATACTACCTATATGTTTATAATTTGCATTTGAAATAATTGTGAAGAAATTGTGAAAGCTGTTAAACAAATTTTCGATTCGTTTCAAAGCCGTGTTTAAGTTTTAGAACGATTTATATGGATCACTCAGAATACACTATATTCAGTTGAGTGATCTTTCAAAACACCACCTTATACTGAAAAAGTATGAAACAATATCATGTTTATTATAAATTATGCTTCTGGGAAAATTTGTGACACAAAGATCATGATTGAAATCTTACTGGCTTAGGAGAAAATAAAAATCTTGTATTTTCTCGATCGTCCCAACTGAGTGATCCTTATCTTGAACCATATTTAATAAACCCAAACTTATAGGTGGAAGGTAGTTACATCAGAAATTGTGAAAAAAGTTGTACTAAAATTTGACGAACCAATCGTCCTTGTAAGTGTTATATTTTAAAAGATAACTCATTTTTTCAATCCTTAAGGAAAACGTTGTGTAGGGTGTTTGTACTTTTTTATTTTGTCGGACATTTTTCGTCGACTACCCTATTCAAAGCTAACATTGAGTATATTCATTGCGATTTGGGAAGCTGACGGCGTTGTGCAGTTTATTAAGTGCAAGTTTGTTTATAGTGTTGTGGTATCATTAATAACAAAATTATCAGTGTTTCCGTTTAATGATAGCGAATAAACGTGCAATGTAAGTATCTTAATCAATATTCAAACCATCATTAGTAGGTACATTTGTCACACTATTATTTTTTTTTTTTAATATGATATTAAAAAAGACGAGACATCCTTTTTTAACATAAGATATTGTAAAAAAGGCAGCAGAGGCAGTTAACCTTTTTTACTTGAATTATTTTAGCATTATCCTTTGTCGAATATCTTTTTAATATAATTATAGTGTTGAATTTAATTATATGTGCATTGATGATAATAATGAGTTTTTTGTCCTACTGTAGGGCAAAAAACTATAACAGTGGACATTAATAGAGGTATAGTATGTAATCTAGTTCACGCATAGGTAGGTATTTTTATTTTATTGTTTTCGTTTTTTTTTTAGAGTTGAAAGTCATGAAGAGGGGACGGAAACCACTAGTAGATATACAAAAGCAAATTGAATTATTTAAGAAATATGATGAACAATTGAAAAAGCCTAATATTAAGTACAATGATACGGTTTTCTCAATAATATCAAGAGAAATTGATGCAAAAATGACACCAAAGGCGTTATTTATGTCTTATAAGAGAAATTACAGTAAAATGGTTATAAAACCAAAAGAGAAACTTTCAGAAGATACATCCGCTATATCTAGTCCGCTTTGTGACCAGTCCGTCATATCAAGCACAAATACTTCAACCCCTACTGTTAAAGAAGGTATAAGTGCGCAATGCAAGATATTTACGTTCGATCTAGATGTGTACGAATTAAAACAAGTTTTACCTTTATATTCACGCAGAAAAAAAGCTGATGGTACCTTTCAAAGGTACAAAACATTACTTAAATTTCAATGGTCCAACATGATCAAAGAGAAAATTTGGTTGAATTCAAAATTAAGATGCACCTGGGTCCTAAAAAAACAAAAAATTACTGATAATTCTTTGAAAATTAAAGGTTATTGTACTCAGTGTAAGGCAAGCATTGAAATATCAACGTTAGAGAAGACTGAAAAAGTACACACATATATTTGCAGCGTTCGAAACATAATAAAGTCATACAAGCATAATCCAGTTAAAAAGTCGAAACTAACGACTTACAAAAGACGGCAATTGGCCAAAATTTTGAAGTGCAAGCCCGCTATTTTGGTACGTCATGACATAGCTTCAAAATTAATATCTGACGTGAATATCGAGCCTCCAGTTTTGCCATCACTTTCTGCTTTGCGCAAGATAAGATCAGATAAAAAGCTTGGAGAGTTATTCGATGGCAATCCTTTGACATCATTAATTCTTCTAGCTAAAACAACGGAACATGCAAATTGTGTACGAAAAATTTGTGTTCATCCTAATTTCCACGTGTTGTATTGGACTGATAAACAAAATGAATATTACAAAATGTATTCCGATAAATCTAGTACAGTTACCATCACAATTGATGCAACAGGATCTTTTTTTGAAACGATACGTCTTCCCGACGGTACAGCACTAACTAAGACATTATTTTTGTACACTGGACTTATCACGGCAAATCATAAGCTAAAAGCTGTACCTATTTTTCATATGGTCACAGATTCTCATAGCCAAATTTCACTTACAAATTGGTTAAAATCATGGCTAACCTACGTAGTTAAATTACCCAACGAAGTGATTACGGACGATTCATCAGCTTTGCTATCTGCGAATACCCAGGCTTTCACACAACATAAAAGCACCAAGGAATATGTTAAGCATTTATTTTCAGTTTTAGAAGGAAAAACCACTATTTTGCCTGACACTTTTATAAGGCTTGATACTAGCCATTTTACAAAAACACTATTCAATTTATCTTGTTTTAGAGATAGCGTGGATATAAATGTTAAATACTTTTACATTCGTTGTATTTTGATTTTGAAGAAGTGCGAGGAGTATAAAATAGCAAAACAAATAATTGAAGATATTATACAAATTTGTCTAGGACAATATAATGATAATGACGAATTGGCAAAGTCTAAATTTAATGAGGCTAAAGAACGGCTTGACAAATTACTAAATGATGTTACAGACGTCACTACTACAGAAATTAACGAAGGAGACAATTTTGAAACGGAAAATAGTACAATAATTGATGGAGACATTTTGGAAACAGAAAATGGTACCAAAATTGATGAGTTAGATGAATTGAAAAACACAGATTTTCTAATGTGGTTTGATGGATTAGTAGAATCCAATAAAAACAGTATTATATTGAAAAACGCGAATAAATACTATTATCCGCCATTTGTTTCCACCTTGAAGAGGTTGTTGAACAAATTACCGTTGTGGTTAAACTTATTATGTCCGTTTTTCAAATCAGAAAATAAGACTCCGTCCTCCTCAGCAGTTGAGAGTTATTTTAAAACTTTAAAAACAATAATATTTAAAACAAAAATTTCGAAACATAGGATCGATCAGTTCATAAAAGTGCATTTGCAAAATTTAGACGGAGAATTAAAAATAGCTCTGAGTGATTTAAGCCAAGATGTAACCAATAAAAGAAACTCACAGAAACGCTCAAGAAAACGCAAAGGGTCTAATGATTTAAAGAAAATAAAAATTCAAAAGATAATAAAATCCAAATGCAACATTGAACAAAGATTTCCTACGGAGTCTATATTTTCTGATGAACCATCTTTTTGTGAAAATTGGAGAGGAGAAGTTAAACTTGCCAAACCCACCTCACCAAAAATGTGTGTTAAATTTATTAATAATGGCAACCTGTGTAGTCCTGTCCCTAACGATGATGGAAGTATAATAAAACTGACAAACACGTGTGGTCTAGATTCAGTGATGTATCTTTTAGCTTTAGGATATAATATAAATAACAACATTAAAGATACTATAGACGTTTTCAAAGACTCAACGATTACAGAATATATTAAATATTTATCTGATAGACATTCAGAACAGGAAGTTTTAGAGTTGAGGTGTCGCATAGCACTTCAACATTTTAAAATAAAAGAGCAACACAGTATTATAAATATTGATTGCGCCTGCAATGTTACATATATATTTGAACATTTGCTAAATGATGACATTTGCAGTGCTGTTTTTAAGAAACAGTGCTCCAACAAATCATGTTGTTCTAGCATATCAAGGAAGATTGCATTTCTGCCCATCAATATTGATTTAATTTCTATTTTTGGCATTTTGAGCCTAGAAGATGCAATCATTATTGGTAATGAAACAAATACATGTAATTTTTGTAAAGGTCAAACTGTTATTACTTATGAACTTTCAAATTTAATATCCTTTGATTTGAACGGCTGTGATAAAATTAATTTAAGAGATGTAAATACAATTTATGTAAGAAACAGATGTTACAAATTGTTAGGCGGTGTAGAATTTATTCCTTCATTAAGTCCCGATAATATTGGCCACTACAGAGGACATGGTTTCCATAACGACAAAATAGTCTGTTACGATGATTTAATGGCAAAAATGTACAACGGCAAAGAAAAAGAGCCAATTATTTTACATACTTTGTCCTACGGGTTTATCGATTAGGTTCCATATATGTAATTATGAATATTAGAAAAAAAACTAAATGAAAGTTAATATCTTTGATTACTTTAAATATTCTGATCTTTTTTTTGTATGTAGAATTCCTTAGTATTATTATAAACCTAATACAGTGTATAATATATATACATACCTAACTTTACTAAAACTTGTCACTAACAAAACACTCTAAAAACAAAACTCACACAAATCTCGGTACTCTAGTAAACCGATATGGTAACCCTACTCAACGATTTCCTTAAGGATTGAAAAAATGAGTTATCTTTTAAAATATAACACTTACAAGGACGATTGGTTCGTCAAATTTTAGTACAACTTTTTTCACAATTTCTGATGTAACTACCTTCCACCTATAAGTTTGGGTTTATTAAATATTGTTCAAGATAAGGATCACTCAGTTGGGACGATCGAGAAAATACAAGATTTTTATTTTCTCCTAAGCCAGTAAGATTTCAATCATGATCTTTGTGTCACAAATTTTCCCAGAAGCATAATTTATAATAAACATGATATTGTTTCATACTTTTTCAGTATAAGGTGGTGTTTTGAAAGATCACTCAACTGAATATAGTGTATTCTGAGTGATCCATATAAATCGTTCTAAAACTTAAACACGGCTTTGAAACGAATCGAAAATTTGTTTAACAGCTTTCACAATTTCTTCACAATTATTTCAAATGCAAATTATAAACACATAGGTAGTATATTCATGGATACGCGTTATGGCTTTTTCTTCAGGTGTCCAGATTGAGTGATCCAGTTAATTAGTTCTAACTTTCTTTGTTTAGGTTTCACAAATTTTATACCTTACCATGAAGTTTTCACAATTGTTCCCTAAATCCTTGTATAATTTGGTTGTGGTTGGATGAGTTTTTTGAAAAGATCACTCAGTCCACACGCACATCCCAGCACTCTTCGTTTGAAAATGACATTTTCAATACTCGGAAACTCACAACTAACTCACAGAAGTCACATGTTTTATGTAGACAAGGCACAGATTTTTGCGAAACACGGAAGTTATTACCAGGACCGGACGTTCAAAACAATCGCCACGATAATCGAAATTTATCTTATACTTCTAAATAAATTCAGTACGAGTACAATATTTATATAAAACATGACTTCAGAACCAGTATACTTATTAAAACAACCTTAAATAAACAAAATACTTATGATACGTCACTAAGCTAATTCAATTTCAATTCAAAACATTTATTATCAGACTATTCGGTCCAGATAGTGTTAGTAGTACAAGGGGATAACTTAAAACTATGTTAGTAACTTACACACACAAACAACAGAAAAATATAAAGATAAAAATACAATAGAAACAATAAAAGAGCCAAAATAATATAAACAAGTGTACTACAGAATATGCATCCTTATCAAGTGCCTCCAAATAGGACTATGAATGTATTCAGCAATAACTTTCAGGTAGCTGTTGGGACTGTCCCTCAGCCTTCGCATCAGCGATGCTGCTCTCTTATCGTATAATGGCGTAAAAGCCGTCCACTTGTGCTTCAGCGAACATCGCTGATGCTCTGCAGAAGCGAGGCAATCCCATCAGCAACCTGAAAACATTGTTTTTTGGACCCGGAGGGCACTGACGACCCGCTGCGTGTAGTTGGTTCACAGACTACATGTATAAATAGACTGACAATATGTCCTAAAAGGTGTCTTCTTTACATCTTTAGAGCATCGGGAATATCTGCGTGCCAGCATATTACAACGAATCGGCAGCCCCTTACGTTCCCTATCCATGTCTGATTCATCAGTCAGGTCCTCATTAACTACATGAACTAGGTACACAAATTGAGCAACCGTATTTAACGCCTTTCCCGCTAGTGTCACGGGCCGCGGGCAGTACGTATGAGGGGCTCTACCCGGAACACCAGCAGTTCACTCTTTTAGACGTTGTACGTCAGGCCATGTGTTTCTGCAAACGCCTCACACACGCGTACTAGTTTTCTCAAGGCGCTGATCGATGGGATCAACAGCACCATGTCAACGACGTAACTAATGTTATTGACTATTTTACCATTTATAGAGCAAATAGAGACTTCTAAATTAGCAGAATAAATGTGAAACTCCAATCATGAGTGTACATGAAGCTGCAGGCAGTGTCACGAGCTCGTGATCGTCCATCGTGACGGTTATCACAAGTTCGCATTAATTTTGCAAAAGATAATTACACAAAAACAGCTCAGGGCTACAAAGCCCTTATTCCTTTCGGGGAAAATTTAAAATACTAATTTGCATTCTCGAGCGCAATTTGCTTTAATTGAAGTACGGGTTTAATTGCAGAAACATTGAATTTGCTACACATTAATAATTTGTTTCTCTCTCATCTTACATAGATATAATCTATTATGTGTGTAAAAATTTACTTACATACAATCTACGTCTTATAACATAATCGTTCATTTTTAAAGGCATATTAAGGATATTGTTAGCACGAACAGAGCTCTACTAAAGTAAAGCTCTGTTCATTTCTAGTTTGAAGATACTATAATATTTATAATATTTATATGTATCTTCGCCGTGTGTGACGCCCTTAACAGCTGATAGGGTGACTTCCGTGAACCCGAAAATGACCAGATGCAATTATGATAGTGAAGTAATCGATGTTTAAATAATAAATAAATCAAATGTTTGAAATTGTCGTAAAATTAATAATAATTTGTTTTCATCCGTGGATAGGGCCATGTAGGTTATTTTTCAGATATACATTACGGTCCTTAACTATGACCACATCTTTTCGTCACACGCTGTATATATTCTATGGACTGTAAGCGGCCATTAAGCCGCCACTATCCTAACTTCCTAACTATAATATTATAAAAGCGAATGTGTGTTTTTTTGTTGATGTAATTGTTTGTTTGTTGATTTATTCATTTTTCATTAATAAAAAGTACTGTTACTAATCTAACCTATGCTACATTTACACGAGCGAAGCCGCGGACAAAATCTAGTATTAAATATTTTATCCATCACGTTATAACGAAGGCAAGAGTTAATATTTCATGAATATAGCTTTTCACTCATCCATCATCCATTTGGACGATGAGAGAAAATGGATGGCGTACGGCATTACATGTTAACTTCCTTTACGATTAATTGGAGGTTTTGAGTTGTAGAGCTGCGGGTTACAGCTCGCACATTTAGCACAGTCTAGATAAAGCTAATCCATACAGAATGCTAACGATATCACTATAGCAAATATGTGGACCATTGCGAGGCAATACGGGTAAAGTAAATACCCGTTCCGGCTTATTGATAAATTAGATGTGCTTACATCACCTGCCAACGACCGTTATCAGAATTGTTTGAATTTTTATTTAGTTGCCTATTGCCGATATTGTCTGAAAATTAATCTGTAGGCGCTGAATAGACAAAGGACAGCGTTGAGGTAAAATTTGGCTGCGACTATAGAAAATAATATAATATGCAAAACGCACACCAAGGAGAAAAGGACAAAACAGCACAGGTAATAAATATATTTTAGTAAAGTAAGTACATATTTACGTACGTTATTAATGATGTTTGTTAAAAATGTAAAGACTTTTGTTTTTACCAAATTGGTGCAATGGTTATATACCAAAATTAAATCCATAATGATGTACCTTTGGTCATGGACGTTTAGGCCTGCCCTATTAGCATCGATTCTCATTTTATGTAGGTATACAAAACAGGCTATGTTTCTTATGAAGATGGGTGAGAACGGAAATAGGACCATCAAATCTCATGTTTATAAAATAGGAAAATGTATTGAATAAATGTAATACTCGATTTTGCATGTTTGAGCGCTCGTTACGTTTATGCATCATACGGTTCGTAAGACGCATGAGTTACTTTAATATGTTCTGTAAGACAAACGCACTCTATTTGCCGCATCTGAGTCACTGAAAATTACACACGCCTCATACCGCGACCGACGCTGCGTTCTACGCACCGTACCTATAACGGATAATCGCAAGGAGACCCCCAAAGATACTTACAGCCGCTTACATCCAATATCTTTGGTGACAACCTTCAACTCATATACTTCGATGGTTATAAGTAGGTATGTTGTTTGCAACGGATGTTTTATCTCAAAGACAAGTTAACGCAAAAATATTGTATAGTTCTTAAACAATATCTTTGTGTTAACGCAGCTCATTGCAACCTTTCAGCTGTGACAGCATAATATTATTTTTGTTCATGTTCATTTACAATTAAGACTTAAATATAATATCATTGACCATTTTATATACAAAAGCCAATCACTACGGTATAGTTAGTATAATTCACTAAGTTTAAGCCAGTTAAAGCTTGTAATGGCTGACTTATATTCGGCACGTCCAGCGCATTTTATTGAATGGACCATCTGTTTCTAAGTATTTAGTGACCCAATATTGGTTATACTTATATTGAATAGGTAGGGCCACCCTATGACGTCTACAAAAATGCATTAAAATTTTGAATCCAACACTGGTGAATATAATAAACAATTAAATTTTTTGGGCTAAATTCACACGGCAAAACAAGAACAACTACATAAAATCAGTGGTTGATTTTATTGACAACCCTATGCCCTAAGCAGAAAAAAAACAAACTCGAAAGAAGCATGGACGTCGTGTCTTTTTCGCTGAAATCTTCAAAATAGATCGATAATAATATTCTGTGAAAACCATATTTATGTACTCGACATGTATTTCTTTTTTTAGTTCGCTAGTGAAATAGACAAGACTTAGTATATAAGATCACTGCAAGTATGTAATTGCCTTTATAAAATAATTGAAATAATAGATTTTATTAGATCAGGTTATTTTAACAGGCTGTGAAATATTGTGAAAGTGAGCGTAGAATGATAATACAATAAAATGAAGTGCCACTACGAAGTATTGAGTTTAACTAAAGAAGCGACTAGCTCGGAAATAAAGAAGGCGTACCGGCGCCTCGCGTTGCAATGGCACCCGGACAAAAACTTGGATAATTTACAAGAGGCTAAGGAACAGTTTCAAATAGTGCAGAACGCTTACGAAGTACTTTCTGACCCTCAAGAGCGAGCATGGTAAAGTATTAAGCTGTGTCCAGCTCTGTTTTTACCTTATCCATATGTACATTCCTAGTATTTTTATAGTTCCAGCAATTGTGGTTCTTGTTATTATTGATTAGAAATATTCCCTTTTGTTTATAGGTATGACAACCATCGTGAACAATTATTACGAGGCGCTGGCAGCTCTTACAATGATGACAGTCTTGATGTTTACAGTTATTTTAGTCCGTCCTGTTATAAAGGTTTTAGTGATGATCCCCAAGGATTTTATGCAGTTTATGCTGAGGTATGTATCTACAGAAGTCTGACTATTAATACTATAACTAGACTACTGATGAATGAAACCATAATTGAATTTCCTATCTGCACCTGCAACAAACTATTACATTTAAATTGTTATATAAGTTTTATGATAATTAAACCTAATGTCTGTTCTAAACATATACCTGTAAAGCGGCAAGTTAATAAGCGAAACAAAATACTTCCTTTTGTTACTATATAATTTGTTTAGTGCTGACTTAAATTTATTACATTTTAATAAGGCATTTGACAAAAAGGAATTTTAATATCCTGTGTTTTATTTATTTGAATTTAGTAAACATAACTTAATACAAAATCATGGTGCCTGAAGTATTAAATACTAATTAACTTGCTGAAAGTATTAAAGTTATGTGAAGAAAAACATTTTAATATTAGTTATAATTTTATTAAGAAAATCGTTCACAAATATGTGTAATACATTATAATATGGATCAAAAGCAGAAACTCCTTTCTTAATTAGTCTATGGTAACTAATAAATCATTAATCAGAGATCTGATATCAATTGTGTTAACTGTAATAATGATTTTTACAGGTATTCTCCAAACTTGCATCAGAGGAAACTGATTTCCTTGATGACCCTGAAGATGTTGCCAATATACCCAAGTTTGGCAATTCCTCTAGTCCTTATGAAGATGTGCATGAATTCTATGCATATTGGATGTCATTCTCTACTAATAAGAGTAAGTAGTTTTGTTTGTTTAATATATATAATATTCTTGACCTATTGAATTACAGTGGCACACTGGCAGCCAGGCACATTAGAATTTTAATTAGAACTGGCATTTCCAAATTCCAGTTCCAAATGCTTTTTGTAACAATTTTGTATCATTTGTTTTGGGGATGAACTGATTGCCATTATACAGCTCACGCTAGTTTGGGAATCAGGGCTTACACTTTAATTGTATATACCTTTTTGTTACAATAAAGAATTTATTATTATTATTATTATTATTTCCAGTATCAACAGATTAAATAAGATTTAATAAATTTAGCTGCAGTCCAAAAAAAATCTATATAAAAATATATTGTGAAATTACTTATAATAACAAAGGGGACAAAATGGTGTTATCTCAATAACAATTCCTGTTTATTTTCTGGCATAGTAATATTATATAGTTTTATATGACATAGATTCACTAATTACTATAACTCAGTATGAAGGAAGGTTTGTACAAATATTAACTCTATTGGTTATGGTTTCAGCCATGTTTATGATCACTACTCCATTCCTGTGGCTCTTAGCTGAATAAAGTAGCTTTCCAATGGTGAAAGTATCATTGAAATTGGTTATAACAAATTAATCTTTCCGCTTAATAATTTAGTCTTCATTAGTATATAGATATATGCTTATATTGAAAGCCCATAGTCTTGACTTTAATAACAATGACAATAAATGGATTAAACCAAAACTTATTTTTACTTATGATCTTACAGCAAGCTAAGCTGGATAGTACCTCTTACTGGTACTCATTCAGCCATTTATTTTTGTCAATGTTGTAATGAATAACTTTAACATAAGTAACTGTTAGTTATAAAAAAAAATTAATTAGTAAAGCTTTTGCATAATAGTAATATCTATGTCTATTTTATTATAATAATTTTATCTTCTTAAATTTCTGTGAGCCAGGAATCTAGTTGTTTGTTTTAAAGAATATTTATACATTGTGACATTAATTAGCTTAAGCTAAGCCCTAGATATGATTTTCAATTAAATTTTATCACCAAAATAGTGTATTTGACTACTTGTATACATTACATACATTACACTACTTGTATTATAAGTACCTATATGTACCAAGTTAGATTTTTAATATAATATTTCCATACAATTTCTTGACCCCTTTTAATTCTTTTAGGGGTGGAATATCAAAAAGCCTCCTAGTAATTTCTGTTATTATATTATTATAGTAATATGTTACAAAAATTATAAATTTTAGATCTGCTGCATCTAAAATTGATAATTTGGTCATATCAGATATCATATAATATAATTTAAAATTAACAGAATTTTCATACAATCTTTGATTGCAAATTTCTCAAAACTTAATCAAATATGAATTATCATGTATTTTTAAAAGAGTTGAATAACTTTCGTACAGCTTTTTTCACGCCTTGCACCCCTTTAGGGGATGAATGTCAAAACTCACCTTATCAAGCAATTACATCCTAAAGAAACCTAATATCCAAATTTCATAAAATTTGCTTCAGCAATTTAGGCCCAGCGATTAATAAATCAGTCAAATGGCACTTTATATACCATCAGACATTAGACTGGCATAAAATATAGAATACAACCATCATTTTTAAATTCCAGGTTATGTCTGGCTAGATCAGTACGAAATATCACAAGGCGACAATAGAAGAGTTATCAAGTTGATGGAAAAAGAGAACAACAAGATAAGGCAGAAAGCTCGCAAGGAAAGGAATGAGGAAATCAGGAGGCTTGTAAGCTTTGTGCGTAGGAGGGACAAGAGAGTCATAGAACATACTAGATTGCTTCAAGAAAAGGCTGAGGAAAATAAAAGAAAGGTATGTTTTTTCTATCATTAAGGTAGGCAAATAATGTTTGGTTAACCTGGTGATAAGCTATTACTTACTTATAACAAATTTCAATTTATGGTTTCTGGAAAAGTACTTGTTATTACATATAGTCTCAAATTGTTTTAATAGATAGAGACCATAATATAGAACAGACTCGAGAGTGTTATAACACATTGATTGCCATTTTGCAGACACAATAGACAATGTAATATATGCAGTCATTAATGACTGGCATGGCATTAGGTCAGAAGAGCTATACTTATACAATACAATAGGGCTAATCCTATTCATATGTGTAAATTGCTTTAAATTATAGGTATTTATAAAAGGAGAGGCAAAGGCATTCCAGGTTGGTACCAGTGATGCAAAATTATACCATCTCTTACAATTTACACTGATGTTGTAAAGAGAGCATACCTGTTTTCACAAGGAAAACCTTATGAGTCACAAAGGGATTACAGATTTTCAACTGCCAGTATTTTCTCAGTGATTTAGTTAGGTTATGTTTAGGCTAACATAGTTCAGCAATTTAGCTGTAACAACATAATAAACAGATAAATCTTCTTTCACATTTATAACAATATGAATAAGTCGGAATAAAATGAGATAAATACAGTTGTCAATGTACATTTACATGTTGTCATGAACTTGTTACCTATCTCAAAATCAATAAACAATATTACTCTTTTTTGTCTCCTCATATTAATTGTTGTATGACAGTGAAGTCAACTGTTGAGTTATAATTATGATTAATGGCTGACAAGCTAAAGGTTAAAACCCTTGACCTTTGGATTCACCCTCAGTGCAAAATTAGCATTGCTGTAAAGGTCAATAAGGTCAAATTTCATATCATTTCATTCATTTCTTCTAATAAAAGGAGGAAAATTATTGCTTTATTAAAACATTTACGAGAGGTGAATATTCCGCGTTTAATCTGACGCCAAACGGCGTTATTGATTTTTCTTTTAAGTGATTCTCAGTAGAAGAATTGTCGGGAAGAGTTCTAGTTTGCAGCAATAAAATTATTGGATTGAAACATAGATGATAACAAAGAAGATGATGAAATACATCTATGCTGACACCCACTTCCTCTAGGGACTTGGCATAATGAATGTTACTTTATGGGAAACTAAAATTTTCCTGTTACCCTTTCAGGCTGAACAAGTAAGAAGAGAAAGAATTATTCAAAGGCAGAAGGAGATAGAAGAAGCAAAGAAGAAAGAAGGAGAGAGTTCATTTTTACAAAGTGATGATTATCAGAAAAAGTTGAGTGAGATTGAGTCACTCTTAGCTGAAGAGTTTGGTCTGTCTTCTGATGACGACACTATCAGTGAAGGTGGGATGGAAAGCAGTAATGAAGAAAGTTCGAAGACTGAAGAAGTAAGAGATCTTTCCTAGTTATTTAATTTGTGATTTTATATGTAAACAATATCAATCATGATATTGAGTACATACAGGATCACAAAGAAAGATGATGAGCTCATAGACATCTTGAAATTTGCATCTATCTGCCTATTTCAATTCAAAATATTGATATGTAGACAGCAAGACAAATTAAAATTGGTGAAATATCTATAACCAATAACAGGAGCGCATTTCTTAGGCACACCTGAGACACGCACGTTGTGCTTAGCCTATATTCAAGTCTCGAGAATTGTATGAATTGTGGTCACTCGTTAGTAATGGGGTTGATACAGTAAGGTGCATAGAGTTTTAAAAGACAAGCCCTACAAATTGTTTTAACAATAAATGAAATAAATTCTAAAGGTTGCTGCCTCTTGATTCTTCAATTTCGCTCCTATGTCGTGCTTGAGCTCACCGAATTACACCGAATCCTAGCCTTACTTTGAATCAAATTATTATGTTTGCATTTCAATAATGCAAGCCGGCCATTGGCGCCTATACGACATGTGCCATATTTGTTTGTACATAAAATATTTCATAGGAAATGGAACTCGCATTTTAATAATATAATGATATAAATATTAATAACAGTAAGACTTACTATAATAATTGTTCGTTCTTAAAAATGCATTATAATATTATATTGTATTATACAATTTATATAAATATTGCAGGCTAGTGAAGCTTCAAAGGCGACAGCAAAATCATCAACAAAATCCAAACCAACTATGAGAAATCTGTACTGTTCGGCTTGTAACAAATTGTTCAAAAATGTCAAGTCATTTGAAAATCATGAAAACAGTAAGAAACATAGAGAAAATGTGGCCAAGATGACTCTAGATGATGATATTGATATCTCAGAAAATGATGGTGAAGAGGATGTTGATGAAGAAATTGAGGAAGCAGGGCAAGCTCACGGCGACAAGGACACGAAAGTGAATGGTCAGACAGAGGAAGAAGGTGGTTTGGGAAACTCCACTTCAGATATTGAAGATAATGATGTTAGAGAGACACTAAGTGATGATGACACTGAACATTCCGACATTCAGGTATGATTATACATTGTCTTTTTCGTATGCCTACCAAACAAACATATCAAGAAACAAAATAGAAAAATATAGATTTTATTTTATTTTAGGTATAAATAAGCAATTTTATAGTATTTTAATATACATTTGTGACAATGTATTATATTATATGATATCTGATATTTTATAGTAAGTAGTTGAATTTATTTTAAAATTATATTTGTGACAATATTTAGAGTTTTGGGTCAAAATAATATAAATTACTTCAGTATTCTCATTCTTAATATGTTATGTATTGAATTTAAAACAATGGTGTTTACACCCTCAATACTTACCCAAAGGAAAGGTCTCACTCGCCTATATGTTATGCAATCAAATACATATATTTAACTCACCGAGTACAACTAGTGCATAGGCGAGGGAGAGCCACGTAATTTACACAGTATCTAGATATTTGGACATCTAACCAAGGCTAGTAAAAGGACACTCACTGCAGCATGTGATTCTCTATTTCTACATCATATAATTATATATGTGATGTAGAAATAGATAAGTTATCTTCAAAATGCATTAGGCTTACATTATTACTTCATTTTTTTTATATTAGTCTTGTCATAGATGACTGTACACACAGCTACACATCAACCTAGACTGTTTGGACTTTGAACTATTAGAAGTTGAACGCTGCGAATCGTGCGAAAGTGTGCTGCCCCTTTCCGACAATTCTCTATTTTGTATGTAGCGTAGTTATGCGTATATAAGGTGTCTAACTTGATGTGTGGCTGTGTGTACAAATCGTTTTAGTTTACTCAATTATCTTGACCCAGTCCATTTTCGAACACTTTATTTTATCATAACATGTTAAACTATTACATGAAATTTGTTAGAATATGCATTATCCTTCAATATTAATATCATGTATTTCCAAACCTAATATAATATTATAGGTAGAATGAATGAAAGAATGCATTGTATGTAGAATGGAATCTAGTCATAAAAACTACACTTTATATTACATATTATCAGCACTGTTTACCTTGATAAGAATAAGACTGAGACCAACAGCTACACTACTACATTTAAATGACAATTTTTGTTTGTTGGATAGTAATTTCCCTAACATGAAAACACAATAATGATTTCCAGGCTATTGAACTGTGAGACACTGCACAATTTTTATTTTTTATAAATACATCTCGCGCACTAGGAATAATTCCTGGGACGCGGGGACCAAATATTCGAACAATGGACACAAAGAACGTCCATTTGTAGATCACAGGAAGATTGTCCCGTGCGGAATTCGGACCCACAACACTCGGCGCAATGGCAGTGGAAATATTTATTATTATCTTACATATAAATGGGCCCTTATTCCTATGTAATTCTAATTAATATTATAAATGCGAATGTGATTTTGTGTTTGTTACGCGTTCACAACTGAACTACTCCACTGATCATCATGAAATTTCGCATTCACGTTGTCAGTCTAAATCTACATTTACGCGAGCGAAGCCGCGGGCAAAATGTAATAGTAGCCTATATTTAGTCAATTTCCATCTGTCCATGTTACATTTGATGATTTGTCATATATGTTCCAGGCTCTACCTAAGAGTCAAAAGAAAAAGAAGAATAAGAAAAAATCATTTATCCCAATGCCAGAGAGTGAAGGCAATGATAGTCACGATGAGATGAGTTTCAATGAAATAGAGGGACCATCTCGCAGTAGAAAGGCAAAGAAGTTTAATATGCTAAAAAGTCAGATACAGGCTAAGAAAGAAGCTAATCTAAAGAAAGGTTCACAATCTCAAACCTCCACTGAGAATTTATATGAAGTGTCGAGTACGACACCTACAGATGATGCGTTAGGAGAGGCAGCTTTACCGAGAGATAGGCCCGCATTGCCTAAAACACAAAGGAATATGAAGCCAAAGAAAACAGTGGAAAGGAAACCTGTAAGGATTAAGACAAGTGAAACAGAAGACTCAAGCACTGCATTGAATTTACGATGTGCAGTCTGTCAAACAGACTTCCCATCTAAGAATAAGTTGTTTGAACACTTAAAAAAGACAGGGCACTCTGTACCTTTACCGCAGACTAATTTCACGCAAACTAGGAAAGGTAAGAGAGCCAATAGGTAAACATGTGCAATTTAGATAGGATGGAAGTATTAACTAATCATTGAGAATCAATTGGATTTTCTTTAAAATCTCTACAAGTTGTAAAAGTGACTTTATCAATCTATTTATTAAAATTATGATCACTGTCATTAAAACTATGCCTACATGACTTTTGTGTTTTAATTACAACCTTGATTTGATCGCCTCCCTGATCAAAATTATGCTATATAGAACTTATATTAAGCATATTGGATAAATTTATTTTTCATTTCCTAACAACCAATTTTATCCATATTTTTATTGTCTAGTATAGAGCCTATTCAAATGTTAATGCTGTTATTTTGGATCCTAGCCAAGTATAAACATAATAGTCTGCAATTTACATATATTCGAAATTTTTACTCAATCCCTTTAGGTGTTTCTAACTTCAAAAGAGTATATAAAGTTTTCTCTTATTAAATTGATACACAAAAAGGTACCTACTTTCCCCTGAAGAGCAGTTAAAGTAGCCATTCTACAAAAGGGTAGTAAATACATCATGATATACAATGTTGGATTGAAACAATTTACTGCATGTTTCTCTTGTAACTTACCCACTAGTCTATGAACTTACCTTTGTTCATAGCTAGAGAAATAAAATAACTGTTGGTTATTTATTTTTTAATTTAAATAGTTGAACACATCATTATGTGGAGAGGTGAAATACTCACCAAAGTACTTAGCACATCAATACATTTATTTAACATGAAAAATAATAGGCAATATTAACATTACACTATTATATTATTTTTATTCATAACATTTTATATTATGTATTGCATAAATTTTCTAAGAAATAATAACTACACATTGTTTTAAAAACAATCTACAATACTCTTTTAACTTATCAAGTACTCAGAAAAGGAACAATGGAAAAGCATTGCATCTGGGCGCTAGGGTGCAAGTGTTTGTCAAGAGATCAATACAATTAGGTAAACATTTAATGCACTGAAAAGGAAGCAACTACTAGATAGACTATTATAATAGCACTAACATTAACCCTTCGACCGCCACGTCAAAAAAGTAAAAGCGTGCCCTCAGCACCAAGCTACGATTTCATCCTTTAATTTGTCATGTAGTCGTGACCGTGGCGTGCTGTACACATTTTGCTTTGTCATGTATACATGACTGGCGGTCAAAAGGTTAAGAAACTAAACAACAACAAACAGATCAAGTGAACATAAGTTCTTTCTAATAAACAAACATTTACTCAAACTCTGGAATGTCAGCAAAACTATATCCTGGGTATTCCTTATATGCGTAATATGCTATTCTAATGTGGTATGCTCCTGGCAAAAACATTATACACCCTAAAACTATCATCGGCCACAAACGGTCAGAATACTTAGTATCTATGTGTCCCGTCACAATCAAACTACCTACGATAAGTAGCGCTGTCCCCACGACAAACAAGAACGCTGCTAATGAGATCGCTTTCCACGGTACTTTGGGTGGCGGTGCTTCGAATTGTGCGTCAGAAAATCCGCTGTCGTCATTTGATACTAGGCGATATCCATCGTGCTGTCGCCCAAACCGAAATCTGGACATCTTCAGGGTCTTCAGTTGCTCTGTAAATAAATAAATCGTATTAAAATTACTAAATTAACCCCTTGCCTCTGCTGGTTGAGAAATTGGACCAACCTTAATAAACTTAATGTTTTAAATTCTAATGAGGGATGTGTTTTTGAGCAACAGTGAGCCAACGTCTGCTGTAATGCTTTAGAGTAGCTTTCAAATGCTATTTACAATGGCAACTGTGTGTATCAAATAATATGCATTTTTATGCGACGATGCGATTAAATAAATAACAACAATTGACAGCTGTCAGCAGTCAAATTGCTTTTGTCATAAATGTCATACCAGTAATCAATTCTATTTGCTAAGGGTTGTCACCTAAATATGTATGTATGCGCGATTGGTGGGTACGAAATCAAAAAAGTATCAAATCTGTGGCAAGGATATCAAATCAGTCCAAAATAAGAATCTAATCGTTATAAAAGTGTTAAAATCTATTTTATACTATTAACCCTACTGAGGTTCATTAATAACTTCTTTTATTTTTCTAGATATTATATTATTATTATGTTTCTCTTATCACAGGTACTTTCTAACATATTATATTAGAAAATACTTGGCCCTTTGGGAGGCTTACACGGAGACATGGGTCCACCGTGAAGAGGCCCTTCGAGAGTTTTAATCAAAGGTGGGATGGAACACCTACAGCGGCACTAGCCGCAGCAGGCGTAGGACTATTGCTACGTATGGATTCTATAATATATGGGTGTTTGGTGGACCGGTATATTGCTAACTATGGATGAAAAACGGCGTTATTATTATTATTATTATATTAGTATTACTCACCTTTAACATGTTGCAGAATAAGAGTCATTTATAATATTCTTTTTTACTTTTAGTGTAGGTAATATGAATGTAGAACCTATATAATTTTCATTAATTGAACCATCTTACACGATAAAAGTAAAGCCACTAAACAATGCGTTTTCGCCGTCCTTCTACTGTCGCATCATCATCTGGAAAGTAAGTGAATTAATTAAAATTGAACAAATAAAAAAATACTTTTTTGCAAGAATTAGATGTCTATTTAAGTTATCCTAATAAACTAGTCAAACAAAACAAAATTTTTCAACAGAATAACCATATTTATTTTTTGATTCATTAGGCATTAGGTACTGATTGCTAATGTAATCAACAAAGGAGATGTTTCATTTTCAGCTATGAAATGTACTATCAGCCAAAAAATAGCAAAAAATACCAGGAATCGGGAACGAAACATTTTGTTTATGTTTGAATTTAACTGTCAATGTCATATTGACTGATAATAAATATTCCAATGCTGTATTGGTGTTTCTTATTACAATTTCCTGAATTCATACGTTTTCCTTTCATTTCTACAAGAATTATCAATTCTTTGGTTAATATTATTCTAGCAAGAGTTCTTTTACTTCTGACAATTCTTGGTTATGTATAAATGTCATCTACCAACTTGTCATAGGTAGGCCGATAAACGTCAAACATCTTATATTTTATTTTGTGCAACGAAATTACTAGAAATTAATAAAGAATTTCGTAACTAAATGTATTTAGGGATACATTTTCCAGGTTTCAGGGTTCCAGCCGGAGTCCTATACAAAAGTGTAACATCTCAATTTCAATTTCAATTTCAATGCTTTATTGCTCTCCATATGTATAAATGTTGTTACAAGAAAATACAAAAGATCAAATATGGACCCTGTCGGGCACGGCAAGCAGATAGAAGAAAGGAGGAAGCCACTGAGTTAATATTGTATCATTACTAGTTAAAATAAACAATTAATCAAGAAGTCTGAAATAAATATAATTCTAAATTTGCAAATTGTTTTGTTTATTAATTATATACTTATGATATTAATTTATTATATGTTATATTAATTTATTAGATGTCGTATTAATTTATTAAATGCCATATTAATTTATTAGATGTCATATTAATTTATTAAAAGTCATATTAATTTATTAAATGTCACAATAATTTATTAAATGTCATATTAATTTATTAAATGTCATGTTAATTTATTATATGTTATATTGATTTACTAAATGTCATATTAATTTATTATATGTCATATTATTTTTGATATCATATTAACTTTATTAGATGTCATATTAATTTATATTCAATTATTGATGTCAATTTATTTACAAGTCATTGGTGGATCCGTGAAATATATTTGTAGTTAAAATTGTCATTTAGGTATTCGTTTATAGTGTAATAGCTTTTGTTTATGAGGAATTGTCTTAATTTATTAGTAAAACTGTTGTATTTATTTATGTTCCTAATTTTATCGGGTAGTTTGTTGTATATTTTTATAGACATTAACATTACAAACGTGCTGGTCGAGTGCATATTTAGTCGTGAGCTAGGCAGATTAAGTCTGTTTTTGTGCCTTAATAGAATTTTTGTTTGTATGTCTTCCCTTTTAGTATAAAATTCCGGATATTTGCGGACAAATTTACATATTTCATATAAGTATAAGCTAGGCAAAGTAAATATTTTTAGTGATTGGAAATGGGGCTTGCAACTGTCTGTTTCGTCAATGTTTACTATGATTCTGATTAGCTTCTTCTGTATTGTAAATAATGTGGGTGCATCTGTACTATTTCCTCATAAGATTATTCCATATTGTAGCCAAGCGTGGGCATACGCATAGTATGTGGCCAACGCTGTTTTGAGATCGGTTGTTTTTTTAATCTCACGGAGAGCGTATGAGAATTTTGATAATTTAGCTCTTATCCTTTTGACATGCGACTTCCAGTTGATATGCGAGTCTATGTCTAGGCCTAATAAGGTGAAGTTGTTTACCGTTTCTAATTTGTGTCCATTATAATTTATAACTAAAGTCTACATTAATCGGTATTTTTTGGCGGGGGTAAAATGTTATAATTTTAGTCTTCTTAAAGTTAATTTCCAGATTATTTTCTGTCATCCAGTTAGATGTAGAGTGTAGTATGGTGTTTAATTTTGTATTTAAGTTCATATTAGTGTTACAGGAGGTAAGTATGGAGATGTCATCCGCGAATAGAACACAAGGTTCATTGATGTTGTTTGGAAGGTCATTGATATAAATAATGAACATGAGACATCCTATGACGCTTCCTTGCGGAATTGAGGCATTAATGGCTTTGCTATCAGACCGTATTAGTTCTTTATTTTTTGTGTTCTTGTTGTAATATTCTATTTCTACTATCTGTTCCCTGTTTTGTAAATAGGATACGAACCAATCATGACTTTTACCGCGAATGCCTATGTTATATAATTTATTTAATAATATTTCGAACTGTACTTTGTCGTAGGCTTTGGTCATATCTAGTAGTACACCGATTGCATATTTTTTTGAGTTGATAATATTTAAGGCTTCCTGAATGTATTTGTAAACTGCCAATATGGTAGAACGGTTTTGGCGGAATCCATTTTGACAATCATTGAGAATTTTGTACTTTTCACAGAACTGATATATGCGGTTGCACATGGCTTTCTCAAATATTTTAGAGGCAGTGGGTAAAAGAGCTATGGGGCGATAGTTATTGGGGTCAGTTTTCAGGTGTTTTTTATAGATTGGTTTTATAATTGACTTTTTTAACAGGTCGGGAAAAACGCCCGCCTCGAAAGACTGGTTTATTAAATTATAAAATGGTAGTGTTAGTTCGTCCGCACATTTTCGCAGTAAAATGGGGGGAAGCTCGTCTATACCATAGCTTGTTTTGTTTTTTAAGTTTTTTATAATTACATTTACCTCATAGGGTTCTATTGGACTAAGATAGAACGAGTTTTGTGTCTTGGATGTTACAGTAGGTGGTTTGTTATGAGATAAGCTCTTGCAAGCTTGGCCTATTGAAGCAAAAAAGTTATTAAAGGTGTCAGCTACTATCTTGGGCTCTGAGGTTAACCGGTTACCTATTTGTAATGATAAATTTCCCTGGTCACGTTTTATTGTTTTATTTGTTTTTTCGTTGATGATACTCCACATTGTTTTAGATTTATTACCTGAATTTGCCATTACAGTTTTATAATGTAGTTTTTTGGCTGATATTATTATTCTCTTTAATATTTTTTCATAAGATTTGTAGTATTTTATTAGAACCGGATTTTGAGTTTTAGTTGTGAGTATTTTTAGTAATCTCTTATTTTTACATGATTTTTTTATTCCTGTAGTTAGCCAGCGTTTCTGGTAATTCGATTTTAATTTGATTTTCCTTAAAGGTATATATTGATTTAAGATTTTTATAAGAGCATCATTAAATGCTTTATAATTAACGTTAATATTTTGTTCGGGTTTTATAATATCGTTCCAGTTTAACTGCTGTAACTTAGATTTAAATTTTAATATGTTTACATTATTGTAAAGTCTTTTCTTAGTGTACCATATGGTATGGTTTGTTTGCTGTGGAAAATTTAAGTGCAAGATAGTACTGTTATGATCTGAAAATCCTAGTTCTTCTACGGTCGCGAGCATATCTTTGTTTTCGAAGTTCGTGAATATTAGATCTAGGCATGTTGCGGTAGATGGGGTAATACGAGTTGCGGTTTTTACATGTTGTATGAATTTGTATCCTTGCATTAAAGAACAATGGCGAACTCCCGAACAAAATTTTGTTGACATATTTTTTTAGCGTCTAGGGATGAAAAAAATACTTAAGTATATAGTTTAAATTCCTGAACAACTTTGTCTTAGACATTACTATTAATAGAAGTCTAGAATTAAAGATATTCCAGTTTAAAGTTGGAGAGGTTATGTAGGTATACGTCAATATATACCTATGAATTTTAAAAATGCATAAACATTCTTGTAGCAAAATAAAGTGGCAGCTAAGTAACTCTAATAGTTATAAGAAGCTGATTATTGAAATTAAACACTTTATACGGATTTTATCGCGTTGTTTATTTTACTTTAAACACTGGTATTACATAATTTTGAAAACTCTAACACTACTATTATTGAAATTTTACTACTATTTAATCTATATATTTTCTAATTAAAACAATTTATATTTGAGTTTACACTTTGCCCCGACGTTTCGGTTGCTTTACAGCAGCCATGTTCACGGGGAGACTAAGATGGTAGTTGTCCCAACGTTACGTATTAGTGTTAGAGTTTTCAAAATTATGTAATACCAGTGTTTAAAGTAAAATGAACAACGCGATAAAATCCGTATAAAGTGTTTAATTTCAATGTATAACATTCGCGTAAACATAAGACAATATTAAGAAGCTGATTAGTTATTATTTTTCACAAACTAATAGTTCTGTTCTACACAATTGAACGGTAACACTATTAGGAGCTACAGGAATTATAGTCAGAGGTTATATTATTTTCAAAGGTTTATTATGCATATTTAATGGTTTCTTTTTTATATAAGCTTTAGATTTTATTTGAAAACATAACAACACATTTTCTTAAATTATTTATTCCTCATCAGCTCTTACAACAATTTCATCTAAAATCCTGCCGGTGCTGTAATATTTTGCTGATGTCTGGCCCATCCAAGGTACCACACTAAAGTCATGGTATGTGCGCAACAACCGACAGTTCGTCTTCCAACTAAGCAACTACAGCAGTACTCTACAATGCCAGCTCGACCAGGCACATTATTTTCTATTAAAACATACACATAATACTGTCTTCTAGAGACATGAGGTGATTTTATTTTACCCCTAAGGTTGTATCAGAACTGCCTCTAAGATTGAATTGATAGGAATTATATTGCTCATTGCAACTTCAATTCTGTATCCACCATGAAAACGTGCATGCTCGCCATAATATGAACGAGCTTGTCGTATTTGGTACGTTCCCAAGGCGAATAATATTAAGTCTCTGTATTCTAATACAGGAAAGTATATGTTACTACGATCTGCTGTTATACTTTCGAAATTGGATGTTCTTAATATTAGGTAATCAGAATCCGTAGGCAAGCACAAGTCACGTGGAGAAATCTAAGAGTAGTCACAGTCCATAAGCAGTCTAGGTCAAGTAAAAATCATCGAAATCATAAGAAAACACAAAGACGTAACGTAGGTTCAAACAGCGAACAAACAACAATTAACAAGATGTCGTCTTTGTGAATTGTCAACAGACAGACGATTTCCGTTGTCATTATTGCCAGACTTGATTTAAGTTTAAAGAATTCTTGTGATTTTATTTTATTATTTAATTATTACCACTCGTGTAATGTTTGGAAAGATATAAACGTTTCTTTTTTAAGTGTCGTAGACGTAAATATAATTACAAAATATGTAAATACAAAAAAGACTGACGTTAAGTCTTTTCAGTTTCAAAATACGTGGCAACACCATTTGTATTGAAAGTAGTGACAGTACAATATTAATTAATCAAATACACTTTTATTATAATGCATTTTGTTTTCAGACTTACTCAGATCTTGAACATAATTGGAAAAAACTTACGAAATTATTTAATTTTCATTCATAAGGAAGACTTTTCTAGACGCTTAATAATTCCATCAACTATTATTTTGCCATAGTTCTTTATAAACTGGTTCGTTTTAAGGCTATCAGATAATATATTGATATTGAAATCTCCTCCGATAATTATGTTCAATTTTGAATATTTATTAGTGACATAAGTTAGAATGCGTTTTAATTGTTTATAAAATACTTCCTCCTCTCTTCTATTCCAGTATACAATGATTATTAATAGATTTTCATTCGGTAATTCAGTCGCGCTTATCTCAATAATATACTCTATAGACATTTTAGTGATGTCGTTTCTCTGTATACTATGTATGTTTTCTTGTAGTAATATACAGACACCGCCACCAGGTCGAGTGCTGCGACAGTAAGATGCTACGATAGTATATCCACTAAGTTTGATATGATCCATTTTGTCTTGGGAAAGCCAGGTCTCCGAGATGCATATAGCGTTGTAGACTAGGTTATGGGAAATAAAGGCTTCGAGTATATCCAGCTTGTTGTTTAGACTTTGAATATTCTGGAACAATATTTTAAATGGTCGGTCTTTGTTGACGAAATGTAGAATCCGTTGTATCTGTCATGTTTGAGTTTTGTAATTGTTGTGAATTATTTACTACTATTGAATCTTTTCTTTGAAGACCTGTGTTCTTTTCCTCATGATTTATATATTGATGCTGTGTACTGTTGTTGTCTTGTACATTAACACATTTCCCATTTATGTAGAGTTTGTTGTTTCTTATAGTAGCATGCTGTCCATTTTTTCGGGCCTTTATCAATTCTTCTCGCATTTGGGCTCTTTCTTTTCGTGTGTTTACATCTAGAAACTCAGATATTGTCAGTCCTGTTCCCTGGAAACTTTGGCTATTGTTTAAAATATATCTGGTCATTCTTTTACTGAACATTTCGATGACAAGTGGACGGTTCTTATCAGACCTTCTTCCCATTCTGTATATGTCTTCTATATACCCAGATAGGTTTACGTTGGCGATATCGTGGAATAAATCTATAAGTCTATTATAGAGGTCGCTTTCCGGTTCTCTATAATAGTCAGGGAAGCCATAGAGTACAATTATTTTATATTAGTTTTCCATTTTACTTACAGACCGCACTGGTTGCGTTGGCAGATCTTTCAATTCTTTTTTTAATTGTTCATTTTCTTTGAGTATTTTTTCTATTTTTACGTTAATACTGTCGATTTCTCGCTTTGTCTTATTATTCTCTAAGGTTAAGATATTGGTTTTGTAGTCAAGATCTTGCCGCAATTCAGCTATTGCTCGCTTTATTTCAGTTTGTATTGTATTTTGTATTTGTTCTATAATGGATGTATTGTTTTCTTGTAACCGCATCATTATTAAATCACTCAGACCCTGCATTGTTAATGGAGATTTAGTGTTATTGGTATCATTTTGTACGTGTATATAGTCTTGTGTATGTAGAGTGTCACCTAGAAAGCTCAGGTCTTCAGCGCTATCAGTGCAACTTGATATTTTCTTCCTTGTTGTCACATTGTTTTCGTTTGCGGGTAAGGTAGTAATTAGGCTGCTTTCTATGCCCTTTGGAGTACGTATGGGAGTGTCAGTATTATCAGTCTTCGGTATTTTACATATACAGACTGGGCATTTCCAAGATTTCTTATGTTCCAACGTCATCAGCTTAGTATAGTAATCTTTAGACAGGCCAGCGCATTCTAGATCAAAGAACAATGACCATTTTCTATACATGCGTTGACCTGTCAACTCATTTTTTTTTAGATCGCGTCTACTGATGACCTGTGTTGTACTAGTAGCAGTAGAGCCTTAAATGAATGTTATTGTAATCCAATTTTTTTTTGGAAGCCAGGGATAGATGATATCTTATAAACAATTTTGAAAGAAAACCTGTCAAGAATGTCATCGTGATGTACGTACATACTACGCCAGGTCGATAGCGATTCTAATCAAAGTATACACTACTTACTCTAGCGAAGAATGAGATGTTAAGAGTGGGAACTGGGCAAGAGAGCGTGGGATGTGTCTGGTGTCCCTTTCCACCTACTTATACAATACCGCCTGTGCGTCACTAGCGTAGAACTAATGAGTGATGAGGCAATCGGTATGATGTTAATCAAGAAACCTGTAGCAGGTTTTCTATGAAAGAGCGTTTTATTTTTTTCATTTTTACTAAATAAACTCGATTTAAAACAATGTTTTCAAGAATTCAGTAACGATTGAGAAAAAGGTAGAATCGAAAAAGCACTTATTAAAAAAACTACATTTCGTAAAATACAGAAATGTTTTTTTTTATACGTTTTCGCAAACGGAACGTAATATTAGATTATGGATGGGTTAATTATGGCTGCGTTCTAAAATATAACTGCCAAAAGTGATTACTTTAAAAATCAATTAGATTTTTTTCTGGCTTCCATTTGATAATCTACTTAGTATTTTATGATCAGCGTAAAATGGGCAATTATTTGGTATCAATTTCATCACTAGACGCGCTTATTTAATAAAATAGATTTGACAGGTCAAAAATGGACATTGTTCTTTGCATTTACATAGAGAGCATATAAGATATTCTCTAGTCGGTAGTTTGTGGTGGCATCCTGCACACACATTACTTGGGGCCATTTTATAAAATAATAGTAACAAAACAAGTATCGAAAATTAATAATATTACTTGTTACGACATCTAGTGGGGAATAGCAAGTACTAGACAGTTTCGATCTTGGTGTCTTAATTCAGCTAGTTGACGGTAGATGGCGTTGTTCTCAAAACTGGCGAAGTGATGACTTTTAATTTTGAATTTTATTTGTTAATTTTCTTTTTCAATTGGAATATTTAAATATTGTACCTTAAATTGCTTCCTTACTTCTTATATGTCAATAATATTGTCAGGACACATTCGCATTACACGTAAATTTCTCACTTTGTACATAATGTTTGAATTAGCCGGTCGTTATTTTTCTAGCAGTTCTTTTTAAGTTTTCGTCTATATTGCTTATTATTATTCATGTACTGCAATGTCACTCACTGTATGTCGTTATTGCATCACTTTAAACAGTTATTCGTTGCGAGATAGTCACTTTTTCTATTTTTAATCACTTTTATTAATCATTACTTTGTGTCGAGTCCGTCTTCCCTCTCTCTCTTCTATCCTTTTGCTATCACGTTAAATTAAATTATTAAAACAAAAATACACTGGTCACACTAAGGTCAAATTACGTACAGTTACTTGTACATGTACAGGCAGTATTAGCTTATCTTTATATTTAGATAAATTATTTTTGAAACATATACTTAAATAAATGTCCACTTTTAAAATAGATAGGCAAGTGGTCGCCTGAAACACAGATCTAACCTAGTTCAGGCAAGTAGCTTATAATAATTTAAAGATGTTAAATTATTCTTTCTTGCCGAACTATAATTATTATTTTGCTTATAAACTAGTTTATTAAGGCATTGAGTTATTGTTAGATATTAAGATTTAATTTAAAGTTGTTTTAAGTCCACTATTGTACTCCTTTTTAGCCGAATAAATTTTATTATTATTTCACATTTATTTGCTTTTAACCAATAAAAATTACATTTTAAATATATAATTATAAAAAAACACATTTAAAAATATAAAAATTATGGATGCCCACCGACATCGAGACAAGGTCCAAGCTGTCGGTGGTTAGGGGTCCAGAGAGAGGAACCTCCTCACTATGCGTGCCGTATCGAGGAGGACTGCCTTCTGCATCTGACCCTTGACCCAAGCACCTAACGCGAGCCTCTTAAGATGTTGGTCGAGGCTCTTGGCTATTAGACCGTTCACTGTAACGACTATCGGTACAATGATTGCCGAGTCCACATCCCACATATCGACGACCTCGTGTGCTAAGTCCAGGTATTTTAATTATTTTTCCTTCTCAGCTTTCACGAGGTTGCCATCATGATTATTATTATTATTATTATTTTGTTTTTGAGGGTACATTGTTAATTAAATGTTTGTACTTATCTATTACGTTTTATTTCTTTATCTAACTACACAATCTTTTGTCGCTTTTCTTTTTTTGGCTATAGCTTATAGGCTATGCCTTCTAAGTACAAAATTAGTAGAATCTCTAAATGTGGTTGTGTTAATTCTCCTGATTTAATTTATTTTATATGTGCCTCGTTTACACCTTATAAACATAGACTCTTCTTTGTATAATATGTGTCTTTGTATAAAGTAATAAGTGGATATGTGAAAATATTAAATGAGGCTTATTTTGGTTTTCGGCTACCAAGATAAATGAGCACCAATGTATGAGCACCTCTTCACTGTTGTATAACTGGTATAGCAAAAAAAAAACAAGGTAATCCTTTAATATTGAATGTATATTGTTTCTTTAGATATAGCTTTTTTAAATATATATAGTTATTTCTAAATTTAGTCGTAATATCAATTAATATATAATTAATTAACAATAACACACCCGCCAAACATTGAGAAAAATAAATAACAATAACTCAAAATCCTGATGTAATGGGAAATTTCGAATCAAATCGAAATCAGATTGAGCTTCATCAAAATGTTTTTTTTTTTGGAGTACTATTATTAATAAGGCATAATAATTATAAACAATTTATATTGCCCAGTAAACATTTTGATAGAAAAGTAACATTAATTTATTCCTCCCGTTGTCTAAACTGCGATGTTTACAAAATGAATAATTTTATATAATGTATATGTACAGTGAAAATAACACGACGTCTCAGATATATTCAAAAAGTTTGCGGTGCGGGGCAACGTAGGATGTAATGCTATTGTCAAAAATAACCATTCCATACACCGTTACAATTAAATACTGTTGGATATACTTAGTAATTATATATAATAGGGATTAAAGTATAAAGTTGCCGTTTAGATAATTTGAATTGACATAAAACCTTCATGGTGTGAGATTTTTGAGTGAAACTTTTTTCACATGATACCTTTATGATTCTTCTTTTAAAATGTGAAATATTCTATTTTCGACTTTCAATCGTTTTTTTTTATTCGACTGACTGGAAATATGGATATTTCGAAAATCTGAGTCATTTTTGAATACGAGTTCCGACGCGTAACTAACGCGGCAGAAACTAGTTTCTTATCTATGGCAGAAACGGCTCGCAATATCAATGCTACGTTTGGAGAGGAGACTGCTAATGAACGCACCGTGCATTTTTTGTTTAAACGCTTTCTTAATGTCATGCATGTCCGTCAAAATATATATTTATACCTATATAAAAAATAGTGACATAAATAACATCAATACTAGAAATAAATACAGTGTGACCCGCGTTAAAGTGCAACCCCGAAAATGGGTGAAATTAGATCGAAAACTATCGACGAAAATGGGTCTAAAAAACTTCTTAAAAAAAACTAATTTTTTTATACGCCACTGAACATTTGTTTCCCGAATTTTGACCTCTATGTACAAATAAATTTATTCCTCCCAAACTAGCTGGCCGATTTTGATGAAATAAACGATAAATCAATGCCAAGTATTTAGCGATGAGAATAAAACAAAAAAAACAACAAAAAATGGCTTTAAATACTTCATTTTTTTAAATACTTGTGAAAAAAGTCACTATTTTTCACTGTTTTTTTCAATCAACTCAAATTTCTATGAAATAAACCCCTACATCTTGATTTGTTTTATAATTTATTATTATTCTTGACTGTATTAGCTTTCAAAAAAAAAATAATCAAACATTGTATCTCTAAAAATACAGGAGTTACGAATTTTTAAAGTTCACTACTCAGAATGGGCAAATCCAGGTAGAGACCCTTTTTTTATTCCTTTGTTATACCGGTGGTCGGCTGCTATTGTGTTCAATGCTTGGGGAAAAGGGAAGGGGTATTGGTACAGTCCGGCAGTCGCCCGCGCTAGTCCACTCCGATCACATCGCTGCTGCTGTACGTCAGCTGTTGTTCTCGCATTAAAGTTACAGTTTTTCGTTGAGTTTTCGTTATTGACTACTTGTTACGTTTTTGTTATTGACTGTTTGTTACGTTACTCGACTGTTTTAGTGGTTGTGCTGGGTTGAGATGCCGCGATTAAATGCATTCTCCCCGCGAGAAATCGCTGACATCCATTATTATTATGGAATGTATGGTGGACGCACAACAGTCGCTCGATCGGCATACGTAAATGCATTTCCGAACAGACTTGCACCGTCGGCAAGGAACTTCCAGGAAGTTCATCGGAAGCTCTCCGACATCGGACTTGGATTACAACACACAAGACGTGAACAAGAATCCATTGTAATCGACACAGCGATAGAAGAAGCGGTTTTAAGTACCGTTTTTGCCACTCCTACTATTAGTACGAGGCGTTTAGCTTTACTTCACGGCATATCACAAGCCTCAGCGTGGAGAATCTTGAAGAAAGAAGGTCTACATCCATATCATTATCAAAGAGTCCACGATTTGCACGGGGATATGGATTTCCAATCAAGGTGCGTTATGTCGATCTGGCTACAACGACAAATTCGTCGCAATCCACAATTTTTAAAAAAGATTTTATGGATGGATGAGTCGAAGTTCACCAGGAATGGCATCACGAACGCTAGGAATTTGCACGAGTGGACACATGATAATCCACATCTGAAGAGGGCCTCGTCATTCCAGGTGCAATTTTCAATAAATGTTTGGGCAGGTCTACTCGACGACATGTTGATAGGACCAGTAATTTTACCAGCGACATTAAATTCGGAACGATTCCTAACTTTATTAAGGGATGAGCTTCCCCGTCTGTTAGAGGATATGCCGCTGGCATCGAGACAGGGCATGTACTTGCAAATGGACGGCTGCCCTGCTCACTACGGGCGCAATGTCCGTGAATTTTTAAATAATAATTATGCCAATCGCTGGATTGGGCGCGAAGGCCCAGTGGGCTGGCCAGCCCGCTCTCCTGATCAGACGCCGCTCGACTACTTTCTATGGGGCCACATGAAGCAAAAGGTGTACAGTGCACCTGTGAATTCAGAGGCTGAGCTTCATGACCGCATCATGAGGTGCGCTGAAGAATTGAAAAATGAACCGCAACTTATACGGAGGGCCACACAACACATATCATTACGCGTGGCAATGTGTTTGCAACAACGCGGAGCACATTTCGAAAACCTAATACTAAGTCAACAATAATTAATAATAAATCATTGTTTTTGATTAATTTTTGTTTTATTTCAACTGTCAACTAAAACGGAATAAGCTCATTGGAAGCTTATTTCGTTTTGTTATACACCCCAAGCATTAAATACAATAGCAGCTGGCCACCGGTATAACAAAGGAATAAAAAAAGGGTCTCTACCTGGATTTGCCCATTCTGAGTAGTGAACTTTAAAAATTCGTAACTCCTGTATTTTTAGAGATACAATGTTTAATTATTTTTTTTTTGAAAGCTAATACAGTCAAAAATAATAATAAATTATAAAACAAATCAAGATGTAGGGGTTTATTTCATAGAAATTTGAGTTGATTGAAAAAAACAGTGAAAAATAGTGACTTTTTTCACAAGTATTTAAAAAAATAAAGTATTTAAAGCCATTTTTTGTTGTTTTTTTTTGTTTTATTCTCATCGCTAAATACTTGGCATTGATTTGTCGTTTATTTCATCAAAATCGGCCAGCTAGTTTGGGAGGAATAAATTTATTTGTACATAGAGGTCAAAATTCGGGAAACAAATGTTCAGTGGCGTATAAAAAAATTAGTTTTTTTTTTAGAAGTTTTTTAGACCCATTTTCGTCGATAGTTTTCGATCTAATTTCACCCATTTTCGGGGTTGCACTTTAACGCGGGTCACACTGTATATTATGTGTTCCATTCTACCGTCTACATGAAAGTTCATGGTTCCTTCATGGGTCTTGGTATACGTTTTTATAATAAAATCCCGAGTAATATTCTAGAATTACCAGAGAATACATTTAAAGTTAAAATTAAAACTTGCTTAATTTCTAAAGCATATTATAATATAGATGATCATTTAAATGACAAACATCCATGGCACTAATATTTGCATCAGATCACAGGATATTAAATGACAAATACTAACACTTATGTTTTTTTTAATATATGTATATATATTTTTTTTTTGTAATGTTACACCGTGTTTAAGTTGGAATTTGCATTGTTGTTACATTCAGTCGTATTTTAATCAAGAAGAATGTGCAATAAAGACAACTCGTGATTATGGACAGTTCCGTTAAGGTTTCTTTTGAGTCTTATTCTGAATTCTGGTTTCGTGGAATTCGATAATTTACTTACTACATTTTATTTAAACAATTAGATTAAACTACGGACTACAATCATGTCTTGTCTTGATTATTTATGTACATGTAAGTGGATGCTCCTATTTACCATACTGCTGCTTTAGAGGATACCATCAAATTTTATCAAATGCTTGAGTATGTTGAGTAGTAGTTCATGGAGAAATGGTTGCAGCACCATACAATTATGATTTGTAAAGGAAATATTATTGTACACTTGGCGATTAAAAAGAGTGGCTATGAGTTTCTTGCCCGTTCTTCTCATGAGCCCTACACACTTGCTTTCCTGAACGTTGCAGTACAGGTAAATTCACAGAAAAAAAATTACGTGCAACTTTGACATTCATAAGTGTTACCTTGTAACCTAATTTGAATAAATTTATTTTGATTTTGATTTTGAATGGTATTTTCGACTTGAAGAACGAACCACGTGGTAGACCCCTCATACAGGTGAATAACACTGAATTGAAGGAGATGGTGGAAGCCGAACTGAGTCAAACTACCCAGGAATTAGCGGCATGGTTTAATTCGATAATTTACTTACTACATTTTATTTAAATGATTAGATTAAACTACGGACTACAATCATGTCTTGTCTTGATTATTTATGTACATGTAAGTGGATGCTCCTACTTACCATACTGCTGCTTTAGAGGATACCATCAAATTTTATCAAATGCTTGAGTATGTTGGGTAGTAGTTCCTGGAGAAATGGTTGCAGCACCATACAGTTATGATTTATAAACGAAATATTATTGTACACTTGGCAAAAAAAACAATATCGTTACCGTACCTACAATATTTGCTCATTTGCATCAAATCAATAAGATAAATAAAATATTAAAAATGGGTGCCTCATGATTTGACTGATCTGTAGAAAGAAATGCGTGTTTAAACTTGTGTTGCCTTTTTGAATCGGTACAGAAATGAGGGAATATGGAATCAAATTGTGACATGTGACGAAAAGTGGATTCTTCACGTTAACCTTAAGCGAAAAATGCAATGGCTGACCGCAGGTCAAACGCCGCAACAATGCCCTAAAGCAAAGCTGACCAATAAAAAGTTAATGGTAACTGTTTGGTGGTTTCTTCATGGTGTTATTCACTAATAGCTTTCTCAGGTCGGGTCAAGCAATAAAAGCAGATGTTTACTGTACCAAACTTCGAACAATGTTGGCGAAACTGGCAGTGAAACAGCTCCGACTCATGAATCGATCTCCACCATTAATGCTCCATGATAACGCAAGACCCCCACACTGCACGAGAAACCATTGTAACTCTACAGGAGCTGCAGTTAGAAACCATACGTCATCCTCCGTACTCGCCATGTATCCTATGTCTGCCAATTTTCTGTGTGATAAAAAATTTTCTTCCCAGGAGGCAGTACAAAATGCTTTCACACAGTTTGTCGAATCTAGATCCCCGGAAT
This sequence comes from Catocala nupta, assembly GCA_963675205.1. NCBI lineage: Eukaryota > Metazoa > Arthropoda > Insecta > Lepidoptera > Erebidae > Catocala > Catocala nupta. The sequence continues at coordinate 22,815,288 of OY776093.1, read as the reverse complement.
TTCGTTTAGATGGCAGCAATGTATAGATAATGAGGATAAATATTTCGATTAAATAAATATGGTACATCTTAGAAAAAACGAGTTTCAATTTTTCTGTACAAATCAGCAATTGATATTAAATATACAAACTTTGTCATTTTTTATGGTAGGCCAACAGGTACGTTGGTATTATAAATAATAGAAGATAATTTAATCAGATTATAAGAAATTAAATTTATATGCAACAAATTTATCTCTGTTTAAAAAAATATAGGTACATATATTTACTATAGGTAAATGTAATTTCTTATGAGGTTCAATGTGAGCAATTATTGTCGATCATGAATGCTATATAGTGCCATTACTAGTTATTCGTGTTTCGGTACTTTTGACACTTCGTACATAATAATAATATCACCGAGTTCAGGCAGGTACGAAAGCGTGATCCTTATGAGCTGTTAAACAGAAAATAAATATTTTAATGCCATAAGTATTTTATTACCCAGCCATTCATCTTATCATTCAAATGCGTTTATTACGATATTGACGAATTTTTATCGAAAAATCCTTCTATACTCCATTTGGTTAGGTACTTAACTTACTTACTTCTTCATGTGACTTTTTACACTAACACATATTATAACAAATAAACTACTGCTTAAAAATAGTTCAATTGATTTAGTAATCGTTATTGTTGTATTTACATTGATCTTTAGCAGCATTTTATTTTTAAACTGAGTTTTAGATAAAAATGCACATCAAGATTGTTTACCTTTAGTTAAGTAGGAGTATAGGGTTTTCTGTGTTATACCTACTTACAGAGTAAATCATATTAGGTGATATAGCGATTATTAGATAACGTTTATATCACGATTGCAAGCGATTACCTACCTACTAGGTAATTGGCAAAAATAACAAAATACAGTATTTATTTAGACTAAACTTCTACTTAATTTTAGTATTAGCTATATTATACAGGATGTCCGGTAATTAATGGAAAACCTTGAAATGTCTTATAGTAGAACTGAAGGCAGTTAAGAAAAATGAAAAAAAAATAACAAAATAAAAAATATGTATATACTTATATTAAAAAGTGCAAGCTATATTAGCACAGCATACTTTTGACTGTCTATCTATTAGCATAATTAGTGTTTAATAATAAAACAACAAAAATCCGATGGATTTCATTCATTTATGATCGTAGTATACAAGAAAGTTATACATGGTAATTAAAAAAAACATATCTCAGGTAGTAGTTAGGATAGATTTTTTTTCATTTTTTTTTCTGACCGGCCATCAGTTCCAATAAAAGACATTTCCAGGTTATCCATTAATTACCGGACACCTGTATAAATTTAAACGGATTTATCGTGATTTATTTTATTTACAACTATTAATAACTACATTATTATGTACTTATTACGAGTATATTAATATTGTATTACGTTTACGCGAATATAAATCGAAATTAAACAACTTATACGAATTTTGTCGCGTTGTTTATTTTAAAATTCGTTTATTACATCATTCTGAAATTATGATCCTACTATTGTTAAACCATAGTACAACTTTAACACTTATGAATTAGTGACACTAAATTTTCCTGTGAATTTACATTTACTGCCACGTTCAGCAAAGCAAGGGTGTAGGGCTCATGAGACGAACGGGCAAGAAAGTCATGGTCACTCTTTGTACAACATAAATTATTGAAACTATGTACTTATATTTAAGTATACATTTTCCCCGACGTTTCGGTTGCTTTCCAGCCATGTTCACGAGGAGACTAAGATGGTGGTTGCCTCAATGTCCTAAAGTGTTTTTCTCAAACTCAAAGTATCTTGAATTCTTAATGTGTTCTATTTCTTCTCGGGTGTAAGTAAAGAAATTAGTGTGTATGCCAGTCTATTAGTATATTCTTCTCAATTTACAATTAGATATATTTTTTTAAATATCAATGACCTATTCAACTTAAGCACTAAATTTTAAAGCGTCTATCTTTTGAGCACCTGAGGTATGCCACTTGAGCACCGATCAGTATATAGTAAGGTTTGATGTACAATGTGAAACCATTAGGTAAAACTATCAACATTGAAATTAAACACTTTATACGGAACATGGCTGCTGTAAAGCAACCGAAACGTCCGCGTCGGGGCAAAGTGTACCTAAACTTAAATACAAATAGTTTTAATTAAAAAAAAATATATAGCTTAAATAGTAGTAAAATTCAATAATAGTAGTGTTAGAGTTTTCAAAATTATGTAATAACAGTGTTTAAAGTAAAATAAACAACGCGATAAAATCCGTATAAAGTGTTTAATTTCAATGTATAACATTCGCGTAAACATAAGACAATATTATGTAAAACTATCTACGTTAATGACATAATTGAATGATGGTTTACCCATCCTTAAACTGCGCTGTAAAGTTCAAGAGCTACTAATAAGTCGAAAGTAGACTTTATTCTTTTTAGAATTTGAATGGATAGGTACATGATATATTATCAAAAGTAACACATATCATCTCTATCATGTAGATACATATATATATATATAGGTACTATTAATTTCTATGTAGGTACCTAAGTCAAAAAGCTTTTGCCGAACGATCGAACTCAAAGCGAGATAAATCTAGAACGTCAGGTTTAAATTAAATAAATTGGCACAATCCCGTAAGCCCTTCCATATCTCTGACAGTTAATTAGTAAGCTCGACATCTGTTAAAACTTAAAGCTTTTGTATCAGTAGGTATTCGACATTCACAAATTTAATTACAACTTATTCGCGTGTGGGCTGCATATAAAGGATAAAGGACACGATATATATCTGTCCCTAATACTATTCAAAGAAAAGGCGAAATTGCCTCTGTTAATCAGTTCATAATTATTTCAAAACCTTTAGGCTATTGATTTATTGATTAAAAATACCACTCCGGCACTAAGATGCCCACTACTATCTGCGCTAAGATAAGATCTATGGATAAGATGGGCGCGTCGGGAGATTTTCTTGCCATGGTGCACCGCGTATTTGTACGCGGGAATTTCGGCTCGTAGCGGATACGACTCACCGCTGCGGACGCTTCCGCGCTACCACAGACAACCCTCTTTCCATAGTGTATGCCGATGTCAACTCGTGTGTGATAAATTGATAATCCGTAAAATGACACACTTTTAGCAACCATTTATAGGGCGCGGTATTTAAAAAAGTAAAACGGTGTACTTTTTTTAATTTTCGAATTTAACGAGCTTTAGTTTCTTGGGCAACCTATTTGATCGCCAAGACAAAAATATCATACTTGTATCACCACGCTTGCCTAACCGTACATTAAAAAAAATCAATATTATTATCACACGCTAGGCAAGTGGTCTGGTATCGTACAGTGACCGCTTGCCAAAGTCGGGTGCTTGCTTCTTTGGCATTAGTGCCAAAACTTCTTAAAACCGATAATTAAGGAACGACCGTAAACGTAAATTTTCAAACGAACTGTAATTTAAATTACAAATATAATATATAAGTGCAATATGCTTACTTATTTATATGACATAATAAATATGACGTATACAGGTATAGTAAAAATATAGCTTCACGTAGTGATTATATACTATTTTCTATCTATTTTTTATGCGTTTCTGTCATTTTATTTCTATATCGCTGAGCTAATTTGGATGCAGTTTCCAGTAATGTATTAAAATAAGCCTGATTGGTTTTGCATATATATATATATATATATATATACAGGTTGATTTTGAAATCGTGTAATTCCTTTTAACCACGAATTCTACTGGTGGTATAAAATAAACCTGACCATATTTTTATTTAATTAGAATTTTTCGTGAAATGGTGTCAGATAGTCATATGTTAACTACCCGAGGCAATTTAAATTTTTACTAATTAAAATAAAAAACATATTAATAAATAATAACGGGCGGTGTCGGGTGGTTAAAATATGACTATTTGAAATCATTTCATGAAAAAAATCAGTACTCTAATTATGCCGAAAACATTATTCTAATAAAAAAAATATATGATCAGGATTATTCTATATCACCAGTAGAATGCGTGGTTAAAAGGAATTACACGATTTCAAAATCATTCTGTATATATATATTTTAAAGCAGCGGCATTGCATATCAATATTCTAAAGTGAGTGCATCTGGATGTATGGATAGTAATTATACGTTACAACGTGAACACAGCTAGTGCCTACATACATACAATATTAAACCGTATAGTTTAATTACGAGTTAGAAGTACAAACACTGCCAAAGCCAGACACCAGCGTGCATTGGCAGTTGGCAGGCTACTTCACTATTTATACAAAACCTTTGTATATGTTTTCATTAACCTAAATAATATAAGCGGGTAAACTTTATTATATCTTTAATGTTCGATATACACCATGTAATTTAATTCACTGTTTTTTTCGAAACGTATGTAATCAGTCAATGATATAGAATATTTCTGCATCGTTAATTATAAAAAACACTTAATTAAAATTAATCAAGACACTATCATTTTTTTCAAAAGCTCATGTTCTTATTTTGAACGTGACCGCGACACAGTAATGCACAACAATAATAAAGAAGCAACAAAAAGTGTGCCCGCCCGAAAAATAAAACAAATGTTCCATTCATTTTGTCGAGGTCAATGTTCAATTTATTTTGTATGGAACAGCTGCTTTTTTTCGCGATTTCGGGAATGTCCCAGATCAAAAGTTGTTCATAGTAACAAGTATACCCCCTGAGAGGTTTCCACTATGCTAATAATAACGTTGTATACGAAGAGACCTCGCGTCGTAGCGCCAGTGAAATATTGATTTTGATGAAAAGACCGGATTTGAAAACAATTTGGTTTTAATTCTTTTTTGAATTATAATTGCAATGGAAAGCTTCTATATCATGGACTGAGTACATATTTTTCGGGAAAACAGTGAATTAGATTCCATGGTGTATAAGTTTTAGTAGCTGCTACTGAGAATTTTCTATTTTAGAGAGAGAGCTTAGGGCCAATTCTCGTTAAGGAAACTGTTAAAAAAATTGTAGAATTTTGATCTAGTCTCAGTATCATAAATATCACAAACACTATAGGTACCTACTACTTCTCCTTAGCCTTTATTATTCCCAAGTCACTTAGGTCAGCTTTTCTAGTCTAACCGGATTTGACTGGATATCAGTTTTTACACGGAGCGGCTGCCACCTGACCTCCGCAACCCGAAGGCGAATGATACCCTAAGGCTAGACCAGTGTCAGGATATTATAGGGCACTGACTTCCCAATAACGATTGCCATAGATGTTCATGCTAGCCGGGACCGACGGCTTAACGTGCCCTCCGAGGCACAGAGCAGGCGATAATTGTCAATCAATACGCACATAATTTCTAAAAGTCATATAACTTCCGAAAGTCAGAAGTGCGCGACGTGGGTTCGAACCCGTGAACCCTCTGCATTGCAGACTGTTGGTCTCTCCACTACAAAATTAAAACAAACTTCAACTGTTAGCATATTGCATTTTCTTTTTACGAGATTTTAGTTGAACAGTTTTTATTACGAGAAGTAGCTCTCTAACTTAATGATACTTTGTCCACCACGAGTTTCGAACCCAGAATTCCGCAATCAGCTATAGGGAAACCCCGGGCAAAGCGTATAAGCTAAGGGAAATTGAAAAATAAACACAGAAATAATCAACTTAGGAACATCGTTTATTTTTGTTTAAGGCACATATAATCATCTTTGGAAATATAATATCACAATCAACAAATTCTAACATTTTCATATTGAACTAAAATTAAAATAAAAACTCCAATTATTCGCTTTGCCCCACAGGGTCGGGTAAAGGTCGCAGCCGACTTATACAACACCGCTCCCACACGGCAAAATGTTAATAGAAATTTGATTTAGGACGTCCTCTGTAGACTTAATTTATATTGATATCATCAATTAGCAAACAGCTGGCTGTAAGCGAGCTTACCGCCATCGTACCACTCGTTAGTTGAAGCCACGCTTACCGCGCGCTTCAAACGGGTGGCCTGCGCGCTTCAAACAGGCGGCCTGCGCGCTTCAAACGGGCGGCCTGCGCGCTTCAAACGGGCGGCCTGTGCGCTTCAAACGGGCGGCCTGCGCGATGTATGCACGCAGACTGCTCGCTTAAAGCACGTTGCTATATTGTCAGTCATAAACGATAATATGTAGTCAAATAAGTACCGATCCATATGGATATACATGAAGAATTTTTCATCGCCATCCAGTAATTTGCCTCTTGATCTTGTAAAATTCTCCTTCTACATTTCTTGCCTTTAGCATTTTATGCACCCAAAATCTTCGTCTTTTGTTGTTTCCCGAGCTATTCTCTTCATCGTCAAGTGCAATAGCAATGATCGCCAAATCGCGCATTGTGAATCGACACTTAGCGAAATAATACGAGTTAGTTCATTAAAAACTAATCACAGACTGTGTCTATCACAAAAAGCGTAAGCAGTCGGTGCGGGGACTGGTGTGCCTAGACAGAGGGTAGTGGCCTCTCCGTTTGGCTTAGCTGTGCGAGAGCGGTGTTGGAGCGGTATCGTATCAGTCGGCTACGAACTTTAAGCGGATACGGCCCTCGGGCAAAGTGGATAGTCACTCTCATCAGTTACTCCTGGCAGTCATCGCCGAAGTAACTGCCTTGCCAACCATATAACGTAGGTTCAACGGCGACACTCCGAGCACTGAATCCAGTCCTCTATTGCCGGTTCCACATACTCTTCCGTGCAGACCAGGCATGAACATTGTTCTCTTTGTGTTTTGGTAATATTAGGCTTTAAATTTTCTTTTTCTTTTCCTAATGCTTTCGACCTTTTTCTTTTCCGGATAAATAATCCAATTCTGATATTTTGTTTTTTTTAATTATTATCAATCTTCTGGTATTTCATAGCTTGTTCGTTTTTAATAGAAGTAGAGGTTAATACCATTGACTTTTGGCATTTGCGTTTCCTGTTAGTTTTTGCCGTCGTATCCCAGTAGTTCCATTCTCTAGTTCCATTGCAGTAGCCATGGTTGGTATTGGCCTTAACTCAAATGGCGATAATGTAGCTGTTGGTGTAAATGAATTACCCATTTCTTGTATTTAACTTTCCCAGGGACGATCTGTCATAGAGAAGGACGTGGTAAAGCGTTTGGTTCTTGTCTAATAAGAAGAGAAGGTATATTAGTATAGTTGCTATGGCTGGCATCATATGTTATAAGTTGTGAATCAATACCTTGTTCTTAATATGATGAAGTAATCATTTCAACATCCATAAGGCAATCTTCTACAATGGCAGGTGTTGGTGTAACTTTACGTGCTTGTGTTGCAATTAATGCAGTAAGTGATTCAGTATATATATCTCATGTGTTGAAGTAGATGCTGTTGGATTATTTTCTACTCGTCCCGGATGTGAGGGAGCATTTGTTTTAGCATCCAATGGATGATCCGTCATAGTAGACGGCAGATAATTTAAAGGCCAAATTTCGGGTTTCCGAAAGCCTTAAATTGCATTGTACACGGAGGCACTTTTTATGTAAGTTACCCCACTTAAAAGTCGTGCAATATCATATTGATTTACCTATAATTCTTCCTGGGTGGCTTTTTGGAATACATTTAATTCCTGCTCAAATATTCCTTTAGCGGGCCATAAACGGCGACATCTAGAGGCTGCGTTGCATACGGTCGGTTGTATGAGGAGCGAATAAAACAAAAACGACATTATTTTTTATTGCATATTCCAAAACCGGATAGAATTTATGAGATCATGGTTATCAAGTAGTAACAATACTTTAGTGCCTTCAGTCGGCCGAATTTCCTCAACAAAAAAATTAAGCCTATTTAAAAATACTGGTCCATTTATACATCCATTATAGCTTGTGAACCAGGTGGTGAACCGTCTAATAGACGTTCCTGCATTCTCTTTCGGACAAAAATGAAAAATGGTGGAATGAATTTACCAGCTGCGTACCAACAGCATATAACTGTCTTCTTTCAGCACTTCCTATGACTCCAACTTGTCTCTTGCCCTTGATACTTAACACTTTCGGCGGCTTAGACGTTATCGTTCTCACACATGTTTCGTCCATGTTGTAAATTTATAATAGTCGGATCAAAGTTGTGCTTTGCGACTTGATCCCAATAATTTAACTTGGAGTCTATTAAACTCTCTCGTTCTCGCTTAAGAAGTTGGTTCTGGCAATCGTAGCACAATCTCAAGATGCCTTGCTTTAAAGCCAGCAAAACAATCTTCTCCTGCTTTTCCATTTTTGAAGTGATGTCTGATGTAATTTTTTCGGCATAGACAAACTAACTCTAAAAGAACTGTCCAACTTCTGTAAGTATTCGCATAGGTCTTTTTCTTGATCTTCTTTAGTGAATATTGGAGTAAATCTACCTAACTTTTTTCAAATTGCCAGATTGTAGGGTAACATAAGGTACACCATATTTTGTAGCTGTTGCATTTATAGATTTGATCTTCTCTTACTTCGTGCATAGCTTTTTGCAAGGAACTTTCTGACCACGACGCTTGATTGGTTTTGTGTTTATACTTGAACAACATTCTGAAAAGAAAAAATGTGTCACGAAAATACTAAGTATAAAGCGAATAAATTATCCTCTTCGCCCTATTCGCTTTGCCCAAAACGCGTGTTTGTAAACATACCTATGTATTTCTGCTAAGATATAAATACCGGGTCAATGTAATATTAATATCGTAAATAATACTCGAAAACATCTAAACTACATTGTTCCTCGGTTAGCTTATAGTAAAAAAAAGGTACAAACCTGTTTAAAAATCACAATAAAACACAGAACGATTTTTTTATCACCAACACAAACGAACATCGTATGTTGTTTCGAATCAACTGTCATGGCGTCGTCAGAAGGATCACTCGCTTACACCGCTGCAACTTGTATCGCCATCTATTATAGTTTTTTAGAAACAAAGATTATCTGCTTTACGTCAGTTATTCGCTTTGCCCGGACATCCCTCGTTCTCGTTTACCGGAATAATATTTAGCCTATATCTGTGAAATAATTGCACCGTGGCTCCGGAGCCTCCACATACACACAAACTCACAAAATTCGCTCGCTGTTTCTCTATCTTTCTTCGAAATGTATAATAATAATAATGTATTAAAACTGAAGAGTCATTTCGTTTGAACACTCTGATCTCTGGCACAACTAGTCGAATTTAAAAAAATCTTTTCTTTTATTGCCACGATTCTTTTTACGCTACGGGCTACAGGAGCGGAGCAGTAATCACAAACGTGAGTACCGTAGGCGACAGCTAGTATCAAATATAGATTACAGTAGCTTCACAAACACGAGCAACTTACGTGCAAATAACATATTATGACGTAGGTAGTGGATAACAGACATGCAAGTGAAGCTATGTAACATTGGTATCTAACTGCGTACTATCTATTGATTTTAGTGCATTTGAAGCACTTCTAAAATAAATTAACTTACTTTGTGAACCACAGAATGTATGTTGGTAGATTTTCACCTTAGGTTATTAACGAATGATAAATATAGATAGAATATTAATTCAGCGCAGAAGTAATTTCTTTATAATAATGTCTAAATATTTTTTGGATACTGGCAAATTACATACATGCATAGTCGCACGTCTATATCCGACTTAACCACCGTGGCGATAGTTATAATTTAATAATTATTTATCTTTATATTGTCATAAAATATCCTTTTTCCTGGCCTGATGTATATTTTTGATTCTGTGGCATAAGTTTACACTTACGGCTGTTTGCAGTGCCATTTGTGGCTTCAGAACAGTGCTATCGGATTTTTCTGTAGTGAATCCTCAGCAACAGCAGCGTCCGACAATGTGTCCGAAAGACGTCAGTGAGCTACATCAAGCCTAAGCATAGAGGATTTAGTGTGGGTTCTTATACGTAGTACATATGTCAGTTCGAAAGGGATGCTAAACTAAAAGAAGGTTCAATTACCTACAATAATAAAAAGCAATCGGACCTTTTACAGACAAAAAAGGGACTTAAAAGTTTCTGCTTCTCAATAAATTGAATAATTAGCTGATTTGCTGTTTACTTAGTGGAATTTGAAAATAGAATGTCTGTTAATATATTCTAATTGATTCGTTTAAAATAATTTTATTTTGCATATGACTAGTTCATATGATCCAATAAAGACTTCGTTATTTCGAAAACAAGGACAAAAAATACTTTATAACGATTTAAGTTTCGGAGCCGAAGTTTTTTATAATACGTAACTAACTATATTAATCATAGGTTTTCAGTATAATAATATAGTGTCTTGTCTATGATCATAGGCACAATGCGTTGGCTAGTAAACTTATTGTCTAACTTCTTGGAGTATCACTTACCACTTGGCACTACTATTTTTGGCCTTTACCACTTGGCATTAACAACATCACAAAAAAACATCGCTTGCGTTAGGTACTCTATTTAGTTATGCAGCCAGCACCATAAGTCGAGACTCAAATGCGATATGCCGATTTTCTGTCTATTTTTAAATTATGACACATGTTAGTTCTTTATATAACTAATAGTTAAAAGATAGTGCATTTAGAGCCGATTTTTTAATCGACAGATAGCTTCTGTATAGAACAGCTTTTGTATAGAAAATATATCAAAGTGCCATATTTATTCCTCAGATAAAAGTTATTTGACGATTGAAAAGTCAGCCTTTAATCACCGTTCAAAAATATAGAATAATAATTAGGATTATTAATTCATAGAATACTATTACAAATTTGGTTAATGCCCAGTTACTAATGTTGCTGACAATAAAATACTGTAATAAAGTTATAGCATTACTTTGGCCCACTTAATATAGGTAAGGCTGACAAATTAATAGTCTAATTCTAGGGCGGCAGTAATAGCTACTTTACATACAGAAGTTCAGACCTGATATTAAAAGAAAATGCGGGCTGCGTACAAATAGTATTCCTCTCCCTGTATAGTTGTTACCATGTTTTACTTTACTTATCATTTAATTATTATAAGGAATACAAACGTTTAAAACAAAACAAAAATCACTTGGTTATACTCTTGTTTTCAGACGTCTTGCAAACAAATTTAACGCTACTTATAAAGTAAATAAAAACATACAGACACAGCCAAGATCCTTTACATATTGTTAATGAATAAAATATAAAATCAGTTTTGTTTTAGAGGAATAAACAGGCTACGGAATGATGTTTTCAGAGATATAATCAGTTCAGTTGTAGTCATCTCTTTTGCACTCTGATATTTCGTGATTAGATTCTAATTAAGTACCAACAAAGCAGATACCCGGATCTAGATTAACTAATATACTGAACTTATAACACCAAAGCTTACGCAATACAATCAAAACTAGACCGAACAGACTACGCATCGATTTCGTGTTCGACACACCCAAATAATTTAATTCAGATCCCTGTTTGACTTGTGGTTTGTAATATAGTAGTAATTCTCTGCCCACGTACGCTGTTACCTACATTAATAGGGTACTCAAGCACGCATTTTCAGAAAATACCAATTAATTAATGAACCATGAAATAATTCGTAACGTTAGGTTTGTTATTCGACACGCGTTTGGTTCCTGAAGCAGAAATATTAAGGCGGTTCCCTCTACATAAGAAGAATAGTAGTAGGTAACAATAAGCAAGCGCAAATAACATAATAGAATAAATAGAGAGATACAAAAAAAATGCAACAAAAAATATATTATGAAAATACGTTTGTCGTAATAATTAGGTATATCGTATTTAAAAGAATACATTTCATCAGCTATATTTTAAGTACCACATAAAAAGGAAGGTCCTCAGTTTCCCGGGATACAGGGAAAGCGCATAATGCTGTCTAGTAGGAATAATTCTAGACTCGTGGTCACACTGACAATTCTCTAACAGAAAAGTCCTTAATACAACAAACTCGGAACTTCACAATTATCCGCAAATGAAAATGGAAACTCATGCCTTACCAACAAGGCAATACAATAATAAGATAAAATTAGTATTTTACTAAAATATACAAGGTTGTAAAAATGGTACCTGCCTCTCCGACTGTCTAATATTGTTTTACTTAATATTAAAAAAGGATATACGTATCATATTTGTTATAAGGTTTGTTCCCCTACACCATATTCTAGTTAGTCCCATGAGAAAATGGCTCAGTATCTACCCTATCGATAACATCACTCGGTTCACTTTCCGTTCATATCGTTCGTTAATTTCACGTTTAGTCGATAGGACACCTGTAAAGTAATAGTGAACTTACACTTGAATGAACATTCACTCGAGAGAGGCATGTCTGAAATAAGCATCACTGCATAGGCGACAACCGGTAGCCGAAGCTCTATTAAAAACTTACAATACCTGCACAGTTTGAAACTTTTTCCTATAGATACCAATAAGCTCTTCCTTTATTACGTGTGACCTAAAATATGTTCTTATCCTACGCCTAGGATTCTAGAACAAGGTCGGTATATGAATTTTTAACTGTGCATGAAAAATATCGATTTATCTGTTCCCTCTTTATCCTTTAATTTAACGCATGCCAACATTTTTTACATGCTCCATGCAATAAACTGACCAAAATCTAGTGCAGTGCTGGATTAATATAATAAATTGTTATTATAATATGTTCTGGATAGTAAATTTTATAATGGGTGCAATGGACTATACATTATATGGACTGTATCTTAAACTAAAACTTAAAAGTAAATAAAACTACGTCGTAACCATTTTGTCGCGACTTATTTGAAAAATAGATAAAATCCGTATATATAAGGTTAATTTTGAGCATTATAAATAAGGCAAGTCATGATTTTTGGCTTACATGATACTTTCATACACCTAAGCCAAGAAGGCCAGCCGGCTTGCCTTATTTCCTACATCTATCAGTGTAGTCGTTTAGATACATTTTGCGAGAAATTTGCGCAGGATGACCTCGAGTTAGTACTCGCAAATTGCATTAATTAATTACACTGGTGCAATGTTAGCACTAAACGAATTCTTGTGGTTTGATAGAAGCACAGTTCCGAACCGGGATTGCCGACGTTTGGCGAATAGATGTTCGCATTTACAAACCACAAGATCTAGTTACACCACAAACACATCAGCTAAAAAGTTTATAAGTAGGTTACTAAAATATATAATGCGTGGTTGTTAACTTATAGATTCAGGGAGGCCTATAACTTAGAAACAAGCAGCCATATATTTCCAATATAAATTAGGTAAAATTTTATAAAATATGTCTTGTCGCGTTTATTGTTGAAATACACTTGCAATTCGTAGATGACCTCTCTAAAGTACACTTAAGACATGCTAGTTCTAAACTGAATAGTATATTAGTATTTACATGCGATTAATTGTGATTTCACACTTAATAGAGTGCGAGCCTATTGCCATCTACCGGGCACATTTCCAAATTTTGTGCAGGTACTGAGAATTTCTGGACAGAAAAATCCAATAACACTGCCCGATCCAAAGCAATCGCACTTTCTACTACTTCGCTACGGAGGTGGTAAGGACACATTTTTATTTAATTAATATTATTGCTAGTCAGTTCCGATCTTTATTTTAAGTTTCAAGTTTCTTGCTCAACAAGAAAGTAATATAAAATCTATTACTTTATACCAACTAGACAAACAAGAAAATTAAACATGGAAACTAGAAACAAGTGAAGAAAAACGTGTGAGAAAACAAATGATTGTAAATATATTATTATTCCATTACGTTTGAATTAAAAATTGCCAGTCGACCCAATCGAACCCCGATATGTCTTCGTTAATTGGCAATACGATAGGGGAACAAGCATAACAGGGGTCCGTTATGTAGTAGATATGCGTCATGAAGGAGACTGCGGAATTGTGCAATGTCCTTGACCTAATGCGACTATCCGCAGTGAGCTCGCACGTTTCCCATACCATTAACACCTAGAGCTAAAAACCAAAATATTCAAGTATAAAAACGGTTGAATACCGCATTGTTTAATGTTACCTACTACTCATAGTTACGAGTAATAATAAAAATCGCCGCATGTCACTTCACACCATTCAAAAATAAAAAAAATATATGTTGGCGCCAAAAAAATTATTCTATATATAACAAAATTCGTACGATATTTTAATTTTTTATACATGTAAAACTACTTTTGAACTAGGTATGAAAATTTTATATTATTTCGTATTTTATTTCTGAGTAAAATTGCTTCCGTAACATATCAAATCAACCCTGGTTGGGGTAATGGACCGACAACGTACAAAATACATATACAAAGACTGCGGAAACACTCGATCGCGTCGAATGAAATATCGTTTTATCGATATAAAAGTCAACCAATCATCGATATAACAGTCAACATTTTATTATTTATTTCATTCAATTGTAATGATGGGTCAAAAAACATCATCTATTGACTATCGACCTATACAAAAATCTATATATCATATTAAAATTAAACAGTCATGCTACCAGCTACAATGTAAACAGTGTAAACTAGGCAAACTTTTTAACGTTTTTTTTTTTGTAATGGCTTTTCCCCCTCTGGGAATAATTCCTATATCTCGGGGTGCATTACAAACATTCAAACAACGGATACAAAGAATACCCAGACTCAGAACAATCATTTGTGGATTACACAAAGTTTTGTCACGTGTAGGATTCGAACCCACAACACTTGGCGCAGTGGCAGAGACGAGGCTACCGTTTACACAAATACGCCATCTGTGCAGTCGACTTTAATAAAATTTAAGATAATGGCAGCATTAGTAATTTCAATCTAAAAAATTAAATTATAGAAGCACTGAGGTCTGGCACTAATCTTCGTAATAGATAATCGACAGGAACCAAATTATCTACTCAAGCCTTTAAGAAGATAAAAGCACTATTTTCTGATATACTTATTTTACATTAGCTTAATCTTCTAACAAGAGTGTAATTCTAACAAACCGGCCCGAACATGAAAAACGATACATTAAAAGTATATTAAACAAAAGAGGCTAAATGGTTCAAAGCATATCGAATGTCATCCTATGTATTTAATACTAACCAAGTGCAAGTTAGACTTGCCTACCGATGGTTCCGTATTATAAAATAATCGAGTGGCTCAGTTTGAGTGAGTTACAGAGCACACTCTAACTCGTGTTGCACATAATAACTCAATGACTACTACTAAGAATTTATTGGACAGAAAACTTCAATACTACTCTACTCGATCCGGCAATTTCCGCATTTATTATAGAGATAGCCGTGCGGAAGTTATTTGATTAAGTTCAGTCATTCATACTGCTTAAAATTAACTGCATAACTTATTTTCTTATAAATGATATCTGCTGTTATTTGTTAAATTGTGCTAGTTAAAGCTATTATTTTTTTTTATTTTTTAATATTGGTAACTATTTCAGATGTTTCGTTTGCCAAACTTTGAAAATAAGGAAATATTTTTATACATTTTACATCATAAATAGAAATTTATGCAGCACACCCGACTGTTGCCTACACAAGGTGTTGGACGAAACCTTTTGGCCGCAAGACGTGGTATTCCGTTGCTTCCACGAACAAGTACCAGCCGAGCGCACTAGTATTAAGTGTGCGAAGTGAGGTTTTACTAACATAATATTAAAGTGTATTTATTTATTTATTTTGTTCATGTTTATCCATTGTCTAGTACCCATTACAAGCTCTGCTTAGTTTGGGCTAGATGGTGTTGTGTGTATGTGATAGAATATATTATTATAATTCTCTTTATTTAAATCTATTCCATATATTTTTCATTTTTAAATATATAAAAATACATTTAAAAATATAAAATATATGGTACCCCACCGGCATCGGGAACAGGGTCCAAGCTGCCAGTGGTTAGGATTTCAGAGAAACCTCCTCACAATGCGTAACGTATCTAATAGGACTGCCTTATTATAATTATTTTATTATTATTTACTAACATCAAATTTTATAATATGTAAATTTAGGTTATGGTGAATACCATAACCTAAAACCTACATTTATTTCGAGCTGCATAGGCCCATAGATAAATATCTATGGGCCTATGCAGCCCGAAATAAATGATTATTATGATTATTACTATTATGACAAAAAAAGTATAATTTTGTTTTATAAGATTCAAGTAAAGCTTATGTAATAGGTACCCCAATTAACCTAGTGATATTACTATCATTTTTATAATTTAACATGACTTAAAATGCGATATTTACTTGGTAGTTTTATTTATTTGTAATAAATTCGGACCCAGCTTCTCAAGTCAATGGCATTGGCAGTTGCCGTAACAAACAGCTGTGACAGACTGACAGTCAGACGGACGGACAGACAAAGTACCACCACCATAAGGCTTCCATTTTGATACGGAACCTTAAAAACAGGCAAAGGCGTTTGTTCGCCTTATATCGGTACAGCTTGTGAACAGCTGGAAATATGCCCAAATTATAAACAAATGTACCAAAATGTAGGTACGCTTCTCTTTAATATAATTCTTCAAGTCAGATTTGTTTTTTTTTGCGTTGAATGCAAGTACTTATTTTGTTTAACTTTATGTTGACATTTGTAGCATTGCAGATATAAGCAAACATACGGTCCATAAAAGTATATTACGTTCTCTCAGGGTTGCCAGCACAAATTATAGTAACAATAGAATCTATAGGTCTAGTAATATTGTAACTGGTCGATGTCTGTACATAGGAGATATTTAAGAAAAACGAATGGCAGTATAAGAGAATTTTTGACTGTTTATCTGTTTGTACGTGTGGACGCAAAAACTACTGCAGGATGGATTGGAGGATTACTATTAATAAATAAAAATATTAAATAGCTTTTTCTACAGAGCCTTTATGTGGAAAGTATATTAATGCTTTGTGACGACTGGTATACGCAGGTACTAGAAAATCCTGTAATAATACACACACACACATACACACGCGCACCCGCGCTCACTTACACATACACTTGCACGCGCACACACAAACACACTCGCGCGCGTCCATACACACTCGTGCGCGTATACACACACTCGCGCGCGTACACACACACTCACGTGCATCTATACATACTGGGGCCTATACACACACACACACACACACACACACACACAAACACACAGATACGTTATTTTAAATGTTCAGCTACTTTTGTAGCGACTATAGCGACTGCTTTTCATTCGCACCGCGTAGTTCATCTTCGTTTAGGTTAAACCGACTTTAAATGCATATTCAATTTGAAACTCGAACTAAACAAATGTTTCTTTGTTATCATTGTACTCTAAGACAACAATTAACTATTTGACAATTCATTACGATTAACAAAACCATTAAAAATGTTTCACGCACCATCGAGGTTAGATATTAACATAATTTAAATATTTATATCCACATAAGGCTCTGTACTAAAAACTATTTATTATTTTTTTAGTATTACTATTAGTAAATAAAAATATTAATTATTATTCCGTAGTCATAAATTGTGATTAAATAATCAGTCTTTTATCTACTATCAAAAAATAACTATGCTTAAAATCTGATCACGATTTAAAGCTTTGAATTTAATTGCACGCTTTATATGGATTTAGATTGTTACCTAATGAAGTAAGGAGATATCAATATAAATAGGTATGTTTATTAAAGAAAACTAGGCTCATATCCTAAAATGTTTTCTGAATAATAAAATGTATTCACAAAAACAAACAACTTTAGAACTTGTCTTCAGAACAATTATAGAAACGCTCACGACGTGACTTCTTTACAAAATACAAGTCTTTATAAGTAACAAAATAATTTTCAGGATCGGTAACTTCATCCAATATTCCATTCACTAATTATTTTACATGTAATAACCATAAGCATTGTTTTGCCGCTCCTTGAACACGACAAAAGAATATCACGAAATATATGAAGCATATCAAAACTTCTTGTTTTGAACTCATAACTTGCTTTATTCAGTATCTACAATGCTACTTGTAAACAAAAAAGTTACTCAACGTACACTTTTGTTAGAAATAAAGCTAGTTTTTTGTTAACTAAGTATAATTGTTATGTGAAAATGGCGTGTGCTTAGTAACAGTCAGGGTGTCCGCCATTGCTGGATCGGCGCCAAAACATTGTACAAGAGTTCGCGCCCAGCGGAGAAAGTGCCACCAATCGATACCACCCTCCGATAACATGATACGAACAGCTGATTTTAATAACCCATACACTCCTTACATGAATCAAATTTTGCACCCCCCATTTACATATTCACGAATAATAATCGACCCCACCACGCACAATGAAAATGATAAAATCAAATCGTCTCATAAAAATTCCCAAATATTCAAACCACATTTTCATACACTTCCTAGCGTTTGTTGATTCTCATGCTTATTATAAACACAGTTCTCATAAACTTAGAATGTAAAGATGTAGTAGCTTGGATACATTATAAATAAACAATAGTATTAAAGTAAAGAAATAGATGTAGGTCAGAATAGAAGATTATAAAAAAAACGTATAATGCTCACCTCGATATGTAGGTAACGCAAAAGCACGGCAGTATAGCACATGGAGTGGCGCTGCGTGTTGGTGTATTTAGTTTAATCGCTTGCGGTGCGGGAGCACGCATGCGCGGTGGTGCAGGCGCGCGCACCCTCGCCGGCTGTCACATAGCGGCCCACTCCGCCGGCAAACCGACCTCGAGGCACACGCGCGCCCATCGCTCGCTACGCGAAGCAACGCCGGCCCCTTGCGGCCAGGAGCCCTCCTTGGCGCTTCCAACACACTACTACTCGACACTCCACCACCGAGGACAAAGCGCCACGGACGCCGGCGTTCGCACACAGGGCTCGCCGCATAAAAGGTAATATACCTTTCATTATGTGTTTCAAAATGACATGTCCGCCCTGAATCCGCTATTCATTTGCGGTACAATGCCACATTTAATTGTTCGGTTTGTTGCAAAAAATATCCGCCCTCGGTTGAGCACCTTGGGGTTGCTGCATTATGACAAAGAGTGCGAAAGCGATATAAATCGCCGACACTCTTTTGTCAGCTGCCGTATGTTGGTTATGCCGTTAATCCTCTAATTGACGAGTAAGGCATTGTGTTTGACCTTTCCTCATTACGGCTTCCACATATGATATGCACTGTGTCCTATGTATAGTTGGTAAATCATGTATTTTTATAATCTAGACTGACCACGTTTTGACGGAACATCGTCTACGATGCTGGCCACTCGTAGACCTCGTGATCTTAATACCGTAATTGCGTTTGAACTTCTGAACAAGTATAAAAAACTAGCGGAATGACTTCGCCTTATGTCTGTCTAAAACACCTACGGTACTGAACGGAGTCTAGAACGATTAGGATGAGCTACGAAAATATCTGCTTAATCAATGGATGTCTACGAATTACGTAGACGTTGATTTGTAAGAACAGCCGCGTACTTTAAAAAGTAAAGTGTTTTATTACTTCTTAGGAGGGCCTCGATCAGTTTCTTATAGCGATAAAAAATTTAATAAATCTTATGGCTGTCATGCTAAACGCGTTGACGTCACAATTCCGCTAACAGCGAAGAATCGTAACGTTTCTTATTGTCTTTGTTTCGAGAGTACTTTTTTATTCGAAAGACATTTTTATTTATCATTATTATACATCTTGCACATCGTCGGTATTACATTGTTTATTAACATGTTGCTTTGATTTATAATTACAAGAGGAATTCATCCGTTATGTACATATGTATATCTGGATTTTGCATTATGAATGGTCTTTGTATAAAGTTTTGCATAATGCGTATAAAAATGCTCGGCTCGTTGACAGCGGTACAGTACGACTGACATTCACCTGCCTCAATAGACTCCCTATTGAAAGAACCGCATCTGAATGTAGTCCACGTTTCGCGCTAAAGCTTTTATATACCTATCTATTTACATATTATGTATATGCCTGTAGCTACGGAGGGTAACCAACATTGGTATTATATTTGTCGTACCTCTATTATTTTTTATTTATTTCTTTAGCATTAATAGCTTTGGTATTATTACTTTAATAAATAAAATGTGCCATTTCCTCCTTTTTAATTTTTTGTTCTAGTTTTTTAGGAGCGGTCAATAAAACTTTTGGCAGTTGGCAATACTTGAATTATATTTTACTAGTTTTTATTCATGATTTTGTCCACGTGAACAACAATTCGGATACGACGTAATTTCCGATGATCACACTATGCACCATAGATCCAGTTCATCTCAACGTAATTAGTTGAAATGAGGCTGAGATTTTAAGTAAATTATCACAAATTCTATTTAGTTTTTGCGTAATACCAGTAATACCAGCACTACGAGACAGGAAGACTGACAGATTAAACGTCTATTATCCGTTGTTTTTTGGGTACAGGCCGGTTTGATCACTAATACATTGGGTTTAAAGAAGTGGCTGTAAGTTTCCTGTAGGTATCTTCTCATAAGCTCATCCCTTCGCCTAAACCTAGCAACTAATTTAAATGTAACTTCATTAACTTTAGTAGAGCAGCTAATCAATAGACTTTGACGTTTATAAGGATTACTTTGTGACTTAAATAAATAAATTATTTTAAATTGACTTGATCTTAAAAGTTTTCTAAGACATTGCCTAATTACCGTTTTATAATGGATTAAATTATCAATGCATGTATCTATTTTTAGATCATCTTCTCTGGATAAATATACTTTGATGCCAAAGAAACCCGTCTGTACTACAAACTACTACATTTTTATAATTAGAATGTAAATGTTTTGTCCCCTATTAAATGTTCAGTAGACGTTTTAACCGATCTTATCTACGTGAGATATAAGCGCCGACATATTATGTCACGTTACACAAAAATATTCAAGCGCACAAGATAATTATATTCTTAAAAGAAAACTTTTTATACAAATACATATAAAATACTGCTTGACAATATTGGATAAAACATAACTTTAAGCTTATGTATATTGAAATTATAAAAATTTTCATAAAGAGAATGTTTATTTCCCAAAAGTAACATAAATTAAATGCAAGTCACTAAATAATAAAAAATACACATACAAATAAATATAAACCGGCATAGGTACATGCATAACAAAGGGCTCCAGCTCAGTATTTGCTGCGCACATGCACGGCACTGGTTTTCAGCTGGACCTTGACAATTGACTTAATATTAATAGCACATAAATGTACACAAAGAAGAAAAAAGGTTACAAAACATCAAAGCATAAGTTAAAAGGACCCCAAACACATTTATGCAAAATTAAAAAATATATTTAATTTACGTATAAAGATCAGATCATCAAAAGTTAAAATATATATAATGTTAGTAGATTCTTAATTACTAATTATGTGCACAATCAATCATTTTAAAAATTTTAATAGATATAAAGTATTTTCATTTAATTTTTTATACAGTATAGTAACCTCAAAGTTAATTGTCGTTATATCTTATACATATTATATCATTATCTTTTTGTTATCTACCCATTTTCGGGATAAAACGTCAACCTTTTAAGAAAACCAAGGCCCGTACCACAATCTCTAAAAGCACTGTTACATTACGGCGTACGCGGGAATAAGACAAAGATATAATGAGAAAGGCGCTGTTTAGCACTTGCGTATGCAAATTTAATGTTGTAAAATATGAGGAATACATTTAAAATTTTATATATTTAAATATGTCCATGTAAACAAATAATAATTTCAAAATAATATGAAAAATTAAGATGTTTCACCCTAAAAGGGTAATAGAGGACCGCAGTCGTATGGCGTGCATAATACCACGTCTAAAAGCTAATAAATTAATAAAACACGTCATGCATATACCTACACGAACAGCCATGAATAGAAAACTATTCATGAGTTTGAATACATTATAATATTTAATGGATTTTTATTCATACAATTATAAATACTTAAATGGAATCGCGGCGAATCTGTAATATTTCCACTACCAAACTATCTTCCAATTTTAATCAAAGGATGCACATTCACTTGTGATACTAATATATTGGGCTAACTACAAAATGTACCTACCTATATATACATCAATATTATATTAAAACCAAAACTAGGACATTGGACATATTTTTGCAAACTAAATTTATTTCACTATTCGATACTGCATTCAAAAAAATGCTTTTATTAATTTCGGTTGTTTGTCCGCCTGTCAGTTTATTTTATTTATAATGCAGGAACTACTAAATAGATTATGATGCTGATTTCACATTTAAGTAAATGTAAAAAGTTAAGAGCAACTTGTAAGTTCAAAAGCAAGAAGTACCTTAAACTCTTAGCTAATCATACAAATCCGTTCAATACATCCGGAGATATTGTTTATGTACCACATCCTACTAATACCATAAACGTATACGTCAGAATAACATATAGGCTACTAAAAATCTATGATAACATAAATCTATATTAACGCAATGTTTAGTATTAAAAAGTTATATCTGAATAAAATTATTGTATACAATATTTTTTATTAATTTTGATTATTGTATACCATCATTTAATAATTGTCTCTTCTCTATACAATAATTTTGATTACTCATCTTTAATAATTGTCATCCATTTCTAAGCTACGTCTAAAGATCGCACAGTTTCTTTAAAATCGCATACAATATGTTATATAACGCATAGACAGGAACAATAAACATATTCTAGACAAAAGTCAAATGACATCACACGAGACTAGCCGCAGACAAGACTAGACTGTAATCCAATGCCACCGTCCGTCCTTGTGCACAGCAAATTCTGCCAAGCCGCCACAAAAACTAGGCTATCGAGACGGCTTCCATTCAGGCCGGCCGATCGATCCCTACTTCCCTTGACTAAAGCCTTCTTAAGCCCTATCATACTGTTTTACTTTCACTTTGCTGTAAAATCACTTCAATAAAACTGTTGAAGCTCTTAATACGCCTGTCCTCGGTAAACGTTTCGACTTTATAGCTAATGTTACGAATGAACTTAAGAGCCCAAGAATTCGGTACAACCACATTGTAACTCTTAAAATCACGAAGTCCGTAAGTTCTGCCGGTTGCTACATTTCAGAAAGTTTGTAAATCGTAGTTTAGTAGCTCGTTCTAACGGAATTACATAGACGCCACGCCATCTTTAAACGTCTTGATCGATATTCTGTATTCAATTTATGCGGAATATACTCATATTTGCGGATTGAGCTCTTCGATATGTGAATAAAATGATGCTATAGCGCTTATTCACCTAAATGCTAACTAAAACAGGTCAAAGAAATATATTTGCAACTAAAATATGTATTACCTGGTATAAACTATTTAGTTACAGGACTTACAAGCCAATTTATATAAACCTTACACAAATAAATCTTAATTTAGATATAGAATTGAGATATAGAACAAAATAATAACTTGCCAAAAAAAGCAAAAATTAACGAAGTACGTTTCGCAGTACCCTACAGACTGTACCTAAATAAAAATAATCTGTATCAGCCTCACCTACATTGACAGAACTTGACATAGGAGCCTAAATTATAAAATAAAACATCGTCTGCTTTATACCGCCATAAAAACACAAGAATATAACATGTACATTAACGCTAATCTACATATTACGCGGTAAAATGAAGTCTATCTTTCATTCTAAGTATATTCGTATATCACAGAAATTCAATTTTTAAAATATCTTGAAAATAATTCTCTCACATTAATGTTTATTCAAAGGTTCGGTCCTAATATAACGTGAATGTCTTGATAAAATTGTCGGCTTTACGATATATGTATAATAATGCATTTGTCGTACTTTGACAACAATGTATATTAACTGGTAATGAAACAAAATATGTCCAAACTGATATCAATGTTAATATAATGTTGTTGCTTTGTGCATCATTATTCATTACACAGCTATTATAGATCGAATATTCGTTGGCAAAACTTTAACACTTATCCATTTTTGTGGCTAGCCACACTTTAACTAGCGTCCATTTTCTGAAGAACAAAACTTCAACTATTGTCTATTTTGTGGCAAAGCGCACTCATAAGATATCCTACATATTATCTGGGTCCTGTCGGCCCTTATATTTGTAGACTGAGGGCTTAGCTGGCGCTCGAAGGCACGAAGGTCCTATGTTGTATAAACAACGACCTTACATTTGTGGTATGCGTCAATGACGCACGATATTGTCGAAACGTTAACCCAGCTTCAGGCCTAACCCTACGGTTATTGTGTATCGTAATATTGCTGAATTGAAAAGATCTCTGCAGAGATGATTTTCAATTCAAAGATGCTTCGATTCGGGTCGATGTGTTATTAGGTTTTTCTTTTAGGATACTTTTTATTAGCATGACCACTGACTTATAGATGAGAAAAGTTTTCCTCGAGAAATCAAAAATTGCCCTATAATTATTTCAATATACCTACATTTGTTATAGTAATGGTTTGGTTATATTCCATCATAATTCATAACCCACTTTCTGTCATCGACTAGTATAAATTTGTTATTCATTGGGCCATATTCGGTTGCAACGGGTGTAGTGTTTGTTGAAAATGCATTTCATTGCCAACATTGCCAACATTCGACGTCGAGCCTAATGTAAACGAACATGTTTGGATAACGAATTCGGTTTTAAACATTTGGTTTATTCGGTTGTAGCCTAATAAAAATAGGCGATTAGAATCATGAATAGTGGCCGCAGCATTAGTAATAATTATTGCTAGCTTTTAGGGACCCGGACTTCCCTCTATTGACATGTACGCAGGTCAGGACTAGGACTATTCAATATGTGAGCCAAGTTGCATCGAAATCCGTTCTATACGTGTTTGAGAAAACACAAACATCTTTTCAAAATTTTTCCTTTATAGAATTATTAGGAGAAATACGTACATATTATGCTAATGCCTCGTTGGACCTGCAGCAAAATATTGTCTTAATATTTGCGTGGAGATCCAGAATTTTAATTCAACCTAGTGTGATTGTTGTTTCTGCTAAAATATTCTTAGAAATATCACGTCGTCTTAAAATTCGCTCGGTACTCGACAAAAGGCTTTACCTATAGAGTAGAATCCTACGCGTCGATTTCACACCTCTACCGATCCAATATACATCGCCGCAAAGTTTTGCTCATCTATGCACATACTCTTATTACAATTCCATTAGTGTATTTCTAAGACTGCATGTACTATTTAATATTAATTCAATGCCATAACATCATTATTATTTCTATATATTTTGACGTTCATAAGTGTTACTTTGTGACCTAAATGAATAAATGATTTTTGACTTTGACTTTGACTATATGCATTGGATTTATAATAATTAGCGCCATGTCACAAATGTGATTACATCGTAGTTCCAAGAGTAGAAGATAATGGTCGCAGCCGCTCATGAATAACTCCCTAAAATCGTTAAGTTAAATATGTATTTGTATTAATTTCTATAATAGGTTACGATGGAATTGGCATATCCATTTGGGTAAAAATTCCTAAAACAAATAAAGACAAAAAACAAAAAAAATTTTGTAGAAGATATCCAATATCGCATATACATATAAAGTTCGACGACACATGTGTCGACTGTGCCAAGTATAGAAATCGTTTTCAATAGCAATATTTAAAGAGAGATTACTCAGTGCGATATTTGCTTAAACTTCAGAATACTGTTAAACTGGCATAGCTCTGTAAGATAAGAGGAGAAAGTGTTTAAAGAAGAATGATCCTACAGAAGATCGTAGCCAAATTACTTGGTGTTATATTCCTGCGATGAGTAGGGTCTATAGACGTCTTAAGGCGTAGGGTAAGGCAAGTCACATATGAAGTGGCATACTAAGCATACATACATAAAATATGTCTTGCAAGTATAGTAAGAGTTTAGTTTTTAGATTTATTTACGTATAATTATAATGTTATAAAAAGTAATTTATAGTAATAGTAATATACAATTGTACAAGGTTATATCTGTAGATAACGGTCGTATTAAAAGGCTCGCCCGCAATCAGAACGTCTTCCAACTTCTGAAGTAACGCTTATGAGCAATTCGGCTCTGAAACACACTTCAGCGATTATTATTCCTACAATTTCAATATCTTCTCACGATTAATTAGTCTATTCATATTTCAATGTTTAATATCTTTCTTGTGCCGAAAGCAATATTATTTCCATTTGAAATGTTCGTTTTTACAATTTGCCCACACAATAGAATTGAATTTCTTTGTTCCATAAAACAATATTTGGTCCATAGTAAATCTACATGCATATTTATTCAACCTCGATTTGCGTCAATCATAACTTCCTACGCGAAAGAATCGATACTGCGAAGCTTCTGTATCGGTGACATTTAATTCAAGTCCAATGCTTTGTCTACGTTTTGGGTATATCAATGGCCAAGGTCACGCAAAACACTAATTCCTATCACCCACAAATCATCCTACTCAATTTATTTATCGCTACAAAGCCGTGGCATCTAAGAAGCACTATAAATCATGCGCCGAACTTACTTCACACGCCCGATCACGCGAGCATTCTTGTAAAGGAACATTAAGAACAGAATATTACATTTAGCTAATTAGCGTCCTAAGTGGGCGTGAGATAAATATGTATATCTTTGCCACACGCGATGAAAATTAGTATTTTTCTGTACAGGTGACGGCATCTCGTGCACCTGTCAGAAATGTTACTAGCTAAATCATAACGTGACGTTGTTTTTATTTATCTCAAAGTTGAATGATATATAACGACATTAATGTATCTTTTGTCACCTATTTAGACTTGGCAGATTCATTCTATGAATCATTTTACGAACTAAAATTCTAGTAACAAATGGTAGATATATTAAAACGTTTTAAAAAGGCCGCTGAAGTGCTGAGTTTAGATGAGGCAAGCTAAATAAAAACTTTAATAATTTTTACAGTTGGATATTTTAACGCAGCTAGCCGAGATACTTTTTCACACGGATAATTCCGAGATGTTGTAGTAATGAGGCGCAGGAGAACCAAAGCCAACTCGGAAAACAGAAATTTAATTACGAAAACACTTTTAAACTTGGCTGCTCCATATTTGTATGGCATTATGTCGCGGTACTTTGTATAAAACGCAAATCTGTGGAAATTAGGAGGGTTGTTCATTAAATTTGTATTAGGTAAAGTTCAGACGTAGTTTGAACTCTAAGATGAGTTTCATAAAGCTCAGTGAGTACTTCGCTAAAATTAATAATTGATATTCGCTTGGAAGTTAATTTGGGAACATTTTATACTCATCAACTTAAAATTGACTAATGATTTTTCTCTAGAAAGTGTTATGTGTGAAAGTGTTACGTGTTTATGAGACACTACGGTTTAATATCGTTGTCGTTGCTAAGCTTTTAGTGTCTCGTTACCAAACAACAGTGAACGCGGCAGGTAAAACGTTTTGACGTCTTACAATGGCTGCTTGCTTGTTCTACCATGTTAGCTTAAACTGACCTAGTTTTATCTATTGTTTTGAGTTTCAAGCGGATGGCCAGAAGGCAGGGTAGATACAGAACTATCTTTTCCCGGACATAATGACGTCACACAATATAAACTAAAAAATGTAGGTATTTTATTTTATGCCCTGCTGTTACCGTTGGAACTAGTATTAAGGATCAATACTCGCACAGAACAGGCATTTTTATCATCCATAATATTAATCAATATCTTTCCTTTAATGTTCTGATGCATATAAAGCACTACACGATATTTTTGTGTGAGAAAGTAGTAGCAGTAGGTATAATTGATTAATATAATAAAATAAAATTACTGCTTTCAGCTCAAATAACAAAGTCTTTAGTTTTAGACAAATGTTTTTAAATTGGATCAAGGATTGATTATGTTCATAAACTTTTCCAAAAAAAGTTAACTTACGTAATAAAGTATTGTGAATTAAGCAATTATTTTACATCCATAGCAACAGTTGATTTTAATTAAAGGATTGAAAACGTTCAAGGAGAACCTTAAAAAGAGGGTGGGAGGTAGGCACGTTGTTGCTATCGAAAATGTTGAATACAGCCATTCAATATTTTGCCCCAGATTCGAAGGATATTTTGTTTGGTTTCTGCTGCTATTGATCTTCATTTATATCTATTTAGAAACATTTTTATAACTACCCAGAAAGTCTAACGGTTTTAGGTACTTCTTGTTCTTTTCGCGTCTAAAGTTGACTGAAACTGTATACTACCAAGGGTATACTTTAATAGTAGATTCTTAATTTGTGTGGTTAAAAGATTACTAAGCGAAGCTTAAGTTAATTCGGTAAAACAATTCTTTGCAAATATGCTGAACGATATACACATGTCACTTGCTATTACCCGCCACTTCGCTGCCATTTACCAGAGAAAAACTGTCCCATAGAACTCGGCAAGGAACTGCATTAAATAATAAGGAACCGATGTCTCTTTACAATCCATAAACTATCTCTATGTTAAAATAAGAATTACAAAAACAATTTTCGTATTTGTAATATTAGTGAGGAAGTGAGCACAGAGGAGAATATGAGGTCTCGGGTTTTACAAAGTGTTATTGATTTTTCCTGTCAAGTCATTCTTAGCAGCTGCTTGAAGGCGTGTGGTCGGTATAGTACAATGGGCACCTTATTATCTAAAATTATTGTTGGTGAAATGCGGCTGTCATAAACTGCTGCCTACCCTTGCCAAGAACTAGGTGTGAAACTATATGTATGCTATTTTCCACAAATCCTTTGCCAACATTCAATGGTAGTTTTAAAAACGACGTGAACAGTTCTAATTTCAAAGTGCTCGAGAGTCAGATCGTAAATAACAGCACTTTTAAAACTCGGACAAATGTTTACTGCAATACGTATATCACGTAGACAGGTGCAGCGCCAACGAATGGTATTGCCGTGATCAAATCATTCGAAAAGAGATTGATTATTGTAGTTTGATATTTCATATAGGTAATTCTGTTACTTTCTGCTGACCTGGTACTTGCCCGTTGGTAGCATAAAACTAGAAATCACATACTGTCAGAATTTTACAAAACACCGGATTTGTTTTTTGTTTCTGACGAGTCCTCACTTTGACCAGTCGTCGTCATATCGAATGCCAGACGTTCACGACAGCCGAGACAACGGCTTTAAGTACTTTATATAAATCTGTCTATCCCAGCTTTACGGTTTTAGGCAAAAATATTACAAGCTCTCTGTTGTCTCTAGGGCAATCCATGCAGACGTTTTGTCAGAAAACTACGTTAGTCTTTGCCCAATTTTGAATTGAAGGTTATATCTGACCCTGGCGCTTACGTAGCTTCCATTTAACTTATCCTACGAAGTAGCGTAGTAATTATATATATATACTTAATAGTACTTAATACTTACTCTTCATGTTTGAGTAATCTCCAAGTTTCAAATTTGTAATTGGACCAAAAAACCCGTTGTTTTAATAGGCAATTCCTACAACATGAGAGATTGGGATAACTTTGTTCGAGTAGATTATTAAAGACCATATCCATACATATAATAGGAGTAGAAGAATTAACCGTAATAAAAATAGCTGTATTAAGTAGCATTGACGAATAATAGGATATCCAATATTTCAAATAACATCTTGAGCAAAATAAGTATCTCTTTTTGCCCACGCATTATCTAATTCAGTTAGGTTGTCTGCTCTATGTCAAATTTCTCAGCCCACGCACGAATTACATTCAGAAAAGTGTTTCAAGATACGGTAGCTACTTTTATTCAAAATAAATGTAAAAATAGCCTACGTTTTATACGAAATTGGTTTCCACGGAAAGCTTTTTTTCCGATAGAACAACAAAAATTTTGACGCAATAAAGAAATCAATAACTTCGTTTCTATTGAAACTGTGAGCCAAAAACTAATCGCATTATACAGGGTGATTTTGAAATCGTGTAATTCCTTTTAACCACGCATTCTACTGGTGATATAGAATAACCCCGACCATATTTTTTCTTAATTAGAATAATGGTTTCGGCAGATTTAGAGTACTTATTTTTTTCATGAAATGATTTCAAATAGTCATATTTTAACCACCTGACACAATCTTAATATTTTACTAATTTAAAGATAATAACATAACAATAACTGATGTCGTAAATAATAAGGGGCAATAAAAAGGACCGCCCGTTATTATTTACGACATTAATTATTAATATGTTTTTTATTTTAATTAGTAAAAAATTAAAATTGCCTCGGTTGGTTAACATATGACTATCTGACACCATTTCACGAAAAAAAACCGAACAATAATTTTTCAAAAAAAATAATTCTAATTAAATAAAAATATGGTCAGGGTTATTCTATATCACCAGTAGAATGCGTGGCTAAAAGGAATTACACGATTTCAAAATCACCCTGTATAGCGCCAATCCTTTCATTGAACAAACAAAAGTGACTAGGAGAGCATATGTTGTTTAGAGATTTGAAAGAAGTAATGAATCGATCGGAGCGGCTGGGCGGCACTGCAGTATTACCGCAGATTCGAGGGCGGCGCGGCGGCGACAGCGGCTCGCTCACGCAATGCCGTTGCCAACTTAGCGCTACTGTTTACTGATATGGCTGCCACCTCGAGCCTGTTATATGTACGCTTCGAAATTTGAATACATGGATATATCACTAATACTTTTTTATGTTTTCTGTATTTTTTTATTGACAAATATCTTTACGAATACAATCCTGCTAATACTTAAAGTTGTATCTTTGTTTGTTTCTATGGCGAGGAATTAGTCACTAGTTCCTACGATTCAAACATACTTTTATTAGTTTAAATTACTTTCCTTTTTCTCATAACATTATGTACGCTTGCTTGTTGGGTGATACTTTACTTTCCTTTAGGTGTCTGATTTGATCAGACAATTAAGACGATTAGTGTCAAGCTGTTTCTTTTCCAACTAAGTATATCAATTACACTAAAAGTAACATATATAATATTTTTATTCAAAATAAGTGAGACATAGCTTGTAGATTGTGGGTGCTAACTTTATTTAACGGTAGCAATAAATGTCTTAAACCCAAACTTTCACGTATTGTAATATTTTTGCGATAAAACTTTTAAAATATTCATAGAATAGAAAGGCTAAAGAAATGCTCAAATAGTTTGTGAGACATCCATTTCAAACAGCTCACTTGCTCGTTTGAGACGTTATGCATATTAAGCTCGCAATTTTCTTCGTTTGACAGTTGTATATTTGAATTTTAAGTATCCAAGCAATCTGAACTCTTTCACAATTATATAACACAACCGAGAAAGAATTTGTTTAAAACTCTTTTATCATTCGTAAGGTACATTCGCTTGCTTTGTGTTATGATAGATACAATTCTCTTCACAAAGCACATATTATATTCTTTATGACTCCCAATAAGGATCACAATTAAAACAATCAGTATTGAACTGAGAGTTTAAATCGTGAACCGACAATGTCTATTTCCCTGTTTGAAAGGCTTTTGTACCTGTAAATAATTGAATCGGTCACGTATTCCATTTTAAAATGTACTTTTTGCTGGTGATTCAAGGCAATAGCACAGCCCTACGACCATTTTCCTAAACGACTGAGCGTGGTAATAATTCAACAGACGTAGGCACTTAAGACACGTCGTCCAGAGCAATAGAGGTAGACATTAATCTGGAAGATATAAATTCTCTCCTTTTCTTGGTGACTCACTAGAACTTCTATTATTTAATTGAAGCACTCCCCGGGATGAAAGTACTAAGGATAAAAACACAGATAAAAAAAAGTTATAGTCGACCTCGTTCCGAAAGCTAGAGCTGGTATATTTTTTAATCTGTTCGCTTTGTATGGCAAATACTGATGAGTTTACTCGCTCTCTTCAAAAATATGCTCAATCAAGTATTCTATCGAAGCCCGGAAATAAAATATTCAACTTTTTGCTTCGATTGTTTTATTCATTTCAATTCACAAACGTATAAATTTGGGTGAATTTAGTCATGGCTGCTTTGTTACTAAATCAAAATTATTTATTTGACTGGTGATCGTGTTATACACGTAGACTTATTGCAACGGTATTTTTTATTCAAACTTTCTAGTGAAGTCATGGGATTACGCCTTCATCTCTAAAAAATAGAAGGAGAGGTCTCTTGCAAGTCTTGGCTCCCATTTCCCAAGCTCATGCAGTGTAATTATCTTTGCACCTAAGAAACATTCCGTAGCAGAGATTCTAAAACGTGTGGATGGCAATAGGCTCACTACATTTCACGTGATATCCAAAAAAATAACTAAATATGTTTGAGTAAAACAATTCTGCCTAGCCCTCTTCATGTTTAAACAGACGTGACATCACATCATACGAAGGCAACGTGGTTTGGCTTCTTTATTGCCTATATACCTGTCTAAAATGACGTGTGAAAACAAAATTCAACTATACACTGCTTTCACATGGACTATTTTCAGGCAATGCTTTTAACGGTAGACGTTTTACAGTAACAAATAGAGCTGTTAGCCTAAAAAATTCGCATATCCAGAAATCGGTGTCTAAAAGATGTTTTTAATCCAGCTGTATGTATCAGACTATATACTATATTAATAGTACATAAAGTATTATCTTATAAATTAATTACTAATTTAAAACAGCAATAGCTGGAAGAACATTAGATTGCTAAAATAAACGTCCCGAGTTCAATCCGTATAGGCTGAAACACGCACATGTGTGCGCATGTAAATTGTTAATTATTATCAATCCCTATAAACATCGTGAGCAAACCTACATGTTTAAAAGTCTTCGGAAATACGTGAACTCCGACCCGCTGGGTAAGTATGGTGTACTATGGGCTAATCCTTTTTATACCGAGAAAGGTTCCGTGCCAGCATTAAGATGGTTTATAAACAAAGCTGATATTTTATGCAGGATACTTCCCTACACTGTAAAAGCGAGTAATGTCAACTATAACATAAATATCGTCGTTAAACATTAAATTCTTAAAAGAATTAGAATGGTGCCAATCACTTCGTCAATATGGCAGATCAAGGCCTCATTCTAAAAGACAAAATGCGGCGCTCTTATTCCGATTGACCTCTATTGCCTACACAAATCCATCACGAAAAATTAAAGGCAGTGGAGATGAATACAGCAGAATGCAGTAGAGATATTTGACTCGTAGATATATGCTGTTAAGATGACACCAAAACATGCAACGATAACCTGAAAAATAAATGTTAGGCAGCGATAAATAAATAAATTATATTTGACTGCACGAATAGCGCAGTGATTAGGTGGTCGCCTCGCTTCTGCCGCTGCGACAAGTGCTGTAGGTTCGATCCCCAGACGGGGCAAAAATTTATGTGATCCAGAAATAGTTGTTTCGAGTCCGGGCATTCTATGTGTCCGTTGTTTGAATGTTTGTTAAGTTCCCGCGACATAGAAATTATTCCAAGTGTAGGACATGTTTTTAAAAAAAGAACTAGATCCCGGGCAGTCTGTAGGTTAGGCAGCCATAGATATATAAATACTAACAAAGAACAAGACAATCCATAGAGCAGGACTTCAAACTGCGTCCTCAATAAATCTCGTCGTTTTCTACCAACTAAGCTATGAATTCATGGTCCTTCAACGGTGATTGAAAATTGCCTCTTTGTTTTTGCATCTTAAGTGATGCTATACGTCATTCGTATATAAAACCGTACATAAATGAAAATATGACCTAACGTTGCTAGAAATACACGAAAAGTACAATTCTAACTGTATTTTATCAAGTGTAACAAATATGACGTATAAATGGCAAAGGGAATATTTTTATATAAGAAAATATTATTATGACTGACGTTCAGGCGACGTTCGTAGGCTATATATACATATTTGATTACCTAGCTATCGCGTAGAATAAAAGCAGGCAGTACTTCTTAGGTTTTTAGATAAACGTTTGTGTATCGTTCTTGATTCAATGCGAGTTTTAGATTTAACTATTATATATTTATTTTAACAGGCGCAAGTTAAGGCTTTTATGTATTGTAGGCTTACACCTTGACTCTCGATTGAGGTGAGTCACCCGCGCAAATAGCCAGTATGAAGGCAAACTACGCGCCTGATTGATAGATTTTGTTTGATCTGTTATAATTGAGTCCCAAGTGATCAATTTGAATTAGTGATAGGTACATAGATCTGAAATTTTAGCAGGTTAAATTATAGTATTAAGAAAATGTTGTACGTACACTGGTTAATATCGGTGTAAAATCTTTACAGGGTTCTAAAAGATAACTGGCGAAATCTATCTATGCAAATAAATAAAATTGAAGTGTCTGTTTGTTATGTCAAAATAATAGCTATTTACTAAATGCATATGAAAGTATATACGATACTTATATCAAAAAACTTGCCTATCTGCCTGTTTTTTCCGGCTAATCTCTAAAAGGGCTGGACTGATTTTGATGGGACTTTCAATGGCAGATAGCTGTTATGTTATTGGGAGTAACTTGAACTACTTTAATTTTAGAAAGAAATAAGAGTACAGCATAACCAGGAATCCATGAAAACCTTAGCAATATATCTATCTATCTCATCTGTCCAGAAGATCACAACCTACCATATTTCAGCGACGAGAGGTTTCCCTAGAGCTCATTTAAAGACATTCTGCTCAAATTAGATAGCCAGTGATCTATTCGTGGAATTCGATAATTTACTTACTACATTTTATTTAAACATATAGATTAAACTACGGACTACAATCATGTCTTGTCTTGATTATTTATGTACATGTAAGTGGATGCTCCTATTTACCATACTGCTGCTTTAGAGGCTACCATCAAATTTTATCAAATGCTTGAGTATGTTGAGTAGTAAGTTCATGGAGAAATGGTTGCAGCACCTTACAGTTATGATTTGTAAACGAAATATTATTGTACACTTGGCGATTATAAAGAGTGGCTATAAGCTTCTTGCCCGTTCTTCTCATGAGTCCTACACCCTTGCTTTGCTGAACGTGGCAGTAAATGTAAATTCACAGAAAAAAATTACGTGTAACTTTGACATTCATAAGTGTTACCTTGTAACCTAATTTGAATAAATTTATTTTGATTTGATTTGATTTGATCTATGTCCGTTAGACAGGCAGCGCTGCAAATCCATTTTTGAACTTTGAGTTGGTACGGTGCGGATAAGTGTTCTAGTGCTGCCACTAATGGTAGCTTTGTACTCAGTAATAAGAATAATTACAAACTTATATTGCTTCTTTGATGATTCTAATTATTAATTAATTAGAATTAAGTAATAATTAGAATCATCATTATTATACTAGTCGGCATTGTGACGAATAAATCAATAAAAGTTACACCACAATTTTATTGATATTCATCATGATAAATGCTACGAAGATATAAAATCATATATGTGTTGAACTGTCTCACTCTGGGCTCTCGAAAAGTCAGAGATTGCGCCTTGGGATCGGACTCGAGACCTCTGCGTGACAGTCCAACGGTTTCCCACTAGGCTATCGCTTCTATCTATATATGAGAATAAATCATTACAATTCTTACAATACACGTCGCTGGTCGCGGGTGTGTTTGTAATGAATTTAGAATAAGATAACAAGTAATATCGGAAGAGTGATAAAAATATTGTATTTTACTAAAAGCTTAATAGCAATCAAACGTGACAATACTCTAATAAAATTCTTAATTTTGAACAACAATTGAAAGGTCATGCTTTATTTGTTTAATTAAATTTATTAGATCAGCAAATTATATGAAATAGTTAAATACAAGGTAATTTATACGTCGTAGTCGATCTATTATTCGTAGAACTCATAGTAAATAGCTGATCAAAAAGTCTACGAGATTACCCAACCGCCACTCGACAAAGATTAGAAGAAGGTTATTGGTGCCAATTCTGTTGTCACAAAATTCTCTTATCTTAGCTAAAAATCTCTAAAATTTAGTTTAGTCCTGTCAAACGACATTTCGTATTTTGAACTCGCTAAAAGTGACAGGACTAAAATAAATTTTAGATATTTTTAGCTAAGATTAGAGAATTTTGTGACAACAGAATTGGCACCATTGTCTCATATTAATTCTACAGACACAATGCGTTAATCAAGCTACAAGATTACGCTACGTTGCCTAAATCAATACTAAAGATGAATGGCGAGTATTTTTTCTTTTTTATTTAATATTGAATCTCACGCGCTGGGAATGATTCCTGTATCGCGGGAAACTTAACAAACTAAAATAACGGACATAAAGTACATCCAGACTCGGAACAACCATTTGAGTATGACATAAATTGTTGTGTGGGATTCGAACCCACAACATTCGGCGCAGAGGCAGTGGCGAGGCGACCACTTAAACCACTACACCATCCGTGGATAGTTGTTGTAGTCTTAATGGAAAGCAAAAGATATTAATCGCTCCAATAAAAAAGGAATACCATGGCAAGACTACAAACATTGGTCCCGATCTTCGATCTAATTGTATTGTAAGCGTAACCAACGGATGGTGACAGTATTAGGCCATCCGCTGCGTTAAGCGAGTGCACGGAGCGGGCGCCCGCCGCGGAGACCCACGCCGTGTTCTGTCCGCCCGCGACGGACTCCTGCCTCTCGCAGCGCCCGCAGTAACGAAACAGCGCTCACTGATTTCCTAGAAACAGCTCCGCTCGAGTGCTGCATCGGGGCGGATAATAGAAAACAGCACGCCGCGCGGGCCTGCTCCGTGCACCCGCTTAACGCAGCGGACGGCCTTAAGGGTAAAACACTTACGTTGTATTATTTGTACAACAGTTATCTAACTTTACCCTTTCTTGTCTTACACTTTGTTCTTGTCTTATCTCGCCGTACTTTAGTCGTTCAACGGGAATGTACAAGCGATTGTCAAGTTGATATTTGCCTTCCTCTCTGCCGTAGTTCTCGAAATATCTTGTAAAGACGTAGGTACTTATGACATAAACGTGAAGTTCAAATATACTCGAAACAAACTCAGATAGACTTTCTAAGAATAAATTTTGTATTTCCGTAATGATGCTACTGCAATAAAAGTCAAACATATCTTCTCAAAAGCATATACAACGATGAAGAATATTGTTGTTTTAAATAAGTAAAAGTGATAAACAACGCTATCCCTCAAAATATGTTTTTTATTAATATAGCTTTTGAAAAATGGTTTATTACTATTTCTCGCAGTGCTGCAAAAAAACCCGAATGGCATAAAGATAAAAAAACAAACTGTCAGAAGTGGTATTTGTAGGGTTTTCCACAATAATACTGTCCATCAAACGTTTCTTTATTATGTTAAATAATTCTAATTGACATTAAAATATAAATCTATTAATCATGCAACTACGTGTTGGATTTGAATAAATTGTAATTAAAATATACCGTGCGCCAAACGTACTCGTGTAAAAGGAGCTGGACAGAACGCGGATATGACGTCACGCGCCCTTGAACGCCTCGGTGCATTCGACCAACCCCTTTCTGCCGATGCAAGGGTGGAACGTCGTGCTAACAATTTTAAATTGCAAATTTAATTGCGTGTTTTGCTAAAACACACCCTAATTGGTTGAAGGGAAAATATTTATAAAAGTTGGCACGTGTATGTTGCGTTTAAACGAGTTGAATAATTTTATAACGAGTGGAACATAGATGCATGGAAAATACTCATAGCTTGAATATTTTAGAAGCGATGTTTATACAAACAAGGTGGGATACAATCTTAAGACCAATAGGAGTGAGTAATAAGTGGTTCCCATCAGGTCTTAATCTTTGTTAAGAAAGCTTTTCTTTAGGCACTTGTAACTCCAAGGGTATTATTACTCGCGCGCTGCCGACTTTTAGGAACAGAAGTAAATTACTGGTCCCTTGTTGATGGTTTACTATCAGCAAGGGGCCAGTATAAGCTAGCGCTTTCTTGTGATCGGGGTTTTTCTATGCATCGCGGTTTATTTAAATAATATTACTTATAGTATTTGCCGCAAAATAATGATTTGGTTTTGAATAGTTCTGACATTGCTAAATTCCATTACATTTGGTTACTACCTATCATACAGAATCATTATGAAATGTATGAATAGTATTAAAAAAAACAATATTATTTTAGACTATCAAAGACGGTTGAAAGTGTCTGGAAATCTAGATATTTGCCTTATTCTGCGCAAGCAGATGTAGTTACGAATCTCACCCTTTTTTTCTTTTTTGCCAGCGTGATGCTGGCTGGTTGATTAGTTTTTTTAGTAAGTTGGAAAAGCTATATTAAGAAGCAGAAAAAATATTTGCTGATATTTTCTGTCATATTTAATTCGGGGTGACTAATTAAGTAATTACACAACAAAATTGTGCGCTTACGTGTGACTAAATGGACATAATATGAATTTGCATATTTAGAGCTCATTTAGCGTAAAAATATGCAAATTCATCAGCGAACCATCTATTAATCGCGTAACCGCTTTAGGAAATTTCAGAGAAATTTTCATTAACAGAGTTACTTTGGATCCCATGAAATTTATGGTCGAAAATCAAACAAGAAGTCTGTTAAAGTCATACTAGACAATGGGCTTAGTCGCAAATCCTACTAATATTATAAATGTGAAAGTTTGTGAAGATGGATGGATGAATGGATGGATGTTTGTCACTCTTTCACGCTAAAACTACTGAACCGATTGCGATAAAACTTGGTATGTAGATAACTGGAGACTACGTAGACCTAGGTTAACACATAGGCTATTTTATTCTGTTATGTCCACGGCTTAGGGACTTACGTAGATGAAACCGCGGGGCGCAGCTAGTGTACCAATAAACGTTTAAACTATTTATTTTGGTTTCTCATGATTGATTCTAGTTATTAAATAAAAAGTATCGCTGATGCTTACTGTAAAACCGAAAACGATAGGAAAATCAATGAATGTTCTTTATTCGTAACAACTAAATAATCAGAATAAAGTTTACTACTTACT
The DNA here is from genome assembly GCA_963675205.1 of Catocala nupta. Taxonomy (NCBI): domain Eukaryota; kingdom Metazoa; phylum Arthropoda; class Insecta; order Lepidoptera; family Erebidae; genus Catocala; species Catocala nupta. The sequence continues at coordinate 22,776,475 of OY776093.1, read as the reverse complement.
TATGAAAGCCAACGATAGCCATTCATGTGGAAATTGGATGTTTGTTACTCAATCACCCTCAAATCGCTAAACGGATTTTAATTAAGCTTGGTATGGAGATAGCTTGAACTACGCAGATAGATTTAGTTGAAAAGTCGCCATCTGAAATATATGTTCTAACTATAGTCATATGAGATGCCTTAAATTACATTTTTGGTGCACAATAAAAGCTTGCTCTTTTTGGACCTTTTTTGGTACATGCAGTGACTTTTTGGTAAAGGAATGTCTTCGCATGTAACCATTAAATCACATCGTTCTTTATAGCAGAATATACCACATCAAACTTAGCGTAGCTTCGCACAGCAGAACGCAACACTGCTGACCAATTACCATAAAACTCTTTGAAGACATACACAATCGTAGCAATTTGTATAGGTACATATATTCCCTTCATACGATTAAGTACAATCTATGAATATTATCTTTATCTATATTAATATTAAAAAGGCTGTAGATTAGATTCTTTGTTTGTTTGAACTATTGAACAGATTTAAAAAGTTATTTCACCATTAGAAAGCCATATTATCACCGAATAAAAAAGCACTGTTACAACAAACCTAGCCTCATCTATATTTATGCGAGCGAAGCCGCGGGCAAATGTTAGTTAAGTATATTTTATAACTTTATATATATAACTTTATATATTTATATTTTATAACTATTTTATAACATCATAATATTTTAAATACCACCCAATTAGAAAACCTACGTACAATGTTATTTTCAGAAATCTCAGCAAGTTTTGATATGTACTATTCTATTAAATATCGTTATAAATTACTCGTACCGGAAATAAACTGTAAGTTCATATGTGTATTAGCATGACCTTTGCTCAAGCTGCAATCTAATTAGTTAACTTCAATGCCGGAGCGCAAACTAGTTAGGAATTGTTGGTTTAATAAAACAAACGAGCTGTATGGAATCTGAAACTGTTGCCTAGCGTGGATTAATGTTCACGTAATCAAGTTCCTTCATTTGAAGAGGTAGATCAGGAATTGGATAATTTTTGGCAGTTAGGAATTTGGAAGCCTGACCGCGACGAAATCTCGAATTTCACTTGAAGTGAAGCTATCCTTCTATCATGAAAATATTCTATATCTACGGTTATAGGGATTCAGGCTCCTATAGAATGAAATGTGTTATCAGCAGAGGACCAGTACATTTTATTATTTGTGTTAGTAACAAAGCGAGTCATATATTGAAAATGAGAGAAGTCGATAAGTGCCAAGTGTTACCCTCTGATGCAAGCGTCCATTGGCCAAGCAAGGGACTTACCAACAGGCGTGCTGTATATAAGCAATGGTTGATCCTCTGCATGAGGCAGACTTATTTTTTAAGTATAATAAAGTAATGACGACATTGTCATTTTAAGTTTACTCCGATTCATGATGAAATCTACACTCCTTTCGTCCTTTTCTGTTCCCTAGACAATCCTTTTGTCCAGGAAAATAATACTGTTCCCGAGGTATATAAATTTATTGACATAATCTATATAAACGGTAGCGAAGCTGCGGGCAAAATATAGTAGTACATAATATTACCCATAATAATAGTCCTGCTCATCTGTAAGCCGATTACTTATCGCTTGCAGGGAACAAGGTGAGCGGTAACTTAATATCACTGTCATCTATTTACATCCAGTTAAATGCACTGTCATACAAATACCGAGTTGAACATGTCACAAAGATAATCCACTTGGACGCTCGTTAGGTGTAAGCTGTTTATAAAGTGGAAGTATAAGTCTACTATTCGGATATTGAATTGGACATACGTGTATTCGTATGTCCATATAGTCATGCCTGTGGTCATGCTATGTATTTGCAGTCTTCGACTAAACCTCATTCATATAATCTGCTAAATAAGTCCCTTGTAATAATATTCTACCATTGTAGTAGTTAGGCTTGCCATCACTTAATTTAAGCTTCAGGCCACTCTTCTGTGTTTACCGCTTTCTTTTTGAGCTCCAATTTTCTTCTTAATTATATGAACTGCCGATTTGATCCTTTCCACTTATTGTACTGTCAATTTTAATACAAATTTCAATTTAATACTTTTAAATTGTATAATTTATATGTATCCCTTAGCTTTTTATTTATCATAGTTATCTTAATGTAAATGTAATTTGAAATAAAACATCAGATAGTTAGTTTTTGAATCTGAAACCATTGCAAGGTAGAAACGGCCTACTCGCTGAACAATATTTGTTGTTATGTTACAAATTCAGTAGTATAGCTGAAAGCTACATATCGATATTTTTAGTAGTAGGCCGAGTTTAACCAATATTGGCTGTCACTTACATACATGAACTTGAACGATTCGATTAGATTGGTAAACTGCAACCAAATGCAGTTTAGATTAGATTTCGTCGAAAGAGATATGCTTCATTAAAAATAATAAAACGAGTATTTGGTTTTTAATACTTGTTCTCCACTAGTATTTATTTAAACCGCTGTTATACATTGATTGTAGTCAAGCCTGGATCATTATGTAATACAGATCATAAAATTAATGAGTTACTAATATTATTCAATAAAATTTATCAGCGTTTAATACTTTATCAATTATTCATTAACAACTAATCAGCAACAATCTTTAAAGGTAACTTTCGGAATGCTTAAAGAAATCACCTTTTTTCGACAGCAGGAAACACTATAGGTAGTCAAATGAGATATAAAATAGAAATATTCCACGCGAACGTAACAACAGAAATCAAATGTGCCTGCCTTCAAACGTTTAAAATGGAAATTTCAAACTACTTCTGTGATCAAAATTCTTGCTACTGCTTCGATTTTGCCATTATAGCAGCCATGCATAATCCACCATGCTTCAGGTATTTCGATGATTACCCATAAAACGTCACAGTCCTATGATATGTCCTCAATATCCTCGCAGTCGTTACTTCCAGTGTATATTAAATATTAATGGCTAATAACGCTTTCATTATCTTGCAATCAATAGTAGCAATCACTTTACTATTCGTTTTTAAAATTTTTTTGCAATCATGGTTAACTTATTTTATTTATGGTGATACATTAGTAATGAAAAGCAGCGATAGCTCAGTGGGGAGACCAACAGACTGCAATGCAGAGGGTCTCGGGTTCGAACCCACGTCGCGCACCTCTGACTTTCGGAAGTTATATGACTTCTCGAAATTATGTGAGGCATGGAGCAGGCGATAATTGTTAATCAATACGTGATTGACAATTATCGCCTGCTCCGTGCCTCGGAGAGCACGTTAAGCTGTCGGTCCCGGCTGCCATGGACATCTATGGCAGTAGTTTTTGGGAAGTCAGTGCCCTATAATATTCTGACGCTGGTCAAGCCTTACGGTATCGTTAGCCTTCGGGTTGCGGAGGTCAGGTGGCAGCCGCTCCGTGTAAAAACTGATATCCAGTCAAATCCGGTTAGACCAGAAAAGCTGACCGCGAGTGACTTGGGAATAATAAAGGCTAGGGAGGAAGACATTAGTAATGAAATAATTGAACATTGTTGTCAGAGAATTTAGATTCCGTTTTAGAGGATAATAGTAAGTGAATCTTCGAAATGCATTATTAAGATTTTTATCATAAATAGAACTTACTTTAAATAGCCGAAAGAGAAACTTTCAAGGAGTGCATATGCAGTCAACCCGTAGTTTCCCTAATCTGTAACTCAGAGAGGACCCTTGAGACGGGATTGGGTAAAACATCTTAGCTATGCGCTATTTACGTATTTCCGAAGACATTCACATACCCATGATTCGTATTTTCTAAAAGTATGTACTATTATTTACTAAATTAATAAATAGATGCCAATTGCCAAATAGGTTTCCACAATTTCTGTTAGATATATTTTGCCACAAAAGTACAAATGTCTGAGGTGACGATCCACTTCAATAAAAATTCGGTACTGCATATATGTATTCACGAGGTATGGAAAAATATTATGCCGTATCATTTTCACTAGATATGAGCATGTGTGATTTGCAAGAACATATTACGTCATTAGTTTCGCTCTCAGAATTCCGGTTAGGCCATCTCTAAGAGTCACGACTAATTGGGTTGTCATCGTTTAACGCCAGTTCAGCACTTGAGTGCTACGCTGAAGATATCACAGGCATAAAATTGCGACATTTTTGCCTCTCGTAAGGTCTATTGAGTAAACTGTTTTGTCGATGAAGAAAGCCTGACATTATGAGCAAGTATGTCGGCTTATTTTTGGGTTGGTTTTCGCCTTATATTTTATTATAACACTAGTTTTTCCCCGCGGTTTCACCCGCGTAAGTCCCTTTCCCGTGGAAATATCGTGATAAAAAGCCTATGTGTGAATCCAGGTCTTCAGCTATCTACATGTCAAGTTTCATCGCAATCAGTCCAGTAGTTATTGCGTGAAAGAGTAACAAACATTCATACATCCGTACAAACTTTCGCGATTATAATATTAGCAAGGATTTCATGGTTAGCATATTCCACTGCTTAACATATCAGATGATCAAAATGATGGTAGTTTAAACAGATACTTACATATTTTTAAAGATGTAAATTTTTCTTGGTATTCTGAAGAATTTTCTTGATAAAAAATCTGTAAATAGTTCCAACAAGAACATTTTACAAAATCTATTAGAGAAAGAATAGGTAAACTAACATCTTTCTATTTTAATAGCTTTCTTATGTAAACTTTAATGCACAACTTTCTCCAGAGGAAAATTACTTTACGTAATCCTTGTGCATACTGCTAGCGTACCAACTTTGATCTTACATTGGTACTACATCCGAAACGATTTCGATTTTCATTGAAATATTTAACGTCACACAAACGTTTATATATGTATAAACGTTTATAAATATTAGAATGAGAGCGGCGAGCGATCAGGCAATCTGTAAAAAGTGCAGTTCACCTTTTAATATTTTAAAGGGAAAGCGGCTTTTATTGGTGTTATGCAAACCAAAAGCTTATACGGTCGTAGTGTATTTATTCGAATTAAATAGTCATGTTTTTCACTACACTTTGTAAAGCAATTTAGATTGAAATCGGATTCACGAGAATTTGTATGGCTGTTGAAATGAACTGCGCCGAATGCTCTAAAAGTTTTAAATCTATCCCTTTGCCTAAACTTAACAAAGATTGAAAGGAAGGATAAGAAAATCACCCAGAGTCTAAGCAATTATCAGTGGATTACACAGTGATTGGTAGACAGCGCTTTTCGCACTATGCTCATGGCCACTAGCATGCAAGTAAGTATCATGCATAGGTATTATCGATCTTAGATTATAGTCTTAAAATTTAAGATATGTAATGCAGTCTTCCAAATTAGGTCGTTCTCGTAAAGTTTTGTATAAAAGTAGGTTACAAACTTATCGCAAGATTATCTTCTATCCGTATAATATATTGTTGTGTTGATTTTATTGCCGTACAACATGCAAGTTTCATCTATTTTCCACCTCAGCTATTTAATATATTTCTTTTTATAAAAGATACATGTTATATAATTTTAAAATAATATATAAATCATAGGATTATCGTGATTGTATCATTTCGGTTACAATACAATTGTTTTGTTTATGCCACCCCGGTTTCCAGAGCTAGTTACGTCCCTCTAACACGATGGCTCGATTATGGTATTGGGATCTCCTCTGCCCTCCGCTCTTTTATAGTGGCAGTATCCTATATTCATTTAAATTCCCCACATCACATATTTTCAAGACTATTCCCTTACTTGAGACCAAGAGCCTTTGATTGCGGGGATTACAAACATACAACACTGATACTGAAGAAAACGCAACCGGATACAGGGTTCTTTTTATAATTGAAGGAATATCAGCATCTTCTATAAAATAAATAAAACCTAGCAGCTGACATCATAATATCGAATCGTAGCAATTTGGCTGACATTCAGTAATCCACTCTCAACGATACTCGTGACACCTCTTTGGCAAGAGTTTTAGCTTACAATATACTTTTCCTTTCAAGTTTTATATAAATACATATTGTGCCTACATTTCTATGTTAGTGGTTTTCTTAAAATATTTTAGTATCTTCTTTATGATTTCATATTGTTACATTCATTTCTTATTACATCAATTTCTTTCAACGGATTTTATTGCAGTTCATTGAATCAACAACTTTTTATCTACACTGATCCATTGACTGATGATCATAACGGCAACTAAACAAGCAGCTATCATATTAAATATCTTATTTTACTAGTATTTCCTCATAATGGAGCTCTAGGTACTGCGTCTTCTTTTTAAATTAATTAATTTATACACCTTTATAATATATTGACAAGAATATATTTCAAACTGAATGCCATGGTGGTGCAGTGGCAGTGAATGCGACTTCTGTGTCTACTAGTACTCGGGTTCAATTCCTGGTCAAGCAAAATATAATTGTATTCTTCTGTTAAGAAGCTTTCAATAACAGCACGCAGATTAGAACTGATACCCCGATAAACCGCAAAATACCCTCACGTAGACTTATGTAATCATATTTGGTTAAATGTGGGTGTAATACAACTAGGGTACACATCAATCTAGACTGTTTGGACTTTGAACTATTCGAAGTTGAACGCTGCGAATCGTGCGAGAGAGTGCGTTATATTTTTGTTACGCTCTATCCTTACCATTACATTGACACCACCATGCACTGTCCCTTTCCGACGATTCTCTATTTTGTATGTAGCGTAGTTATGCGTATATAGGGTGTCTAACTTGATGTGTACCCGTGTGTACCGCTCCCACATTCGGAGATAAAGTCGTGGGATTATGTATACCACCACATTAGAAGTAATAACGAAACGTGCTGCACTACATGATATCATGACACGTGTAACAGAGTCACAAGCCTGCTACTGTATAAGCCATAGCAAATTAAACAATGGACTATTTCTGGGATGATAACTACGATGAATTGGGCTTGGCGTGGGCGCCGACCTGGGATTTGAAGGCGGACGTCCAAGCGTCGGTGTATTACTGGCGTGCGGACCTCCAGCTTCATGGCGAGGACACCTCGCACGGGGCGCGAAGGCCCCAGACTCGACTGGTCCTTGAGGCGAAGTGGTAGGAAAGGCTGGCCCAGCCTCGCTACGGGGTGAGGACCGTCGAGGCTATCCATCCGGTGTTATGGCAGTGGACTGACAGACGGCGCGGACCGCTCTCCTACCGGCTTACTCAGGTGCTCTCCGGACACGGCTCTTTCGGAGAGTACCTCTACAAGATAGCCGGTAGAGAGCCGACCACCAGTTGTCACCATTGTGAGGAGTGTGACCGGGACACGGCGCAGCACACGCTGGAGGAGTGCCCGGCGTGGGCCGCGGAGCGCTGTGCCCTGGTCGCCGTGACTGGCCCCGATCTCTCGTTGCCGACCCTCGTATCCAAGATGGTATGAGGATCAATGAGGAAAGAGGAGAGCGGTGAGGCTCTTTCCTGGGGACGAGAGGTGGTCGGGTCCGTTTGACCCAGCCCGCACTCACACGGGAGGGCCTGCTATGGATGAATCTTTTAAGAGCTCCCAACTGGTCCACCTCATCCGGTGAGAGGGGGAACACACCAGGTTTTTAGTGGGTATACCAGCACTCCATGCTGGGAGTCCCACAAACCCCGCCGGTGCCGTCCCCTGGCCGGCGGACAGTGCATAAAGAATTTTTCTTTGGAACCAAAAAAAAAGTTTAAGTTATGTCAGAAATAGTCATTTTTCTTTAAAATAAAATATAGCCAATGTTACTCGGTGATAATATAGCTTTGTAATGGTGAAAGAATTTTGAAAATTGGTTGGTAGCTTTTGAATTAAATCCTTACAAAGAGACAAGATAATTTAGTGCATCTGTAGGTACTACTACATACTTTAAGAACTAGAGCCATGGACACTGCTAGCCAGATTTCAAATTAGGTAATAATGGTCAAGATTGACATACAAGGTTACTCTAATAAACCGTGCAGCTAGTTTGCAATTGCATCAAACGATCCTATTAGTATTAGTTAGTATTATGCGTGATTCAACCGGATGAACCCATAAAACCGATGCAAAACAGTCGAGAAGCACTGACGTGTATGTACACGTCAGTGCTTATGTATGTACACGTGTAAAGTCCTCCTACATATAAAGAGGTACTCACAAAGAGAACCTTGGCAACCGTATTATTTTTATGAACACAAACCGCTTATTACAGATTCGTATCGTGATAACATAAAAGAAGTTAACAAACTCTTTCGGGCACAATCTTTTGTAAATGAAACAAAAAAAATAAAGGTGTTCGAACTTTCGTGTTAAAATCGTGTTCTATTTTGAGTGTTAAAAATTATCATAACTTGAATAAAATCCTTAATGTAGCTGACTCCATTGCATGTGCTACAACATTATTGACTTGTGAGTCGATGCCGTAGCACCAGCAGAACTTGTTAATTATTCACGATTCTTAAGAACTTGATGGTTCTATCGAAGATACGGGTTGTTGGACTAGTATGGCGATTAGAAATGTTAAACAAAATATTACTGAGTAATGCATTTTTTTAAATTTAATTACCATAATTTTAAAAGGTATCTTTTCATATTGAACCCTTTGCCTGAACCTAGCAACTAACCTAGCTTCAGTAATTTTTGTTAACGATTAACGAAGAGATTTTGACGGTCATAAGTATTACTTTGCAACTAAGGGAATAAATGATTTTTGACTTTGACTTTGAATAGCCTCCAATTTTTTTACACCAGTCGTTTAGGAGGAGTTCTGTTACATACCTACACACATAAAGAAGAATTAGATGTATAAAGATAAATAAGGATAAATAAATGAGTTTATGTGTTTATTTATTACGTTTTCACGACTAATCTCTCTCTGCGTCTAATTTTATGAAACTTGGTATAGAGATAACACGAATCATGCAGAAACATATATATACCTTACTACCTTTTCCACTAGTCGCGGCTTCCAGGAACATTTTGTCGTCATATTGCTTTTTCCTAGAAACATTATTACTCGTTACGAATTCCGAGTGTTTAGTAATAGAGTACACATTACTTTTGTTATTGACTAAATACTTGATCTAGAAGTAAGTTCACGTACAGTAGAGCTTAATACAGTTCCAGTACAAACAGCTTCAATAAATAAATATCTTCGGTTGCCTTACAAAGATTTTTCAACGTTGGAGCCATACACTAGAGAACAACAAAGGAGACTTTTAATATCGCAGCGATCACGACGAACCCTGGGATAGAGATATTTGTAAAAATATAAGTACCTATGCAGTTTTATGAACATTTTAGGTAGACTAGTGAAGATAATATGTAAATATTCTTATTGTATTCAAATGCATTTCAACATAATTAGATGTACAGTGAAAGTTTTTATACCGCTGTTTTGTTGTACTCCTTTTTTTGTGCTTAGTATTTAGTAGAGAATTTCGCTATGAATCTCCAATTATACATGAAGCCGAAATCAGTACGCCGTTGTTGCTATCTACGTCTATGGCAGCTATCCAAAAGGCCTATCTAGTGAATTGGCGAATCACCGGCGGCTATTCCAATTTGGTATGATAAGGATATTTTTAGCTGACGTCTTTATCCATAGTTCTATTTTACTGGTTCATGCAACATCCATTGATAATATTGTGTTATGTTTACGTGAATGTTACCTATACATTGAAATTAAACTACTTTATACGAATTTAATCGCGTTGTTTATTTTAAAACACTTTTATTGCATAATTTTGACACTATTAAACTACTACTGTATAATAAAATTGTATTTAAAATATCATAATTTATGAAATAGTAATAAATTTACAGAGCAGTAGTTAAATAGTGTCAAAATTATGTGATATAACGCGATAAAAGCCGTATAAAGTAGTTTAATTTGAATCCATTCATAAGGCAGATTTATTAGGAGTCAAATTTAACAAGAGTGCTACACGTACCGAGGGTAATCCATGTCAGAATATAATAGTGCAGTACTGGTAGCACCTCAGTGAGTGTCCTATACCCCTTTGATTAATATTCTCTAAGAGCCTTTGCACTTTAGTCTCATGACACGTACAAGCCTCCTATATGACTGGCAATTTTTCTAAAGAGACTTCCAAACGGGCATTATTTGCCACCAATGTGTGGCTGCTATATGGACTGGACGCCATTAATTGACATTCTATAAATTATACGTCAGTATAATGGCATAGTGAAGAAAAAATATATTTGCAACTAGATTTTGCTTTGCTTGCGTTAATCAACATTTTGTCAATGAACTTCTATCCCTTAGGAGCAGTTCTTTTTGTGATGAATAGTACCCGATTTCCTTTTTTTGTACCCCTGACAATGTGTATGCAAAATTATATAATGCTCGGTTGAGTAGTTAAAACGTAACATTCGCATTTATAATATTAGTAAGGTGTAGGATGGCCCATGCATAAATTATGTATTTTTAATTTGGCAGGGCTAGGTTTTTGAGAACATAGCAGCATTTATTGCAGTAAAAATAATGGCCATGCAATATTGCAATCTTAACTAATATTACGCGAATGTGAGTTCATTTCTTTGTTACGCTTTCACGCCTTAGCTACTTAACTGATCCTCATAAAACTGGCATACCCGTTGTCAGGGGTACAGAAAAGGACATAGAGTACATTTTATCCCGATAAAGTGCTACATTTACGTGAAAAGCCGCAGGCAAAATGTAATAAATTTATAAATATTGTCCCTTTTAGATAGAAACCCTTTAACGCGCTACCCGTGAAAGTAAAACAAATCACACTAGTAACAAGTTCCCTGATGTCGTAATGCATATTAACTTACAGATTAATTTATTATAGTGCTCGGCGTCGCGCCAGTAAGCTCATTAAGCGCGAATCCAAGTGACGTAGTTGTCACGTACTTCGAGCCTTAGACAACTTAACTTACTTGTACGATGATTAAAATTTCAAGCTGAAACTCCTGTGGCACAGTGCCTTGTAATATGTATCAAGAATTCAAGATTGTAAACTACATATATATATAAATCGATATGCTTTAATACATGAAGAGAAAACTATACACACTTTCTTAAGTGTAATGCAAGCACAGAGGAGTGTAAGATATAGCATAGTAGTAAAATTTGTATAGAGAAGACTTAAAATTGAAATAAGACTTCTTTGTATACATTATATACATTAAGTAATTTATTAAAAGGTCACTAAATGAGACTTAAGATAGAGAGATTCGAGCCGAAAATAAGAGATTATTGAATTTATATTTGTTATGACTTTATACAAATCTGGAAAGCTCTCCTAGTATTAAAAAGCTCGTTCGCTGGGCCTCGCCGTAAGTCGGCAGGTCGGAGTGAACAAGCTCTTATAGAGTATATCCGACCTTTACAAAATGGGTCTCCACGACTTAGAGCTTTAATTTTAATAATTTGCCTACATTCTATTTTAAAAATGTTACCAACATTTTAAAAGTGTTATCCGGATAGTTCCAGGCGTACTCAAATGATTCTCTTACCACCAAACAGCGTTTTAATTTTATTTTACATAAATTTACACAAACTAGTCAGCCCTATCATACACTAAAATCCTTTTATTAACTAGACAGTATGATGCGTGAATCTTGTTTGCTTAGCTAACTGCAATGTAAAGCTTACCTACTGCGTAGAATATGACACATAAAAGTATATAACTAATTACTTTAGTAATGGTTCTGAGTTACTTACGTCACTGCCCACGTTGTAACTGGATAGCTTGCATATGTAGAAAAAGTCAACTGTGCTGTTAAGTCGCATCCTATAAGATGCACAGTCGTCTTCCTCGTGTCGCAAAGTATAGTTGCTTCTGGTAATCGAAGTTCTGTTTTGGAGAATATATTATATATTCTTTAAATATCTTTAGTTTTAACCTTATTCTCAAATATGCCTATTGGTGTTCTGATAAACTATAGTGAGTATACATTAGTAACAATAAACGGTAAAGCAAATTACACCTACACATCGTTACAGTAATACATTTGCTATAACAAAGAATTTCAGTCATCTCTTACGACCTACATATGACACTAGATGAGATCTGCATGTATTTTTTAAAGATTTCGAGCCATTTGGGTTTCAGATTATTAGTATTCTAGATAATCCCTCTAGCTAAGCTAGAATGCTGGTGTTAGGAGTGGGTTCGCGTTAGTAGTGGAATGGGTGGGATTCGAACCTGCGACCTCTTGATCGCAAGTCCAATGCCTTATACATTGGGCTAGCGCCGCTTATATCGCCGGTTATACCGTCGGTTTTACCCGCGCTAGAAGATGATTTTATAAGTATAGCACAAAAATTATAATTCTGCTATAAAAGCACTTTCGGCCATTATGCTCTCTCCTATATGCTATTTTCCTAATACTTCCCATGATTTAGTTTTCCTAAATTTACGCCATTATATTGCCGTGCATTTCGACAGGATAATAAAATGCATATATCAAGTCCATAAACTATCTATGTATCTCTATTATATTATATCTGTGATGTTAAGGTAAATGGGATGAGTCCCAAATGTTAATAAACGAATTATTTCCATTATTTGATACAAAACAATGAATATGTAATAGGCTAAGAACCAAATAAATTAATGTTAAAGTATATTATTATACATTTTATTGACTCATCTTCTTTTTTATTAATTATTTATACGCAAAAAATCTTTTTAAACCGTTCCTCAAAATTATTATTGTGCTATCCTAGTACTTTTCGTCATTATGCTCCCTCTCCTTTAAAGTATATAATATAAATGCTTGCTGCTTTCCTAGAACCAAGAAACTTACCCGCCCGCCTGTTTTCTCGAACACTTACGTTTCGAAATTGGTCTCTACGAAAATAGCTTTAAATTTAAAAGTTGTGTCTTTTTGTAATACAGTGATAAATAAACAACGCGATAAAATCCGTATATAGTAGTTTAATTTCAATTGTGTCTTTTATATTATACTTTCCGTAAAAACCATATGAAATATTACCAAATCGGTTCAGCCGTTCTGGTGCGCTTACCAACAAACATTATATATTAAATTTACTTGTTATGGAATATTTGACATTCATACGTTAAATATTTTGTCTTAGATATTAGCTTAGTTAGCGCATTAGGTTTTTACCTTTACCGTTAGATATTGATTAATTTGTTGATAAATAAATAAATTTTATAATATAAATAACACTCTATTTATATATATTTAGATTTTAATTAGAATAAAATTAAGAAATCGTTACATTTTGGTAATTGAGGCTTGGAGATCAAATTAAAATTGAAAGCACGTTTAATTCCGTGCAGCGAAACCGAAGTAGTATGTACTATCTATACTAATATTATAAAGCTAAAGAGTTTGTTTGTTTGTTTGAATGAACGCGCTAATCTCAGAAACTACTGGTTCGAATTGAAAAATCATTTTAGTGTTGGATAACCTATTTATCGAGGAAGGCTATAGGCTATATAACATCACGCTACAACCCACGGGAGCGGCGCGGTAACCATAAACGCGAGTAAAACCTCGGGCACATCTATGCATAATATGATCGTAAATCGTACGGGACAAATAATCCATGCTAATAGAATCACATGCAGAATCCGTTAAATTATATGGATTTGTTGCGACTTACTTACTTGATGGCGCAACAATAGAGAATGTGTGTGTGGCTGTGCATACGGTCTCCGGTTTGATTTCCCGATCAAGCAATTATTGCGTTTTCTGTCAAGAAATACTAAGAGCAGCACAGCGACTAAAACTGTACCCAGTAGACGACCACCAGCGCATCATAGGACCTAAAACCGTAACAAGTGAAATGTAGGAGAAATGCACGTTTCCGTACCCCTTCGGGGATACTCATACAGGTGTTACACTAAGCATATCTAAATTTGTAGTATACCGAACATTTTAGGTCAACAAAAGGCAGTTGTAAAATTAATGGTAATTGTGTTTTACGGTTATATTATGTTAACAATGGGACCATTCTATTGTTCAAGCCTGCCGCTCTATTATTTCTGGGGCAGGTCGATAGTGGCATTTGTACCTACGTATATTTCTTTATATCTAAAATCCATTGTTTCATGTAGAACTGAAATTAGGGTAGTTTAATTCACATTGTATTAAAAATTTGTTTACGCTCTTGTAGGGGCGATAAAATAAAGTGAGGTGTAGAAATGATGATCACATTGATATATACTTTCTTTACTGGTACCAGAAACATAATAGATATACAAAAATAGACTACATAATTACGCGACCTAGCTAAGCGGGTGTGGGGTGACGACTGCTGCGCTGTGCACACATAATAGCCTTGTATACAATAAATTTGTAGCGTCAACAGCCGCTACAATATTCTCCCCTATAACTTATAACATACATAATAGAACAACAAAACTGGCGCTCGTCTCATATCATAACGTAAACAATCGCATCTTGTTACCGAGCGCTAGTTCTAATAACAATGAAAGCTATGCAGAAATAGTATACTGATTCAATACGTGGAATTATTACGATTAACAGTGTGACGATATGAAATAAGTATACAAAGACACAACAGAAACATAAAAAAAAACACAATATATGTATGATGCAAGAATGACACGTCCGTGAAACTTCTCTTGCTCTTCGTAAGCCGCTTGTCGAGAGCTGGTTGTACAATGAAGCAAATATGTTGTCAATCCTGCCAGCGACGTGTTGCTTGGGCCGTGTTTCAGATATAAGACCGAGTGCGCTATCTAACACTGATGCGGTATCCATCCTCGCCTTCAATTGTGATCAACCGCTTCGACGCGTGCACTTTTCCATAGAGTGCCACCGCCGGTCGCATGTCGTTCATTGTCCTCGGAGTACTCTGTGAATTGTCATCCTGGTACGGAATGCTGCCTCGCTCCCAAGGTCAACTCGCCTTACGCTTGCCTCAATGTACGCACTTTCCTGCAGAGTGTCGCCGCCGTCGTGTACCGCTCCGAAATCCCTCTGCTGGCCACGTTGCTGTGGTCGTTCTTGTCGACAGATCGTCGCGTCCTGTGTTTGAACTTTGGTTGTAAGTGTCTTGACTCCGGTATTCAGTGCAGCTAGATCCTAAGCTCTCTTGGTACGAGCGAAAGGGGCGAGTCGTCTCCCATGTGTTCGTATGCGTGTTCGGGTTACCTCCAACTATACATACATATATACATACGCTGCTGCCACGCTGCACATGCGCTTGTCCGATTCTGCTGACCATGTGCACGAGCGTTGATGCCACATTTCCGAAGATTGCGTGTTCGATGTTGGGGTCACCAATGTAGGGTATATATGTGAGGCGGCAGAAATAATAGTCACATTGATATTTACTTTCTTTTTTAGATATACAAAAATAAAACTACAAAATTACGCGACCTAGCTGAGCGGGTGTGGGGAGACGACTACTGCGCTGCGCACACATACAATAGCGAGCCTTGAATATAAATTTGTAGCGTCAGCAGCCGCTACAGGTCTCAACTAGGATTTCTCTTATAAGAATAAGTTGCAAGAAGGTTTATTAATTTTTTTTTATTCTCTCTCGCTGTAGTAATATGTGTACTTTACAAACATTCCAACTGACTTTGACTGCAAGGCGTAGTGGTTTAAGTGGTCGCCTCGACGCTGTGCTGAGTGTTGTGGGTTCGAATCCCACACAGGACAAACATCTATGTGATCCACAAATGGTTGTTCCGAGTGCGAGTGTTCTTTGTGTCCGTTGTTTCAATGTTTGTAAAGTACCCCGTGATACTGCAATTATTCCTAGTTCCTATAAAATAAAAATAAAAACTTCTTACCGAATTATATACATATGCAATAAAGAATAAGTATAAAAATCATCCAGACCCGGATAACTATATACCACATAAACCATTACTCTTTTCTTTGTATATTAACTTGGTATCATTGGCACTCTTCCAAAATGTCACATTAACATTTTTTACATTTTTCATGAGCACTAATTGAATTTGTGTTATATCTGCTTTTATCTATTTACTTTTCCTGCTGCTTGCCATTACCATTGAATGTATACGTATCTAAGTCTGTTATAGTGATCCACATTAATTAAATCGATGTTACGTGGTGTCAGGTTTCAAAGTGCATATATTATCACCACTGTCAATGGTCAGAGGTTCGAATACCTCAATAAAATCTAAAATATTTGACTAATACACTTATTTCAAGACTGGGTCGTCTTTGTGTCCGGTTAATTTAATTTGACTCAACGTATAGCATTATACTCCATTTGGTTAGGTACCTACTTAACTAAAGGTAAACAATCTTGATGTGACTTTTTACACAAACACATATTAAACAAATAAATTATAATATGTTATTATCTTCAGTTCAATTGATTTAGTCATCATTATTATTGTATTTACAATTTACTATTATTGATTCTAGCAGCATTTTGTTTTTAAACTGAGTTTTTAGATAAAAAGACACATTAAGATTGTTTACCTTTAGTTTAGTACCTAATCAAATGAAGTATAGGTGAATGCATATATGGCTTTAAAATAACAATTGTTAAAAACCAATTTTATAAACAGCTAGTATTCAATAATAGAGTTAGAATCGGCCCGATTCTTACCTATGTTTTACCTACCTGGGTCGGTGCCCATTGATCCCCTGAAATTCGCACCCTTTAATCACAAACCAACATAGGTTTTACTTACAATGTTTCTCTTCCAAAGATCGGCAACGAACTGAACCCGCGGCTCACCTCGCTACCTCCTATAATAGCGTTAACAACAATGTCACCGGAAACACGATTTATGATTTATCACAAAATAGACAGAGTTATAACCATGGACGTACCCAGGTTCTGGGCCAGGGAGGGGCAAATCAGATTTTTTATAAACACCTACTCAAATAAATAAACATAAATTAAAATGGGTAGTTTTTATATAAATTCTTTAATGATACAATAGCTATTTAAAAACTAACTTTCGAGAGTCTTTATTACAAGGGCTTATGAAAAAAAAGAATCGCCCATAGCGTTAACAATTTTTCTATTTACACTGAGCATACAAAGCCCATTTAATCTATCTTCGATCATAATCGATCTCAGCCACGTTTTTACGCGTCTGAGTGTGCTGAATGACCTTTCAATTGTAGCAGTAGCATAAGGCATTGCCAGTAAAATTTCTAGGCTGTCTTCACTTTCGGGTAAAAAGATTTTGCTAATTTTTTTTTTTTTTTTTTTTACGTGGGGGAATGCAATGACGCATATCCCTCCGCGGGGGCGGGCGGAGGGATTATGTCGGACTCGCCGGGGTAAAATAAGATGTTAAAAAGATAATGTACCTTCCGGAATACCGACTAAACCTACCACGGTGTTCCTCGACAAAACCACTATCGACGGGGCCGCGCGAATCACTTTCGCATACGGTCGCGACCCCGCCGAGGTTCCGGCCCGCCGTATGAAACGGCAGGCCCCTACGCAATAAGACCTACCCAAGATAGGTACTTACTCAAAATAAAAGCCCTACTGTCTCCCCCTAAAGGAGGAGACGGACACGAAACAGAGGCGCGCGTGGGAACACGCACGCCGCCTCACGGACCTGGTGCTGAACGGATGGCGGGCAGGCCCACAAAGCCCGCCACCCCCAGGTCAAACCTCAGGGTGGCTGGAGGTCATCTCGCGCCCTCCGGCGCCCGGCTCTGCGGTTGAGGAGAGGGTTTAAACGCTCCCTCTCCCGCTCCGCCGCCTCCTTGATGGAAATCACTTCCTCGCAAAAGGAGGCGACGGCGTTCCACGACCTCTCACTCCGGACCATAGTGAACTACGGCCGGGAGCGAGAGGGCAACCGATCCGACTGCCGCGATCAAATCACGGCGCTGTGATGCCCAGGCGGGGCAAACCGCCAAAGTGTGCAGCGCCGTGTCCTCAATAACGTCGCGGCAGTCGCCGCAGTGGTGACAACCGGGGCTACTTGTATTAACTCCGTTATTCCAATACTTTCCTGCTGCTGCTCATTTATCTAAAAAGTGCGCCATAGTTCGGCTTCAGATGTGATCTCATGAAATTTAGATCCTTTAGCGATACATTTTTGTAATTTTGGACTATGATTTTAATTATCTGAGTAGGGTGCAACAATTAAAAAGTAAACGCTGGTGAATGGTGTTTGGAATCTCGCCTCTAATGAAGATGATAACAAATCCAAATAACGCACATATAAAGACTTGCAAATGGCTAAAAGTTCTTTTTCTTAACTTTTATCGACAAAAGAAAATAGTTAGTAAGGACGTAAACAAAATCCAGGGGTGGCAGCTGAGTAATCAATAGTATCGTTGATTAAATTCAAAGTTATTAGATTACATCTAAAATGTATGAGATATGTAGATAAATCTATTTGTATTGAAATAAAATTAGTTCTCGCGACGACACGGCCATTCTGATGAGCGATGCGTGCTCTGCATCGTTGTTGTTCTTTCTGTAATAGAAATAGATTGTTTGTGAGGCTGGCCACAGTACAAACAAGCCTAAGTGTAAAAAGTTCGTTACATCATTTGTATTCACTGCTCACTCCACATGACAACAGTAAATAAATAAAATAAAGCATTACAGGAGTAACAAGTCTAGCTGTAACTATTATCTAGGCACATAGTGTGTCAGCTAAGTACGCAAAGCGTTAGTTTTACTGCTCATTCAACATGACAACAGTATGAAGATCAAGCCCCTTTTATTCTTTTTTTATATACATAGGGAAGGATAGGTAGATGACAGTTCGATGCTCTTTTTAAAACAGAGGCTCTAAAAGGATGATAGATGATAGGTCGATGCTGTGCTCTGGGCGGTCTCGTACGCCGTGGTACACAGAAGACTGTAAATCTTTTAGATTAGGTTTATAAATAGCTTATTGGACGGCTCCACACGCCAATAGCATCTTTTCACTTCTAAAACAAAGCGGCTTAACATACCATTTTTGTAAGTAGTAGTAACTAGCGACTATATACGAGTCATGTATAGCTTCACGCCTGTATCCTCAAGGATGTAGGCAGATGTGATTTGCTCACTTAAACAAACAATGTTATGAATAAGTTATTAATTAATAATATGAAAGGAACTCACCGTTTCTCCGATGTGTGATGCCTGCGTTGCAGACATCGGTGCGTCTAGGGTAGTAGTTGGCATGTTCGGCGCTGCAGGGATGTCTGAAGAACCGGCCACCTCAATAGACCCACCAGATTGAGGGGCGCGCCGCAGTTGGTCGTGTGCGAGCTTGCGAGAACGTCCGTGGCGTGCCGAGACCTTTTTCACGAGGTAGCGGTCGTTCTTGAGGACCCTGTAAACTTCTATTACGTTATGTAGGACATCTATGATAACCCTCAATTGGTTATCGAGTTGTTGTCCGATGATCACCCAGTACAGATTATTGTTTATGACGTTACAGTTAAAGTATCGGGGTTTCTACTCAGGTAATCTGCATACTGTATCCGCTCGCCCTTCCTGTATTCGATATCAAATTCGAAATTTTGTAGATACGCCCACCATTGATGGATGCGGGGTAACAGATCCTTCTTTTTCTTTGATGCTTTGAGAGCGTTACAGTCTGTAATCACCTTAAATTGGCGCCCGTATAGGAAATGCCGGAAATACTTGATCGCTCTGACCACGGCCAATGTCTCAAACTCGTATGAGTGGTATCTGCTTTCTATGTCAGTCGTATGCATGCTAAAGTAGGCAACCACGTGGTGGCGTCCATTAATGATTTAAACTATGATTACATAAATAATTCAATGGGTTTCTCCTCTTGGAATATGGTGAGGACAGGAGAGGATGTCAAGTGGTGTATTATCTTTTGACGTACCTCTTTATGAAAGTGAGTCCATTGCCACCTAGTCCCTTGTTTTGTTAGTTCGTATAAGGGTGCCATGGTTTGTGAGAAATTAGGTATAAAGCGACGAAAGTATCCCGCGAGACCATTAAATTGACGAACTTACTTTACGGTAGTCGGTACGGGGGCTTTCACTAAGGCTTCTACCTCTCTAGGACTAGGACGTACTTGACCGTTTTCTACTACATTGTCTAAGTATTCTATCGACCGCTTAAAGAAAAGGCACTTATCTATGTTTATCGAAAATCCTGATGCCTGAATGCCCGAGACCAGAAGGAAAATCACGACACTTGCTAATGACGTTATCTATATACACCTGAGCTACGCTGTCATTGTGGACTTTATCAGCACTGCCGAGGCTCAAAGGAGGTCCAAGTGCACGATTTATGCATCTTTGGTACACTGAAGGTGCATTACATAATCCGAATGGTATGGTTTTATACTCGAAAAGACAATCTGGGTAACGAAAACGGTTTTTTCAATCGAATTAGTAGCAACTGGTATCTAGTGAAAAACCAGAGGGTAGTGTAGTACTGACCACCAGCCAATTGATCGATCTGATCGGCGATCAAATGAATAGGGTAATGATCTCGTATTGTGTTCGCGTTTAACTCCCTATAGTCCACACACAGGCGATAGTCACCATTCTTTTTCTTCACTAATAACACAACGTCGTTATCAATAAGTTAATAATTTCTTTAACTTTTTCTCGTACGACCGGACTTAATCTGTAGGGCCTTCGTTCGACAAATTTATTCGGATTTTTTAATCTGATCTCTAATTGACCTGTATTGACACGAATTTTAGAAAAGCCACGCGTAAAAATATCTTTGTATTTATTGAGCAGGATTAATAATTGATCAATGTGCGATTTATTATCTAAACCATGATTTATATTATCAACTAAATCGATTGTCGTTCGCATTTGCATGACGCGGGATGGAGCACACAAGGTAGCATTATTTTGGGTCACTATTACACTTAGCACTGTTCCATTTAATAAATTTGCACCTATCAATACGTCTGACGTAATTTCGTAATCCAATAAGATGTAAAATTCAACCTCTCCATTTATTTCGTTAAATATACACACCGTAGTCAACATTCTAGTGGACACTACAAGAAACGGACCTATACCACGTAAATAACTGACTACTTATCGCTGCTTTCCCAGTAGCCTATTTGCGATAAATTCGCGCGTCACTGAGCACTCAGCTCCGCTATCGAACACTGTATCAATAGTTATCTCACCTAACCTCATACGCATAGTATTCAAAGGAGATTTATTATTTACGATCGAATTAACGTTAGAAGTTATCTGTTTTTCCCGTCGGAAGGACGTATCAAACGTTTGACCCGTTTTAGAGAAAAATGAGCAATACTTATTATCTTTCCGATTTGACGTCGCTGAAGCGTTAGAGGTTTTCTCGGTTGCGTGTTTAGCCAAGTCTGCTGGCACACTTTTATAAAGGCAATCACGTGAAGAGTGTCCCGATTTTTTATAGAAACTACAGTACGGAACGTTTTGATTATCGATGGTGTATTTTGAACCCTTTGATGGCAAATGATTGGACGTTTAGGTATTTGGTCTCTTAGCGCGAATAGATGAAGCAACTATAATCAACTCAGGTACCGAGGTGGCTCTGGCGTTCATCAGTTCGATTCTAAGGCGTTCGTCACTAACACTTCCTATCACCGCCTCCACCACATCATTATCATCGAGCTTAAATCGAGTAACGCGTCTCCACAAAATCCATGCTTTGGACAAAAACTCTGCGATGTCTAGAGAGGGGTTATAATTATGTTCCTTAAACTTCAACACGTCCCTCAAGTAGCGGCTTTCAGGTTCAAATGTGGTTATAATATTTTGAAGAAATAAGATCACACCACTCGCGGACACCGACGTTGCCGTCGGGATCTTATGAAGAGGATACGTCAGTAATTTTAACCTTTTCACTTTGCTTTGATAATCGTTCACTCATATTTTGAATCATCTTAAAATCATATTGAAATAAAATTCGAGTGGTACATTACCCTGAACGCCCATTTGTGGCTGCGTCACGTTATACATACTTGGTCCTGGATCGCTTAGCACAGATGCGGGGCACGTTGTCTTGTCTGGTACCTCCAATGCATCCTGTCTTTGCGTATCCATCGTGACGTGTACAATTGCTCGTTGAACGTAGACAGTATCTGAAAAATCAAATATCAATTAGAAGTTACCTTTTTAAAAATAAGCAGTACCGTTGACCCTATTAGGTCATCGGCTCTGATAAATCTGATACTTAGTCAATATTTGGTTTAATTTAATCAATAGTTCAAGCAGGCATTTAACTACGCAAATGTGAGGTAGTTAATGTTTAATACTGCACGTAATTGTTTTACAATGAAAGCAAAATAAAATTAGATTTTAATCACAAATCAACATAGGTTCTACTTACAATGTTTCTCTTCCAAAGATCGCCAACGAACTGAGCCCGCGGCTCACCTCAACAATGTCACCGGCAACACGTTTTATGATTTATCACAAAATAGACAGAGTTATAAGTGTTAGTCTTAAATAAAGATTATAGTTAAAGTGTTTCACGAAATATTTCAACAAAGTCAAGTAATTAATTAAATGTACAGAGTTATAAATTCTAGTTTAGTAATAAGATAAGGCCTCCATAATTCACAACATGGTTTTACAAACGTAATTTAGATTTTATTACAAAATTTTATGAGTAGATGGAATAAAAGTGTTCTATAAAATATTCTAAAACAATGAAGTAATCAATAGCATTGTTGATTTAACGCAAAGTTATTAGCATGTTATTAGATTACATCTAAAATGTATGAGAAATACTTAGAATTAAATGATGGAAAAATTAACAACGTAAATCTATTTGTATTGAAGGAACTAAATGAATCCTCCCGGTGACATATGCATACATTGTATTATATGAACTAAATAAAACATTAACACTGCAAACTGTCTTAGCAGCATATCATGGTTAATGTTGCGTCTGTTTTAAGATACGGTCTTATTCTCTAGGGGCAACTCAACTAATTTTCAATGAGTTTTTATTGCATAAAACAATGCATCTGAGTTATAGCTGAGTTATGTACACACAGAGACACATCAACCTAGACTGTTTGGACTTTGAACTATTAGAAGTTGAACGTTACGAATCGTGCGAGAGAGTACGTTATATTTTTGTTATTTTGTCTCACTCACGCTGAACGGGACGCGACGCTCTATCCTTACCATTTATAACGACAACACTATGCACTGTCCCTTTCCGACAATTCTCTATTTTGTATGTAGCGTAGTTATGTGTATATAGGGTGTCTAACTTGATGTGTAGCCGTGTGTACTTGGGTATCATTTAAACCAGTGTTTAAAAAGTTCAAGATTTTAACTTTACCGTATATGTATATTTTTGAATGTGGTAAATTTGTTAAAGAACATCCTAAGCTATTTAAAAAGCTCATGCAATGTTTCCTAGGAATACTAGGCGGCCTGACAGAATTGTTTTACCAGTTATTCTTAAGACAACCTTGTATAACAAGAGTTGTTATGTGATGTATGGGAAAATACATATATAATGCTATACCAGATAACATAAAAAGGTAACAAATAAATAAATTTTGAAGAAAGCTTATGTCTTGGTTAATAGAAAATAACTTTTACCGTATATTCGAGTTTTTTAATTTGTGTAGCATGATCAATAATATTATATGTGGTCATAATGCTATAATTTAAAAAAATGTCTTATTACACAATTTCAGATTATATAAAATTTAATTAAAATTATTTTTTATTATGTTCATTATTTGCATAGTCAATGACAAGTGTTTTTGGATATGTATACTGACTAACTTTAAGACCTAAACTGTACCGACACTGTTTGGCAAATAAATAAATTAGAATTCGAATTCTACGCTACATTACCGCTATAATTATTACCTTACATAATTTTCATAGTTAAGTTGGTATATAAGCGACGAAGACTCATTATTCAGATTCACCCAGTACTGTGACCTAAATGTTGAAATCCCACTTGCCAATGTCAGATTAACCCCTGTTTTACACCAGCAAATACAGCAGACATACGAGACCTTAGACCGTTGATAACTTGGATTAAGGTGTGACCAGTACTTAAACAAATTACTATTGGCAAAAGCAAATGGTTGCAAACCATGTTTATTACATCAGTAAAAATAAAAAGTAAATATATATTACGTATATATATTATTTATCCTTTATAATACACTCATTCATACTATGACGTAATTCCAATCACACAGAATGACGTAGGCACTTTTCTCGAAATTAAAGTCAGTAAGTGAAACGAGAATTTCATTTGTTTCAGAGATGGAAATCGTGCCCGAAGGGAAAAACTTTCGATTGGTTTCAGAAGACGAGCTCCCAGCTGTGGCCGATATCTTAGTGCAGTATATGCCTGAATCTTTAAAGGTAACTTTTAATTTATTTTGATTCAAGCAGAAGTTTTTGATTAGAAATATTTATGAGGTTAGTATCGGTAGCGAAACATCTTATAATTATTTTATGAGAATTATTTTTTAAATTCGTCCGCTTTCGAATACCTATAAAATCAAGATGGCCGTATTGAAATTAATACTAATTAATCATTTCTTAGGCTATAGATTCTATTTCATATGGACACACTTAAATAATACATATGTATGTATAAAATAATGTCGTTTCAAAATAGTTTTATATTTATAAGATTTAACGATTTTCTGTTTGTTTTTAGTTTCACCAAACGATTCAAACATATCTAAACAACAAGGTGTGGGACTTCCATTTTTATGTAGCGAAGAATTGGCCCGAAGATCCGATCTGTCTGCATTTCCCCGGCTGTACTAGTACGGTAAGTAGTACATTATTTTCATAATAATTAAATTTAAATCCGATAAGGACGTAGAGGCGTAGAGACTTAATTTTTAAAGCTCTGATATTTCAGTAATATAGAATAAACTTGACCTTTATCCTAGATTGTTATTCTCTCTTTAAAATTCTAACTAGATTCGGCTGAATATCAGTTATCTCGTAGCGTTTAGCATCTGACCTCGATCAATCGCAATCGAATGGAATAATGTAACTTTAAAGTTAGACACCGGTCTTCTTTTGGTTGTTTCACATCGGTGTTTGTAGCAGAAGAGCTAGCGACCCAACTGAGAATTTACCTCACCACAATAAACTAATGAACCTAACTGTATTTTCTTGACATCACAGAAGCAATGTAAGTAACCACATATGTGGTAAATAGGCACACGATCTGCCTGAGCGTAAACAGTAACCTTTGTAAAAGGGAAGAGTGTAAGGGAAAAGGAAGTGAAGAAAAGAACGAAGGTGATTGGATCTATCGGCTCTACTACTCCGACCGAAACGAAAAGGTATAAACTGCTAGATGACTGCCGTGTTCTGCGAGTGCGTACTACTTCTCCAGTCGAGCAATGCAAGGCTATACAACTCAAACAATATTTATGAATAATCCAATGTCTATAAAATAGTCCACCAAAATATTTCATGTTACACGGTACTAAGTCCCCGTATCGATTGGCATAGATGTTAATGATGGTCGGGACCGACGCGACGGCTTTGTAACGTGGTCACCGAGGCACGAAACTTTTGTCGTCTCCTCCGTACCTATTTCAACGATCTATGAGAATAATAGTAGTAACTGTGGTTATCTCTATATTCAAGACAAGATTTCAATTCTGTTCATCTTCTCAAGCATGGGTTCGATGCCCATGTTCTTAAAAATACCTATGTAGCTATAATAATAATAATATTTATTGGTTCTAAACAATAGTTTTACAATAGACCTAGCCAAAGATTCAAAAAAAATATTTAGTGATCCATTTAGATCAGGTTGACAACTGAACTAGTACTGTAAAGTGAATATTCGTAAAGATATTCGCTGCAGTATAGGGATTTATACATTCCTGTTTCATGGAATGCTCTAGAAATCTTCAAATCAAATTAAATCAAAATAAATTAATTAAAGGTTACAAGGTAACACCTATGAATGTCAAAGTTACACGTAAATTTTTCTGTGAATTTACATTTACTGCCATTTCTTGACCGAAAAAGAGAACTCGACCGATATTTTAAAGATAAAAGGTATATTGCTCTGCAGAATGCAGTTCAGCTTCAAGTCCGTCCTGAGGGTGATAGCAGCGAGGTATGACTCGCCTATATTGATTACTATTATGTATGTTTATCATAGCCTCACTATTAGTTTCAATATAGAGTCCACCTTTTATGTTGTTAATAACTTTCTGTCACCAAAATAACATATATATCAATTGTAACATTTATTATGGTTTTGGTAGTTTATAAGATATCGGAATTAGGATGAAGAAGGTATAACTTAAACTAAAACCAATTCATATATACTGCTAACGTTCGCACTAAAACAATCATGCTGCTACAGGAAGATATCGGCTAATGGCTTGATTAGTCGGTACTTTCTGACATCTGACAACGATCATTGTCAATCATTATTCAGACTATGTGCTTCAGTATGAACAATACAGTGCTCTAAGTCAAGCTTTAAATATAATCTAAAGATGATCGTAACATTTGTCGAAAATAAACAATGACTCCCAAAACATTTTCCAGGTGATAATACCGAAACAAAATACATACCGAAATTCTACGCATATGCTAGTACAGAATATAGATAAACTAAGTAAAATAGCAATTTTGATAAATATTCAATTTTTGCTAGGCGATAACACGGATTTTGTGCTATCGCTACAATACCATTTGTATGTCTATAAAAGGCATAGCTTGGAACAGCACCAATTATTTTAAGGATAATATACATCATATAAAGTAAAATATGCAAATAAATATACTTGCTTTAGGCAATACTATCACGAAAACACTAGACAACACGCAAAAACAGTACTGGCGAAAATGGATATGGATTCTGGATTGTGCTAGAAAATATTGGTGTAGGTAAAGACACACACAAGTATAACCCTATATATGACATACCTGCGTAGGTATGTACTTTATAGTTTTAAAAACATTCAAGAATCTAGGTACTTAACTAAATGGAGTCTCTCCAATTACTGCTCATCGCAATTCATAACGAAAATTCTGTGAAAAATGGCCGCAATACTACTAACAAGCGCCGACGTAATAGCCTAAGTATTCTGTTTTACCGACTTTTGTAAGAAGTACCGAATAAAAGAACAAAACTACTCGCGCACATTTCCCTTCAAAGGCTTCAAATTATTCAATACGCCTTTTGTAACTCAACGACTTGCTCTGAAATTGAAATTGAAAACGCCACTAAAGAGGTTTTACAGAATATTTTCTTACCTTTACATAACAACTATTTTACGCTATTTTTTTAGTGCTTCATAAATAAGGTCAATCTCGAATTATTAAACTATCATAAAAATAGTATGTATAATAAGGGTACATTTACCCGTATATTCAATAAATACATATATCTCAGACTGGTATTTGCTTGCCTTCAAGAATAATAGCAAACCTTTATAATGTGAGTTATAAATAACCCATATCCTCGTCAATTTTGGCAGTTTATCCAAGCTTACAATTTTATTCAGGTATTGTTATAAATTTATACCCGAAATAGGATTTTCCATTATGATAAAGACTTAACCACATATTTATTTCAGGCGAAAATTTTGCGATTCTTTCCCTAAGGACTTTAAGTTCTAAATATATTTTATCTTCTCGCAGACTCATAAATATATTTGGGTTAACTGGAGCTCAAAAGAGCAAAATTTCAAAGAATAAGTGTCACATAAAACCTTAAGTCCCAAAAATATCATTACTTAGCGTAAAGGTTAAAGGTTGACGCCTTTTCCCATAAACCACGCCTACGGAAATTAATACTAAGAACTTACCGTTTTGGGTTTCTGGTTTAGCGTTTGCGTTTGCTTACCTTTGGGATTGGCCCTAACGAACTACGACAATGTTTGCGAACCACGGTTTGCATTATTAACCTATGCTCGACGACTCAAATTCAGACCACGAAGAGAAATTATGGAATGTAAAGTCAGCATGTTGGAAAAATACCAAGTCACGAAATTTTACGTGTAGTTGTAGGATTTGGCTAAAATAAGAATACTCTTTGATGCTCACAAAAAACTTTGTTACATTTGGAATTTCGTATTTATTATTGCAAATACTGTTTACCTTCTGTTTGGTACAATCACGCGCTTGCAAAGTTTATTTAAATTATTAAGCTTGTCCAACTACCTATATGGCAAATAAAAAGCTATATAGAAAAAGCGGTCCAAAGAGAGTATAAAAATTAAAGTACTATAAGCAGGTCAAGCGGCATATTAGATGAAAGGCTTTTATTTGCACATCACAATTTTCTTTTATGTTGCAGAGCTTTAGACTTATGATGAAAGGTCGGGAAAAACTATTAAACTATCCTCTCCCTTATCTTCGACATTGTGCAGCGAAAAATTAAAATATCTATTTTATCTGAATACATATCCTGCATTCTCCAGTGCAAAGGTGCACTTCTGGATGCCTCCAGAAGTTATTTCCTATTGCAAGCGGCTGAAAGTTACTCTGCTGGATAGGAGCAGCACAATATAAAGATCAAAAGCAGACATAACATTCCGACAACTACATTTTATGTCGATTCCCTACATTTCCGCCACTGTAAACTAAGTGACATAATGGTAGCGACGACGACGACACGACAAGTGCTCATCGCTTCAAGAACGAGAAGAGCTTTGCCTAGCGACCGCATCTCTTACATAGTACCATTTACTTTACAAATTCACGGAGCTTGAAAATGTTGGAAAAGTAGAATCACTTAATCAGGTTGCTTAAATTTCATTTAAGCTCTCCCGGGAGTCAAAATTAAGTTAGCCAATTGGTATGAATAACAGTATATTTAAAAGTTGGAAAATACTACTCGGATATGGTTCCTAAATTATAAGGGATTAATTTTCTTTTAGTTTATTTATTCTAGGCTAAAGTTCAGAAGTCTTATAACCGAACAATTATTAATCTAATTTTTGAGCTGCTTTTACGCGTTGTTTTATCTAAGGACCTATGGATACATTTTTATTACGTATTACAAAAGAGAACTATAGCCCAAATTTCCGTCGAGTACTATCTATAAAACAAAAAGCTGTTGCGTGTACCTTAGTATATTAAAATTAACTTGATAAATTTTCACAAGGACACTATTTAATTATATAGTATTTGTGTTCGTGTCACGTAGAACTTTAATAGTAATGCCCAGAATAATCAATACAGGTTTGAAGGATAATGGATAACGCAGATCGAAATATGCGCGAGATGCATCAATAAAGTCCTTAGGAGACTAACCATTGCTAAATTACAACTCTGCATGACCTAGTGAGCACTAAAGCAATATTTATCTTCATACAATCTAAGTGGCAAGCAAAAAAAAAAGATCCCTTTGATGGTAAGCGATTACGGCAGTCTACGATCGCTTGCAGTTGCAAGCGATCGTAGTAATAATTAAAGTAATTGCAGGGATATCACTCGCGTGTTACCGACTCTAAACGATAGTGATTAGAAAAAGAATGAAAGGAAAGAATCGGAAAAGTGGAAATGTAAGCCTCTGGAACTATTAACTAGAAACTAACCAAAACTTAGCTTCAGTAACTAAGAAAACTCACTAAACAATAGATTTCGAGATTCATATGTTTTCCTTTTTGAATTTGACCCACCGATCGAAGCGCAGTAACGATATTGCTATTGTTTACTCTAGTTTCCTGTGAAAGGATATCGTTACCCGTGAGAATCAGCTCATTTGTACCGCTACTAAATAATTGGCCACGGCGGGCCATCCGTCTCATAAATTATTATTTTCCATCTCAATCTTCCTTGTATAAAATACTACTTCTTTCTATTCATGTCATAGAACAGAAAAGTATACCTAGCCTACATATAGAAGTTGTAGTAAAGTCCAAGTCTAATTCCATCTGTGTCACCAGTAATACATAAAAAGTATTTTACGTGCCGTTTAGACATCTAATGGGCCTTTACAATGAAATTTTATGAAACTTTTAATGAAACGCCGGCTCCATAAAGACATCGCCGTCAGCCAAGCCTCGGCTTACTGTGCTCTTAATTATATAGAGTAGTCAAGTGGAAGTAATCCTCGAAATCTATCTAGTCCAATCCGTCAGGCGGCTGAAATTGAACGACTTGTTCGCGTATTAATTCATTCATAATAAAGGCAGCTAGGATTTGCACGCCACTCTTCTTGGGTGGAATTTATATTGCTTGCACTAGTTGACATATTAATAAAGACAGTTAGGTAATATTGTGTGAATGTAAGTATAAGAAAGCATTTTAGCGTTGAAGTCTGAACTATTAAAATTAAACTATTAGAATCTTTAGTTGTTATTGACGGTGTTTGATTTGAGACATTGCGTACTTGTTGCAGTTCTCATTTATACATTTATAAACTGTTAGCTCGAAGCTGTAAAAGTAAAAACGCTCTAAAATATCTTTCTGGTTTTCATTTATTCTTACAATGTTAGAAGTATTTTTATGTATGATATCCGTTGAGACAACCTTTACAATTTGAGTGGCAATATAAGCTTAAAGAAACAGAAAGTCTTTTAAAATACTCTTTTCCCAATTTTTTTTTTTTACTTTTAGTTTTTGTGACGCGTACCTGTCCTACCACGGTGTTCCTCGACATAACCATAGACGGCGAGGCCGCGCGAATCGCTTTCACATGCAATCGCGACCCCGCCTTGGTTTCGGTCGCCGTGTGAAACGGCAGGCCACTACACAAAAATACTTCTTCCACCGTCCCCCTGGAGGGGACAAAGACACAGCACAGAGGCGCACTAGGGAACACGCACGCCGCCTCTCGGACCTGGTGCTGATCGGGTGGCGAGCAGGCCCACGCAGCCCACCACCCCCAGTTCAAACCTCAGGGTGGCTGGAGGTCATCTCGCGCCTTCCGGCGCCCGGTTTTGCGGTTGGGGAGAGGTTTAAGCGCTCCCTCTCTCGCTCCGCCGCCTCCTTGATGGAAATTACTTCCTTACAAAAGGAGACGACGGCGCTGCGCTGCGCTGCGCTGCTCAGGCGGGGCATTCCGCCAAAGTGTGCAGTGCCGTGTCCACAACAACATCGCGGCAGCCACCGCAGTGATGACATCCGGGCGTCAACTCTTTTCCCTGTTATGTCTAGTTTTCTAAAACATTTTTTATTTTCTAACTTTCTTTAGAACTTTCTAACTTTGTTTTTTTCTCTTTTCTTAAAAAATGTATACATACAAAGGCAACTTGAACAAAGTTTTTTTATATTAATTATTTCCTACTTTACTTTATATGATATCCGTCTCAAAGCAAATGACAGACATATGGTGCCTAGTATTTCTAGTGCTGAAATCATTCCCTCGTTAGCCTATTGAAACGTGCCGCAGGTCGTTAGCGAACTCGTATGTTTTTTCATATCCAGGAAAATGCAATTTTAATACGAAGCTAGTCACGCCTGCTACTGGCTAATTACGACTCGTGGGACATGAAGCGATCATAACGTTTCATCCATTACATAAACCTACATTACGTAGCTCTTATGGCATGACACGTATAAAATTTTGGAATTATGTAACCAATACGTTATGTGGTTGGCCACATAACGTATTGGTTACATAATTCTAATTACTGCTGGCAGTGACCGAATTAAAGAAGATTGAAACTG
Organism: Catocala nupta; assembly: GCA_963675205.1. Taxonomy (NCBI): domain Eukaryota; kingdom Metazoa; phylum Arthropoda; class Insecta; order Lepidoptera; family Erebidae; genus Catocala; species Catocala nupta. The sequence goes on along the minus strand of OY776093.1, from coordinate 22,744,957 downwards.
AAAAGGTCATTTGAATTCATAGTAGAGATTGCTATGATGTAATATATATTTCCTTTAAATCAAACCTTATGGTGTGTGCTGCAGAAATCGCTATGCTTTCTCTAGGGTTTCTCTAGTGATTTAATCGGTTGCAGTACAGCGAGTCAATTTTTGCAATGTTAACTATGCATGATATATTCGGTGTTATAAGCACCCATAATCTATTGCAACCAACTATTATCAAATGGTATTGTACTTATTCACCTTCTTAGTATTTTACTTTCACTTCAACCACATTTTCATCAGCTGCTGAAATCAATTTATAAGTAGCAACATAGTCATATATTTGTGCTTGTTCACGCTTCGAAGAATAAAAAATATCAGTTCGTAAGAAATTGCAATGACAAATCATTAGATGAAGTCCTTAAACCTCTTAAGCAAAAGTAACTTTGTTTGCTGCGTCAAGATTAGAAATTATGGTGCACATTTCAATTTGCATTACATTCTAGATGGATGGTAATATTAAAAGAGCGTTATTGCTGGGTAAGCTAGAATAATAGAATTGCATCGACTAAAAATTTAAACAAGCTAGCCGAAGTACGTCTATAAAAATCACCCGGTCGGTTGTTCTTGCCGTAGTATCATCCAGGTTCAACCGCTTCCTTTTATATCTAAGTTCTTCTGAGAGAAGCGCTGTCAATTTGAGGCCCAATAGTCGTTTGATGGACGTTGTGCCCAAGATTTAGAACATCGTAAAGTAAGCTTTTCTTCGTTATTCTAACTCGTGCTACAAGATACGTGTAACAATAGCATTTTAAATAGAAATTCGCTAGAGTTGTTTATGTCTATCGGTTTAATTAAAATAAAACCAGTGCATATCCTAAGACATATGACGTAACCATAGAACGGGTCTCCTAGGATATATGACATATGGCACATAGCATACGTAAAAAGTCATGGGTTAAATTTCTTAAAACGATTCTTAACGAAATGCAATGCAAAAAAACGAAAGGCGTTTTTAAAATTTTAGGTTTATATGTTATATTTGATGCGTGCCAATGAATAAAACGTAAGTCTATGTAATCAGAATACGCTAGAGTTTTATTTATACGCATAATATTCACAAGAGGTCGTATGCTATTGGTTACAATTTGCTATTCATTAAGTGCTTGAATGAAACCAGTCGTACATATGTATAATAAACTCGAGTTAAACTCTGAAACATTTGAGTTCTTCAGAAATGTGATACATGTGTACAATTCATGAATGCGGTCTCGTATAGCTCCTAATAGCGGCCAGAGTATGTAGATATTCGTATGCTCCGGAGGGCTGAAGGTATCTTCGTCTTGAATGCGTTGATTAAGTGCTTTGTTCAACACCACTGCAATGTTTTACTCCAGCCTTGTGGCCTTGTGGAGATTACAGATATATATAGGTATATATATACTTACGCAGTTAAATACCAAGTACAGCTGAATTTATGGGAGCAAGAGTTCAGGGATATAAAATTGAAGGTGACATTTTGGTTTTGCAGTCGCAATGTTCAAGTATAATCATACATCTGATTTCAAGTGAGAGGTTTTTGGAGTTTGTGATTGCGGTAAACTCTAATCATATGGTTATTATAATGACAGCTTGACGCTTTTGGAAATTATGTGCTGCTTCTTTTAAGAGCGCGGCTAAAACGATATTCTATGGTAAACGTTTTGTTTTCTGCATAACTATGCAATTTTATGGTTAACCAATGCTTATATAATAAAAGGATTTATTGTCAAATATAAACTATTAAATTATGGTAGTAGCATACAAAGTTATTGATGTAGCAAAGCCAAGTAAACACAGTAGCATAACACCTCTCTCGCTCATCGTAATCAAAAAACGACGATTCTGCAGTTCAGTTATTACGTAAGGTGAGATATTTCGATGGGTCGAGAAACCGGGGATGGCACACTCGATTCAGTATTGCAAGTATTTCAACTAGACAGTTCACAATTCGGATAAATCGCCGTCTTTTAAGATATTATATTATTATTAATATTGTATTATTATTGTCCAGTCGAGACAAGATAATAATATACACAAATCAAAATAAATATATGTATAGCAAATCCTGACAATAACTTTTGACAGTTAGTTTATAGATTATTGCCGTGGTTCGTTATATAGCCTTTTTTGAAAAGATATTCGACAAGATTCCTTTCACAAAGATAGACTAAAATGCGCTAGGCATCATTGATCTCAGAGTAATCAGACTCAAACTAAGTATGTGCATTTAAACAAGTCGTTACTAACATACTAATAATAAAAATGTTAGTTATATTACATCTCATCATATTATGGTCATCATAAAGCCCGGAATACTGTGCGTCACTCTGTAGGAAGTACAGTAGAAATAAAAAATGAAGGCAGTTTAAAAAAATTTACAGTAGGGTTTTCTTATCTTCTTTCTCTCAAGGCTCCTAACTTTACGAACCTGAACACATTATTATTATAAGTTCTTCATATCTTGTGAACTAAATTAGTAAATTATTAGAATATTGTTAATTCATATTCAGAAAGTTTGTATGTAACTTGGTAACATGTTTCTTATCTGTATTATCCAAGGCTTCGTCTAGAGTCTGAGAATAAACAACAAGATAGATGATATCTTTACTTAACGCTGAAGTTTCCGTTAAATGTCAAAACGAAAGTGGCCATTTGACGTCGGTTGTATGAGCGAAGTTGAAGTAGAAGGTCGAACGAAGCTCGTGTAAGCTGATGCAACTTGTCGTCAAGCTAAATTGAGATCGATGCATATCTACTTGACTGCCAGAAAGTTGTTAAGACGCTGTATTTTGTCTGTGTATTTTATTACATAAAACAATATGGTTCATTCTAGTTACGTCAAATGAGGGCAACTGTTATTTTTGCTCTACAAGTGAAAGCTTTATTATTTCAATGCGTGTTTGAGGACGAGGGCTTGACATGCATTTGTTACGATAATTAGGTACGTGTTCTAACTAGGACCTATTACAATTATGCTAATCTGATTAATTTCTTGATCGCGTTTTTATCTTAAATCAAACTGAAAATAGCCTCACTATTCACTAATTTGAATAAGAACTGTTTCACCTTACCATAAATCTCGTAATTGGTTTATTTTATTTTATATGGCGACACTACAATCAGCCTGTGCTAGCTGGAGTAAAGTACGTAACTTTACTCATAAACTGGATTCTACTTACCTACTTTGTCTTTGTCATTTACAGCCGAACAGCCATCCATACGAAAGCGTGACAGTATTTTGTCCGTCGGAGCGCGCGGAACTAGTGGACCTGCTGACGTCAGAAGACGTGTTGTTAGACCTCACCCAGCCATTGTACCTGAACTTTACGCACGAGGCGATCGTGAACCGCCTCGAGAAACATTATGAGGGGCACGATAAGATTACCGGCGATGTATATACCTGTGATAACCCACCTACGGACGCCAGTACTGAGGGGTAAGATTATTCGATTAGTTAGGCTGAAGAGGGAAACAGTCTTAAATTTATTACTTAGGCTTGACATTAAGAGGTTTGACCTGCAATCATTGTATCTAAGTAACTCAAGAATACTGGATTGTTTTTATTGCATTTGTAATGAAAACAATGCAGTGTAAAGATCCATGTGCAATGAACTATGCGATTATTTCTGAAACTCAATTTCACTATGAGGCTAAGATAGATTTAATTAGACCGCAACCACTCGACCAAATTAAATATTTCTTAATTAGTTTAAATTGCTTCTCTTAATTCGTTTTATTCGTGTAGCATCAGTGCTGCTGGATTGATGTAACGAACAGAAGTAAATTCTAAGTTGGAAGTTTATCATTTTCGTAAACATTCTTTTATGAGCACTAAATATTTGACTCAATATCTAAGTAAGAGTCCAAATAATTTAGCATTTTTGTCTTTTTACAGACTGCCATCGGACGTGGAGTTAGTTCGCTTACTACCGGAACACATGAAGGCGGTTTACGACTTGTACCCAGCGAGTGACATCGAGTGTCGCGAGGTGTTCGAAAAGCTGGTAGCCGAGCTGCCGGCCTACGGCATCTTCGTGGAAGGGCAGCTCGCTGCGTGGATGGTACAGTCGTACTACGGCGCCATGTTCTCGATGCAGACCAGGCCGGAGTTCCGTAGGAAAGGCTACGGCATCTACCTCGCGCGACGCCTCACCAAAGAAGTGGCCGCTCGCGGTTACAAACCCTTCGTCGTCATTCGTCCGGAGAACGACGCGTCCCGTTCTCTCTACACGAAGCTCGGCTTCGAGAAACGTTTCCGAACGGTGCGCGCCGTCCTGCGTCCCCGCTAACGCGTTAAACGTTGATCACTAGCAGATTTTATTTTTTTAAGACTTTTGAATAAAATCAATTTAGCTTGCGATCTTTGATCGCCTAGAGAATTTTAGTAGTAGCTTTAAGATTGGAGCGGCTAGTGCTCTCGATCTGCAGGAGCCGAGTCGTAATGACAGGCGTTAGTTCCGATAAGTACTTATCTTATAGAGCCTCTGCGATATTTTTCAGCCGTTAGCGTTTTTAATCTCCTAGTATCTACTTCTTAATGATGACAACGAATGGCTTTCTTGACTAGCGTTCCTCGCGTACAAGTCTGCCTACATTTTGATACGTATTCATAGCTAATGCCTCATTCACTGCGCTTCATGAAGTCAGATTCGAGAGCTGTAGCCGTTTGCTGCGTTCTTTGGCGCTAGCCTAGTTACTGATTTCAACGATTCTAGCATGTCAAGAATTACTTGGAACCCTGGCATTTGTTGATCCGCTACGAGCCGATGTACCTCACAGACAGAACTGATACTCATTCAGGGTTCCAATACTTGTTAATATGATTAGCCTCTACTCATTTAGGCGAACGCTTCATTACCACTCGTTGATCGAGCGGAAACTATTCTGTCTCATGGTTTATAAAATTTTTGGGACCCGTTATGATCTGTGTGATAAAAATGTTAGCGTTAACATTGAAGTACTTGATGTGTATAAAAGTACATGAGAAAGAAAGGTTGCCGTCGTTGCACCCAGTTTGCACAATTCGAAAAATTAAATTTTCCAGCACCTTAAATAACAAACGCAAGGAATGTGAAATATGATTAAAATAATTAACGACGTTTACATTTTTTGAACAATTTATTTGATAATGAGTAATGACGATGAACAAGCGGCTATATGAAAGCAATGGGAAGAAGTGACAATTATTTTAATTTAGATACAATTTAAGTTCAAAATGTGATTTGTAATGATCATAAACCATAAGTATACCAACTTAGATATTTTCATAAACATAGACTAAAATTAAAAATATACTGTGACTAGTTTGGGTTACTTAGTTATTATTAGTTTTTATAGCAAACAAGTTTTTTATAAACAAGTACACGGAGAAACTCATTGAAAATTTGATACGAAAACGTAGATAGGTAGGTATTTTAATACGGGAATGTATTTTACGATTATATCGTCTTATCTATTAAAAACGTTTGCTATTATTATGTATACCAGAATATGATTAGAATTATTAATTTAATCATCGATTTATTATAATGGATATTATTGTGTGATATGATAATATTTATTGCTTTTTGAGTAACTTATTATTAATTTGGCTATTGGTATCTAGTATTTATTCTGTCTTCCTAAGATCTTAGTATGATGAACAACTCTTATGACCAAAGCGGGTAGAATAAAATGGACTCGTTATAAATGAAAATAAGCGATGGATATGAACCTTTTATTTCACTAAAGCTCACCAGAGAATTGCACTTGCCTTTATATTCATTTCCTCTCAGCACAGACTACATAAATGTCTTTTATTTATGTTTAAGTATTGGCAACGGCCTGAAGTTGTAATAAACTTATTGCTCAGACAATTGAAGCTTCCAATTAAGAAGAAATAAATGCCAAATTATTTATTGTGTACCTGTATTATTGTTCTTGCATTTTATTGTAATAATTATTTATTCAAATTGTGCTTGTCTTTATTTGTGTCAACGTTAATTCAAACTGGATGATAGGATAAAGCCATTTAATAATAAACTATATGCGTTATTTTATCATCTTCGATAAATACTGTTTCTGATAAACAGATGGTGCATATTTACTGACAGTTGACCTGTCAACTGTGTGTAAATGTTCAGCTGTTTATTTGAAAGGACACTCATACCATGCAATCATGCTAAAAGCTTCCCTACATACATGTAGGTACATGTCGAATAAGTAGATCGAGATTTCTTGAAATTATTAATTGTAAGTACATTTTCTCTGAACACTCCCTTACTTATGTACCTAAATAAATATAAACTAAAGGACACGTTCCGTCCTAAGCTGCAGTTGACATAAAAATCGCAGTGTATTTCACTCATACAGAAAAATTATAAAGAATGTAGTATCCATTCTGTATTGTTTATCAGTTTATCACTTACCAACCTTGCAAAGGTATTGAGAAAACAATAAAACCTAAACATAAATGTGGTCAATTTTATTTCTACATACCTTATTCCTACAAATAATTAGGTAGGTACCTACATAAACTACAGATTCGTGACGCAAAATTTTATTTATGGCTGTTAAGCCATAAATAAAATGGTGTACTACTTGGAAACACTGTTAAATACGTTAGTATTTAACAGTGTTTCCAAGTAGTACACCTACCCTAGGAGTAATTAAGTAAATTTGCGTCTGGAGGTACGCAAAGACAGCAAACTGGACTAAAGGACTCAGCAATTATAGTCTATGGGGTAGACGTGATTGAGCTCTTCCTTGATAAAGGTCCTACTCAGATAACCTTAACTAGGAACCACTGTTCTGTTATATACACTATAAACGTATGAGATTTATGCAACATATAGGAAACGCCTAACATTTCTTACAATTAATATAATATAATAATATCAGCCCTGTATATAAACTGTCCCACTGCTGTGCACGGTCCTCTTCTCGTTGTAAGAAAGGATAAAACATATTAATTGAAAGTGAATATATTGTCGATTCAATCATGGTGCTGGCCGGTGATAACACCATATCAACCGCATACAACAATATTCTTTGCAACTGCCACATACTTTGATACCTGGTGCATACACGTTAAAGCGTTGGTAAGTACATATATAAGTATTATTTTATATTAGACAACCCGATAAACTTTGTACCAACTACACATTCCAATTTAAAATTCCCCTTTTCGATTTCTGGTCTGTTCCTTTCGGTTTTCCCCAATTTTCTTTATTCCTAAACGTCCACAGCTGTAATAAAGCGAATAAAGACAAAACATCAAATCTGTTAAATTATACCTACTAACGCACGGCAATTGATTAGTTAAAGGTTTAAAGGTAACTTACACTTAACTATTAAATATCGGACCGCTAGTACATGGCCAAAATTAATGATAATGATTATAAAAGTGAAGAGAAGAGTATAGATACTGTGGTATAGACTACGTAATAGTGAGCCTAGTGAACTAAAACTAGTAACGAGAATATAAACATGCGAGCGATTGTCAGGTGCAAAGGTCGCTAACGACGCTTCTCAGCGGCTGCAAAATGGCGATTACTGGAGTCGAATACTACTCTACCAGAATCGCATACGCCACAGACCCGTCTACGGTAATTAAAGCGACACGCCCTCAGTGTCAAGGATCGACGACGGCAACTGTTGAATTATTAAAATGATAAAGTCCTTCTCCTCTGTAAGAGCTTTACATAGCCAAAGTACATGGGTACTTTGGCTATGTAAAGCTCTAACATGACAATAATAATATACATAGAGGCGCGGCCCGCGTTGCTCTAAGATAATATATAATCAGCCCTGTATATAGATTGTCCCACTGCTGAGTATGGGCCTTTTTCCAATGTGAGAAGGTTTAGACCATGGTCCATCAAGCTGTCTCATTGCAGCTTGTCAGACTTTACATAATATCTTAGATCTTTACACATCATAAACAACTCATGCCGGTTTTGTCACAATGTTTACCTTCACCGTTAAAGCAATTTACCAATTTAATTTCGTACGCATATCACTAACTGCAAAAAGTCAGATGTACGCGCATTGGGATCAAACTCGAGACCTCTGCCTTGCACTCCAACGGTCTCCCACTAAATTATCGCTGCTAACCTTATACTCTGTAGTCTTGGTTACAACAATGGTGTATTACCATACCCCATTGTTGTAGCCATATATAAACCCTTGGAACTTATTATATAAATTAAATGCGTGGTCAAAATATCTGCCAAGACCAGGCTCGAAGCAGTCAGTTACCAGGTTACCTACGTGAGTATTTCATAATGTATTACACCCACAATTAAAAAGTGATGTTCTGATGAAGTAATATTATAATTATAAAGTGTTACGGATAAAACAATAACGCTTCTTTAATTATAATATTATAAAATTAGTACCTATGTAGTATTCCCGACGATATCTGTAATGTTGTTATGCCAGTGCCATGGCAAGAACCTGCAGCTATCGCCGTCTTGTATGGCTTTGTAAAATGTATAAAACCCGTCGGCTGCGGGTGCAATCGTATGGATTCATTTCCGGCCGTCAAACAAATCTGGTATATGTTCATTTATGATGCTCGTGGAACTAATATTTCAAGGTAACGACATCATTTAAAAAAATCGTTATAGTAATTATTTACTATATTTATTTCTAAGACTTAAATATTTTTACATTTTGCTTTTGAAGTGTAGACTATAAAATCAAAAAATGTATTTATTAATGCTTAGAAGCTCAGCTATTATTTATATTATTCAATTTTTATAATAACTTTTCTACCAATAGCTCAATGACCAAACCGAATATACCAGGACGCCTAATTTGTACTGGCAATATTGAAGAACTGTCAAAATTTAGTCAAACCATTGTCAAACTAATTCACAACATGGCGATAGATGTTTAAAATCATGTTTGTTCTTGTGTAATGTGAATTTATCGACTGAATAGTAAAATATCGTCAATTTAAATAGCAATCATCATGACGAGCTTAATAGATAAGATTGAACAATTAATCAAAAGGGAGAAAACTACTCCTGAACGTAAAAAAGATGACTCCAAAAAGTCGTCAAGTGAAATTCTATCAGAACTGTTTAGTGCTTTTAATGCGGATCCGCCGAAGATAGATGAAGTTCCTATAAAAAAGTCCAAGAAAAGTAAGAAGAAGCATAAGAAAGAAAAAAAGAAACGTAGTAAAAGTGTTAGCAGTAGCAGCGGATCTGACGAGGAAGGTGAATACTCACACAAACGCAAAAAACGAAAAAAAAGTAAATCAAAAAAACGTTCTAGGGAAAGCCGATCTCCTTCGTATCCATATCCACTAACTCCGGTTAGAACAAAACACAACATCGAACACGTTAAAATAAAACACGAGCCGGTAATTAAGTCAGAAGATGTTAAAACTGTAGAGGTTAAAATAGAAAAAGACAAAGACGTAAAGAAGCTAGTGACTTTTAAAGCTGAAGATTCTCCTATTCTCATAGATTCCCAATCCCCGCCAATACCACTGCCTTCCACAGAACTGTCACCTAAACATTATAAAACTGAAACAATTGATTTGAGACAAAAGTTGGAGAGTAAGAAGGCTGATACTCTTGATGCTGATAAGTCTAAAGGCAAAATTCAAATAAAGAACTTGAAGTTCAGTACAGTATTTGAAGAGACTGTGAAGAAGGCGGAAGAAGAGGCTAGAAAAAAGGCAGAGAAATATGAAGAAGGTGAATATACAGACTCATCAAGCAGTACAGACAGAGAGGTTGCTTGCAATTCACAGTTTCCTAAATCCTCAGACCCAAGTGGTATACTCAAGCGACAAGCAGAGGAAGAAAGAATGTAAGTATATTATAGTAACCTAACAGATTAATTTTTTTTTTAATTTTTAATTTATATACAATTATACTTGATAGATATAGGCAAAACAGAATATATATAAAGTATAAACTACTAGCTTTTGCCAGCGACTTTACTCACTTGGGTACAGTACTTTCTTTCTGAATAGTAATTTTTTGTACCCATGACAAAATGTGTCTGAAATTAGATGATTAGTCATATAGTTATGGCATGAAAGTAAAACACACGAACTCACATTCACATTTATAATATTAGTTAGGATTAAGTATGAGACTGGGTAGTGCTTGAAGCAATATTAGGCAAGTGTGATTTTGCTGACACTATAGTAACCATTGATACAGACTTAGTATAGTGACATCCATGATATCCTTATGTTCTGTGTTATATTTCAGTAAAGATTCTAATGTTGGAACATAAATATAAATCAATGTTCAACAACCATTTCTTCAATCAATTCAATTCATTGTTGTTATTTTATTACATACATTATGTCTTAATTTTATTGTTTACAGTGACTTATGCCGTGAGGAGGAAAAGGCCATGGCAAAAAAGAGCAAACGGATAGAAATTACAACTAAACCAGCTAACAGAGAAAGAAGCAGATCCCGAAAAAGGTATTGTTACAACAATATTATAATAGATTTGCTTGTGATTTCTCTTACAACTTAACACAAAAAAGGATACTTAGCACTCTCTATTGGAATTATATAAATAAGGGCATTGGCTTTGCAGGATGTCTGGGAAGCTCTAGATATAAAAATTTTATTTATTTGAATGTTATACACCTCTACCTCTTTAAGCTTTTGAATTGCAAATTATTGCAAGTATTGTGCAATAATAGCATCATAACATCCACTAATATGAATTTCATTGCTATTGTTATCACATGCAGGTTTCCTGAAACTACTGTTGGTAGCAATGCACAAGTGAAATACTCAAATAACCAGGCATAACTTTAAATTTTTTCTAAAGATGTCCGAACAAATGGGACTTTGAGTGGTCACATTGTTATTTGATAGATAGTAAAGGTAGATAATTGTGACATTATCTTCATACTGACTATCTAACCCATATCACCACAAATATCCACACAGTCATTGATCTAAATGTTTTTTGCATTAATTGCTTGAATGTTTGTGAAGGTTCCTGTAATACATAAATTTATACTGATAGAAAAGTAAAAATTTGAAATAAAAGCAGGATTATTATCTGCTTCCAATAAATTATTTATCAACCTTTGGTTTGCCACATATAAACCACTATAAATTGTTTATAAGAAAATATTGGAGCTAAATTCTGACATACAATGTGTAACAAAAGAGTGCTGTCATATTTTAGGGCCGAAATGTATATCTCCACTACATCTGATAAATAGCACAATGACATGTGCACTACATCCAGATAAAAAAAAACAAAGAGGACAACTAAAAAAAGAAAAGTTATTTGTTTAGGATCTCCAACAAAGAATATACACTGCAATTTACAAAGAATTTATCACATAGGTATTATGAATGTGTACTCATTCAATTATAGGAGACCACAGCATGCAATAAAAGGCAAATTAACAACTAAGATTAAAAGTTAAAACAATTTAATAATAATAATATTCTATCACATACACACAACACCATCTAGCCCAAACCATGGGGTACCCAGAACAAAAAGTAAACAGTTCCAAAAATAGATCATAGATGGCACTATGAGTTCCAATGTTAAAATTAAGAACAATTAATATGCTTTATAGGAAAGAAATGGACCATAAAATGTTATAATAAATAAACATTGTACATATTTAATTAACGGGCATCAAGGTAAACGCATTTATTTTATGATTTAAAGATATCATTAAATCGGTATTTTTTACATCACACGTAGGTAATTGATCTACCATTTATTTTACATATAGCGCGCTAGATGGCTCTTTTATGTGTTTATACAAGTCTACAAAACACATTATGTTTTTATTTCATACCCTTCATTTGGTTAACTTCAATATTTGTTTATTACCTACTGATACTAATTGATAAGAAATTACTTATAATATGAAAAATATGTATGCTTAACAAATGTCAATGTATTAAATAAATTTTTTTTTTGTACGTAGGTATATTTGTTGTACTACATAGCATTATTTTCAAACACCTGGTCGGTTCTCGTAACGTCTATTGTCAAATTCTGTTTGCTTGTGCGGCAGTATAACCACAGTACATAAATAAACAGTATTGTAACTCGGCCGTATCTTTGAAATAAATGCCTACAGCCGCGCGGTACGTAAACATGCGATGGGCTGCCCACCTACAGCATTTTAATTAAATCTGCCTACTTTGAGTTTCTATCTATTTTTGTGATTGTAAATATTTTTTATTTTATTTAAACAAATAAAATACTTTGTGAATGGAATAGGAAGTGTTCAATAAAATGCATGTTGTTTTTTGATTGCTAGATTTAATTTAAAAAAATCATGTTTATGTTAGATTTAAGACTTAATAACAAATCGCTTATAAATTTGCGACTGAAAAATATTTGCGCCTCGACTAAGACGTATGGGAATGCTTTATTATTATATTTTAAAGTATAAAAAATCCGCATTCGAATATAAAGATTAATTAAAAATTGTTTTGGGAAACATGGACAAGGAGGAGAAAAAGGAATATCTTTTACATGGTTATATATACCTGCAGCTATTTTACAATTTATATGTTTAGTTTTAAAAGAAGTTCGGAATATTTCTTTTTTCTATATATTCCACGAAATCATCGCCGGGTCAATTAAAAAAGTTTGCGAATTAATCTTACTGTAGTCCCGGTACCTTTCGGGAGGGGAAAAAATCCTTTAAAAGGACTTAAATTACGTACCTATATACTAGTAAGTATAATCATTTTATAGTGTTACCTTTCGGAGTTTCCAGGTAATCTAAAAAAAGTTATCTCTGGGTGCGTTATTGAGGAATTCATGCAACCAAAAACAGCACAATATATTCTATTTGTCATATTAAATAGGCTATACTTGTACTTATTTTGGGTAAAAAATCGCACGGTTACTGTTTAAAAATAACACACCGTCCGTTCGTCACTGCGGCGCATTCGCGACTAGTTGGGTGCCGAACGCATGCCGACGCCGAGGCGCGTAGGTAGGTATGACTCGAGTTCCGACCGTTTGTATGAAGATAGGTTACTGTTTACATATTTATGTACTGTGGTATAACGCAGTCGTCGGCGTTATATTATCATTATCTCTGTGCTACCTACTTATTCTAAATTGAATTACAAACTTACGATAAACATGCCGATAGAAATAGAGTTTTAGTAAATCATAGCAGCATTTTACTAAAAATAATTAAATATTAAGTAACCTATCATAATAATTATTCTATAAAATTAACGCCTGTTATTTGTTTATACCGCTTTGTTAATTTGGTTTTTACGCAATTTCTGGTATTATTTGCTTATTAGACTCAAATTGACTAAACCTGTTTCAAAGGGCCTGAAAGCTAGTTAGGCACAGTTGTGATTAGGGTTGCCACCTTTATTTTGAACGAATAGACTATATTTACTATCTTAGGAAGTACATTATCTGAAAATAAAGTACATATTACTTATTTAACCTGCCTTTTTGTTACCATATTTTTGTTGATGCGAGTTAAATCTAACAAATATTTATTATCAAGGAACGTCGTAACCAGATTTTACAAAATATCTGTCTATATTAAGATAGATAAACAATTGATTTTATTCAATTTAGAGAATCTCTATAGCGTTGCTTTAAGTAAATCGAATCGGTCGAATGACATATTATTACATGTCTTAGTTTATGTACAATCGGAACACGGTAATATTATCTAACAATATTGTAACTCGGCTCTGTCCTTGAAATAATTACCTACAGCCGAGCTGTCCGCGAATACGCGAGAGGGCTGCCCACCTACAGTATTTTAATAGCATCTACCTACTTGAGTTTCTTTCTAGTTTAGTGATTGCAAATATTATATTTTTTATTTCAAATAATTTAATTTGTTGTTTATAAATAGGAAATATTCAATAAAAATCATGTTGTATTTTTTTATTAGTAGATTTAATAAAGAAACAACCTTATATAATTGAGGTTGGAAAATATTTGCGCCTCGACTGAGATGTACGAAAAAAACCGACCTCGACGCACGTAGGTATGACTAGCGTTCCGACCGTTTCACAGTATGTTTTAGAACCTAAAAAACAACCATTCCTTTTTCTGTTCCTATTCGATAGACTAAATGATTTCCAATGCAAGATAAAAACTCACAACAAATCTAAACATTGTTTGCCTATTTAAATCTCGCATAAGAAGACACTAGTAGATTTCTAAAATTATTCTTTAATCCTCACATATTGAACATTTTTCAAATTCACATAAAATATTTAAAAAATCGTATTTCCGAAACGAAATGCATAACAGCATTGGATGTTCTCGTCATGTATTTGAAATTATTTACCCTAACTAATAAAAAAATAAAAAGGCGATGGTTGTCGCGAGACCAAGCGCAACGGTCGTATGCGCCGCACGCCGGCCGCCAAGGCTTGTGGAGTGCAAGGTGTTAGTACCTAGTTGTTGGATAGTGGGGAACGCTGCGCTGGAACGACGCGACGCGCGACGTGCTAATCATGCGAAAAACTAGGCTGCGTAGGTATATATAGCGTGCACAATTTAATGAAATTATAATATGATATTATAGAATTATAATTAGGCTGACTTACGTCCGTGCGACATCTAAAGGTCCGCATTGAAAATCAGCGCTCTATTGTGGATCCCCTATGGACCACAATATAGCAACAATGCTGAGTGCGTACCAATCTGTCCACAGATTGCACGTTTCTAATAATTAATGTTAAGTTATATTGTAAGTATGTATTTCCTTTTTGAACTGTATCTGTGGCAAATAAACGGTTTTTCTTTCTTTCTTTCTTTCTATGTGCGTTTGTATGAAGATAAAATACTGTTAGATAACATTACCGTGATCGGGGTCTCCTACAACAACAAAACGAAATCTTTTGGCACAGGATCGCACGCGCCGCCGGGTGTGAGTGCGGGGGTAGGCAGGGCAAGACCCGCGCTACAAGACCAAGTATGAAACAATGTTTACTATTTGTTTTACTTCCAAAAATATAAATTTAAAGCAATATTTTTAATAATTGGTTGCGGTTTGCTTCTTTCTGTTGTCGACGTCACGTGACGATATTATGACATCACATTTCGTTTCGAATAATACCATTTACTATTTTACTCACATCACACTTATCATTATTTACCTAGTTACTATTAAAGCGTTCATATCTGGCTTGGGTGACTTTGTAATAAATATTCGGATGTAATAGTTATATTACATGAGATAAATATAACTTGGACGTCGTCATCGCCATATCCTTAGAATTATTATATAGACAGGAATATATAAATAAAATCATACCAAAGCACGAATAGAGTTTTAGGATTAGTAATATCGCATTTATCATGATATAATAATGTGATCTTTACTTACTTAAGTACCACAATATTCATTAAGTAAGTACTTACCTATCTATTGTTTTGTTACGTGACTTTAAATTTGTAGGGAAATCAGTAATTAATATTGATATAAAAGCAAAAGAATACAATGTCAATAATTATGACATAGTAAAAAGATTACGGGCCATGACTACCTAATAAGCGTAAAGCATACTAACTCAGTTGTTTTTTAAAACTATTAATCCATTGTGTTTTATAGGAGGTATATCAATAATTATATTAATAGCCTTAACTTCTGTTAAAGTATTAAGCAGGTCCAAATAATTAATATTTCATAATAAAACTTTAGTTACGCTTCGACTCTATCGAAAATCGACGCGGCAGGCAGGCGCGCGCCCGCGCCCTCGGCGCTACTTGACGCCGCGGCTAGCGGCAGCGCTCATATACGATATTATACACGAAACTGACCGGAATAAACCGAACGCTGCCGGGCAATACTCGCGCGTGCGTGTGATTTGATATCTAGTATGGCGTAGTGGTTTAATTGCTTAAACCGTGTACTTATCGACGTGCCGAGTGTAATAGGTTCGATTCTCACACAGAAAATAAATTATGATCAACACGTTTTCTGTGTCGAGTCTGATGCACGGCAAAAGCGTAACCGTGTAAGTCCTTTTTAAAAAAAATGCTGATTTATTATATTTATTTTGATTTTCGATAGTTAAGTTCAAAATAATATTAAATTTCATCAGGGACTAAATATTAGGCATTGTATAGTTAATTTAAAAAATCTGACTGCAATATTTTATACTATTTAATATTTACAATTATAGTGAAATATAGATAACAGCAGTTAGCCCGAGTAGAATTCTTTACGCCAATGAGTAATTTTCAAAGTACCCGAACATCAATCGCAATCGCATACATCATGAAATATATTGTTTTATTAATACTTTTTAAAACGCATTCATTAAAATTAAATGAAAAAAATATATACAAGGTCAAATTTTGACAGCAACACGATATATTCACGAAAATCCGACCGAGTAAATGAGAATCACCAAAGTGTGATCGTACGCATTTCGGCATACAACACTATAGGTAGATAACTTTTATTTTCAAGGTTGCGCACATTCTATCCGTGGTAAACAGTCAAGTACCTATTTTACTGTCACAACGCCATCTCTTATGAGCTGTTATCAAATAGGATTCGGAACTTGTGTACTTGTTATGGGTAGATGGCAGTAGTGGCGCTAGTTTTGTGCTGCCATCTAGTGTAAAAAGATAGTTACCAAAATAGCAAGTAGAATAGCCAGAGTTAGGCGTGTCCAAGATTTTTGTATGGGATTGAGTATCTGTACTAGTATAGTATTATATTATCTGTGCCCAAACTAAGCAGAGCTTGTACTATGGGTACTAGACAATGGATAAACATAAATATATACTTTTTTTTTGTAATTACATACTTATTATACATATAAACACCCAGATCAAGACAAACATCCATGATCATGCACACAAATGTTTGGCTTGTGCGGGAATCGAACCCGCGACCTCAGGCGTGGCAGTCGGTTACACTAACCACTACACCATCAAGGTGCTTCATAACCAAAAAAGATATAAAGTGCAATTCTTTATCAACACACAAATAAAACATATTAAGACAAGATAATTAAATTATTTATTTATTATACATCGAATCACACGCATTACATCACTACCAAAATTGCACCTGGTCATTTTCGGGCTCGCGGAGATATTCCTATTCAGCTGTTAGTGTTGTTTAAATTGACCAAAATCTATACTAATAACTAGCTGTCCCGGCAAACGTTGTTTTGCCATAAAAATATGTTTTGACCAATAGATTTTAAAAAAATTTTAGGGGTGGACAACCCTTATCACTAAGGAGTATGAAAAATAGATGTTGGCCGATTCTCAGACCTACTCAATATATTCACAAAATTTCATGAGAATCGGTCAAGCCGTTTCGGAGGAGTACGGGAACGAACATTGTGACACGAGAATTTTATATATAAGATATAAAGCTGCAGAGTTTGTTTGTTTGGTTGAACGCGCTAATCTCAGGAACCACTGGTTCGAATTTAAAAATTATTTTAGTGTTGGATAGCCTATTTATCGAGGACGGCTAAGACATCACACTTCGACATACGGGGGCGGCGCAGTAACCATAAACGCGAGAGAAATCGCGGGCACATCTAGTGTATAATATTGATAGGTCGATAAAAACAAAATGCTATAATAAGGAAAAAATAAAATATATTATTGTCGCTGTTTTATGTGAGATTCGAATATGACCAGATGTTTCTGTTAGATGGTGTATTGCCAACATTTAAACATTATGTAGTTGCAATGAACTACAAGATTGATAATGTTATCAGAAAAAAATGCTGCAGAATTCATTGATGCTTTGTTGTACACATCTTTCTTACAATTCATCATCTTACCTAGGTCAAAAAGTAAATCAAGAAGATCCAGATCACATTCGACATCGAGAAAACGTCGCCATCGATCAACTTCCAAGACGCGACGCGGTAGCCGTCATCGATCGACTTCACGGTCGCGTCGAAGGTCATCTAGATCAAGATCAAGGCGGAGGTCGAGCAGATCAAGGTCGCGGCATAGGACAGGCAGACGCACTCCACCTGGCAGACATAGGGGCAGAAGATCGAGGTATGCTGTGTCATTACTGCTTTATTATACTATCAGTGGCGCGCTCGTAGTCAATGCAAGTGCTGTGCATGAGGAGATCGAGTTTGATGCCCGATTCAAAATCAAAATAAATTTATTCAAATTAGGTTACAAGGTAACACTTATGAATGTCAAAGTAACACGTAATTTTTTTTTCCTGTGAATTTACATTTACTGCCACGTTCAGCAAAGCAAGGGTGTGTAGGGCTGATGAGAAGAACGGGCAAGAAACTCATATCATAACTCAAATCAAACTCATCATTCAAACAAGATAATCAATTTTAGTAGTAGTACGGAGTCCAGAACTGTTCCTTGTAGGCGCCCCGTCATAATGCCGTCGAGCGTAATACGCGGGCATTAAAACCGCTGCCTACCAACTCCTTCGGGAATATAGGGTATGATGCTGTATGTACATAAAATATTACAATATTCCATGTCCCTTACTGATTCTTGGAGCAATTTTCAGTACTAATACATCAGACGCAAAACAAGACAACACAATAGGGTTGTCTCGTTTTGCGTCTGATGTAATAGTACTGAAAAATGCTCTAAGAATAATAAGATTTTATCATTTTTGTCAGGTCACCAAGTGGGGTAAAACTCGCTGATAGTGAGAAGAAGCGCTTACTGGAAGTGGCTCGAAGAAATGCTATCAACATGCTCAAGAATGGTGCGGTGCCAGCCGGCGCTGCTGCTCTGCCACCACATACTAGGAACCAAGTTATGGCTGCCATACAATCTGGAGGTACAATAACATTCAGTATTCAGTTTATTTCTATTTACTATTGACTGCACGAATGGCGTATTGGTTTAAATTACCGCTTCATCATTCTACTAAGACGCCCTGTGTTATGGATTCAAAGAGGACAAAAATTTATGCGATCCACATATCATTATTCCGAATTTGTGTCTCTAAATTGAATGTTTGCAAAGACCCCACTACACAGGAATAATTCCTGGTGCGGGTAACAGTAATATTTAAAAAAAAGAAGTGTTTACTGAATGTAGGACTCTTCTAAAGTAATCAAGTCACAGTCACTTGTCTGTATTTCCTGAAGTGTACAATACTGGCCGAATTATATTCACATCAAATAGGTTATGTTAGTTCAATCACTTAAGGGCGAAAATGTCTGCGTGTCTATGACTACTGTAGCCATGTACCGATATGCAAGAACTAGCAAAGAAAGATTATCTTTAAGTTCTCCTAGACTACAAGTATTACACTTTAATTCACTCGAAACATGAGTGTCCATTTTTGCTTGTATGTATTCTGCGATTTCAATCAACGTAATTTTATTTATTTCACAGGTAAATCAGTAGATGAGCTGACAGATTTCTGCAAGCATTTATCAAAGAAGGAAGCGCTCGGCGAGCTATCTTCTGTTTCATCTAATGATGACGACATGAGTGAGAATGAAGATACACTTGCGTTCCACCATCCGTTCCTCGTCAAAGAGAAAGCTCCTATTGTTATGAATATAAGGGTGAGGTTCCAATGTTTCCTTTGATAAACAGTCTCCACAGAACATTCGTTAATTTATTTGCTAACTACTATCATAGCTATAGTTATTCTGGGTACACACCCTAAACCTCGATGGCAAGTCTTGACATAAAATGCCTATGTCCAGCAGCGGAATGCAATTTGTTAACTGATTTCTTCAAATCTATGCGCAGTCAGTATTCTTCAAACAATTCATACACATCTAAAAACTATATGTGTTATGTTATTTCTTTATATTTTAGGGAGGAGCTCCGCTACCCATCAAAGCAAATCCACTGCCTATAGCAAACAAAGAAGAATTACGTCTTCAATTCCCTGTCTCATCTGGCTCACAACATCGAGAAAAAGCATCAGAATGGGTGCCTGTCTCACCGCCTAAGAAGGATATGGTAAGCTATAGAATGAAACTATAATATTTATTTATTACTAGCTTTTGCGCTCGGCACCGCCCGCGTTGTACCTACATCAATAAAAGTAGCCTATGTTCTAAGTATAAACTGGGGAAGACCCCAGGCTTTAAACTATCTCTGTATCAAATTTCATTCAAATCGGTTGAATAATTTAGCCGTGAAGAGGTAACAGACAGAGTTACTTTCGAATTTATAATATTAGTAAGGATTTGAAGGTTTATGGATGATGGAAATCATTGTAATAGTCTGACTACCTCGGTTAGTGGTAGTGCATGCGACTGCTATGCATGACGTAGTCCCGAATTTGACCATCAAAATGTGTCTGAATTTTTCTGTCAAGAAATTCTCAATCGTAGCCCGTTGGCTAACTAGCCAACTTTTTTTTAACTAAAACGTTGGCGTTGTTCTGCGCCTCTTATCTCCGGTCGTGTCAGATTACATTCTCATTAAAATATGAGAGTGAGTGAATACAGAATACACTTGTTTTAGCGCGCACACTTGTTCACTCTTGCGCAAAAGACTAGTTTTAGTTAAGATTAGTCGCCATGACCGAATTTCCTGTTGATCGAATGCCCTAAATACTGTGCTATCCTTACGTTGTGTTGTTTCCATCCTATCTTTTATTTATATTATGTGTATTTACAGCAAATCGCAAAGCTGACCCCTACTACAGCCGTTAAGACCAAGCCAACAACAACTCCTACTATTACAGAAATTGCTAAGTGAGTAATTTACAACTACATAATATTATTTTATGCGTTATATTATAATATATTAGTCTTGTAGCAGAGACTGCCGCGCTAGATCTCGAATTCGATACTGTACTAAGCATCTTTGACTCTTCTAAGTTGTATCTATTTTAAATTTCGATTAATTTTTGATTGCGTTAACGACAAGAGAAAATGTCGTGCGGAAACCACATGTCTAAAAGAATTCGCTTCTGTCAATTCTTTGGGAGATTAATTTGTGTTAGTCAATGTATGTATGTTATTAAAATAAGAACTTTATTTTTCAGAATATCCGAAAGATCGTCAAGTCCGCCTCCGTATATGAAAAGCTTTACTTCCGGAACCCGTAAGTGTCATAGCTCATATCTTATATGCCCTGTTTCAAAATCTCTAATTAGCATTTCTTCATCAGATAAAAGTTTCGCTACCACTTTTTTATAACCTAACAAGAGACATGCTATTATTCCGGATAACTTGTACTTGATTATTGTGAAACTGGCTGTGAGACCTCTGTCAAGTCCTGTACTAATGCACCTATGGAGTAGCGACCAATGAAAAATTATTAGGCGTCAATACCAACTACAGGCACATTTCGTCAGTATATTGTACAATAAAGTAATATTTAAATTGGATGTAATACTATGATTTTATTTATACAAATTTAATAGATATTATACAGTCTATATAATTGCTAATAATGTCACATTTGTATACTTTTAGAATATTAAGTATTTTAAAGAAAAATTAAATTTTAAATTCTGCACTATGTTTTATCACTTATTACGAGTTATTTTTATTAATTAACTAGTTGTTGTTTGGCCTTACCCGCAAGGCCGAAATCAAATTTATGTTTATTGATCCGCTCCTTTAAATCGTAGTGTGAAGTTATAATTATAGACTAGTCTACTCCTTTTTTTATTCCGTCGGATAGTTCATAAGATTAGTACATTTAGCCATAAACACATGCAACTATTGAGCTTAATAGTTTTCAGTACAAAGTATGATACTGCGTGATTGACACTATTTGTTCTGTAAACTAAAGTGTAGGAAAGCTACTGATGAATATTATTTCACAGAGCTGACTTCCGTGCCTGCATTGCCGGCGCCTGGTCCGCAAGCATACCCTCCAGGAGTTGATGTTAAGAAAATGGTAAGTGTATAATAAATATACAATAGTATCATTAGTAGTGAACGCGACTGCTGGGCATGAGATCTTTGGTGCCATTCCTAGGTTGGGCAAAGTGTTACTCAGTTTTTCTATCAAGATAACACTATTACGTGGACCCTAAAACCAAGATTTCTCTAAGACTTATTTGTGAGAAAACAGTAATTTATTTATTAATGTGTGCTTGATCGAATTATTCTTTTTTGTTTAAACAGCAGGACGTGGCGACGATCGTGTCGCAGAAGCTGTCTTTAATTCGTAAGGAACAGGAGGAAAATGAAATGTGTACCACACATGGGGTAACTACATATATGTCTTTCTATGTTTTTTAAATGATAAAATATTCAGATATCCCTAGCAAAACATCAGACGGACTAAATGCATGTACTTGTATGTCACCACTATAATGTAATAATATTGAATCTGACAACATGCGATTCTTGCCTTAATATCTCAGTCTGCTACTAAAGGCAATCTGTATTAACCATCAGACAACAGTCTGTAAAAATGTCATACTAAGCAGTTCTACATTCTCACCTTTGCTTAACTTATTTATACGACCCTTTTAATATAAAGTTGGTTTGTTTATATAAAATTGTCTATTTTCAGTTCGGTTGGACAGCAAAAGAAACAGCATTAGGACAATTCACCGGTTCAACAGGGGCTCAAATCTTAACACCTCGAGAATTAGCTAGCGGTACACAAGCTTGGGCCAAAAAGGTACACATTCATATCATCAAATATCCATTCACTAGGCATATCTTATCCACATGATGACATTTAGTTCTTTCATCACCACTAGCAAAACGTCCAAAAATGTACAATGTAAAAGTATGTGGGCGAAATTGGTCATTTCTGTGTATTCAAGGGGTCATGAAAGAACATAAGCTTGTAATAGCAAAAAATTAAAGCATTAAAGTATCAAACGAAACCTGGTGTAGGCGCTCCGCTGTCGTATTGTGTAATACGTATTGTGCTTAATTACCATTATGATCATCTCCATATAAATGTTATTTTGTTAATGAAATAGTGTATTTGTTGCGTTAATATCCGAAGTGTGGCTGTATGTAGTTTAGCCTCTAAGCACCACAGCCGATGCAAATTTGAGAAAATTCGTTGCGGCTGGTAGTCTTTGCACTATTTATATATATACGATACTACTCACTAGACTCGAGATCCGCTTTCCGAATTCAAAACATCGACAATTCTACAATAATATTCACGAACCAAAGCAATTACAATGTCTTCTTTTTTTAAAGATATCTCCCGGTCTAAGCATAACTCATGAGTTGCGAGGAAAACAAACATTCAAACAACGGACACTCGAATCAAATATTTTTGGATCATAACAACTTACCTAAGGAATGTCCCGTTAAAATTGATTCACATATTCTGGGACACCGTGTATAAAACTTGGTGCAGGAAAAGTGGCGGTGGCGGCCACTTAAACACATTCGCCACTCGTGCAGTGAAATATGTAATCTGTTTAAAAACTTTCACACTGAGAAATTGAATTGACGTTAGATCTGGTCCTAATTGGAGACGTTAGGCAGTATAGGCTTTGTCGAATTCGAATGTGACGCATTGCTTGCTCATGCACTGCGCACGTCACACTAGACACTGAATTCGACAAAGCGCGTGCAAATAAATAAAGCAACATCTGAGTTCGGTTTGAGTTTCTAGATGCCTGTTTTCTCGGATAACGATCGGATCTGGCAAAGATGTAGTTGAAATTTCATAAACTAAGTATAGCCGCAATTCAACTTTTAACCGCAACATATATGTATAGGTACATTTAATTTCCCTTTAATACAGGTCTGAATGTTGGTACCCCTGGGTATGTTACATTTTAGACATATCGATATTCTTCTCAGCATAAACCTTCCTATTCTCATTATTATGTTATCTACGTAATTCATCCAATCATACCAATGTCGGTTTCCATCCATTCTAAATTTAAGTGCTACGGAACTGATGTTGGTTTAAAAGAAAAATAATTTAGTAATTTATGTCACAAAGTAACACTTATGTTCATCAATGTTTATGAATTTGTGACTTTAGTAATTTATATTTAGATTCAAGAAAATGCTTGAACTTATGAGAAAATTACCTTTAACTAGTGATGCGCATAACTGTATTCGAATAGATATGCACGACGCAAAACCTCCTTTGCAAGTTTTCTTTTGTATATAATCCGAATGTAATTTTGCACATCTCTAGTTTGATATGAAATAATTTCCTATGCTATTTATGAACTAGAGATAACAGGATATTACAAAAAACACACACTATAAAATATGTAAGGAAGAAAGGTATGATGTAAAATTAAGCGACACTTTTGCGGATGAATTAAATTAAACCTTTAAAAAAATACCGAGTCTACTATGGGCGTACTTCAATTTAATGTACGTCTACTATGTATTACTAACAATAAAATTATTCGAATAGTTTACTAACGGAATACTTATAAACGAGTAGAGTATAATTACAATTAAACTAGATACGGGCTACCAATATCCGCAGTCGATGAGCCGAAGGTTTCGTTCAATACTTTAATTGTGTGGCAATAACTTTTCTTTCAGCCGATTGCGTCACTGCGGGAGGGCCTCGCGTACACTGCGCGTGCGCAAGTGGCGGTCAGAATTTATAATACACATTGTATTATACTTTCTGACCTTTTCTATATTACCGTGATGGTTGCAATAACATGTTAGTAGTTTTATGTATACTTTATTATTATAATTTATTAATGTATTAAATACTTTTTTTTATACAATATATTTGTGCAAATACATATAGTAAATATATTTCAAATTTATTTTATTATTTATTTGTTTAGCATTGGTATACTTACACAAAACTTCGTAACTTGTATACTTACAAAATATCTATAAAATAAGTATTTAAAGAAATTGCATTATATATGTATACTTAAATTATATGCCGATACTTAAAAAAATATATATTTACAAAATTATTTACGTAGTAAATAAAACAATTTATAACTACTTATATTGTAAGTATAGCCTGTCTAGAAAATATAATCAATATCAACCCGTTTCAATATATAACATTACAATAAAAAATATTGGGAAATATTTACGAAACGAAGCATTTTATTTTTCTAGTCTGACTATACTTATATATAATGTCGAATATCAAATGTTGCTGCAACCATCACACAAACCGTACATTCCTTGTGTAAAGAGGGAACTCTAAAGTTCGCTAGTTACACCGCACTATTCTTCTGGCTAATGTGATGGTAATTGTGATGCCATGTGAACATGTGGCATGTCAATCACCATTACTTCAGATTGCATACAAATATTCAGTTTTCCCCTTGGTTGTGACTGACTTATTTAGTTTGTTATTATTATCATTCTTAATTGGCTAAGTTTTTATTTTACTTTTATTTTCGAAATTCGTCATTTTATTATTTTGTCGTGAATTTATTGCGCTTTGGGAATGACGTTGACCATGTCCCGTATTGCGAGATTCTATACAACGGACAATATACGTATATTTATTATACATATGTACAGTAGCAGTACTTAATTGCAATGCAAGTGTGTTAGTCAGTCTCCAAAAATGTTCGCGCCAAGCGATTCTTTGAGCTATCTTCGAACAAGACATTTTCGCGGTATTGATGGCTCAGAGAAACGTACGGCTAAAATGGGGAATTCATGAATATTTGTTGCAGCTTTTAAGTGATAAGGAGATGCGTGCACTACGGTATCATCACGGTCTACGATGATAGGTGCTAAGCTAACCAATGTACGTGAGGTAAGTATTATACATGGGGGAAGGTCTACAATGAAATTAACGAAAAGTACTGTCAATGTTTCTTTTTGTTTAGAATCTACAATGTCAAAGAAGACTTGTCCAATAATATGTTCGATGGTTTGAGAATATATCAAGAGTTGTCTTACCTTAGTTTAATTCTTGTAGCTATTTTATAACTTATTTAATTAAATATAGGTTTATGATATTTCATCATGTAACCAAAATACAAAATGTCCGAAGTTTATACTACTTTGACTTTATTTTTTTACTTTTTTAGTAAAGCTAGGCTAGTCATTGCATTATGTAATATATATGTATGTGTGTAGGATCAACTGGTACGTGCCGCGCCAGTAGAAGGCGGTATGGGCATGCACTTACTACAGAAAATGGGTTGGTGTCCCGGTCAAGGGTTAGGTAAAGAAGGCACTGGGACCCTCCAGCCATTGCTCTTGGAGGTCAAATTGGACACTAGAGGTCTACAGGCCAAAGAAGAGGTCAGTAGCAGTAGACGCAATAGAGGTGTAAGTAAACTGCCGTTATATTATTTTGTATTGTTTGCGTCTAAACTCATTAAAACTCATACGTTATCATCTTTAATAATGTATGGATTTATTGAAGATTTTTCCGGCCCATAATATCACCATCCCGCTAAAGCTAAACACTTCATAAGCCAGTAGTTTCTCAATTAGTTTTGATTTAGTAGTTACTTCAAATAGTAACCTAATGACAAATCAAAATAAATTCGCTATAATACACCGATTGTTTGAATCAAATATATTGTAATTATTGAAATAGCTAGTGTAATTAGTTCGCTAATTGAATCGCCTTAGTCGTAGGAGGTATAGTCTAGCATTTCTGAATTACTATTTCAGAAATGCCAGACTAATGCACTCATTTGGTAGCAAAGCAAGACAGGGTTGGTAGGTACTGGTTAATTGCTTGATTAATCGGTATCTACCTACCTGGACCTTCTGCGTTGTATATATAAGCTAGATTGAAGTAATATTATATAATAGTCTGTACCACAAAAAGACTAGAGTCGAGATAACTAATCAGATCGCTCTCTTGCCAGTTCTAAAAAGGAATTGAAATTGATGTGAATCCTTATAGGTTCTAAATTCAGCATATTAGTTTTTACTAATTTAATCATCCCTAGACAAAATATTATCTGTAAGATCCAAATTTCACCATGTCCGCTAATTGAGAACCACTGGCTTAATGTCAAGATTTAATATCGAAGACAGAAGTTAAAACTCTATTAGTGTCTTTTACAAAATAGTCTTACACATTGTACAAATTTTTCATCAGACTTAAACTACTGTATTTTGCTATCATTAATATCACTCCGTAAGGCATTTGTTCCACCGTCGACGAGGAAACGACTGGCTATAGATAGACTTATCTCTCGCTTAAGAAACATCAAATTACATAACATTGTATGTAAGTAAAATATGAAATGTCTGTGAAAGCCTTAATACAAATAATTTTATAATAATATTTTTATTGTCAAAGTTAAATCTTCATTTGTAGTATTTTGTAGCTCTCTCTTATAATTTCTAGCTCGCCTTGCTACCCGCTAATTGTCGCCGGTGGAACAACTGTAAGACATTAAGCTAAAATATTCAATTACAGCATAATTATAAAACAATTTATCTCCTAGATGAAACCTCAACGGTCCAGTCGAGCGCGTGGCCCGGCGCCCCTAGTCGCGGGAGGCAAGCACCCGGTATCGTTACTCGGCGAGTATTGCTCCAAACAGAAATTGGGTCCGCCCGAATACAATCTGTGTTTCGAATGTGGACCAGATCATAAGAAGAATTTTCTATTCAAGGTCTGTTGCAAGGTGATAGTAAATCTTTATTTTTGTAGATTTAAATATCGCTTGTGTGTGCTCGGGGGCGCAGCGGTAGTGGACGCGACTGCTGTGCATGATGTCGCGGGGCAGGCACAGTGTTATTGGTTTTTTTGTATACACCATGTAAAATAATTCACTGTTTTCCCGAAACGTATGTAGCCAGTCAATGATATAGAATATTTCTGCATCGTTTATTATAAAAAAACACTTAATGAAAATTAATCAAGAATAGACACTATCATTTTTGTTAAAAACACGTTTATTTTAAACATGACTGTAATGCATAACAATGCGGCCGACCGGCGCGGCGGCGCAAGCGCATGGAGCTCGTCCCCCTCGCCCCTCGCCCCGCTCCCCTCGCCCCGCTCCCCGCTCGCCGCATCCCTTTAGTTTGCCCAACTTTCGTTTATGTAAGTAGGTCAGTGTGCCATTTCTTGCTAAACGGGATAGACGTTAACCGAAGACGAAGACACCTCGCATCGTAGCGCAGTGAAATATTAATTTTGATGAAAAGACCGGATTTCAAATTTTTTTTTTTTTTATGTACTATAATTGAAATGGTAAACTTCTATATCATGGGCTGAGTACATACTTTGCGAAAAAACAGTGTATTAGATTCCATAGTGTAGACATTCTCAATACCAGTACGAAGTCTCGAACTACACCTGATGGACAGAGTAAGGTTATTACCTTTTAAGCATATCTGACGGAGTGTAATGCACTATCGATTTGAGCGACGGATGACCACTCCTAAGGTTAAAATCACATAGCAGGCCACAACTACGAACTTTTTGTTTGAGTTTTTTTACAAGGGTTTTTTTAAGGTCGGAGTCACTTAAAGTCAACATGTGTAAGCGAAATTTTTTCTGAAATGGTCAGCCGTCGCTCAAGTCGATAGTACCTCTGCCGAATATTGTCTTACGTTTACGCGAATGTTACACAAGAAATTAAAATTACTTTATACGGATTTTGTCGCGTTGTTTATTAACCTCTGAGTCTTCTTTGAAGAGGATAATGAAAACACTATGTGGGTCTGTGTGTATGTCTGTTAATGACAGGCATAGTTCCGGAACCACTGGACCGATTGACTTGTAACTTGGTGTGCAGACATCTTGAGGTCATCCCTCGGTCAAGTTTGAATATGGGCCCTGTGAATCAAGAGACCTCTGAGAAATAGGGTTCATAAGGTCAGGGGATATCCACCAATAGAGTGATTTGGAAGTCCAAGGGAGAGGCTTTTGCCCAGCAGTGGGAAATTACAAAAAGCTGATGAAAAAAATAAAAAAAAGGTCACACGAAGACGAAGAGGTTGAATTCTAGGTTTTTACACCCATCTCGTTTTAGAACGCTTTTATTACATAATTTTGAACTATAACACTACTATTATTGAACTATATTTTACAGCAGCCATGGTCAAGGAGTTTCTAAAATAAACAACGCGACAAAATCCGTCTAAAGTAGTTTTAATTTCAATACCTCTGCCTACCAAATCGAGGATATTGGCGTAAAACTATGTTTGATATCTATATTTTAGTTCGGTGTCGAGGATCAAATCCACAACACGCTACGCGTTAATAGTGTGTAGTCATTGAATCCGTTGCACCACCTAAGTAAACATGACATCTATGGCGTAGTAGTTAGTGTAACCGACTGCCACGCATGAGGTCGCGGGTTCGATTCCCGCACAAGTCAAACATTTGTGTGCATGAATGAACATGGATGTTTGTCTTGGTCTGGCTGTTTCTATGTATAATATGTATGTATTTACAAAAAAAAAAAGTATATATGTATGTTTATCCATTGTCTAGTCATCCATAGTACAAGCTCTGCTTAGTTTGGGCTAGATAGTGTTGTGTGTATGTGGTAGAATATATATATACCAAAATATTTTATTTTTATAATAACACTGCCCGACGTCATAATCGGATCCCGGATCACTGTATCAGCCGCAAGCATATGCCCAAGATTACCTAACATTGGCATGGACAGGCACTGACACCCTTCACACGGCTTAACTCGGCAGACTTGCCAGACTTCATACACCTTTGAGAACATTATGAAGGACTCTCAGATATGCACATTTCATAATGACATTTCAACGTCCAAAAATACATACATACAAAAACTTATGAATGCGCTTGAAATTGTACAAGAAATTTCTGCATTGCAGTCCAATAACCTCCTCACTACGCTGTCGTTGACTTTAACACTCGCCTATGTCTTAAAGTGATAAGCAGAGAATAGAGATTACTTTCTATTAAACCTGGCATTCCTCTCTTGCTTCATTCACTTTCATTATATTCTTTATGCAAGCTCAACGCCTTACTCTTACTTTTTTGCTTTTGCTCACGGCTTCGCTCGCATAAAAGTAGGCTAGGTTAGGAATAACACCACGTTTTTAAAAATTAACTATTGTGTTTCTTACACGGTGATAATATCGCTTTATAACGGTGAAATAATTTTTAAAATAGGTAAAGAATATTTTGAATTAAGCCATTATAAACAAACAAACACAAAATCAAATATTTTCTCTTTATAATATTATAGATGTCATCAAAGAATATTCGTCGTAGAATTTCCTTTCGGGCAATTCGAGCAAAAATATTAAAATGAAAATTTTGGTCTGTTTAATATTTGTCACTAAATTTGTTCAATGACTTGAAGCTAAACATTAAATTTTGTAACAGTATTTTATGAATGAAAATGTATGTCGTTCTATAGTAATAAATTGTGATTAAAATATAATACTTTATCTATTACGGCTGTTAATGATTTGGAATTATCATTATTGTACAGTGAACTGCAAAAATGCATACCCATTTCAAAACTAAAATGGTATAAGCCGGTAATTGAAGCCAGCTAACAGAACAACTGTTAAGTAGTTTGTTTATATCGTAATAGATGGCGGTGCACTACTATAAAATAAAAATAACTCAATTTTGATAAAAAAGAAATATCTCTATTCACATAATATTGAAAAGCAACCGAAACGTCGGGGAAGTGTAAACCTAAATATAAATAGATTTAATAGTCTAATAATTTTATTAGCTTATAAATTAGTAAAATTCAATAGTAGTAATAGTAGTGTAATAGTTTCAAAATTATGTAATACAGTGATAAATAAACAACGCGATAAAATCCGTATATAGTAGTTTAATTTAAATCTCTATTCACAATAGTTTATTTAAAAAAGATCACATTTTAGGGTAAAACAAGAAGCAAAGAATTACAAATAAATTTATAGTGGGTAGTTTATTTTATAGATACTTTCGATGACTCGTTAGTCTGTTCGTACGCAAACATTATTCTGTGCCCGTGTTCGAGTGTCTTTTTGGTTGAGATTATAATAACTTATAAATTTTACCTATTTGCTAAAATGAGTAACTGTACGCATTGCAATATTTATAAAACAACGCCATCTAGTTCATTCATATTCATTCTAATTCGAGTGTTCACAGGATTTTAGACTTCAGGATATCCATGCACTATTACAGGTGACTTTACATGACGAAGCAATTCTTTTATGCAGCAATTGAGTTATGTCCCTTTAACTAACTACAGTAACCGAAAATATAACCTTGCTAGCTAGAAATGTACCGTGTACCGAGAAAAACTCATAGGGTATGCAAAATTTCATGATGACCGATCGAGTAGCTAGGCGCGCAAGCGTAACGAAGAAACTCAAATACGCATTTATAATTAACATCTCATTCCCAATCCCAACTGTCTTCCAACCCCTGGAAGAGATACTGCATAGTAAATAATTTAGTAACAAACCGCGGTTACTAGAATGTCGACCTCAATTCAGTAAATAACTTAATTACTATGATATTAATTTTAACTCTCTAGACACAATATCGATTTTATAACAATAACTTCCTGTTATTGTATTATACTCATGACTCAGGCAGCGAATAAAGGACTCTGTTTATTTTTATATTAACCTAATGGCTATGTGTCACGCTATACCTACGCATTTGATGCCAGTATTATGCACTTTTTCCTTATAGGCTCTAGGCGTAATTCCTATATCGCGGCAAAATTTAATTAAAATAACGGACACAATGAACAAGGTTTTGGATCACACAAATTTTTGGCGTAGTAGTGTGTGGCAATGAGGAGGCGATCTCTTAAACCATTACCATTCGTCCAATCAGTCAGTCTTGCTTGTCTATATGTTTACACACATACAATTGCATTAAAATAACAGACACGCAACGTCCAGTCTCGAGAAAATCCTGTTTTGTGCGATTGATACAAGATGACCACTTTAACCAGTAAGCCATCTGGCAACCATTGCACACTTATAGATAGTATAAAGCGCCTTTATATATACAGTTTGTCCGGTAATTAATGGATAATCTTGAAATGTCTTATAGTAGAACTGAAGGCCGTTCAGAAAAATGAAAAAAATAAGATAAATAGATTAATATATATATTAAAAAGTGCACGCTATATTAGCATAGCATACTTTTGACTGTCTATCTATTAGCATAATTAGTGTTTAATAATAAAACAACAAAAAACCAATGGATTTCATTCATTTATGGTCGGTAGTATACAAGAAAGTTATACATGGTAATTAAAAAATATGAACGGCCATCAGTTCCACTATAACACATTTCCAGGTTATCCATTAATTACCGGACATTCCGTATAGTGTTCACGACTGTCGTTAATATACCTAAAGTTTAAGGTGTGCCGGAAGGTATCACATATAGGTATACCTACTTCTTACATTCCTTTCATCAATACCTTTGTAAGGGCCAGCAACGCCGCGCGAATGATAACCCCGGAGTTACAGGCGATAATATGCTGCTACCGCTTATCGTTAGGCTATGTTAGTTTCATAGCCTGATATGGTAAGCGTTGAAAAAGAGATTATAATAGAATTAATATAATTGTTAATTATTATTTTTGTTTATTCTATAAAATTACGCTGAAGGTGGTTTAAGGGATTGTTCGGTTTGCTTGGCATCTCATTTGCATGAAGATATTAACTAACCACTATCCTAGAAGCACAGACTGAGCTTAGCTGATCCACAATTATCACACACCTCGGTACTTAGCAGAAATGGTCGTCAATACAACTGTCTTCATAAAGATCTACTGCTTTTCGACATAAGAGATTCATCTCTATCATAACGCTATAACCGAAACCAATTTTGATTTATAACGTTGATTAATATTCTCTATTCCAGGTAAAGGTAGCAGGCACAGAATACCAGCCTGCAGTAGCTAGCGCGAACAAGAAGCAAGCGAAAGCAGACGCCGCTCAATTGGCCTTGCAGAAACTCGGCATCGTGACGTAACGCAGTAATATGTATCGTCGATTTGTATACGAATTATATATTGTACGTTAAGTACATCTGTTGTAATATGTTTGCAAGAATACATGTGAATAATGACTTTGCAGTTTTATTTTGTATCAGATATTGGAATATGAAGCATTCTTTTCCATTGGCCGACATGATAAGAGAGATACCTATACTATCTTAAGTATTTTTATTCAAGGATACAATACCGATACGGCTGGTAAATAAACAAAGTTTACATGCTTCACTGACAAACTATTCACGGTCGAGATCAGTGTTGAGTAAAAATTGGTATTCAGTATTATAAAAACAACTCGAAGTCAAATATAGATAAAAGCTAAATCCGGTAGAATTATATCTGAACATTTTTCTATGTTAAAATTCGATGTAATGAAGATAAAATTTGCAACAAATGTGGTAATTATTTATATGGAATATATTTGATATTTATGGCTCATATTTATTTAAAATTCGCAATGCAAATTATCTAAAATAATTAGAATTTTAGAGGTTTATGCTACAATTACCTACAGGAAAAAATTATTTTCTAATCAGCACTCAGTGGCAGCTTAAAGCTTGGACTGTAAAAATATCTTTGAAACATGGGACCTACCTAATGGAGTGTATGGTGCATACTTCTTTGGGGATACAGTTGTGAGGCTTCTCAATACGTTTTCTGCCAAGGTGCTTCCACCGCCGGTGAGCGAGACCTATTCGTATTGTAGGAATTTATAGGATCGTCATTCATTTTCTTTGCTTAAAGGTTTACCAGTTAACCCTTTTTTTACTTGGGGGAACCGGGTCCTACCGACTAATCCTACCACGGTGTGCCTACTTCCGGCTTGAATGGTGGATGGGTCGCTGGAACTAGAACTACTACAGAGACCCACCCAGCAGTGCCCAATGAAGACTACATATGCGGGCAACGACTCTTGGGTGATGCATGAAGACGAGGACTTCACTTGTGACGCAGAGGCATTGCTCAAGAGTATACCGGCTATGTCGGACTCTCCCAATAATTCAGGCCTACCGACTAAAACCACCAGTGTGCCAAGTTACTACTTTTCTGTGACTGCATGAGCGATCTCATCAGTTTATTTATTTATTTTATAACAGTTACTCTCTGCACTAACGGGTAGCTTTCCCAACACGTGCAGAGAGTTAGGTTTAACAATTACACATTGTTACATGGATAAGAAAGATAAATATATACATTAAATGAATATCAAATTCTAAATAATCACAAAATCAATAAATATACTAATAAGTATATAAATATATAATAAGGCATATTAATACATAGATTATAGAAAAGTTTAATTTTAATAATAATATAATACATCACAATTAATTCTCGTTAATTAACAATGAAGGAAAATGATAAAATTACAATATGAATTAATATTCAGAAAAAGTATTCTATAAATAAAACTAATTATTCAAAAATTCATAGCAACATTTAAAAAATTGATACATTCTATTAAAAAATAAGTCAACACTTGGTTGCTTAGCGATCAGAGCATTAAGTGTAGAAATGGCCTGACAAGTAGGAGTGAATTATGCGGTGCACGTGCGTACCTACAGTCGGCGCCGCGAGCAAACGGCGCGAGCGCAGTCGCAAGTACGGTGCAGACAATCCGCATCGTGATAACACTTCAGGATTGTCTATTTTGGCATAGAGCAAGAAATAGTAATTTAAGGCTAAATTTTTGTCTCAGTTCGAGAGTATCAAAATCCACCATACCCGACACGAACAGAGACGAGTATGGATAATATCCGTAGTTTTTTATAAAGAAAACCGCCGAATTTTCGCTACACCCGTTCCACGAATAACTTATATTTCATTTCATGTGGGTCCCAGATGGCAGTTATACTCGACCTTGCTACGAACAAATGCAAAATATAATGCGGTAATCGCATCCCTACTACTGAAGCGAGCAGACTGTCTCATAACAAAGCCGAGCATAGCATCGAGCCGACTTGACTGCATATCGTAGTTATATGGCTGTTAAATGTTAACTTCATATCAATAACCAAGCCCAAGTCGCGGATTTCTGATACGCGCTCCAGCGGAGCGCCTGAGAGTGTATACACAAAGCAGATTAGTGAAGGTGAGCGAGTAAGTGTGATGCTTTTGCACTTTGACACATTAAACTCTAGGTGGTTCCGCTCAGCCCACGTTACAACACTGTTAATATCTCGTTGAAGCGCTTCGCGGTCATGCGTGCTTTTACCACTTTGAAACAGTTTCAAATCATCAGCGAACATAAGACACCGTGCCGAACTAAACACTACCTCCGGCAAGTCATTGATCATAATCAAGAATTATGTCAGGCCCAACGTACTTCCCTGACTCACGCCATCACATAGGATGCCGACCGACATCTTAGCATTTGAACATAATATTGTCTTCTATTGTCAAAATAGCTATGGAACAATTGTAATAAGCTAGGAGCAAATCCTACAGCTGTAAACTTTCTTAAAAGTACATGGATTTCGATTCGGTCAAACGCTTTTTTGAAATCAAAGGTGCCTATTTTGATCCATTTCTGTGACGGAATAATCAATGAAATTGATCAGATTAGTGGTGGTTGACCTACCTGGGGCCTTATTACAAACTCTTATTTCCAGCCAGTATACGGCGTAAAGTAAACTGCCTTGCAATTTCGTATTATAAACGTGCTAACTCCAGCCAGTCAGCGGTCACGTGACAGGTGATCGAGTATTGCCTGGCAGATACCGTATTACGAGCTTTCATTTGACATTTCGTTTCTTATTAAAGTCGCCATATTGTAAACAAACCATTCAGTTTACGCTATGCTGCAGTAGCTTTTTTTGAATAGTTTCATTAATTATTGCTTTTATTTTTATGTAGTACCTATACCTAGTTTTTAGATAATTTATGAAATCTGTGACGATGAACTATTATTATTTGAATTAACTATGCTTTTCAGGTTTTCAGTAAATTTGGGATGATAGGCACATTAGGTACGAGAAGGAAATCCATTTCCTCTTCGTCCCAGAGATTGAAATTTTAATGTGACGCCATGATATATGCTCTACTTACATTACTTAATAAAATTATAAAATAAAATACTTACATATATCTTATATGTACTTACATGTGTTATGCACATTTTGTATTGCTTTATTAATGTATAAAATAATGTTTTCCTATGGTACGTCAATAAAATTCAGTCAATTTATGATTATGACACGTACTTAGTACAACGGTGGAATGATGTCCAACTAGTTGTACCACGAGGATAGGTAGCTGAAATAAGTTAGATTTTTTTCCGTGTAAGTCTAATGAATGTGTCTACAAAACAAATGACTATCAAAAAGCTATCAGCCAGCGATAATGCTTACAAAAAACAGGTGCATGTGATTTTGGACCTTATAGACAAGTCATGACAGACTTTTTGTTTTATATTTTCTTGCTTTCTGACATTAATACGTTGATAGAATGATAAATTCTTAGTAATGTCAATAAGGTCGAAAATCGCATACACCAGTTTTTTGGAAGCACTATCGTCGGCTGATCACTTTCTGATAATCGTCTGTTTTGTAGACGTTTCTTTGTATAGTAGACACGTTCAATTGTTAAAAAAAAAGAACGTGATAATTATTGAAGATTATTTATAAAACATAACAATTTATTTATACATGTTAGGTACATGATATTGTTACGGCCAGTGCCCTCTGTCGGCACTGTGGGGAAGAGTCGGCGGTCTCTACTAATAATTTATTACAGTGCCATCTATTGACATCTTACGGAACTACGTATTCATCTTACGTTAAGTGGAGAGAGCGCTGGCACATTCTCGAATCATCGCGCTGTTGCGTGCCGTATGTGACGTTTTCTGGAAAACTCCAGAAGCGCTTTACCCGCGTATAAATAGAGCGCACGCGCACCGCCGAGTGAGTTTACTATCGTAAGCGGTCAAGTGTTCATCGAAGCGAACGGAAGCGAAAATACTACGGAGTTAGAAGCAGTTACAGTGGAAAAGTGTAGTATAGTGTTTCTTGTGTATAAAAGTTAATTGTGTGCTAGAATAAAACGTGTTTTAGTCGGTAATATTGTTTTGTATTCTTATCAGTCGAATCCAGCACGTAACAATATGGATATCAAAACTAGATAATAATTATGTAGAGTAATAAATAAGGCAATGTATGTAGAGCAACTTTTGTATACACACTGGAAATGACATTTCAATCGGCAACGCGCGACGTTCTGAAACCGAATATTCGTTACTTATAATATTTTGTTTAATGCTGCAAATATAATGATAAAATTCATGATATGATAGCATAAAGATATATTTTTTTTATTTTTGCCTAAAAATAATAATTTTAATTATATTATCATAGAAAATACGATAAAATTAAAACCGTTATTTACCGACAAACATGTATGTAATATTTTTGAACGATGCACTGTCAAGGCACAAATCGGCCCTATGAATCGGCCTGTCGGCACTGTCAACATTGGATTGAAATTGGGATTGCTCCGCGATTTTGTTACACGCAGCGACCACACAGCGTGGTCGCTGGTTACACGTGAAGTTAGCTAGGTTTCGCCCCGCAATAGTGTTGTTCAGCTCATTACGATAAACTAGTAATAGGGCTTTAAAAGGCTTTATCCTATAAATAACAAGGTTAATAAACAAATATGATATAAATAGTTGATTAATTGATTAATTGTAACGTATTAAATTCATTTGGGCATAAGAACATAATTAAAATCATAAAATTAAACACGACTTTAGCTGTATGAGGCAGGGTCGTTGCCTATAACTACAAAAAAAAAGACGATGTAAAAGTTCTCCAATCTCCAATTCAAAAATAAAGTCAAGTGGAAGAAATTAGAAGTAAATTCGAAATGCAAGTTTGTTTAGAACAATAAAACTTAAAGATATTGTTCGCGTGTGGTTCCTTTTCAGTAACAACAGTTGATTGTCCGTTAAGTTATTTAATATTAAAGTTTTATACAGGTAGTAAGCAAATGTACAATCATAATCAAATATACAATTATTAAGTGAAATATTTTTGTTTTGTCACAGTAGTTATTTTCTTGGTCTATGTTTTATATAATCACTTATATTGCACGACTCATAATGCGAAGCATTAAAATGCTCTGCGATCGAAAACTTTGTTTTGCCTCCTTTCTGCAACTGTTTTTATTTTTAATACTCCTGCTAGTACACATAACCTACTTAATTTATATACCATTGATTAATTTAATGGATATTAATCCTGTATTTACAAAATTTTATTTAATGCCGCATAATAAACGAAATAAACATCAAAATAACTTTATCTTGTACATAATAAAAGTTTCCAATTTCAGATACAATGACAAATCGTGTTAATTACGCCCAATTTGAAGGTTTGATGGAATTCTTGGTGCAAAACCCAGGCATAGTTAAGGTTTGCTTAAGACCACTCAAGGCAAAGCAGAAAGGACAAAGGAGTTGGCATAAAGGGCTTAATGTTTTCGTAAATTTCCTCAAATAAATTCTTATTTACTCTATAATTTGGTTTAAATTCGTCTACATTCATAGATAACGCTTTGTCCTTATAACGCATCATCCGACGCTCATCTCGTCTTTGTTTTAATTGTTTTTAGGGGAATTATGTGAAATACTGTATATAAATGCTAATTGTGCCATATTATAAACTTATTACTCACTAAAAACTACTAAAAACACAAAGCAATTTCAAAAAAGTTACACTCGCTATTGGAAAAATCACAATCAACAAAGAATCCCAACGCAATACTGGCGCAATACTCAGCTGTCAAAATAAAGTCAAGAGTAACGTTTATAGCACGCCAAGCCCGATCCCGATTCCACTTAGTTCCCAAAATGGACACCCAATTTGATAACAATTTGGCGCTAGTGTCGAACTCAAGAGTAGGTACGAAACGTCATAATTCCAATGTCGATAGATCGGAATTGAAATCAAGAGTAAGCCCCCTGAATCCATGCTGGCATTCGGACAGTTGCAGTCCCTAGCTTAACAGACCGGAAAGTTGCAGTCCCTAGCTTAACAGACCGGACAGTTGCAGTCCCTAGCTTAACAGACTCGAAGATTTGTGTTCAATTACTTGGTAATTGAACACAAATCTTCGAGTCTGTTTGTCACAATTCGTCGTGCAACACCTCAAGTACTTTAGTGAGTTGAAAACAGTTGAGGCTAAAGGAAAAATAATATCGGGATTGAATCATTCATATGCAAAATGCATCTATAAGTAAATACGTCACATATCCAAAAGTTTTCTGGCACGATTCTATGGGAACAATAGCCGATATAGGTGTGTATATATATACCTATACCGGTAGCACATTCGTGTAGTATCGGTAATAAAACTACCTATAGTCGGAGAATAAGCCGCATAGTTCGAATTTCACACTACATTGCCCCGACTTACTGTAACCGATAACATTATCGTTTCTGCCTACAAATGAAGAGCCTGTAAAAGATAACACAACATTTCCACAAATATTTATATGCAATGGGAAAAGAGCCAAAATCTGCTTGACACCAATCTACATATTTATAAGTATTGCACAACATTTGTCATCCTAAAATAGCTAGAAAGGTATGAAGGTACTTCTTTTTAAATGTACATCAACAATGCACTATTCTTAAAAATGCAATCAAAATCAAAAATTATTAGTAATATCAATTTATTTGGATATATCAACTAGATTTTATAACATTTCTACAACTATTTTCAGATATCAATATGAACTAACAATTTATATGTGGCTATTGTTTTAACAAGATTGGATATTCTAATAAATAAAGCAAACATTACATAGACATGCTAAATACTTTATGGTGCGTATCTGAAACTATTAAATATATGTTGATAGTAAATTTTTTATGTCAACTGCTTCATAGTATCTACAATTACATCTTATAATGTATAGATACTCTTCATGTTCCTTACATTCTCTTACTAAATCACAGATCTGTTCCAACACCTTCCCTAGTTACAATTTATTGTGTTTCTCCAGCTTGTTGTTTGATCCTGTAGTCTGACAGAGCCGCTTTGATTGCATCCTCAGCAAGCACTGCAAATAAATCATTATGATATCTTGTTAATGAGTCAATACAACTACATTTAGGAACAATGACAGATGTATTGTTACTGAAATCGTCATCTGAAAGTCAACTTAGAGAGAATTAAATTATTTAATTGAGGCTGATATAGTAGATTTGGATGTCATAGTCATTATGTAGAGGGATGTTGTTGTCAACCAGGTGCTTTAGCGATTGGGTCAAGAGAATGCTGTAAATGACTGTTCTATTCTTATTACTGTTACATTTTATATTAATAATAAATATTTTTCATATGACAAGAATATAATATATTTTATTTGAAATGTAAAAAGAAAGTAAACCTAAAAACATTCTCAAAAAACATATGTATTTTAAATTATCTGTAAAGGTTATTTTTCTTTTTTTTTTATTTATATCAGACAACTCCCCCACACAAAGAACACCCAGACTCGGATCAACCATATGTGGATCACACATTTTCGTCCCATGTGGGGATTGAACCCACAACACTTGGAGTGGCGGCAATGGCCAGGTGAAAACTTAAACCAATATGCGCTCTGTGCTGTTGATATCAAAGTACAACAGTAATAGATATGCCAATATATTTATATCTACTGGCCACTTATATATTTTTGTTTAACCAATTGTATGATAAATGATAACATTGATAAAAGCAGCTATTATCTTAAACTGCAATGTTTTTATTTTTCATGCAGTCATTAAGATTGCCATCCCATGTTCAAAATATATTGGAACATATTTTCTTAATGATGCATTATCATGCACTTTTTGTAATTGAGACTTGCAAATTAACTTCTGTACCCATTGACATATTACTGGTTTTAACTTATTGAGTTGAAGCGGCCCACCGCACACCGGACACAATAGGTTTTCAACTATGTCTGGTATCCAAGACTTGACAGGCTAAATAGTAACTTAGAAATATAAGGCAGTATTATTCATTGTCCATGCTTACCCAATGCAGATAAAGATATTGTGTAAATTTTGCCTATCACCCTCTAATATACTACAACTGGAGATAAAATATTAGTTTATTAGTTTTCCTGTATATAGGGCATATACTATATGGTTGCCAACATTTAATATTTTCAATTCTCTTATTCCAAAAAGAAATAGAAAAATTAATTGTGAAATACAGACATATTCTGTATTTTGCTAGTAATTCATCCAACTACTAGTTACTAAGTGAAGGGTAGTATTTAACTGTTCCTCAATTCTTTGCATTTGTTCCATTAAAAATACTAATTACACAGCAAAATATGCTTACCAAAAATACTAATTGCACACCAAAATATATTAAAAGAGATCAAACTAAGTCAACGGAGCCCCACTTCGCGGTGCTTCTATTTTTGGATGGACCTAAGAAGGTACCTAACATAACCTAACCCTTCTGAGATGGAAAGCAGTGATTTGAGGCATATAGGTGCTTGTAATGATATATTTTAGTAAGCATATTTTGCTGTGCAATTAGTATTTTTGGTGGTCATTATATTTAATCCCATAAGTAAATTATAATTAACTTACTAGAGCAATGCAGCTTGACTGGTGGCAAAGACAGCTCCTTAGCAATGTCTGTGTTCTTCAGCTTCAGTGCTTCATCAACTGTCTTGCCCTTCACCCATTCTGTTGCCAATGAACTTGAGGCTATGGCTGATCCACATCCAAAGGTCTTAAACTTTGCATCGATGATCTTTCCCTGATCATCAACCTTAATCTGCAGCTTCATGACATCACCGCAGGCAGGTGCACCAACAAGCCCAGTTCCAACATTCTTATCCTTTTTGTCCAAAGAACCAACATTACGAGGATTCTCATAATGATCAATGACCTAAAAATATGATATGTGAGATATATATTATTATAAACAGGTATTAATAGTAAAGTGTTTGGATCTTAATTAAATCAGTATGTGTTAGTGCTTTGCTGATAGATGCTCTGGCAGACATATGTACATACAAGAGAGATTTTTTAATTTTGTTTCTTATTGCCTGCCTGCCATGCTTGTATGTATCACCAGTTTCTAAATTCAATCACCTGCCATTGCTATTTAATTTTAAAAGTAAGTAGTTTAGGTATTAGACAGAAAAAGGAATAATGGGTAGTTTCATTTTATCAATTGATACATAACATACCATATATAATAATCAGCCAATTAGTGAATTTTACTAATTTGAGGATACAGAAGAATCTTCGTTCTCAAAAGTTTTATATTGATAACCTATTTACTTGATGTCCGATTGATTTTTATTGATTCAACATGTTACAAAACATGGGTTTTAAACAAATCAAACATTTTACCAAAATTGTTAAATAAATAAATATATCACCGTCTCACCGGTGAAGGTATTGCATGAAATTACGTAGTAGCTGCAAAATCGATAATCCTTGACATTGCATTTATGTACTTACGTTAGCATGATAGGATGTAGTCTGGACAAGGTTTGGGCTGCTGAAACTCTTTAGGCAAACACACCTACGTATATTGGTTATTAAAAAAGCCATAATAAAGACGATTTATACTTTCCAAAATCAAAATTTCTTATGCGTAACTATCTCAACACCGCACTTACTTTGAGTGAAGACGGAATTAAATCAAATGTCTGGGCTGTCAAGTCAAACTCAAATAAAAGAAAATATGACAATCCGTCAGAGTTCAAACAATCGAATACTTTAATAGTATACGAATAAAAGGATTTAAATTTCATAAATTGCAAATAACAACATAAACAAAAAACAACACAGTTAATGTTAAAAAGTATTTATAAGTAAAAATTATTAAGTTACTTTTAGCTTAATTGTGTTCTTTTATTTTGATCATCATTTAAAAATATCGATTTGTAAGTAGCCAAGTTTTGTTTAATATTCTGAACGAATCCAATACGAAAGAAACGTTCGAAAACTAAAACGTATTATCTCGTGGCAAATATTTATATAATTTAATTATTTTATAAATCTCTACTAGTAGTAGTAGTAATATATGTTAAATTCTCAAGATTTAGTTTAATAAATGGACTTTAATCATTTGTCTTGGTCTTTGTGGTTGTAATGGTAACTTCATATTTTCTTCTAGTTAGTTCTAAAATTTAGTTTTTGAACGGTGGTTCATTTATGTAGGACCCTACTTAGACACTATCATGACAATCGGCTTTCGAGTGATTTCTAAACTTACGGCACCTATTGTCGGGAACGTAATTTGTTTATCTCGATCTCAATTCAGTGTAGTGTAAGTTGAAAATTTAAATATATCGACAGAATTAAATAATTTATGTGTTACGCAATAGTTTTACCTTGTGACCGGCATTTTTGTTTATCTTGTAGATACATAGAAATCTTTTCTATCAAATTCTTTTTTGAAACCGGTCTTGGCAGATATCAGTGACTTGATACCTGATTGTTTATATTTTTTGTATTGTGATTTACAGAAAAATGAGTGCTAATCCCGATTACAAAAGTGCGACGACGATTCACGACTTTACCGTGAAAAACATCAAAGGCGAAGAAGTGAAATTGGATGCGTATAAAGGTCATGTCTGTATCATCGTGAATGTGGCTTCACAGTGCGGTCTTACAGCAAACAATTACAAACAACTAAATGAATTATATGAAAAGTATGGTGAAGAAAAAGGTAATTACACCCCGAACTCATTTAATTTAATTTTATGAAATAGGTACCTAACTACTTCATAAAATTAAATTAAATGAGTTAGAATGTCTATGTACCTACATACATAGACATTCTACTATATAAAGAAATATTTTTTTAGGTTTACGTATTCTCGCCTTCCCATGCAACCAGTTTGCCGGTCAGGAACCCGGCAATCCAGAGGAGATAGTCTGCTTTGCTTCAGAACGAAAAGTGAAATTTGATTTGTTTGAGAAAATCGATGTTAATGGAGACAATGCTAGTCCACTATGGAAGTTCTTGAAAGTAAGTGTTAACAGGAATATTATATCTAGATGGCAATAGAGAAACTAGAAATGCATGCATTCTATTTTTAAAACAGTAAAAGGGATGATGTAATTAGTCATGAAGTCACTACTATATAAATAATAATTCTTATAGCTTTACTTAGACATTTTGCTCTAACTCTTGACATATAAAAATAAAAGTCAATTAATTAACAGTGTTAATTTTAAAACAATGGATTACTTAAACATTATATTGCTCTCATCTCAACCACAGTCAGCAATTTGTCTGACATAATTTTATTGTGCTGTGGTATTCTAAAACATCCCTATAAACAATATCTTGAAGACTTAAAAAATTCTAAATCAATTTATGTATACTGAATCAGAAAATATAACCATACAATAAAGAAGACAATCATAAAAGCATTACATCTCTACACTCAAAATCAGATAGAAAAATTATCATTATTAATAATAAAATAATTACCTGTTATGCATTGCCAAAATAATCACCTGTGTATCTATTTATCATGTATGATTTTAGTTAATCTTGTCTCAACAATATAGAGACATAATCATAAAACCATTGGCTCTGAACAACAGCATACCAATGTAAGAATTAAACAGTATACTGCTGGTATTAAATTAATTACATGTAGTCACTTTTGCTTTTTGAGCAAGAGTATGTATTAAGCATTGCTAATATGATCATCTTTGTAAATACCTTGTGTGATT
The DNA here is from genome assembly GCA_963675205.1 of Catocala nupta. Classification (NCBI taxonomy): domain Eukaryota; kingdom Metazoa; phylum Arthropoda; class Insecta; order Lepidoptera; family Erebidae; genus Catocala; species Catocala nupta. The sequence goes on along the minus strand of OY776093.1, from coordinate 22,700,428 downwards.
TTAGTTAATCTGTCATTTGACCATATATTATAGAGACATAATGAGAACATCCAAACAATGGTTATTTTATTATATACATTCTAATTAATGTTAGGTGGTTAAACACCTAATATCTATCACATAGTGTTAATAGTAATAATTAGATAAGAATAAAGACTTATCATTATGCAAGTATGTATTACTTGCCAATATCATTTAAGTTTAGACAACTTAATTAAAATTACTTAACTAAAGGAGATAAAAATCAATATTTGATATTTACATAAATGAGTCATACCTGATACAATATAAATATTATCTTTTGTGTTGTACTACTGCTACATACTTATAGTACTTTATATTAATGACATTCTCAGGGTAAAGCACCTATCAGCAGTGCATATAAGTAAGTATTATTGTCTTTGTTGTCTTAAGAGATTACATCAAAAACTTTAACTGAATATTGAATGAGTCCAATATTAAATTTATGTTGATAATTTAAATTACTATGTTGCACTCGTATAAAATCAAAGTAATTATAATTAATTACATTTGTACTAGTAGCTACAGCACTATGTTAATAAGCAAAGTATAAGGGGTAGGAACTATGCAATGAGCTATAAAAATGAAAACATGTGATAAGTCCATGAATACAAAATAATAGTCATTATAAAGTTTGAGAAGTAAACTTATCATGCCTTAGAAATTTTATATCTGTTATGAATTATGTAGAATTGTATTCAGGGTGTATTTAGCATCCTAGTAATGTCCAGCATAATAGGGTACTAGCCCACCCTATCTGCATTGGCATATAAAAGGCGAATCCAGGTGGGCTATGCCTACACCAGAGCTGTCTGCTGTATGTATCTGTGTATCGCCGTATTGTGTTTCTTTTAAACCATTGGATTGATTACATAGTAGTTCAGCTATAGAGCCAAATATGACTTGACTATAAACCAATATTGTATTATACGTACATACATGGATTCACGCCTGTTGTCCAGAGGGGTAGGCAGAGGCTACGGATTTCCATTTGCTATGATCCTGACATACTTCTCTGGCTTAATTCACTTTCATAACATTCCTCATTCACGCCGGTTTAAGGTGCTCTTAACCTGACCTTTATCCAGAACGTCTCCAATCTGATCAAGAAACGTTTGCCTAGGTCTTCCCCTTGCGACTGTTCCATTCATGCTAGCCTTATAAACATTCTTAGTCAGTCTTTTGTCATCCATTCTTTCTACATGCCCAAACCAGCTTAATATACCCTTTTCTATTCTCGTCACTATATCCACTTTCATGCCGCATCTCTCTCTAATCACACTATTCCTTATTCTATCTTTCAAAGTCACACCCTATATGTTTCTCAGCGCTCTCATTTCTACAGCATTTATTCTGCTCTTATGCTTCTTTTGCCATACACAACTTTCACTTCCATGCATAAGTGTAAGCACTAATAGTCCTCTATGAACAGCCAAACGTGCCTTTTCGGATACATTTCGACTGTTCATAAAAGCGCGTAGAACGCCATTTACTTTATTGCCAGCAATCATTCTCCTTTCAATATCTCCCTCATGTGTACCATCCCTTGTAAACAAAGTACCCAAATATACAAACTCTTTCACTTGCTCCACTTGTTCTCCATCAATCGTCATGCACTCCTCCTTTTCAAATACCATTACTTTCGTCTTGCTTACATTCATTTTCATTCCTTTAATCTCAAAAGCACCATGCATAACCGCCGATGACGCAAGTATTACTTGGTCGTCGGCATAAAGAAGACATTTGACAAGTAACTCATTCATTCTTAATCCTCATACTCAATCTTTTAAAACTTTCGAAAAATTGTCCATCCAGCCAGGGTGACGCTACACATCTTTTTCGATACTAAACCATTCTGTGTAGGGCCCATTTATCCTAACACAATCTCTGGAATCGTCATAAAGAGAGGTCTGAAGCTCGTGTGAGGTTGCTATTCACATGGACAATACCGACCAAAGTTCATTCCTCACTACTTTATCATAAGCCTTTTCTAGATCCACCAATGCGCAATAGACCTTTTGACTATACTCCGTAAGGAAAAGACCTGATCCGTACATCCCATACCCTTTTGAAATCCCGTTTGTGCATCCCATATTTTCTCGTCGGTTACTTTCACAATCCTTTCAATTAACACTTTCGCATACAATTTACCGACGACGCTGAGCAAGCTAATGCCTCTATAGATTTTGCATTCTTGCTGTGAGCCTTTTCTCTTGTATAAAGGTTCTATGATGGCCTTGCACCAATCACTTGGTACAGAGCCGGTATTCCAGTACAAGTTATAAAAGCGGCACAAGTGAGTCACTATGAGCATCCATTCTTGTCTCTGATCGATTTCAGCTCTATGGTTAGAGTTTTACCTCGAAACGAGCGAATGGATTTCCAGGAAAAATTGATTAGTCCGGTAATCTTTAAATAATCTTCTATCAAACTCATCTTTCATTTCCTCTTTTTCCCTTTTAATTACATCTTTCACTACCGTCTTCATTCTTATAAACTTATTCCCAGCTTTATTTACAGACTCATACGTTGCTTCTTGCATTCTTTCATTGGCTCTGACAGATATCCAGTCTAACCATGCGTGCTTCTTCTGACGTACTACCTCTTGCACATCTTTATCCCACCGCGCAGTCTTCGATTTTATCATTTTCCTCTTCTTGATCACACCGCATACTTCTGACGCTACAACAACCACTTCATGTATAAACGACTGCCATAATTCTTCTATTTCATCAATGCCACAAAATCTTTTAAATCTTTTCCTCAATTTATTTTTATACTCGTCTTTCAATACTTCATCTTGTAATCTTTTTACTTTTATTCGTTCTTGGACATTTGTTCGGGTAGGTATACGGTGTCGCCATCCTTTGAAGAGGCCACGTATTCGGTTCATAACTAAAAAATGATCGGTATGGACACCAATACCTCTATATACCTACCCGAGTGTCTAAGTCATGGTTTCTCAATCTTTCATCCACTACAACAAAGTCAATCATACTACTTCTTACATTCCTTGCTTCTCTTGTATACTGGTGGATTCTTTTGTAGGCAAACATAGTATTTGTCACACAAAGATTCCACTCCAAACATAGCTCAAGCAACCTTTTTTCATTCTCATTCACACTTTCGTCCCCGTACTTGCCTAAAACCCTTTTGTATTCTTCAAGCTTTACTCCCTAACCATTAAAATCCCCTAACATTATTAAACTGCCGTCTTCCTTGCATGCCTCACGACATCACTTAAACACTCCCAAAAATCTTCTCTTTCTTACCGTACACTCTGAGACATACCCGTTGCCATATTTATGGGTGCATAGAGACCCCTACCATGACACACGAGTAATCCCGACTTTCATTCTTATCCATAGTAACCTAGCATTGTATCATCTGTAAGAAATATTAATGATGGCTAGTTTGGTGAAAGCAATATTATCTAAGTCGAAAACTTGGTTTGCTAAGCAGAATTAATCTTTGCCTCATATAGCATTTGCAGCCATTGGCTGGCAGTCTTAAACATATTTACTGTTTGAATATAATTTTCAAACTTTGTACTTTCTTTTGCTCTCAATAATCTTATGCTGACTACCTTGGGAGCGCAGTGATAGTGAATGCGTTTCCTAAGCACGTCTCACGTTCACGTTCGATTGACCTCGACCCATGTCGACTAAGATGTAACTGGATTTTCCTGTCAAAATATTCTCAGTAGCAGCACTGAGCTTCGAACGATAATACACTTGGCCATTATTACGTGATCAAAAATATACTTGGCGAAATCTTCACGCTGGCGGGGTCATAAGCATGAATGAGACTATGTATGTATAAAATTATGTATTCAATTTGGAGATTTAGTACAATAATTAGACCTGAAAGCTGGTTTAACCTTAGAGTGCCCTTTCGCATTTTTAGACGTAATTGGGTCTTGAACCCTAAATATGTACATGTGACTTGTCACATGTACATATTTAGGGTTAGATTGGAAGCAAACTACATTTAATTACGAGTCTTTTAAATGGGCTTTATTTTTACTGCAATATTTGCAATTTTCCTGCCCAGCTTAAAATTATTTGAATGCGTCTGCCATTCCAAACATAATTATTTGGATAGCTATATGCAATATTGACGTATATTCTAAAATGGCTGTTATTTGTCAGCCAGAATATGGCAGCAACATATTGTAGTAGGAATAATGTTCGTTTGGAAGTCACTTTAGAAACTTAGATGTAATCTATTGGGGTCACTCACTGATCCTATGGGTGTAGCATGCATTGCATTTTATTCACGATCATGGGGCTTCGTGTACGATTCATTTATGGGTTTCGAAATTGTCCGATTTTGTATAGTGGATTCTATTAGATCATTCTATCAGCACAGAGTAGTTCTTAAGTGGCTCCCCGATAGACAAAAATAGGGCAGTCAATACCTAAATGATTATGTTTTACGTAATAGCTGTAGAAACATGGAATATTTTATAATATTAAATTCACGTTTATCTTTATACATCTAATGGCCAAAATACTTATTGCCTATATTATATTGATGGAACTTAATTGAACGTTACTTCATATCAGATTATGGCCATAATGTCCGAGAAATGTTGACGTGATGTTTTTAATATACTCTGTAATTAATACTACAGTGTTAAATCTAAAAATAGACTAATATCATAGTTCAGTATAAGTTAAATTTTAAATATACAATAAAGAAAAACTTTATTTTAATTAAACGCATCTCCCGCACTAGAAATACATCCTCTGTTGCGGGGATCTATATGTACAAAAATTCAAATATTGGACCTGAAAACATCCTCGGGACTACTATTTGCGGATCATAAATTTTTTGTCACTGTTCAGTAAAGCGAACATCTGCTATTTTAGTAAAATCTACTCGTTTTAGTTGGTAAACTCGTGCCAAAGTTTAAAGGCTCCCCATTACCATCTTAAATGACACGTCACTTGAGACGGACATAGAGGCGTCTAATAGCTTTAAGCGCTCGGTTCCTTTATTCGTCATACGATGCGTTCAACGCCTACAACTTTTATTAGAACGCAGCGCGAGATGCGTGTCTTGAGCGATGTAGACGCGGCTAACGGAATGAGTTCCATTACCGCATGAGTTCCATTACACACCGTAATAAAACGAACCAAACCTTTCCAAGGCATGAATCTATGAATATGCCAGTGAATTAAATCAAATCTAAACTGCTTCATAGAATACTACCCATAATTATCTAGTTAACAAGATTGATAAACTACATATGTGGCAAATATACAGGTGGTTTGAAGTACACGGCCTTGATATGTCTATATTTGTTGATGGATTATAAAAAATCAATACAATTTTTTTATTATTCATGATATAACATGTGCTTTTTGCTCCATGACTGGCCACTTACGATAATTCGTTTGCCTTGTGGGAAATCCATGGTAATGGGCAGTTCGGTTTCGTAATGAACGACGATTATACGTAATTATGAATATTAAATTGAAATAGAGTTTATTTATGTCCGAGAATACAATGTACTACCGCCAAGGTAGTACATTGTATTCTCGGGCTCGTTCTTGTTGCCAACCAAAATATTTGCAATACACTACAGCTGGCAACACCAAACTAAATTGTTTTGTTGCTCGTTGAGGGATGTTGTGGGTCTTTAGAGATTTCTCTATAATATTCAAACAACCGACAAAAAGAACACGCAGCCTTACTAAAGATGACCATTAACTGTAGATCACACATACATATTTTACTCGTGTAGGATTCGAACTTATAATTATAACACTGTATTACACCTACATTACGCCAGCTATGGTTTTTAGAGGGCTAGTCTCAACAGACTAGCAGTAAGAAGTAGAAATTGTGCTCGGTAATTGGCAATCCAATTACCGGGCACAGTTGTAGACTCCGTACTGCTATTACAGGGCAAAAGTCCAAGCCGATTCATTCTAAGGATCGATTACTGGTAATAAAGACCTTATAAATATCCAGGTCATTGATATTCAGTTTAATTTTAGCGCTGTTTTTATCGACAAATTGTACTTCAAAGCGGTTCATGTTAATTTGAAGGCATCCTTATATCTTAAGATCTTTTTGCATCCACTTAAACCAAACTAAGTCATTTTAACCTATCTTTACAATTAGCCTATAACTTGACTTAGCAATTTCCATCACAGAGACCATACAAGAAACGTGACCGAGCCGTCTTCCTTGCTTTAGCATAGTATTTATGGTGTTTAGCACCGTCCAATCCACAATAGATCACAGCCAAACAACTTTGTTTTGCATTCGTTCCAGTGATGTGTAAGGATTCCATACTCATCTTAAGGAGGGGCTATGTTGTTAGCAGGAAATTCGTTATCTTTGTCCCTTGTACCGGCAGTCTAGCAACTACATTTTAAAGCGCAAATTATATCCCCAATGTTGCAAACGTCCACAGGCTCCAATGAAATCAGGCTAGCCGTATACTCTTGTCATAATCATCTGGACAAAATAAAAATAATTCTAAACCTCTAATGCTTCCAAATTTAACCCTATGACGTCATCAAGTTCGAAACCCCATTTTTAGTAGAGTTAGTCACATTCGCCACCCCAGCATTGCCCTCTCCGGTGGCAAATAGGACATTTTCCAAAACAAAAATCCCATTCGCCACCGGAGGAGGCAACGCTGCGTCACACCCAGTGGCGAATGGGATAGCTTTCGCCACTGAGGGTGGCTGAACTGGTGTCAATTGGGACATTGTTACGTAGAAAATGTCCAGTCACTGCTGCTAGTTACTTTATCATAATATTTTAAAAGGCCTTTTTTCCCATATGTTTGGTCGTTTTATGGAGAAATAAAAGATGTTTTATTAATGTGATGTTTCAAATCAGATTAGTTATAACGTTATAAGGTATATATTATGAAAATTTATTTAAATAAGTAGGTATCTACTAAAACTATTAACGATTTTTGTAATATAGATAAATCTCCGATGACTTAAGCAAAGTTATCTTAACCCGGGGTCATGGGGGTGGAAAAATGTTACACGGACGTTGGGGTGGGTCTCACAGACCCGTTCATTATAATCAAAATTATTCCAATACTTTATAAATAATAAAGTGAATACTTATTCGTGTTTAGTTTTTTAGGTATTTATGTAAATAAATGAAACACAAATATCATATTATATTATGTTTTAATTATATTTATTAGATCTTTAAAAAGAAGAACGACAAATATCAATAAAATCTTTCTCTTCTACTTAAAGGTAATTCTAATATTAATTAACAATCAGTCTTAATGTATTAATGGCACTTTTATGTAGGAAACTAAATTATCTTTAGAAGAAAAACCACCAGCTCATAAATCGCTCAAATTTTGTCTGCCTGATCGGTAAAGACCAGCTAGATAAAGAAGGCCTATAAAAGCTTTCAATTCAATCAGAGTGCATTCTTTTACATGGGTGTACTTAGATAAATTAGTACATGAAGCTATTTTAGGTATAATGCGTGCATTAGTATGCATAAGTATGGATTGCAGCATATCCGCAGTGATAAAAAGATTCCGGCATTCTACTTCAGACATCGCCGATTTTGCTTCTGGTACTACACCTGGCAATTGAAAGATTATGTTTTCGGCTCTGGTTCTGACATTTTGTCGAAAAGGCGTCTTATACCACATTGTATCGTCTGTGCCACGATAAAAACCCGAAGAACACTCACGGTTTGCGTTTGAAGAACTTGCCGATCCAGATGTACAATGCTCCTCTGGCCAACGATTTCTATCCGATAGCGTAGACAGAGGAATGTCATCATCATCAGACTTTGAGATATCTTGCTCTGTGTCACTAGAATTACTACGCTCACTCAAGTGATCTTCTTCATCACACATCTCCTGGTCTGACAACGCAGAATCAGAGTCAGACTCTTGTAAAATCTAAAGAATACGCTATCGTTCTGCCTTTTCTCGATACATTTTTTTACTACGTACCTACAAAAAACATAAATAAAATACATTAAACTATATATCAGCAACTTTAATTGTAAAACACAAATATAAAAGGATAAATACTTAAAATAATATATATACATAATTAAAATAATATCTATACAAAATGGCGTGAAATTGTGACACTAACTGCGGGGATGGGTCTCACATACCTTATTCAATTTTGTGCACTTGTAACTCCCACTGTGGCTGTCGCACGACTGACGTATTACCTGGGATGCATAGAACAACTCAACAGCTCCAGCTATTGAGAAAAACGGCATCGTCGCACGCCTAGTAGCCGTAATAGAAGCGAAATAAAATGTGACGGGTCTCACAGACCCAACCCCCATGACGCCGGGTTAAATATTTATTATGACATCACATAAAGTAAATAAATTTCATTACAAATACAAGTACTTGCCTTATGTTTAAGGGTGCAACTGAGATTTTTCGTAAGGGTGGCGAATGGGATAATTTTTTTGGAAAATGTCCCTTTCGTCACCGGAAGGGGCAATGCTGGGGGTGGCTTATGGGACTAACACTTTTTAGTATATAACCCCATAACCTTTGTCATTTAGTATGACCCTTTGTCATACTAAATGACAAAGGTTATGATATAATATACTTATATACTAACCATGAGATATGGCCTATTCTTAGTTATATAAGACTTGCATAGGCCATGACGATAAATAAACGGTAGAAAACACTTGTATACATACTTATCGTAGGCAGGTACATTATCATTGTGCTAAAGGCCGTAGGTGTGAACTTGCTGACTATTAGCTCAATTATCCTTCTATTACATCTACGCTCCGTATCTAAGGTCTAAGTACGAGTATGCGATAATATTTTTCGATCATAACACGTCTTTGACAAATGTCATGCAATAGTGCAGCTAACTGTTGATTTGCTTTCATTTGTCAACGTATATAACATACTTTTTAAAAAGAATTTTGTTTCTTTTTTATTCCCTGCGACACAGGAGTAGAGCTAGTGCTGTTTAGTGTTTAGTGTCATTAAAAAAACTCGGCTTTATTTAAAGCGATCTGCCCTGAATTTGCTCGGATTTGATCACTTTATGGTATTCCATATAGTGATCAAATCCGAGCAAATTCGGGGCGGATCGACATTATTATGTCTTTTTGGAAAAATGCACCTTTAAAATATTGAAAGATTTATTCAAATTGGTACAGTGCTTCCAATTTTCCTCCACATACACACACGGTCATATAATCGCGCTCTGTCTCCATGTTATTATATTAGTAAAAATACTCTACATTGCCGACCCTACACAAAGCAGAGGTTGCGACACTAATACACGAGACAATATTCACCTCCTCGGAAGCGGTACTTTCATATTAAAATATTTTTATTTTATGCCCCACAACATGTGAGTTAAATTAAAGTTTAAATATGGAACAAGATATATTGACTTACGAGGGTGCGTTTTTAAGTTCGCGGAATGGAATAGAAGGGGATGAAATAATATTACAAAATTATTTTTCCTTTTCAATATATTCACCTGAAACCCTAATACATTTCTCAGATCTATGAATTAACTTATGAATACCTTCATAAAAAAATGTTTTGTCTTTCTCTGAAAAATACGCCGAAACTGCATCCTTCACTTCTTCATCGGTTGAAAATTTGGGTGATGACCCGTCCACCCACTGGACTCACCCACTGGTAGGTGGACGGGTAATTCACAATTACCCCTCCACCCACTACACTAGTGATTACATCTATTAATCGATTTATTTTAAAAATCAAACATTTTTTTTTGCTTTCATTTTATTAAAAAAAATTAACCATAAACTGGCTAGGAATCCTAGAACATAAATTGCAAATTCAATTAGTTAGTAATACATGCAAAACTTTTCAACAGATAACAAATGAATGTTGATGAAACAAATGAACATCGAAAACAAATGACTACCTATCGAAAATTAATAAGCATTCACACGCCCATACATTTTTTTATGGACACACGCCCATACATTTTTTATCCATCTCATTTCTAATATTAGATATACTTAGGTACCTAGGTTCTTAATTAACGTAATATCTCTAAAAAATGACCAATGCTTATGTCATTCGTTATTAGTTGCAATTGTGCATTAATTAATTATCTGATTATCTCGAATTTTGTACATTTCATCGCGTCCATCTGTTAATTTCTTGTTTGGTGCAAATATTTTGGATAACAACTTTGCAACCGTCGTATAATTTTTATTTATATTTTTATTAATCCCAGAATTCCAGCTTTCACTAACATTGTTTGTTCTGTGACGTTTGTTATATACGCACCATTCGTCGATGAAATTTTTTTTGAGATAAAATTTTTTGAAGTAAGACAAACTTTTCTATTTTTTTATGATTAATATTATTACATTCGTTAGTTATGTAATTCCAACCCTCATTAATCTTGTTATTTGGTAAAAGAGGTAAGCTGCAACATAAACCCACGATGCGTCGTAAAGTTTTACATTTAATGGATAGTGTTTTTGCCTTTTTCCAAAGACTATTTGTATAGTGGTAGTAGCATCGAACAACAGTAATTTTTGGAAAGAAAGTTTTAAGTGCGTTTGTTATAGCAAACTCGAAATCGCTGTGAACTATTTTTGGCTTAAAATTTGGAACGACTGTAGTTATCAAATCAAACATTATTGTATATGTCTTCTCATTTTTGTTGGGAAGGAGCACATAAAACAATGGATTGACTTTAGTTGACGCAGAGTTGCTTCCATTTTCGACATGTATGACGACTAACTGATAAAACGGAGAGGGGACTGACTTAAATGTACCGTCTATAAAAATCTCTTCTACGTCATTCACGAGCCTTAACGAATCTTCTGTTGCAAAGATTAATATTCTAATGTTATCATCCGAATGGTAATAGTCTGCTTTTAAATACTGTTTAAATTTAATCGGTACTTCTACTTCATTGAGTTTAGTATAAATAGTTTTCCGTACTTGATAATGTTGATTTCTACTATTATATAACGAATGTTTAGCATTATTAAATGATGGCACTGGGGTTAATATCGCATGACCTTTGTCTTTTAAAGGCTCAATATGTTTTCTATAAATCTTTGTAATAGGTTTACACGTTGTTGCAGCATCCATTCTTGCATTATCCATAGCTAACGCTACTTCATTTTTGTAATCATCAGCCTTACATTCCTTTATGTGAGGTGCAGTCTTGATGTACTCATTATTCTAAAAATAATAAAAAAACAGAACGATGAGAATCGTAATCTTCGGAACCCGTAATAAATGAAAGAAGGTAGGCCAAAAAAAAATCATTAAAAAAAAGAAAAAAAAATTAAAAACAATTTACTCACTTCATTAATAGTAATAGATCCTTTACATTTGAGCTTTTGTTTTAGAGTACAATTCCATATTGAAGATTTGTTAGCATAAACTTTCTGTTTCACATATTGATATCCTCTAAATATTAATATTTTACCACGTTTGCGATGTATAAATTTTATTTCCGCACTCATTATGCAGATACAATCTAAATAATATATTGCACTCCACTATCAGTTGCAGTAACGATGATAGATGACATCCCATTTTATCGTAATTGATTTTATTATAAAGTTTTAACTTTTATGACGTAAAAGTGGCAAATGAGATTTATATAAATAGGTCTAATAAGCGGGTATCTATAGTGGTTGATTCTGTTGGAATATAATTCAGTCTCCGTGTTTATTATAACCGATTATAACAAACATGAACTTACTAATAAAATGAAAGCAAAAAAAAATGTTTGATTTTTAAAATAAATCGATTAATAGATGTAATCACTAGTGTAGTGGGTGGAGGGGTAATTGTGAATTACCCGTCCACCTACCAGTGGGTGAGTCCAGTGGGTGGACGGGTCATCACCCGAAAATTTCTTTCCTCGAAGCTCTTTTTTCAGATTTGGAAAGAGATAATAGTCGCTGGGAGCCAAGTCTGGGCTATAAGGTGGGTGATCAATGATATCGAAGCCCACCTTGTGCAAAGCAGCCAACGCAACTCGACTCTTGTGAACAGGAGCATTGTCGTGCAAGAGCAGGACACCTTTGGTCAATTTTCCTCTTCTTTTTTCTCTGATTGCCTCTTTTAACTGCTCTAAAATTGAAGCGTAGTGTTCTCCGGTTATGGAAACACCTTTTTCTTTGTAATCAACCAACAAAATTCCTTCTGTGTCCCAAAAAACTGTCGCCATGAGCTTTCCCGCCGATTGCGACACCTTGAATTTCTTAGGCGGTGGTGTACCCTTTTTATGCCACTGCATGGAATCTTGTTTAGACTCAGGTTCATAGTGATGAACCCAAGTTTCATCCCCATTAACAATTCGCTCCAAAAAACCATCCTTGTCTTCATTACACTGGCTCAAAAACGCACGCGAACACTCGACGCGCTTCTGTTTTTGAGGCGGTGTGAGCATTCTAGGCACCCATCTTGCACTGACTTTTGTCATGCCGAGATGATCATGGAGAACCTTGAAAATGGTCGTTTCAGATACTCCAACCATCTCTGCGATTTGTTTTTTCTTCAAACGTGCATCCTCCAATATTAATTTTTCGATTTTTTCGATAAGATCTGGAGTGGTGACCTCAACAGACCGCCCAGGCCGGGAATCGTCTTCAATTGATTCCCTGCCTTGCTTAAAGAGGTTGTGCCACTTGTATACCATGGTTTTTCCTGGACAAGAGTCCCCGTATACAGATGACATCTCTTCCAAAATGGTTTGAACATTTTTTCCTTGCTTGGTAAGGAACTTTATAACGGCGCGGAACTCGATTTTCTCCATACTTCACAATTTCTTCCAGATTGAGTTGCTTGAGGGACGATAGTTCAAAGACTAATGACCTCATTATGATAATACTCGGTATATATACTAATTATTAGTTGCTAAACACGTTAGTGACTAAACAAGCACCCCCACCACCTTCCATACCCTCCATTCCGCGAACTTAAAAACGCACCCTCGTAATATACTGTGAAATGTCATATTGGGTTTTAATTTCTCTAAAGCCTTAGGTACGCCGCTCCGCTGCCCTTTCTGACATCACAATACTTACTATTAGAGCAAAATTAAAAAGTTATCTTACTAATCTTCTGTAAATTTGATCTGCTGTCAATTGTTGAAATGCCAGGCAGAACTGAAAACCTATTGTGTCTGGCCGCCGGTGTGCCGCTGCGTCTCTATAGGTTAACAAGTATAATGGTTTAAGTTTAAGTTTAAGCAAACACAGCTCTAACTTACAATTCTTGAAAGCTTCAAAATGAGTTCTTACTATATCATTTAAATTAAAAAAATATACCTTTCAACGCGTTCAGAAACGGTATTCATGCGAATATGCACTAATTTATTCTGTAATCATAATTTTATTATTGTATTTGTTCCAGTACAAGCAAGGAGGCACCCTGGGCAGCTTTATCAAATGGAACTTCACAAAATTCATCGTAGATAAAGACGGTGTTCCAGTGGAACGTCACGGTCCCAACGTGGACCCCGTGGACTTGGTCAAGTCTCTCGAAAAATACTGGTGATCACTACGTTCATAAGAAAACGAAACGCATTTTATTTTTTGATATACTTAGTTACGGGATTTTACAATTCTATCAAGCATTGCATCTGCGAGCATTTGTTTTTAAACCAATAGTTTATAATCACTTATAAATGTCCTTTTATTTTTTATGAGCATAATAAAACACACCGATTTTCTTCTCAATTTAATATTCGTCTTTTTTCAGTAGGCAGTGACGAAAGATAAGTGTTAAATGCATAAACTGTTCAAAATAATTGAAATGTTGTAAACGCACTGTGTGATATATTATGTAGTTGTTAAGATTTATTATTGTGATAAATTGCATAAATGTAATTAATTTTGAAATGTTGTTTTTTTAATCGGAACGCATGAAAGTCGAGTAAAACAGTAATATCGCTCATTATTTATGTCTATGTGAGATAGGTGAAGGTGCCTAGCCTGTTTACAGCATTATATAAGACATTAATTAATAATAATATCAGCTCACTATATAAACTATCACACTTCTGGGCACGAGCCTCTTCTCGGCTTTACAAGGATTACGGGTACCAACCCGCAATCTTAATGCGTGAAGTCTACCAAGACTTCACGTATTTATATTTGAGTACATTATAGAGAACTCGGACATGCAAGCTTCCTCACGATGATATTCTTTACCGTTTATGCAAGCGATAATTAGCTATTAATTGCCACTCCTACAATTAACAAGTAAGTTATCCGAAAGATAAATCGCATGCTGTCTTACTCATGTTAGGTTAACGAAGAAAGATGGCGAGACTTTTATCGTATACTAGATTTTGCCCGTTGTTTCACCCGCGTGAGTCTCGTTGCCGTGGTAATATCGGGATAAAAAGTGGTATGTGTGAATCCAGGTCTTCAGCTATCTACATACCAAGTTTCATCGCAATCGGTTCAGTAGATTTTACGTAAAAGAATAACAAACATCCACACATTCTCACAGACTTTCACAATTATAATATTAGTATAGATGTAGATAAATGCTATCTGGAGGTGATAGGACAAACCCTTAATATTTTATTTAACTTGGTGGAATGTATTTATGCATCCCTTTCTACGATAAAAGGATGGGGTTCCGGGTCCTACCTACTAAACCTACCACAGTATGTAGTGCCTTGAATGGTAGGTGAGTTGCTGGAAACGAAACTACTTCAGCGATCAACTACTTAATGGGGTAATAGATATACACCAAACAAAAGTGGTTTGGGTTACAAAGTGTAAACCAAAAATAAATAGAATTAATAGTTTAAATTTATTAGCTTATAAATTAGTAAAATAAAATCAATAGTAGTAGTAGTGTAAAATATTCAAAATTTTGTAATACAGTGCTAAATAAACAACGCGGTAAAATCCGTATATAGTAGTTTAATTTCAATGAATAACATTCGCGTAAACAGAAGACAATATTATGCAGTCCTTATCAGCCATTTTATAGAATCAAAGCACGTGGGCGTGCAGTGGAAAATGTTGGTTTCAATTAATAGAAATACGTAGGTAGTCAGATACCTTGTATTCGAATTCAACTAACAACTACTTCACACTAAGAGTACTTATCACTATGAAACGCGAGACAGTTTCTACGAGGTGTGCACTAGTCGACGGTAACACGTAGACTGAGCTCTGTACGCCCCACGCGCCGCCTCGTGGACTCCGTCTAGCGCCGCTAGATGGCGCTTGCGTTCCGCCTTAATGCCTTTGTGTCACTAGATGGCGCTAGTGTCCCAATTAAAAGTATTGCCGTTCCGACATACTTATTATAAGAGATGTAGATGGGAGGTAGGTACATCAACCATACAAAACATCATTGCAAAACAGGCTTGTGTTGTGTTTAACAATGTTCGACAGACAGTGTGAAGAAAGCCCTGTATCTGGGGCAACTGAGACCAGGAGCACTAAACTTTACTCCATTTGGTTAGGTATTTAACTAAAGGTAACAAACTTGATGTGATGTGTGTTATATAAGCGAAATTTTTACTTTCAGCGCAGACAGAAATATATCCTTCAAAAATCGTTACGTAAATAAGTTTCAATGCTTGCAACACCAGGCATCCCCAGTGTTGCTTACTGTTAGACAAATATCTTAGGTTTCATTGTTTCATAGACAGGCAAATTTAATACCATGGTACAGAAATAGCTAGGTTAGAGGTTGGGAAGTCTATTAGTCTAGTCAGTTATGTTGATTCTGTGGTCTATAACTTCCAAGGCTGCGAAAAAAGAAAATGTCATTTTCAATTGACAATTCCTAGGATTCTATGAAGAATGTTTAGATCTATGATGTTTAGTTAATAACAACAAAGTGGCACTATAAATTTAAAGTGGTTCAAAATTATTCAAGTAAGAAGCGTTTCTTGGCACAAATTACAAATATGCTGGAACCGAATAATCCGGTCTACTATAAGGCAAAATCAATCTACGATTTTAGAGTATCAGATTTGTGTGATCAGCACATCAAACTAGATATCTATAAGGGCTGTGTGTGCATAATTGTTAACACTGCAACTAAGTGTAAATTGACTGATATTCATTATAGGCAATTCAATGAATTAATGGATAAATATGGCGAAAGTCAAGGTATTGTATAGCCGAGGATTGGTATTAAATTTCTGTACAGTACTTACCTACTAAATATGTCTGCTTAATACACCTGTTATGTAAGTATTGGCGTATGCAGGATTATTTTCCAAGGAGATCCGGCCCCTAAGGTAAATAGCGGTAACTTCCATACAACGCTAGAACTTTGAGTTCAAACCTAACGTGCTCGGTTTGGCATCAAACTGGGCTCCCATTTATACGCCAATGTACACATGTAAGAACTTTATATCAGCGTTGAGGTGTAGAACACCTTTCAGCTCGTACGTACGCGAAGCTTTTGGCGCCTACCGATACGTATATCGTTTCGATAACTCAATACTTACATTTTCCTTTTTCTGGCAGTCAAAATCAAATTACCAGTGGCAGGCAGCTCATTGGGTCAATGACTCCACTGATTATATTATTCGTCACTATCGTATTTGTTGAATACCCGTGTATAAAAGTTTCTACATGAAACAATACGTAAACGCATAATATTTTATTTAAGTAGTTATTTAACCTAATCGTTGGCCTATAAAGATATGCTTTGTAGGTTGTATACATCTAACTTTTGTCGTTTTTAAGGGTTACGAATATTGGCATTTCCATGCAATCAATTTGAAGAAGAAGAACCGTGCACAAATGACGAAATTTTTCATCATGCCGAGGAACATAACGTCACATTCGATATTTTCGCTAAAGTTAATGTAAATTGTTCTAAAGCAATTCCTCTTTACAAGTTTCTAAAGGTTAATTTTCAATTATCGTTTAATTCACTTTCATTATGAGATACCCGTTTTGTAATTACAGCATTAGAGTAGAGCGTGGTTAGGTGACGGCCCAGGATGCGAGAATGGAAAAGAAAAATAATGACAACAAAGTTTTTCTGGCCATCTATAAAGAAAGATACAGGCATATGGACCAAGGCGTGCATCAGTTGTCAACGAGCAAAAGTTCATCGACACATCATTAGCCCGCTCGGCGAGTTTCAAGAATCATCCCGTTATGAACACCTGCACGTGGACACAGTTGGGCCCCTCCCGCCATCAGATGACTATGATGTCGCTCCAATCTCACTGCCTGCATGTCTACCACCATTCTAGCGTCAATACCCACGACTGTGGTTCGCACAGTTTGAAGCCACCGTCGCCGCCAGCAAGATGGGAGAAGAACAGAAATTTTACCATTTTGTTGGTTGAGCCACATAGCTTGTAGAGTTTCGTCGGTTAGTAATTTACCGCTCAAATCGCGCATCTTACGGAGTAACTGGCTATGTTTTATGTTGCGGAGTTCTAGACCGCTGAGTAATTTTTGTAGCTGACGATGGTCTGATTCTTGGTACGTCGATATCAGTCTGTTCTTTAGCGTAATATACTTGTTGTACGAAGCCCGTTCAACGGCGTCAAAAGCTAAGGGCATGGGCATCGTAAATATCGCAGGTTGCCAATAGTGCTAAATCCGGCTTATTCTGGCTCAATTTTCAACTTTCTCTTTCTAATAGCGTTAAACTAGCAGGAATGGAATAGAAAATTTAGTGTTCTTAGTTTTATTACCTAAATTCGCCTTTCTTGCCATGAAAAGCATTGTCAGGGTAAAAAAGGCAAAAGTAGCGGCATAAGGTCGGGTAAAAATGAAGCCAAATGCCATAAATCACTATATAATATAGAGGCAGTTTTGCTTTCATCTAGACTAGAGCTGGTTTATATGTGAGAGCGAACATAAGCTTGAGACAGGATAAGGTGTTGTTGGCTGAGATGTTGACGGCATTATTATTAGCTTGCCTATTTAGATTACAGGCTGCAGAGCCCTTAAATAGGGTTCCGAACAAAATCTTACGAACGCACACATTAAAATCTTGCATGTTAGCTTAATGCTATGATGACTAGCATATCAAAAATGGCTCACTCTGAATTTTCAGTGAGACTTAATCCCTCTAGTAAATCTGATACAATATTATTAATTTAACACAAATATTTATTCCAGAAACGTTTGGGCAATTGTAAGGTTGGAGATATGATAAAGTGCAATTACACAAAATTCATAATAAATAGGGCGGGTAAGCCCGTTAAGCGTTATGGAATAGATATGTTACCAAATGCAATGGAGGAAGTGCTCAGTATTTATTTCGGACAACATTACAAATCAAAGACAGAAAACATCATGCCAAAGATGAAATTAGAGGACGTAGAGATAGAAATTACTAAAGAATTACACGACAACGAAGAAATTGAAATGAAAAATACTACGGAATCTCAAATAAAGCCATAGCAGGTACACACATCAACACATCAACCTAGACTGTTTGGATTTTGAACTACCTATTAAGTTGTGTCCAAACATTGAGCGGCAAGAGCACGGCAGCGACACGTGGCGTTTGCAGGACACATTTCTGCCGCGCTCTAGTTAGGACGAAGCCGACGAATGTTTGCGCGGCAGTATTGCGCGGCTCACCTAACACACGCCGCGCAATTAGTAATTCACGTACCTATCTGGGGGCATGGTAATGCCCCCGCCAAGACGAGCCAAGCGAAGCGCAAGGGCACTACCTACGTTTTCTCGAAGCGCTTCGACTTTTTTTTGAACCCTTATAACTTGAGTTTGGATTATACCAGATAAACAAAATTCTCGGGATATGTTGTCAACAGCGGACTTATTAAACATATAAAGTTTTAATTGCATAGCTCTTATACTTTTCGTCACTGACTCACTGATGATCATCAAAATTCTTAGGGTATTTCCTAATGTACTAGAAAGTTGAAATTTGGTATTTACGCTAGTATTAGTATACAAACAACAAAAAAAATATAAATCTTGTAACTTTTATCCCCTAACTTAGGGGATGGAAGTTTGTATGAGACTGCCGCAAATTGATTGGTTTACTAAGAATGATCTTGCGCGGCAGGTAGCCAGAAGAGTTCGTGCGCAGCATTCGTCTAATCACAGCGCGGCAGCCGCGCGAATGCCGCGTGATGTTTGGACACACCTTTAGAAGTTGAACGCTGCGAATCGTGTGAGAAAGTGCGTTATATTTTTGTTACGCTCTATCCTTACCATTACATCGACACCACTATGCACTGTCCCTTTCCGATAATTATCTATTTTGTATGTAGCGTAGTTATGCGTATATTATAGGGTGTCTAACTTGATGTGTACTTAGTACTTACCGTGTGTACTTAGAAACTGTGGAGACAAATTTAAAAAATAAACTGCTTAATGTATCTTATATTATAAGTATTATAACTGTACAGTGTCCCCTAATTAAATAAAGAAAAAATAAAAGAAACCTGTACAGTGAATGCAGTTACACTGACTGTTAATCACAAAAATTGAACCGTTATTCGTATAACGATGACTATTGGTAGGTACTTATCTTTTGTAACGGTTTGTTGATTGTAGAAACTTGACATTACACTCTATTTACCGATGCTAGTAAAACAATTTACAGTCACATATCTAGAACAAACTTGATGGTGTTTTCAGGGTACGCAATTAACTTCAGAAGACACCGCTGCAATCCATCAATCTTGTTTATTACGGGACAATCGAAAAATATACTCGGCAAATTTCAACATATCGTGATCGATAATATTGTTCGCAACACTATCATACCTTCGCAGAAGAAATAATAGAATTAGTTTTACTATTCGTTATTAGCTAAAAGGTGGTTATAATAGCAGGTATTCTAATTTAGTGGCATTGATTGAGATTAAAATAACAATAATAAATCTTTGGAGTCTTATAAAATGCAACACGTTTGTGGTTTTATTTATATTCTCTCAAATATTAAATGTTCGCATTTTCTATGAAGGAGATTGTTCCTCGTCCATACATCGTTTGCACCAAAACCAACGGTGAAGAAAAATTTTGTTTACGTGTTCTATAATACTCCAATATAATCACGAAAACAACATTTTATGACGGACACATCGGAAAATGAACATCGGATTTGTTTAAAATTTAAACTAAGATTTTAAGGTTATTTCTCTTAAGCGACGCGGTTGCCAAATTGTGGTATGACTTAAATTGCTTTATTATTGTAACCTGACCAATTACTTAGAAGTAATCGAGACCGATAAAACTACGGCGAGGGGTGAGACAGGAGAATGTCATATCTGCGAAACTATGTATTCACCGCCGCGTTGGAAGATGATTTCAAGCTTTTGGATAAGAAAGGATTCGACATCGACGGCGAGTAGGTACATCACTCACATTCGATTTGCCGACGATATCGTGGTCATGGCTGAGGCCGTGGAAGACCTCGGCATAATGCTCGATGGCCTTTGTAGAGTCTCCCGACAAGTCGGTCTTAAAATGAACATGGACACGACATTAATTATGTCCAACGTCCATATCACACCTACTACTATTAAGGTTGGGAACTCTATCCTCGAAGTTATCGACAAGTATCTATACCTGAGAATGATCCAGTTAGGTCGCTCTAACTTCGAGAAAGAGGTCAATTGTCGAATCAAAGGTGCTCGCGTACAGCGTACGGGAAGCTACGACATATCTTCGTGCCTTATACACCGCAGTGTCTCAAGACAAACGTCTTTGACCAGTATGTGTTGCCAGTGATGACTTATGGATCAGAGACGTGGTCGCTCACTATGAGCCTTATAAAACGATTCAAAGTTACTCAGAGGGCGATGGAGAGAGCTATACTTGAAGTTTGCCTGCGGGATCGAACCAGAAATTAGGAGATCCGCAGAAAAACTAAAGTTGCCAACATAGCTCTCCGGATAACCAAGCTGAAGGCTACTTCTACACTGCTACGTGGGCAGGGCAAATAGCGCTCAGAACCGACAGCCGTTGGGGCAGAAAGGTTCTGGAGTGGCAGCCACGCACCGGGAGGCGTAGCAGTGGTAGGCTCGCTACCGACCGACCGGTGGACCGACGACCTGCTAATGGTCGCGCGAAGCGGTTGTATGTGGATGGCCCAAGACCGGTCTATGTGGAAATCCTTGGGGTAGGCCTATGTCCAGCAGTGGACGTCTTACGGCTGAGATGATGACCTAACTAGGTACTATATCTTCAGAACAATTTTTCCATCCTATTTAATTAGCCGGTTTTGTAAAGTTGGATTTATTACCTTCAATTCTGAAATAGTATTACTTGTTGTAGCAGAACTTTCTTCTAAAAAATCTAAACAAATTTAAAATTAACATCAACTATTTAACACACGTTGAAAATTGGATAGACAAACTTTTTGGTTTAACTTCAAAACTTTTCTACTTACCAGTTATTAAACTGGGAATAAACTCATAATTTGTACCAAGGACTCTATTTAATATTAAGTCTCTGAGATTCATTTTGCTTACACACGAACGAATGTGGACAGTCGTATCATATTTTAGTTTTATTAATATCCATTTTACTGGGGAAAGCAATAAAAATAACGAGATGAATTATTGTTTTAAAGATTATTATGTTATATACACGTAATACATCGGTATTACGTGTATATAACTGTGATTAAAAATATTCCATGTAATTGAAACGTTCTTAAGAATCAAATTTCTATTTAGTGGTAGTAAATATTACCAAATCAGGAATATTAAACAGATAGCTTGGAACATTTTAACGAATTAATCATTTGACTGAGATTGCTAACATGTATTTAAGTCAAAAATGTTTCAAATGGCTTGGAATGTTTTAGAAAAACATCTATTTTACTGAGATCAACCGAATTTTTAAAATCAAAAACATTTCGGATAGCTTTGTAGCGGCTCCTGACGCTACAAATTTATATAAAAGGCGCGCTATTATGTGTGCGCAGCGCGGCAGTCGTCTCCCCACACCCGCTGTTAGGTCGCGTAATTATGTAGTTTATTTTTGTATATCTATTATAAGTTTCTGGTACCAGTTTTAACGCGTTACCAGCCGACGGGCAGAAGCCAGGTCCGTAGCTGGTAACCGTTAGGGTTATATTGAAACACGCAGACTGATTCAACTGAAAATATATTTACAATTTTTCACCTATCTTATATCCCATTTATTAGTCATGCAAGTAACGCTAACACTAATGTGTACAATAAACATTTTCACCAATCAGCGACAAGTAAACAAAAATCTAACATTTACGAATGATTTCTTGGAAATCTGTTCGCGAGTATAAAAGTAGTGCTACGTATAAAAAGCAGAGGGAAGCTTCGCGCGGCACCACCCGACGCCGCCTACATCGCGATATCGATGAACGGTGTTCACGCGGTGACCAAGATGCAGCGCACCCTAGACGCTCTTCCCAGCTGGCTGAAGGAATGGAGATTGACGGTCAACGTGGCGAAGAGACTCAGGTGATCTCCATGGGCAGCATAGCCCTGCCGCAGTTGAAGCTCATGGGAGAGAACATCGAATGATCCGCGACGGTGAAATACCGCGGCGTGACCATCGACCGCGCCCTCTCCATGAAGCCCCACGTCAACAACGTAGTTGTCCAAACGCGCACAGCGCGCGCCCTCCTGCGACCCGTGCTATCGTCTCGACTGCCGCTCCGTGCAAAGCTCGGCGTGTACAAGACGTACATCCGCAGCCGACTCACCTACGCTGCCCCGGCTTGGTTTACTCTCACCTCTGAGACGAACCGCCGCTGATTGCGTGCGCAGCAGTCGCTTGCGCTCCGCACTATCACCGTCGCCCCTCGCTGCGTGCGGAACAGGACGATCTCCAGGGACCTGTGCATGGAGAGCTTGGACGACTTCGTGAGACGCCTGAGCACTAACCTGTTCGTGCGCGCCGACGGATTGCACGCCCGCCATCTGCGGGAGCTTGCGCCTTACCATCGGTGACCGCCGGACAGGATGGCCCTGCCGCGAGACCTCGACTCCGTGGCAACCCTCACCGGACCTACGTGATGCCCCTCCCTGATGCTGGCTGACGGGCGCTCCCCGGGAAACCCTTCCCGAGGAGCTCGACCTCGCCAAGCGCAGGAGGGATCCATCGGACACGACCCAAGCGCTGCTGGCATGTTGGTCGCCCGCGGGGACTTATCTTTGCGGGCTGGACCTCGTTAGCTGCGCTACCCACCGGCTCTGACGACCCGGACTGACCAACGGGCCCACACGGGCCCACCCCAGTGACCCGCCTGTTTTAGCAGACGGTGACGAACACCACCAAGACACGCCTACGGCCTGGTCTGGTTACCCCGAGACCCCGTAGGCAGTGGCGTAGCGTGGACTAATATAAACGTGGGCAAAGTCGCATCAGCGAGGCCCCTTTTCTTTCGTTCCCAAGATCATCTACCCAATAAATCTATCTTACTAAACATGCTTTGATACGCCATACCTACTTATGATAGTGAAAAATATAAATGTGCGGTGGCAGAATATTGAAAAGCATATAGATTTAAAAAAAAAGGTTTTATTTTGTAACTTATGTGACAATTTTTTTTACAAAAGTAATGTTCTTCGGCTTTTTGTTTTACAGAAGTCCTCTAGTAAGGATTTGTAATACATTTTTGCAGCTAAATCTGCTTCGATTGAGAGTATTGCTAAAGCAGACAGTCGGTCCTGCTTCATACTGTTTCTTAAGTAGTTTTTTATAATTTTTATCTTAGAAAAACTTCTTTCTGCGGAAGCTGTACTTACAGGCATAGTCAACATAATTCTAATAGCAATGTAAACATTAGGATAGATGTCTTGATGAATTCATTTGTAATTATGTATTGAATCATCTGACTGGCTTCTCTAATGGAGTTTGGCAGATTAGACACTAAAAGTTGTAGTTCTTCGTAAAGCTCATAAGATTCAATGTCTTTGCTTTCTCCATCTTGAAGTACTACACTTAAATCATTACAGTGCTTCAAAAGCTCGTTATTTGGCAAAGATTTTAAATTATTTATGTCGTACAAGAATCCAAAATTGTTATAATATTCAGTGAGTGCAGTAAATCTTGTGTTAATATCTTGTATCACGGCGTCAATCATTGTAATAAAAAACTCAATTCTGAATCTACTTTCAGCGGAATCAATAGGCTCATCTACAGCTTCATAACTAAACATTTTCTTTTTCTTGCGAACCCTTTTCTCTTTAAAAGTCGTTGAAATCTCGCAACTACTCTTTTCTATGAATTCGTAGGCCTTTGCAGTACATTCATTATAGCCTGTTTCCCGAAATTTGTGGATCCAGTCACAGAAATTGCACAAATTGTCAATAGCGACTTTTAAATTAATATCGACTTTTTGCCAGATCTTACTTATGTTATTGACGCGGTTTAATATTTCGTACCACACGTGTATCGAGATAATAAATTCCAGAGTTAGCATTTCAGTTATAATTGCTTGGCAATCGCAGAGAGTGTCAGCATCTTCAGATTGATTCTGCAGATTATTTATGCAATCGATAATATCATCAAACTGAAATAATATAGCTTTGACTGAAGCAATTCGGCTTTCCCATCTTGTATCAGACAACGACTTTAAGGTTATCTTCAATTTATCTTTTACTGATTCCCATCTCTTGCTAGATTTCGAAAAAAGGACATATATTTTTTGAATGAAACCAAAGAACACTTTTGCGATGGATGATGTATTGGCTGCGTCTACTAAAATGAGATTCCAACTGTGGCAACCACAAGGAGTGAAGAATGCTCTTGGATTAATAGTTAAGATTCTTGATTTCACTCCTTTGTTAATGCCGACCATATTGGCGCCATTATCGTAGCCTTGGCCTCTACAATTTTGAATATTTAATTGATGTTTTTCAAGTTCATTGAGTATGATGTTTGTTAAAAACTCTCCTGTTGTTTCTGATCCTGCTAAAAAACCAAGAAAATTTACTTCTAAATGGCCAGTGGACGTATTTACGTATCTTAATATAACAGACATTTGTTCGACCCGACTAATGTCTCTTGTGCAATCCAGCATTATAGCATAGTACTTAGCTTGTTTAATTTTTCCTATAACCTCATTGACAACAGCTTCTGACATCAATGAAATAAGCTCGTTTTGTATCTGCGGACTTAAATAGTGATTATCTAGCTGTTTTTCATTAATACGACTTGAAGTGGTTACGGAGTGTCAAATCATATTTAGATAATAATTTGAATAGATCAATAAAATTGCCACTATTTGCAAAGTGATTTGGATCAAAAGATTCTGTATGGCTCGAAAAGCCAAGTTATGGGAAGCTAAGTAATTAATTATATCAACCAATCTTTCGAATAAATTATACCAATGTTTCTGACTTTCTTAAATCAATCTCTCATTTTCTTCATCAATAGTCTTTCCATGCTTAATACCTTTTTCAAATAATAGCCATTGAACCATGCTTTTTCTATGTTCTTTCTGATTTTCGTGGCGTTCAAGAATAGTATTTATGTGTTTCCAATCATTACAGCCTAGAATCAGCTGTGTTTGCAAGCCAGAGAAAAGTTTGCAACTGAAACAATATACTTTGTCTTGTGAAGTCGAATATACTAACCATCTACGATGCTGTCTTTCGCCATTGCTCAATTTTCTCGTATAATAAAAATTCGAAAAATGTCTTCCATTTTAATTTTTTGGATAATATTCATTGCTAAGATCTAAATTTTGTTGGGGACCACATTGGACTAAATCATGACGGTATGCATCGTTTATTGGCAATCTCCATATTCCTGGATCACTTGTTTCAAGTTTACAAAATTCTGATTCTTTGTTCTCCCGAAAATTTACTATAGATGTGCCAGCGCCAAGATCAAGGGAAGCTCCAGCTCCGACACAGAGCTCAATGTCGCTTGTAGTTTTGTTGGATTCACTCTGCATGACTTCTTCTGATTCTGACCTCGTTTTGTCATCATTCTTTTGAAAATATTTTTTTTCCGATTTTGCACTGTCAAAGGTCGAAAGACTTTTGTTTTTAACTTCTTCTGCTTCTGACGACATCTTCGCTTCATTCATTTGAGACTCGGTAATCATATCCAAATCTGCAGATTCAGAGGTCGATTATTTTATATTTAGATTTAAAAATTTCCGCATACTAGCACCAAGAGCTTCATTAGCTACAGCCATCTCTGCTTTTCTTTTTCGCTTCGATGCACCGGATTCCCATTTTCGGTGCGCATCTCTATCCCTGCTCGAGCCGGACATGATATCTGTAAAAAATACAATAATTTACCAATGCGAATTATGTGGAATTTTATTTTCAATATATAGAACACTAGCTTTTACCCGCGACTTCGCCTTCGTGGAAAATTTACTTTGGGCAGCTTTTTAATTTTTTTAGATACTTCTTTTGTGAATACATAATACGCATACAAATTGCTGTGGTTTACTGTAAATAGCTTATTTTAATACATTTTTGTTTATCCGCTATCTTGGATTTCAAAATTGATGCCATATTTGATTGGTGTCCTTTTCCAAGGTCTAGTCTATCTCTGCACCAAATTTCATTAAAATCGGTTCAGTGGTTTAGGCGTGAAAGCGTAACAGAAAGACAGATAGAGTTACTTTCGCATTTATAATATTAGTAGAGATTACTTACAATTTCCCGGCGATGCTTAATGATTATTATATCATTTCTTACATAATAAATGATGGTATTCAATCAGTTGAAAATTTGAAAAATTTATTACTTACCTTGTTATTTATTTATTCGTTCGTTGGTTCAGCCAGGATAAATCAATACAGAAATATTCAACACATACACAGGAAGTAACCAACACTCTCAATAACTTTTAAACAATCCGTATGCTCAGTAACAATTTAACACAAGTAGTAAAAGTAAATGACTAAATATATGTATTGTTTTATGATGTAGTCTCAATAGCACTTACAATGAAATGACGAAATTGTGACATTTGTGACAGATGTGAGCGAGACAGCGAGACTCAAACAAAGATCGGGGAATCCCCAGTTCATAGACAAACTTTCTTATTTTCTTACAAGCGACTCACCTACTCGAGTCACACGCGCCAAGTTTAAATAAGCGAAAGGCTACTGTGTCTGTATAAAGCGTAAAACTAGGGGATATGTTTTGTTGTTATTTCAGGTTCAAGAAAGTGACGAGTGTAGCCAATATTTTATAGGTTTTTATTTTTTTTTAAATAAACGGGTATTTTAAGTCTAGTGACATCGCATTTAAAGAGGCCCCGCGAGGCCCCTTTAAGTGCGAAGCCGTGGGCGAGGGCCCACTTCGCCCACGCCTAGCTACGCCACTGCCCGTAGGGGTCTACGAGAAGAACCACTGAGAGCGCGGCACCAGTTCGAAAGTTGATATCGTCGCGGCTAGACGTATGATGCTCCGTTCAATCGCCTTCGCGCGTCGCTTAGTTTCGGTGCGGCTAGTTGTACGATGCTCCGTTCGATTCCAGATTTCTCGTAAAGTTATATGTTGCCTGTGCGTATATACATACGCCACATCACTCCCGCCTAAGCGAAGCGTACGTTTTGTTTCACCGCGCGGCCGGATATGGTGACGTACGAATTTCGCGGTGAAGGTGATGACTGTGATGAGGCTGTCCGCATTGGTGTGGGTGATGTGTCCGGGGCTGGCGTGTTTGTTAATGTTGTGTTTTCTGGTGAGTCTTCCTCGTTGATAGATGTCTGATCTGTCGATTCTGATCTGATCTGTCTGATCTGTCGATTGAAATTACTGCGGTGCAAAGCGGAAGTTGCACTGTGAAGTGCTTGCCGTCGGTGCTGCGTTGAAGTAATTGATATGGTCCGTTGTATGGTGGTACAAGAGGCCTGCGCACGATGTCGTTGGGCACAAACACATGCGTACATGTCCCGAGGTCTTTGTGTATGAATGTGTTTGACCTTGACGCTTGCCTTGTTGATGTTGGTGATAAAGACGACATTGTTTCAGTCAGCTGCCGGACAAATTCCACATCTTCATTTTTCGGCTTGGTAGGCGCGAAGAAATCAGATGGGACGCGTAACGTAGATCCGTATGTCATCAGGGCCGGGCTGACGGTTGAGTCTTCACGTAGGGCGGTGCAAAGTCCTAGTAATACTGTAGGTAATTCATTGATCCATCTGTTATCGGTTGCTCTAGCCATCAGTGCCGCTTTCAGAGATCGATGCCATCGTTCGATTTTTCCATTAGCTTGCGGGTGAAATGCAGTAGTACGTATTCGAGTGACGCCTATTTTCTTCATTAAAGCTTGAAATAAAGACGATTCGAATTGTCTCCATTGGTCTGTAGTAAGTCGTAGAGGACATCCAAACCGCGATATCCATCCCTCGTACACGGCCTTCGCGACCGTTTCGGCGGTAACGTCACGAGTAGGTATTACCTCTGGCCAGTTAGTGCAGCGGTCAATCATAGTAACTAAGTATCTATAGTTATCTGATGGTGTGAGTGGCCCAACTATGTCCACGTGCAGGTGTTCAAAACGAGATGATTGTTGAAACTCACCGAGCGGACTAATGACGTGTCGATGAACTTTCGCTTGTTGACAGCTGATGCACGCCTTGGCCCATATACCTACGTCTTTGTTTATAGATGGCCAGAAAAACTTTGTCGTCATTATTCTTGTTGTACGAACGCCGGGGTGACTTAGTTTGTGTTGTGCTTTGAAGGCTGCGACACGATAAGGCAATGATAGGTATGGTCGAATGTTCGCTGTCGATGTTTCGCACCAAATAGGCCGTTTGACTCTCGGTAGGTTTACGCGGGAAAACTTCAGTCTGGGTTTATTCATGCAAACACGTAGCTCGGCGTCCGTATCTTGTTCCTGAGATAACTTATCTATCGTAGTCCATCGTTGCGTTGAGTAGTTCGATTTCTGCGATACGTGATAACGCGTCAGCGGCTTCGTTCTTATCACCGTGAATGTATTCGATGTTAGTGCAGTATTGGCTTACGAAATGTCAATTGTCGATCTCGACGCGGTGTGTCACTGCTACTCGGCGTTCTTGTTAGAGCGTACGTCAATGGGTTGTGATCCGTACATATGGTGAGTTCGTTGCCCTCTATCAGTCGGCGTAGGTTTTTAACAGCTGTATACATTGCTAGAAGTTCGCGATCGTATACACTATATCTTCTCTGCGTCTCGCTCATTGTATTTGAGTAAAAGGCGAGTGGTTTCCACACGTTGTCTATTTTCTGTTGTAGGACTGTGCCGAGGCTAGTGTCAGACGCATCGGTTAGTAAGCATAACGGAGCGTTAGGTATCGGGTGCGATAATATAGTAGCCTCGAGAATGCTTTGTCGGCATTGTTCGAAGGCTGTTTCAGCTCCATGTGTCCATTGTATATTTATATTTGTCGTTTTGCTTGCTATTGTGTAGATACTTGTTTAGTAAATTTTGGTATTCGGCTTGATGGGATAGGCAGCTACGGTAGAAGTTGATCATGCCTAAAAATCTTTTTGAACTCTTGCACTGTAGTTGGTTTGGGAAACGTAAGTATGGCTTGAATGCGTTCTTCTGTGGCTTTGATTCCGTCCGGTGTAACTTCATAACCGAGGAACTGTATCTTGTCTTTGCCGAACTCACATTTATCGATGTTTAGAGTGACGCCGTAGTTGTCGAGTCGTTCGAGAACTTTTTGTAAGTGACGCTTGTGATCCTCTGGGTTTTCTGAGTGCACTAGTAAATCATCGACGAAACAGCATACGTTGTCGTCGAGCCCTCGTAGTACTTCGTGCATGAAACGTTGAAATATTTGGCGTTGAAATATTGAAATTTTTGCGTAAGCTGAACGTCATACAGTTGAACTCGAAGAGGCCGAAGGGGGTTATTATGGCAGTCTTCGCAGCATCTTCTTTTTCATTAGGTATCCAGAAGTACGCCATTTTGAGGTCTAGCTTAGAAAAGATGTTTTCCATGTAGCTGGTACGTAAAATCTTGAATTCTCGGAATAGGGTAGCGATCGGGTACTGTAACGGCGTTCAATCTTCTATAGTCGCCACACACGCGTAGCGAACCATCCTTTTTCTTAACGACGTGAAGTGGGCTGGCCCATGGACTGTTTGACGGTTTACAGATTCCCATCTCCATCATCTTCTCAAATTCTAGCTTCACAGCTTTGTATTAATCGGGCGGCAGAGGGCGCGGCCTTGAATAGATTGGTTGGCCTGTTGTTTCTATGCGATGAGTTACGTTGTGCTTAGTCGGAGTTTTGAGTGACATGGGTCGCAGTACTTCGGGATATTCTTTCAAGATGTCGTGATAGGGGTGATGGTGGCTGATAACGTATACGGCTTCCTCGGTGCTATGTATTTTGATAGTGTGAACACTAAGGTCGGTAATGCGGTCGTTGAGTTTTCTTTGATGTAGATCGACAACTAATTTGTGCTTCGCTAAGAAATCTGCGCCTAGTACCTATTGATGTTTTCACGTCGGCCACGGTAAATGTCCATTTAAAGCTTCTGCGTAGACCTAGGTTGAGTTCGAGCGTGCGCTCACCGTAGGTATGTATCTCTGTACCGTTCGCAGCAAACAGTTTGTAGGTACTTTCAATCGGCTTCACGTGTTTCTTATTTCTTGCGGCTAATATGGATATGTCGGCACCCGTGTCGACTAGAAACTTCTCTCTGTTGTTAAGATCGATAACGCAAAGGCGGTAGCTTGGTTTGCTAACATCGACGCCCGCCATAGTCAATGTATTGTCTAGTTTTCCTGCTTCTTTTTTGCGCACGGTGATTCGCATCTACGGGCTTCATCTCCATAGCGCAGGTGGTAATAACACAGCCAGTCGGGATCACCGGGTTTGCGGTTTAAGCGGGCACGGTATCTCGAGTTCGATCGCGATCGGTTGTTGCTATGCGAACGAGTGGCGCCATAGCGATACGACGCATGTTGTTGATTGGTTCGAATCTCGGCGATCTCCAGCGTTAGTTTATCTATTTGTTTATATAATAGGTCGAACTGTAGATTTTCTGTAGTTGGGTGAGTTGGGCAATGTAAACACGACGGGCTTGATGTGTGCGCCGGCGTAGAGGTTGTAGTGTGGACTGCGGCGACTGTTGCGGGTTCGAAATGTTCAACCATTTTGTCGGCCATCACAGCTAAACATTCTAGCGACAATTCGGTGTTTACGGAGAGTACGGCGCGGACTTGTGCAGGTAATTGGTTGAGCCACATAACTTTTAGAGGTTCGTCGGTTAGTAATTTACCGCTCAAATCGCGCATCTTACGTAATAACTGGCTAGGTTTCATATCGCCAAGTTCTAGGCCGCTGAGTAATTTCTGTAGCTGACGATGGTCTGATTCTTGGTACGTCGATATCAGTCTGTTCTTTAGCGTAATGTACTTGTTGGTCGATGGTGGGTTTAATATGATGTTGCTGATTTGTTCGAGGTCGCTACAGCCTAGCAACGGGACGACGAGGTTTAATTTCTGTTCTTCTGCCATCTTGCTGGCGGCGACGGCGGCTTCAAACTGTGCGAACCACAGTCGTGGGTTTTGACGCCAGAATGGTGGTAGACGCGCAGTCAGTGAGATTGTAGCGACATCACCGTGGAGAGGGGTCGTTACTTGCTTGTCGGTGAATTCTTCAGCTTTTTCTTGTGCCATGACGATAAGGTAGCGTGTTCGTACGTCTAGATTTGGCCGAAAACCAACAGATGTTGGGTGTCAGTTCAGTGAACCGTTATTACAACAGCACTAGAACTATGAGAGGTCAGGAGTCACCAATTTAACGCGTTACCAGCCGGCGGGCAGAAGCCAGGTCCGTAGCTGGTAACCGTTAGGGTTATATTGAAACACGCAGACTGATTCAACTGAGAATATATTTACAATTTTTCACCTATCTTATATCCCATTTATTAGTCATGCAAGTAACGCTAACACTAATGTGTACAATAAACATTTTCACCAATTAGCGACAAGTAAACAAAAATCTAACATTTACGAATGATTTCTTGGAAATCTGTTCGCGAGTATAAAAGTAGTGCCACGTATGAAAAGCAGAGGGAAGCTTCGCGCGTCATCGGTTCGAAAGTTGATATCGTCGCGGCTAGACGTATGATGCTCCGTTCGATCGCCTTCGCGCGTCGCTTGGTTTCGGTGCGGCTAGTTGTACGATGCTCCGTTCGATTGCAGGTTTCTCGTAAAGTTATATATTGCCTGTGCGTATATACATACGCCACACAGTAAAGAAAGTATATATCAATGTGACCATCATTTTCTTCCACCTCACATCATCAGAAGGCCCCTACATTGGTGACCTACGACATCGAACACGCAATCTTCGGAAATGTGGCATTGACGCTCGTGCACATGGTCAGCGACATCGGACAAGCGCAAGTGCAGCGTGGCAGCAGCGGATATACATAGCTGGAGGTAACCCGAACACGCATACGAACACATGGGAGACGACTCATCCTTTTCGCTCGTACCAAGAGGGCTTAGGACCTAGCTGCGCTGAATACCGGAATCAAGACACCTACAACCAAAGTTCAAGCACAGGATGCGACGATCTGTCGAGAAGAGCGACCACAGCAACATGGCCAGCAGAGGGAATCCGGAGCGGTTGACGACGGCGGCGGCACTCTACAGGACAGTGCGTACGTCGAGGCAAGCGTAAGGCGAGCTGACCTTGGGAGCGAGGCAGCATTCCGCACCATTACGACAATTTGCCGCGTACTCCGAGGACAGTGAACGACATGGGACCGGCGGTGGCACTCTATGGAACAGTGCACGCGTCGAAGCGGCTGATCACACTTGAAGGCGAGGTTGGATACCGCATCAGTGTTAGATAGCGCACTCGGTCATATATCTGAAACACGGCCCAAGCAACACGTCGCTGACAGGATTGACAACATATTTGCTTCTTTGTACGACCAGCTCCCGACTAGCAGCTTACGAAGAGCAAGGGAAGTTTGACGGACATGTTATTCTTGTGTCATTTATATATTGTGTTTTTTTAAATATTTCTTTTGTCTTTATATACTTATTTCATATCGTCACACTGTTAATCGTAATAATTCCACGTATTGAATCAGTATACTATTTCTGCATAGCTTTCTTTGTTATTAGAACTAGCGGTTTCGGTAACAGGATGCGATTGTTTACGTTATGATATGAGACGAGCGCCAGTTTTGTTGTTCTATTAAGTAGGTACGTATGTTATAAGTTATAACATTTGTTTTTTTGGTTTGTTAGATACATAGTCACTAAAAAGATTTCTTTTTTTAAAAAAGTGAGGGAATATTGTAGTGGCTTCTGATTCTACAAATTTATATACAAGGCGCGCTATTATGTGTGCGCAGCGCGACAGTCGTCTCCCCACACCCACTCAGTTAGGTCGCGTAATTATGTAGTTTATTTTTGTATATCTATTATAAGTTTCTGCTACCAGTAAAGAAAGTATATTATATCAATGTGACCATAATTTTCTTCCACCTCACATAATTATATCGCCCCTACAGCTTGTAACATTATTATGAAATAACTATGGTACCGAGATAATGCATATTTTTTATATAAAAAAACGTTTCAGACAGCTTGGATCAGATTTGAGAAAATTATTTATGGCTTTATCCTATATTTTAGTTGTTCCACACAGCTTGGGCTCTTTAGTTTAATAATATTTGTTTTCTTCATATATGTGGGTTGGGCCTACTAAGTCATGATTTCATATTTAGAGTGACAGTAGAGCTACCAAAGGACTCGCCCATTTCCCATACTGCTCTGTCCCCAGAAAAGGGGGATCGGTAAAAAAAATATCGTTGGATTCGTCATAATTGTTATGTAGAACTACTTTTGCACAAAGATTTTCACAATTTCTCGGTCCGTTCCTTTATAACAGACTCGCTAGGATAATTCCAAACTTGGCTGAATTAAATAAAATAACCTGTAAACGAGCCATTTTTAAATACCTCAATACCTTAAATTACGATGCCACCGAATCCTTTCTGGAACCTTCATTTTCTATTTTAACTAATTTTTAAATTTTTGTACTTCAGTAATGTTATACATTTGCATGCTTCTATTTAAACTGTAAATATCCATTAATTTTCTAAACACCATCTCCACATTTTTGTAAGTTAGTATATTATTAGCACTGATGAACAGTTACCTTCTGAGATACAGTTTCAATTAGTTCAGAAGGTACCGAACTTTATTATTAAAAAACCTAATCTACATACATATCCAAACGCAATTTCTAAAGAAAATAGTTTAGTTTTAAGGGTTATAATATATATGCATGCTCTTTATATTTGATTTATAAGGTTCATTTTTGGTGAAATAAAGAATTTGAATTTGAATTTGAATGCTATTACAGCAATTCGGTTCGGTTTATCGCCCCGCTCCATTTTAATATCACAAAAATATGTAACACCGATTGGCGCGAAAATGAGAAATCACAATGAATATTCACGTTCAATTATTTCTCTTGAAGAAAAACATTATTCACTTCACTTATTCATAATATTTAGAGCGTAAATATATTATTAGGTATTATTTTTTCTAATATGGGAAAATAGAGAAATTCAATTTTCTTTTAGACATATTTTTATGTTGACAATACTACTGGTCTGTGTCTACTATCTTGTGAAATAATTATATTTGTACGGAACCGTACATTAGTTTAACTTCTCACGCGCCGTGCATTCTGCACACGCAGTAGAATTATTAATTATTATATTGCTAAATCAATTAGTTGTATGTAACCTACATTACAATATTAGATATTAACGCAATAAAATCAGTGATTATCAAACATTCAACTCGGTCGGTTTTATTTATCTATCCCAATAGAATCGCCGGCGTCATATCAACAGAAGTGTAGGAAACTCCTACAATATGGATAGGTATTTATTTTCATGCTATTTTTTGTAATAATTGCTAATCTCCATTGTATATTAAGGTGATTTATCAATTACCTCAGTTTTATGAATGAAATTATTTTTGACACTTAAAACTATATGCGTGGCGCGTACCTATTCATACCTATTATTCTAATAACCGTTATTATGCCCAAAAGTCGTATCTACCTAATCTTACATGTGCTAATCTACAGAAACTACCAGTCCGATCAGCAAAACTCTTTTTGCGTGTGGCTATAGGCCAAATCATCAAGATACGTGTCATGGGAGCGGAGCAGTAACAATGAGAAAATGCGCTATTCGATAAAACTGACACATTATATCTGTGCTTTATTATTATACCTAATGAGGCGCAGGATTCAGATCCTTCATTCAATATTATTACGAAAAGAGCGATTTAAAA
Source organism: Catocala nupta (assembly GCA_963675205.1). Lineage (NCBI taxonomy): Eukaryota > Metazoa > Arthropoda > Insecta > Lepidoptera > Erebidae > Catocala > Catocala nupta. The sequence continues at coordinate 22,665,205 of OY776093.1, read as the reverse complement.
TAATTCAAATGCACTCCAGCACGGTTGGCGTAAAGCTTCTACACACTAATTGGGTTCAATTCCCGATAAGAGCGATAGGAATAAATATTTGTGCGACTCATATTGTTCAGGTTCTAGATATTTGCAACTGGTAAACATTTGACCTCGAAGGAAAGTCAGTTCCCAAAATAAAACAGATTATAATATATTTTATATTGTTATTTGTGTGACTCATATTGTTCAGGTTTTAGATATTAGATATTTGCAACTGGTAGACATTTGACCTTAAAGGAATGTCAGTTCCCAAAATAAAACACATTATATATTTTATATTGTTTTAACGCGTTACCAGCCGGCGGGCAGAAGCCAGGTCCGTAGCTGGTAACCGTTAGGGTTATAATGAAACACGCAGACTGATTCAACTGAGAATATATTTACAATTTTTCACCTATCTTATATCCCATTTATTAGTCATGCAAGTAACGCTAACACTATTGTGTACAATAATCATTTTCACCAATCGGCGACAAGTAAACAAAAATCTAACATTTACGAATGATTTCTTGGAAATCTGTTCGCGAGTATAAAAGTAGTGCCACGTATTAAAAGCAGAGGGAACGCCCCGCTCGGGAGCTGATTCCAGTTCCCTCGAGCGGGGCACCGCCGGCACCCCTTATCCACGTAGAAGGCGAACCTCCGCCCTCTCGCAGGCGACTAGCTGGGCCTCTCCCAACGGAGACTCACCCGGCTGGCCGGCCTCGAGGGCGGACAACAACAATGACCGGCCCATAGTAATGGGCCGCGTGGACTGGCCGCCTTAAGGAGACGCTCTCCCAAAGGCTCCCCAACCCCCCCTCTCAGGGAGGTGAGAAGACTACGCAAAAGCAGAGGGAAGCTTCGCGCGTCACCAGTTAGAAACGTGATATCGTCGCGGCTAGACGTATGATGCTCCGTTCGATCGCCTTCGCGCGTCGCTTGGTTTCGGCGCGGCTAGTTGTACGATGCTCCGTTCGATTCCAGGTTCCTCGTAAAGTTATATGTTGCCTGTGCGTATATACATACGCCACATTGTTTATATTCTTATGAAAATCTCATCAAGAAAGGCAGCTGGTGCTGATATGTTTGATTGATACTTTGCCCAGCCTAAATACCAGATCACTGTCATGACGTGTGCACAACATCCAATGGTACGACGACCAACCAAACAATTCCAACAATACTCTAGTATTTATTCCCTATCTAAAGACTTATTTTTTACTAAAATATATATGAAATATATTTACCTTCCTATATGTCTGGATTTTATTTTGGCTCTAAGAAGACTAACATCAATAATACCTATTTCGATTTCAGACAAATCAATGGTCCTTTTTTAAATCTTTGATTTTAAGGGAATGTTATTTAATAGATTTTCGGTACTAATTTCAATCCTGTAATCTCCATGGAATCTATGCTCTCCATAGTATGAATAATAATAATAATAAACCCCTCTGGGACAGTCGTTGTTATCTCATCATGAGACTAACGCGATATCGGAGGGCACAGTACACTAGCTTTTAAACTATCACCTTTGCCTTCTGATATAAACAAAAAATGTATCACCAGGTTAAATTAAAGCGCACAAACCGCAGGGCAGCTTGTGGCGGGCTGAATGTGAGTGGCGACACTGCGGTTCTGAATGCCTCAGAGAGTTGGTTAGGGCCTCGTCCCCGGCTTGCCATTACTGGTTGGCTGGGGTGGAACTTCAAGAGCGCCCGTAGGACTCTCAACTCTGGCTTGCCTTGGTCGGCCGGTCAGAGGGGGGCCGCTAGAGCTATATGCTTGGGGGTGGAAGTGTCATTTTCAAGTAACTTACTAAGTACCTATGCAAACTTTTTAGATTATACTAAATGAAAATGCCGAGACTGTCTATTAATCATAAAAAAAAACAATGTTTCAAAATAGAACTGCCGTAAAAGATAACAATTATTATAGCCGGATAAATAAAATTTATGCTTAGTCTCAAATTCGTGTGTTATTAGAGTAAAGTTTGAAATTAAATCATTTTGTTTTTTTAAATTTACGATTTCATTAACTATTGGATTAACAAACGAATGCTAGCAAATTTAAATTTAAACCAGTCTACGGTTTCTAGAGTATACCGAAGGTTTGTAGAGCCTGTCTCTTCTTATAAAAGGAGACCCGGTACCGGCAGAACTCGAGCAATCACCCGTCATGACGATCGATTTATTGTTCCAACTTCCCTACGAAATCGTTTCCTCACGTCAGTAAACATCAAAACAGAGCTTAATGAAGTGCGTGGAGTAAACGTGAGTGCACGAACAATAAGAAGGAGGATTAAGGAAGTGGCAATCACCCCTTTTCAATCAGCAAATGTTCCAAAGCTGTCTGCAGCTCACAGACAACCTCGTTGAAGATTTGGACTGAAGAGAAATGGGCCTCCATATTGTTCACCGATGAGTGTAGGACATGTTTAAATGGTGCAGACGGTCGCAGAAGAGTCTGTCGTCGACGTGGGGAGAGATATGCTCAAAGTTGCATTGAGGTGCGTGTTCCTTTTGGAGGCGGTTCGTGTATGGTGTGGGGTGGCATTACGATAATCGGGCAAACGGAACTTGTGTTCATTGACATGGTTCGTCAAAACGGTAGAAGAGGTGGTTTGACGGCACAACGCTATATAAAAGAGGTTTTAGAAGCTCACGTGGTACCTAACATGGGATTAATAGGCAGAAATTTTACTCTAATGCAAGATATTGCCCGACCTTATGCCGCTGCACAAGTTCGACAATATTGCGAAAAGGTTGGGATACGTACCATGAACTGGCCAATTTTTTTTTTGTGTGTGTTTTATTTGCCCTCAGATGGCCTTGACAACTTTACGCGGACTATTGGTGAGCGCAGACGGCTCCCAATCCCAACCCGTCAGCGACGCGTGAACAGGCCATCTGCTTTTATACGTGGCACTATTTTTATACGCACGCACACACGCGTAAGGTCCGCCGCGCCGCACGCACACACGCATAAGGATTTCCAAGAACTCCCTCATAAATGTTAGATTTTTTGTTTACTTGTCGCTGATTGGTGTAAATGATTATTGTACACATTAATGCTAGCTTTACTTGCATGAACAATAAATGGGATATAAAATAGCTTAAAATTGTAAATACATTCTCAGTTGAATTAGTCTAGGTGTTTCAATATAACCCTAACGGTTACCAGCTACGGACCTGGCTTCTGCCTGCCGGCTGATCTACAACCCTAACGGTTACCAGCTACGGACCTGGCTTATGTCCGCCGGCTGTTATGCGTTAAATTGGTGACCCCTAAAATCTCATCGTTCTAGTGCTCTTGTAATATCGGTTCACTAAACCGACACCTAACATCTGTTGGTTTTCGGCCAAATCTAGAACGTACGAATACGTTACCTTATAGTCATGGCACAAGAAAAAGCTGTAGAATTCACCGACAAGCACGTAACGACCCCTCTCCATGGTGATGTCGCTACAATCTCACTGTTTGCACGTCTACCACCATTCTGGCGTCAAAACCCACGACTGTGGTTCGCACAATTTGAAGCCGCCGTCGCCGCCAGCAAGATGGCAGAAGAACAGAAATTCAACCTCGTCGTACCGTTGCTAGACTGTAGCGACCTCGAAGAAATCGGCGACATCATATTGAACCCGCCATCGACCAACAAGTATATTACGCTAAAGAACAGACTGATAACGACGTACTAAGAATCAGATCATAGACAGCTACAAAAATTACTCAGCGGTCTAGAACTCGACATAAAACCTAGCCAGTTACTACGTAAGATGCGCGATTTGAGCGGTAAGTTACTAACCGACAAAGCTCTAAAAGGTATATGGCTCAACCAATTGCCCACACAAGTCCGCGCCGTACTCTCCGTGAACACCGAATTGTCGCTAGAATGTTAGCCGTGATGGCCGACAAAATGGTTGAACATTTCGAACCCGCATCAGTCGCCACAGTCCACACTACAATATTTACGCCGGCGCCGTCGTGTCTACATTGCCCGACTCACCCGACTACAGAAAATCTACAGTTCGACCTATTATATAAACAAATAAAAAAACTTAAGCTGGAATTTGCCAAGATTCGAACCAATCAACAACGTGCCTCGTATCACTATGGCGCCACTCGTTCGCATAGCAACAACCGATCGCAATCGAACTTGAGATAACGTTCCCGCGCAAACCGCAAACCCGACTGGCTGCTATTACCACCTGCGCTACGGAGATGAAGCCCGTAGATGCGAATCACCGTACGCAAAAACGAAGCAGGAATCCTAGAAAATACATCGACTATAGCGGTATGTTCGAAGTTAGCAAACCAAGCTACCACCTCTGCGTTATCGATCTTAACAACAGAGAGAAGTTTCTAGTCGACACGGGTGCCGACATATCCATATTAGCCGCATGAAATAAGAAACACGTAAAGCCGACTGAAAGTACCTACAAATTGTTTGCTGCGAACGGTACGGAGATACGTACCTACGGCGAGCGCACACTCGAACTTAACCTAGGTCTACGTAGAATCTACAAATGGACATTTACCGTGGCCGACGTGAAAACATCAATACTAGGCGCAGATTTCTTAGCGAAGCATAAATTACTTGTCGATCTACATCAAAGAAAACTCATCGACCACATTACCGACTTCAGCCTTCACATCATCAAAATACATAGCACCGAGGAAGCCGTATACGTTATCAGCCACCATCACCCCTATCAACGACATCTTGAAAGAATATCCCGACGTACTGCGACCCATATCACTCAAAACTCCGACTAACCACAACGTAACTCATCGCATAGAAACAACCGGCCAACCAATTTATTCAAGGCTGCGCCCCCTGCCACCCGATAAATACAAAGCTGCGAAGCTAGAATTTGAGAAGATGATGGAGATGGGAATCTTTAAACAGTCCATGGGCAGCCCGCTTCACGTCGTTAAGAAAAAGGATGGTTTGCTACGCGTGTGTGGCGACTATAGTAGATTAAACGCCGTTATAGTACCCGATCGCTACCCTATTCCGAGAATTCAAGATTTTACGTACCAGCTACATGGAAAAAATCTTTTCTAAGCTAGACCTCAAAATGGCGTACTTCTGGATACCTAATGAAAAAGAAGATGCTGCGAAGACTGCCATAATAACCCCCTTCGGCCTCTTCGAGTTCAACTGTATGACGTTCAGCTTACGCAAAAATTTCAATATTTCAACGCCAAATATTTCAACGTTTCATGCACGAAGTACTACGAGGGCTCGACGACAACGTATGCTGTTTCGTCGATGATTTACTAGTGCACTCAGAAAACCTAGAGGATCACAAGCGTCACTTACAACAAGTTCTCGAACGACTCGACAACTACGACGTCACTCTAAACATCGATAAATGTAGGTTCGGCAAAGACAAGATACAGTTCCTCGGCTATGAAGTTACACCGGACGGAATCAAACCCACAGAAGAACGCATTCAAGCCATACTTACTTTTCCCAAACCAACAACAGTGCAAGAGTTAAAAAGATTTTTAGGCATGATCAACTTCTACCGTAGCTGCCTATCCCATCAAGCCGAATACCAAAATTTACTAAACAAGTATCTACACAATAGCAAGAAAAACGACAAAACACCTAAACAATGGACACATGAAGCTGATACAGCCTTTGAACAATGCCGACAAAGCATTCTCGCACTATATTATCGCACCCAATACCTAACGCTCCGATGTGCTTACTAACCGACGCGTCTGACACTAGCTTCGGCGCAGTCCTACAACAGAAAATAGACAAAGTGTGGAAACCACTCGCTTTTTACTCAAAAACAATGAGCGAGACGCAGAGAAGATACAGTGTATACGATCGCGAACTTGCTATCGCGAAATGTATACAGCTGTTAAAAACCTACGCCGACTGATAGAGGGTAACAAACTCACGATATGTACGGATCACAAATAGTGGTGGTTAATATAGCACGTAGCGTCATAACGTAGCACGCTATATTTACTCAACGCATAGCGCGCGCTAAATCGTTTCAATCTCGGCGCTAGAAATAGCGTCGCGCTATAAATGCCTAGTCTGTTATGCATAGCGTGGTAAAACGACAAGCGCGCTGCGCGATGACTCGCCAGCGCGAGCGGCGAGCGACGTCTAGCGTCTAGCGTAGCGCGCTTGATACGCTACGCTATTTAAAGGCAGAAATATACTTACGTGTCGTGGCGTGTCGTGTTGCTTACTGTCGTGTCGGTGAGTGTGCACACTAATGTGTCGTGTCGTGGCGTGCTCTGGCGTTATTTCTGAATAGTACTTATCGAACCTTCGCAGCGTTTAAATGTACATAATGTTTTCTTCTGTTTCGGATAGCGATTTTGATGAAGAACTTGAATTTTTGTTAGCAATTAATCTTTTATAGGGCAAAAAAAAGAAAAGAAGGTACTGGGTTGACCCTATAAACAAAGGGGGATATAATAAAAATAAAGATGAATTTCATCGTCTTGTTAAAGGAGACACTTTGTGTCACATAAAACTTTTCGATGACGTACAACTTCGATAAGCTCGTCAGTCATTTTTCAGAAATATGCTGCAAATATAATAAGATAAAAAGTGTCCGCTAGATGTTAGCGCCACGAGTCACGCGCGGTATAGAAACACATTCACCTGTAGTGTCGTGTCGCGTCATAACCCCCACCACCGCTCTGGCGCAATCGGTGGCGAGCAGTCGACGCCACGACAGAACGCGTCGCGACACAACACGACATGCAAATATGCCCCTAACCATATTAAATGTATGAAACCGATACGCTTCTGGCGCGTCACGACACGCCACGACACGTAAGTATGTTTCCGCCTTAAGTATTTAGTCGCCGCATGCTACCGCTCGCTGTATGACGTATTATCTTTGTTTACGTAACTGTACTATTGCGGCCGGCTCATGTGATTTATGTATTAATGAACTTTTAAATCGCCTATAATTGCTTTATTATTATCGAACATATCATTATTATTATTCAGTAGTCACGGTCAATTAATTATAGACAGTCCTAAGTCTCAAAAGTATAAAGGCGAGTTCATTGAATTTATTTTGCCTATTACTTATTAGGTTATATATTTTTACAAAACACGATCCACAGTTAAAGTAGCGCATTTCAAGGTTATATTCTCCAAGGCTCTACGCTACCATATTCTGTTACGCTACTAGCGTGCCTACGCAGCGCGCTATAACATAGCGTATAAAATAGCGCGCTAAAAAAATATAGTTTCTAGTCCGTAGCGTGCTATCTTAATATAGCGGATTGGAACACTACTAATCACAAACCATTGACATACGCACTAACACGAACGCCGAACCGTCAACCACAACGTCAGCGACACCCCGCGTCGAGAGCGACAACTGCATTACATAAGTCAATTCTGCACTAACATCAAATACATTCACGGTGATAAGAACGAAGTCGTTGACGCGTTATCACGTATCGCGGAAATCGAACTACTCAACGCAACGATGGACTACGATAAACTCATCATCTCAAGAACAAGAAAGCGACGCCGAGCTACGTGATTGCATGAATAACTCCAGACTGAAGTTTTCCCGCGTAAACCTACCGGTCGGACGGCCTATTTGGTGCGAAACATCGACAGCGAACATTCGACCATACCTACCATTGCCTTATCGTGTCGCAGCCTTCAAAGCACAACACGAACTAAGTCACCCCGGCGTTCGTACAACAAGAAAAATAATGACGACAAAGTTTTTCTGCCCATCTATAAACAAATATACAGGTATATGGGCCAAGGCGTGCATCAGCTGTCAACGAGCGAAAGTTCATCGACACGTCATCTAATAATAGCACGCTCGGCGAGTTTCAACAATCATTCCGTTTTGAACACAGGTGCACGTGGAAATAGTTGGCCCCTCCCGCCATCAGATGACTATAGATACTTAGTTACTATGATTGACCGCTGCACTAACTGGCCAGAGGTAATACCTACTCGTGACGTCACCGCCGAAACGGTCGCGAAGGCCGTGTACGAAAAATGGATATCGCGGTTTGGATGTCCCTTGCGACTTACTAAAGACCAAGGGAGACAGTTCGAATCGTCTTTATTTCAAGCTTTAGTGAAGAAAATAGGCGTCACTTGAATACGTACTACTGCATTTCACCCGCAAGCTAATGGGAAAATCGAACGATGGCATCGATCTCTGAAAGCGGCACTGATGGCAAGTGCGACCGATAACAGATGGATCAATGAATTACCTACAGTATTACTAGGAATTCGCAGCGCCCTACGTGAAGACTCAACCGTCAGCCCGGCCCTGATGACATACGGATCAATGTTACGCGTTCCATCTGATTTCTTCGCACCTACCAAGCCGAACATTAAAGATGCGGCATTTGTCCGTCAGCTGACTGAAACAATGTCGTCATTATTACCAACATCAACAAGGCGAGCATCAAGGTCAAACACATTTATATACAAAGACCTCGGGACATGTACGCATATGTTTGTGCGCAACGACATCGTGCGCAGACCTCTCGTACCGCCGTACGACGGAACATATCAAGTACTTCAACGCAGTACCGACGGCAAGCACTTCACACTGCAACTTCCGCTTCGCACCGCAGTAATTTCAATCGACAGATTCAAGCCAGCCCATCTTCTCAACGAGGAAGACTCGCCAGAAAACACAACATCACCAAACTCGCCAGCCCCGGACACATCACCCACATCAATGCGGACAGCTTCATCACCTTTACCACGAAATTCCTACGTCACCAGATCCGGCCGCGCGGTGAAACAAAACGTACGCTTAGGCGGGAGTGATGTGGCGTATGTATATACGCACAGCCAACATATAAGTTTATGAGGAACCTGGAATCGAACGGAGAATTATACGTCTAGCCGCGCCGAAACCAGGCGACGCGCGACGGCGATCGAACGGAGCATCATACGTCTAGCCGCGACGAAACCAACTGACGAACTAGCGACGCGCGAACAGGCCATCTGCTTTTATACGTGGCACTATTTTTATACACAAGCATACATGTGTAAGGTCCGCCGCACCCCACGCATATACGCATAAAGATTTCCAAGAACTTCCTCGTAAATGTTAGATTTTTTGTTTATTTGTCGCTGATTGGTGTAAATGATTATACACATTAGTAATAGCGTTACATGCATAAACAATAAATGGGATATAAGATAGCTTAAAAATTGTAAATACATTCTCAGTTGAATCAGTCTACATTTTTCAATATAATATAACTCTAACGGTTACCAGCTACGGACCTGGCTTATGCCTGCCGACTGATCTACAACGCTAACGTTTACCAGCTACGGATCTGGCTTATGCTGTAATATGTTAAACCCTAATCAGATCTATGCGGCACCGATTAGAATCTGTAATAAGGGCACGTAGAGGTAATACACCTGATTAAAAGAAAAAAACCTGTGCTTCAACATTTTTTTTATTGTGGTAACCAATTTTTGTTAAGTACATTTATAGCTTTTGTTAAAAAAAATTGAATTCAATTTAAATTTGTATAAAATGTTTGAATACTTGGTTAAAATATTTATTTCAAATGCGTCTTGAACATTGATGCAGTTTATGAGTCGTCAATATATTATTCTAGATGCCATGATTAAAAAAGTCTGTTTGAAAAGCCAATATCGAGCGTAGGTCAACAAATATAGAAAGAAATCGCAGTCCGTTAATAAGCACAACACGTCAACAAAGATGTAGAAATTATTCGTAGTCCGTAATTAAAGCCAAGTCGTCGTTTAAAAACAGTCAAAATGTTTTGTACATAGATACGACACTATGGTTTTGTACATAAGACTTATTTGGCATTAGAGTTGCACCACGGTGAAGTGAGGCATAGACAAAGCAATTCGCTCAGTTACGTGTTACTCAATGATTACCATAATTATAACATACCTACATACTGTCTGAATTAGACAAGTGAGTTTTAAAAAAATACTAGCAAATAGGAAATTAAACATTTTTACAGCTAGTAAATAGCAAGCACGTGACTAATTTGCTAATAATAACTCTATTTTGACCTAAGTGTGGGTTGGAACGTTTTTGAGGAACTGCGTTCAATTGTTGATAATAAATGCACGGTGCAGCACTAACTGTTTTGCCAACACTAGTGAGAATTGCATACTCTAAGTGAGAGCCTTTTAAAACCATTCTACGGCGAACGGCTAACCGGAATTGAATAAAATTATTTAATTTTTAAGGCTGCTGTCGGTTACTCGAAAATACATGACATTCTAAGATATTACTCAATGGAACATTATTTAAAAAGTAGTCAAATAATATATAAGTAGTAATGACTATTATACAGTTGTAAGTGCTTGTCATACAGTCATAGTTTGTGTGTACTGATCACCGTTAAGTGACTTTAGTGTATTTTAAACAGTAATTTATGGTAGTTTAGAATGCATATTTCTGCTACAAATGCATCAAATTACCATAAAGGATAATAAATAAAAACATTCTAAAAATTCTTCTATCTAAAAAAATAGGAAATCTTTAAAATGAGGGTGAATATTATTCTTAAGGTGTTATGGTATTATTCATAAGGCGCGTATGCAGTGTGCACAATTGTCAACGCTTAGATCCCGAAATTTAGTATAACTTCTTTTATGTGAAAAATTATCCAGAGGAATCTAATAATATCTTTCCTGTATAAATATAGTGGCAATAGTTATCTAAGCTAAAGTATAATACTTCTATCTTTAACTAACGGTAATAATAAATACTGTTAATTGTTATCACTTAGCGCGTCTCTATCGAAAAACTACGGTCTTGACATGAGGCAGTTAAAGGTTAGTCACTAGTGCTTGCTATCTCTTTTTTTCTCATTTGGGAAAGGGAGTTCGCAGATATAGTTCTGTGGCAACAACTATTTTTAGCCAATCAGAGCCAGGATTTTTAAATTCATTCTAGCGTCGTCGTTCGTTGGCGCTTGGCTTCTTTTGCGTTCATTCAATGTGTTTATGTTGCGTACTTTTCGATTCGCTTGTATGATTTTTGTTTAGAAATAGTTGAATTTATTGTGGTGTGTGTAAACAAAAAGAAAATAGTAAAATATACTGTAAAAGGAGATCTTGCAATCGATGTGGACTCTATTATTGTGACAAGTAAATATCTTTGCATCGCGTGTGGTTTTAGAGATAATTTTAGACACAAAAAGGCGCCTAGAACTATAACACGTTGAGATATTTTATTACAGAATGTCGACAAGAAGCGGTAGAATAAGATCAAGCATTATAGATATAAGTCCATCGAGGACACGCAAAGGTATTTCGCCGACGCGTTCTCCCGCCAGAACGCGGAAAAGTTCGCCTCCGTCGCGGAAAACCCCACCTCCCGCTTCGCGGTCGCCCGGCCGTAAATCACCCGCCAGAAAGTCGCCAAGCCGAAAACCAGCATCTAAGTTTCCCGCGCGTAAGTCACCATCGAGAACGGCTAAGGAGAAAGAAAAAGATATTGTTGAGCCAGAAGTGAAGGCCCCGAAATCTCCATCAAGACGACCCCCTATTGAAAGTGATGTGGCCGTTAAATTAAATGATCTGTCTGCTAAACTTCCAGCTTTTCGTAGTACCCGCTCTAAACGCTTTGAATACTCTATCAAAGATCTGAGTACTAACATCAAAGAGAATGACTTCTCTTTAGATAAAGTTAATGGTTTGGATACTAATGATGTATATGGTCTAAGAAACAGGCGATCTGTCGAGGAACTCACGACGCGTAGATCTAATAGGCTGCGTGAGTCCATTGACAATGTGCCGGACATTAGAAGGAGTGTAAGTAAGTCACTTAGCCAGAGTAAGTCTGCAAGCAAATCTGTAAGCCAATCATTAGGTACATATTCAGATGAGGAAAATTCTGAAGAGGAGTTCCAAAGAGAAAAATCAAGGTTGATAACAAGGAAATTAGCAACTCCGCTACGAAGCAGTATAAGTAGTTTAACTGAAATTGCAAACAAATGGGAGTTTGGTGGTCGAATTGGATCATCTTGTTTAATGGTCCTTATACCTTTAACAGTATTTTCTATTCTAATCTCATGTAAAAAATCATGTTCTTTTAATACTCTGTTAGATCTGTCTTCTTATAAATCTCTACAAGCCTTCTTTAGTTTGGATGCATTAGGATTTGTATTTGTTCAATATTTAATTCAAGCAATTTTTGCTGTGGTACCAATATTAGGTACTAGATCTGATCGCATGGATGAAAGAGGCACAAAACATTGTTTCAATGCATTTTTCTCATGTATTTTCACTGTAACTTTGTTATTTACTATGGACTTTTACAAAGTTATCAATAAAGATGCTTTATTGAATGAATATTTGAGACTGGCTACTATATCATATATTTTTGCTATTGTTCTAAGCATTGTAGTATATGTAAACAGTTATAAGGCGAGCTCTGATGAGCTGAACCCATATGGCAATATGGGTTATAAACTATATGACTTTTTTATGGGAAGAGAAATACACCCATTCATCATGAAACTGGATATCAAACTATGGCTCTCAAGAATCGCCAACATAAATGCTGTAAGTATAAATTAATAAATCATCAAATTATTACATTGACTTACATCAGTATTGGATGCTATTAAATTGGAAATCTTATACAAAAATCAGGCCAGAGTGTAGCAAAGGGTGTGCAACTTTTTTTCGTTCACTACCCAGAAAAAGGAGCCCCGTGGAGCGGAGCTCTGTCGCCTCAGTGTCTTTGAATTGCACTTTATTTCACCTAAACCATTCATCTTAGACAAAAAGTGCCAAGATGACTTTTGGCTTAATTTTAGTCATATTATAGGAGAGAATAAAGAAAACAACAAATCAAGAAAATTTTAATTTTTATGAAAATAAATGTATACATAAAAAACAAAAAGACTAATTTTTTTAGTGTCCTATCGTATAGAGGGGTTAAAAATAACCGTCTTTCTCTCTTATAAATTTTTCGCTATCTCGTAATAGTTTCATGGCAAAAGTGATTCAAAGTTTTACCATCGTATTAAAAACGCCGATTATCTCATAAATCACTTATCTTAAACAAAAAGTTCCAAGATGACTTTCCACTTATTTTTAGTCGTTTTATAGACTAAAATAAAGAAAACAATGATTCAAAGAATTTTAATAAGTTGCACATCCTTTGCTACACTCCAACCAAAATCAAATACATAGTTTAATATAAAATATATTAGCACACACATCCCCTTATACATGTAATCAACAATTAACTAATTCTGTCTGCTCTTACCTTTTATAGCCTTCAATACTACACAAAAAAAATTTACAGTCCTAATCACAGTCACAATTATTAGTTTGGCGGAGCTACCAAATAGACATGCTTTTAGAACCAATAAACATTTCTGCAATCAAATATCTTGAGATGTATGCAGAGGTGTGTATAGAAATGATAACCCTTCAGGCAATATATTAAGTAATAAAATAACTAATAACCAATAGTAATTTATTTTACGCATTCAGATTTGATCCATCAATATGAGAAACAGTTGAATATGTAGGATAATAAAACTAGAAAAATATGAATAGCTGTACTCATTATTAAATGAGTACAGCTATTCATATTAGCTGTTGATAAGTCAAGCCTATTAAGGCTTGACTTATCAACAGCTCAATTAATGCTAATAAAATACAGATACTGGCATGTTCATTAAATATGTTTATATGCCTATTAAACATATATTTATTCTAATAGCTTCTAGCTGTTATCAAAGTTGTATTTTTTATTATATAGCATTTTTACTTACCAGCAATAATTAATAATAATAATAAGCTTTATTTAACCATATTTGAAATTACAATTTAAGTGAATGTTTTAATTAAGTTGCAATAGTAATTAATATTTTTAATTATTTATTAATTATTATCTCTATATGGATCCCTTATGGGTAAAAGCCTCCTCCATCCCGTGCCATTTGTCTCTATTCTGGGCTAACTTCATCCAGTTGGTACCAACAGCTTCAACAATATCATCTGCCCACCTTTTTCGCGGTCTGCCTTTTTTTCTTTTACCAGTTGGTCCTAGCCATTTTGTTGTTTCTGATGTCCACCGTCTCTCCGTATATCTAGAAATATGACCAGCCCATTTCCATTTGAGACGTAAGGCGTGTTGAAGTGCGTCCGTGAGTCTGGTTTTCTTCCTTATCTCCACATTCCTAGTTTTCTGGATCCTTTTAAGCTTTAATATGTTTCTTTTCATTGCATGTTGACATGCAGTAATTTTGTTTCTTATCTTGTTTGTATATGTCCATGTTTGGCTTTCATATGGGAGACTTGGTAGAATACAGGTGTCCATTACTATTTGTTTGAATTTTAGATTATAATCTCCTTCAAGGATTTCCTTAAGCATCCAGAATTTCTTCCAGGCGCTGTAGATCCTCCTGTCTACTTCATCCTCATTGTTTTTTGTATCAAATGACATTTGTTTCCCGAGGTAGATATATTCAATACAGACACCTGACACACTTATCTGTTTCCTTATATGGTTTGTCATTATTTTGGTTTTTCTGATGTTCATGTATAATCCTACTTTTTTGCTTTCATTGTCCAGGGTTTGTATCATTTGTTCTAGCTCGATGGCAGTTTCTGCAAAAAGGACAATGTCGTCAGCGAATCTAAAATGGCTGAAATAATGTCCCTGTATCTTCAGTCCCTTATTTGTCCAGTCTATTTCTATAAATATTCCTTCTAGTACCGCTATGAATATCTTGGGTGATAACGGGTCGCCTTGTCTGACGCCCCTACCTATTGCTATTTCTTCCCCCTTGGCTTCCAGACTTACTCAGCTTGTACTTTGTGTGTAGATATACTTTATGACTTCTATATATTTCCTGTTTATTCCACATGTGATAAGTGCTTTCCATATTGAGTTGTGCTTTATGCTGTCGAAAGCCTTTACCAGCAATAATTAGGTAGAATTAAAGATTATTTAAAGACACCTTGAGCGAGTATATTTGAATGGAGCTAGATCTCTGTCCTCGTTAAAAAAAGGACTCTGCTGCCAGGGTTAAGACACGAAAGAAGGATGCCCCTGCTGACAGTACAGCATATTGTTAAGAAACATGGGACCTACACATTCACTCAACAAACAACAGAAAGTTGTTTACCTATTATCTTCTGCAGGGTGTAAATTCCCTATTGGACTAACTGGAGCAATTCCCACTGATTTTCTCTCTCAGCTCTGCTTTGTTTACATGTGTGAAATTTTGTTACAGATTATATTACTATTGCTCATCTTCACTCAAGGACTTCAAATAAAGCTGAATGAAAAATCCGATTTGATATTGGAAACAAGCAATCTGACGTTAGAAAACTTGAAACTCTTGCTGGACAATGTACAGTTGAAGCCTACAATTATTTTATTCTCTGTTATGCAAATAGTTTATGTACTAAACTTTATTATGAAAGAACATAAGATCACTTCAACATTTTACTGGCAGTGTGAGGGTGTAGGGTACCTTCAGACTGTATCGAGCACCCTCTACCCATTTTATTTCACAACGGTATCTAAACATGTGGCAGATACTGCATTAGTCCTCTCGACTAACACCTTAATCTCTGCTTCTGTACTCTTTATGCTGGGATTTCTAATAATGCTTGTTAGTAACAATATTAAATATGAGTTCAGAAAAAATCCGCTACACAACAGCTTGGCAAGTAAGTAACAATTTGTATTGCAATTAATTTTAAATGCTTTTTATATTGTGGGGTTTTGGGTCTTTATGTTAAAATATTTATATCTCAAATTTTAATCTATTTGTGTTGTAATAATTTTAAATATTATTGGATGGCACTCGCTCATCGCGTACAGCGGTGATGATGAGATACGTTTCTTTCTTGTATAATACGCATGCCAGACACGAGACGATTAGACGCCAATGATGACAAATTACCGTCTTCGGTGCACGTGTTGTGGTCGGCGCGTGGCGCACCAATGTCAACACTTGTTTAATACGACATAATCTCTCTCGAAGGAGTCCGTAATAAAGACTTAAATCATTATTCAATTACAATTAGTTCTTTGTAACTAGAAAATATACCATAGCAAAAAAGTCTGATGACGTCATAAGTTCGCATAATCGATTGCGTGTCCAGAGTTGATAAAAACTATTCAGGAAATACATTTACGCGATGTCTGGCCTGACATTGTGTATATTTACACAATGTATAAAAATGTAACATAAGCAATTAAAGAATTGTCTCATGAAGCCTGAGTGTACACTGTCGTTAATAATGCGTTTGTAGCTGTCAGAAGCAAAAGCAACCTACAAGCTTGGATCACCTGTCTCCAAATTTAAATTTTATACGTTATAAATTA
The DNA here is from genome assembly GCA_963675205.1 of Catocala nupta. Taxonomy (NCBI): domain Eukaryota; kingdom Metazoa; phylum Arthropoda; class Insecta; order Lepidoptera; family Erebidae; genus Catocala; species Catocala nupta. Next base: position 22,648,841 of record OY776093.1, on the reverse strand, counting down.
TAATATAAAATCCCTATCTATAACATATACATTGTTTTTTGTTTTACAGACATAGACTCCATGCCGACGTTCCACGGCAATAAGTTACTGGTCTCCAGCCTATGGGGCGTTCTGCGTCATCCGAACTACACTGGCGACATTCTTATACATATCTCATTTGCATTACCCGGTATTTTGTCAGGCCAGTATGTGGCGGCTATTCCCGCCCTTTTAACTATTCCAGTTTTAATGCATCGTGCTTGGCGTGACCATGCCAGGTGCCAGCGACGTTACGGAGCTGCTTGGCAAAGATACTGTAAGAGGGTCTCTTCAGTCCTAATACCAAAACTGCTTTAACTGATTTATATTGTTCCCATGTAAACTACTTATATTGTATAAATTAGGAACCCCGGTATCCACTATAGCGTAAATTAGTAGGTATGTGTGTGTGTATCTGAGCAACATCCCTGCTAGCCTATATAAATCTCTCATTTCTTCAAAACACTCATTTTATGAGTGGATACTGGCTATTACTGCCTACTTCACCGTCAAATAATGTTCTCAGGCCATTTCTGGTAAATAATGCACAACTTAATTGAACTCATCTCAAGTACTCATTACTTTATAGTTATGTAGATTTTATTATAAAATTATTAATTATACATATATTTAAGATTTTTATGTAGTAGAGAATTTTATCTATACATTTTTTATGTAAATAATTTAAATTAGGTATTTGCTGCAATACATCACACAATATTAGTGTAATTGATAAATAATTTACAGATCTCTGCATGCCAACATTTATTTTTAATGAATTTTATTATATTTTATTTGTTTTAGTAGGTAGTATTTGAGATTGATTGCTGTCTGTCGAAACCACCGTACAAAATTTGAATACTTAATTTGCTCTCTTTATTAGATTTTTTTAATTATTGATATTTTTCTAAAATTGGTATTAAGACGTTTTTGGTAGGTAATATAGTTTTATTAGAATATTTTGTGCGTAAAAGCTCTTGAAATGCTCTCGAACATAGATAATTAGACTATTAATAATAGAATAGATATAATTGATTGAAATATTAAATATACTGATAATTAAGTCTCCTTGGGTGAATTAAAATGTACCAAAAATCTATTTTTGTGACATATTTGAAGGATGAATTATTGTATAATTAAGTTTAATTGTAATTAATAATGAATATTAGACTACGGAAAATTTTTCGAAATTTTAAAATTTTAATGTGACTAGTAACTAATTTTACTAGGCTATTATCGCTAAGAAATGTGAGAAGTAGCCGTTTAGTGTCTAGTTTGTAAAAATAATGAAGTCTTTATAAGACAAAAATTGAATAAAATGAAGTCTCAACCTTAATTACTCAACTTGAATTATAATGACACGCATGCAATCGAAAATTTGGAAGTCTCGTTTAGTTCTGGGCCCAATCGTAACCAACGTGCAATCCAGAAAATGAATTTAATTTAATCACAGATAATATGTATTATATATAATAACTAGTTTTATGTTTACAAAATGTCTCATTATGTTGATCTGTAAAAGTTTTGACCTAACTCATTGCCCATTCTATTATATCCACGTATCTGTCTATATTAGTAGCTGTGTTGGTGTCAGTTTCGACTGCTCGAACACAGTGTCGTGGAAGAAAAACGACTACATGAACATTACGAAGGAATTTGTAAAACACTAACAATGAAGGTCGCAAATTCGTAGATCCAATATTCAGAAAGTTGTATAGGTTTAACCATGGTCGCGCGGTCGAAACGAGGAGAACCGCGCGGCCACGCAGTTCTCTTAAATAGAGATTAGTAGAGGCCCCATTGTTTTTGCTAACCACTGATACGATTTCGAAGAATATGTAAACAGCATGATGAAAGTCCTAATGTTTGAACTTCACGACTTACAGAACTTATAACCTATAACACAAGTTAGAAGAAGGGTGACCAAGATTTAGGGTGCATCAATGAGATATTTGCAATTCTATTATGATAAGTAAGTTTACCTTTTGTAGCAAAAGTAAGTAGGTATAGAAGTAACAGAAGTGAAGTTCAAACATTATGACTTTATTCATACTGTCTACATTTTCTTCGAAATCGTATCAGTGGTTAGCAAAAACAATGGGACCTCTACTAAGCTCCGTTTAAAAGAACTGCGTGGCCACGCGTTTCTCCACGTTTCGACTGCGCGGCCGTGGTTAAACCTTTACAACTTTCTGAATATTGGATCTACGAATTTGCAACTTTCATTGTTAGTGTTTTACAAATACCTTCGTAATGATGACGCAGTCGTTTTCCTTTTACGACACTGTGTTCGAGCAGTCGAAACGGACACGCTGTGTTGACGTAGTTTTAATCGTTGTGCCTCAAAATTCGCAGTAACTGTGAGAATGTTGTGGATTTTAATGAAGTATGATGATTGCTATTAATGTTATCAAATCATGTTCAATTTCTTTATTATTTTAAGGCATTTTGCTCAAAGGTTGCGCATAATTATAACGTATGAAATACTTATAGACAAAATTATTCCGCCTTTTCGGATCAATTTTATATCTAGTTGTAACTTGCCATATTAGAACAAAATTATTTTTTGGATTTGGAATGTATTTGGGATTAGATTTAACTATTATTCTTTGGGAGTGTTTTCATAATGTCTTGACATTTTAGTTTTATGAATGACAAAACTTTTCAATAAATAATATGTACAAAGTATAAATATTGTTTTATTCTATAAAATCCAATTGTAAGTGGTAGGCATTATATTAAGTACTTTTCTGAAATGAAACGAATATTCATTTGGTTTATTTATTTTTCTATAAAATACACATACAATTTGTAAATAAACAATTCAATATTCAAATATCTAATTTACTGATTCGTTCCTAAACGTATTCATTACGTCCACGCTATGATTTACTATTACATGGATGCAGGTTCAATATGCAACAATCATTACAACATCAAATAAATATTCTTGATTACTTAAATATAAAAAAAACGTGTAGTGTATTATGGACATCGTCAAAAACTACAAATGGCTGATATGTACTTCATTACCGCGAATATATGTTGGAAGAACTGATTGGAAAAGGAGATACAAAACTTTCATAAAATAATTAGTAAATCATAGAAGCTTTTGAAGATATGACACCGCATGCAATGTAACATTTAAGTCCTATGGGACAACAGCATCTATACTAAAATAACTAACATCAAGTACCTGTAGATTTTATACTAGTACATGGACCTTAAGACAAAATCGATATTCCGTAATTTATCATTCCTAATAGGCCTATCTTAAACGCTCTGAATAATTAATTGGTGCAGCCTTTTAATTGAGAAAACGTTTGATCTGTTATTAAAACGAAGTTAGATTGCGCTTACAAAAAGGCTGCACTCTCGTAAGGGTCATTTTTGGCACTAAGATAATTACAATTCTGTTACACACTAGATTTATATAAATTAATTTAAACTCAATATTAAAACGAAGGTAAACCTAGGATCGTACATAGTTATATTTTTATCTAATAACGTTACCTAATTTTCATCATAAGATTGTGTTTTAATCCTAAATGTATATTTTAGACTTCTTATAAACTCAAAATATATATTACTATATTCTTTGGAGTTACCGTACTAAGACGGATATATTGGAACATACAATACGTATCAACTGTTTTGTCATACAATAGTTTGAACGTAACGGTTTTAGTTGGGAAGACACATAAATATATTATCTATGTAAGCTCGACCAATTAAACGAGATTTTAAGCGTAATGGGCATGATACGTGTAGAATGTGGGTACTTAATCAGAGTGTAACAATAGAATGACCCAACCGCTAACCCAATTCAGGGCTAGCACAGAAATATACTCATTTAGACGATTTAATGTCCGCCGGCGTAGTATTAAACTGAGAACATTCTCTTTCTGTTACTCATCTAAGTGTACGTACATACATCAAGAGATACCTACATTTATCGCCCATTTACTTTAAGTAGGTAAGTACCTACATGAAAATACATAGGTAGCAAGTATGTTAGCTAAAATATTCTAAGCATATAATGGTCTCTAATAATGTATTTATCTATTTAAATACCAACAAAATACTTTAATATCATTTAGATCATTATTTCATCACGTTTTAATCACATTATACATTCATAAATAAGTACATAATAGTGTTAAGTATTTGCGTGTTATATTTTCAGTATTTATATGCCATCTAGTTATTTGGTTCCATTTAACATTTACTATGAAAATATACACATTTAAATCTATATTATTAGTATTTACAAGGTATATTTACACAAACAATAACTTTAAAAATATATTTAATTTCCTCGTTATGTATGGGAAAATAATGGGAGTAGTAAAAGTATGTAAATAATGTCTATTCGTTTCATAAAATATATAGTTTATAAATGAAAGGTTTACATTGGATCATATAGTTACATATTTGGATGAGCTATTACAAATTCTTGTCTGTTTAAATTAAAATAATAACGTAAACAGGTGAAGAAATTATTTTATGGCAGTGTTTTCTTATGACCCTTTATTTCTGACCTATCAAATTCAAAATTAGTTACGGCTAGCTACAGCTTAGCTTAGGCCTTCTCTCTTCTGAGAAAAGAAATAAGTAGGTACCTATAAGTATTCTAGGGTTCTACATTATAATCAAGCTAAATCTGATGTACCCAGAATGTTAGTAAACAAACAACTGTCAAAACAAAAGTGCTTTAAATTTTACGCCGTTTTGGTGCTATTTAACTTTTAAATCCTTGATGAAGGTAATAAATAATACCCACTATTATCGCAATAAATTTACCTTGCATATTATTTCACAACATAGCTACGATACATTTTAAATGATATTAGGTATGACGCTGTTTAAACCTTCGTTTTATTCGATTTGACATTTGTTTGATAACAAAGATTCTACGTTGTTTTTCGTTTATGTATAGGGTAGGTATCTCGGAGGAATATTTATTCTTCCTCTGAGGTAGATATTAAATACTCAAACATTTAACGGTAAGGAATTAAACATTTTATCCTTGTACGGTTTGAGTAATAATATTAATGTAGGTACCAACTATAGATCACTTTAATGTGTAGTAGATATGCTATAAAGTATCTTTAAAATTATAATTTTATTCTAAATACTATGAAAAATGGCCGGAATGATTTGAAATGAAGAGAAGCAGATTTTAAATATTGAGGTCTAACTAGATAGATTTTTTATGATGATATTATAGTTTACAGTAATAAACATTTTGCTAGGTACCTACTCGTTTAAATCAGGGTGCCGTTGGCGATATTGAGGCCAAGTGACTGTTGAACTGTGCTAAATAAGCAACGCAATTGCAAGAAATTCGCATGCAATTGCCTAGACCTGTTGGTCCTGGTAATAGCAGGCGACTTTTGGTTTTTACCAAAACTGTCCAGTTTGCACAATAAGTAGAAGAGCACTCACAATTATTATTATTATAGTCCATTTAGGGCTGTCACATTGATTTAAGTACGCATACAAAAAAGTATTTGTAATAGTAAATCGTATAGATATCAGATAAGTAAGTTATTTAAGAAGAAATTCTATATCTAGTAAACAGTTTTAAAATATTTACTTTAAGAATTATTATCAGTGATATTCAGATAAATCTACATTTTGGAAATACATAAATGTTATAAGATAAGACTATATTTTTGATAGTTATACTAGAATTTCGCCTAGAAGAATTCATCAAACTAGAACTTTTAAAATGTTTTATAGATAAATTTATGTTTAGATAGGTACATCTATGTATTATTAAAATAAAATAAAAAATATTTAGATATACATATTATGTAGATAGATAATATTTTCGATGATAAATAGAACAATATAGGTTTCCATATCCTGTGACACAACATTTTCTTACTACATGACATGTAAATATTCTACTGAAATCTTTAATCAGTAGAGCTCTTTCTGAAGTACAAATAATAACTTGGATACTGCAAGTTAACCAGTTGGGAATGTTGTGTTATAAAGCCAGTTGAGAGCTAATACTAGCAAGGGTCTTACCGAGACCGTAAAAGAGGAAACCTTATGTAGTAAGTACTATCTATAAAACTATATTATGTGGAATCATATCAAGTTCTTAAATGGACACTTAAATAATATAATATTCTATATTAGTAAAAGTTCTAATAATTTTATTAATACAAAATAAGCTTAAGGTCATAACCATCGTCGACTCCGTACATACATAGTACCGGACTTTTCCTCCATATTATGAAGCAAATTGTGTGATTTATAAAAACTTCCATGAACATTTCTTTTGCTAAAGCTTCTCTTATAAATAAGGCATTTCTTAGAGTATCGTAATCAAAAGTTTGAAAGATTGCACGCATCTTGTTCTCACACACATCTTTCACGTCAATTCCTAAGATTGGTCTGGTTACAACTAGGAGCGAATAACCAGTTAGTTATTAATTAAAAAAATGTAACACATTTAACAATTACAATGAATTAAATTTACGAAGTGGCGTATCATACGTCTGTACCGGCAATATTGGCCTTCATTTCTCTTAGCTATTCTCGCATTCGTGATTTGCATGCGTTGCGTTAAGTGCAGTAGTTGGAAAAACTGTAAATAGCTCAAGAGTTTTTAAGTACAATATGACGTAGTCGCCAAGTCGTAATGTCAGGGGGTGCGGCGCGTAGTTGAGCGCGCGCCGGCCGATGGACGTCAGAAGTTGCTATCAAATACTCCCATGGACCTCGAGATGTCTTCATCACGCAAACAGCAGTCGAGGAATTCGTCAAGCGTCAGCACCCCGTCACGATTCAAGTCCATTTTCTGGAATTGCAATAAAACCGTAAGTAACAAATAAGGAATAGTATGTCTATTGTAGGTACTGTTTCAATTAGGTACTTTAAAAACAGAACCATGGTAACCTATTATTAAACCAATTCCTACCGACTTTACCCCGGTTTCTGAAAAGCAAGTCAAGACAATAATTTGTTAATCGAGGGTCTAATACATACCAACTGCTGTGATTGGCCCTATTAGTTATTAACATACATCAATCAAATCACTTGATATCAATTTAATTTGGGACGCCTTTCAGAAATCGTGAAGTAAATCATTATGTACTTTATTCCAAGTACCTATAGTATTCGCCATAGCACGTGATTAATTCTACGTAAGTACGCCTACTTTAGTACTTACTTACTTATTTACTTTATTACAGCTATCAAGAAGCGTTAAATATAAACCCAGATGTAACGCAGACATGTACCTATTGGTACGGATAAATAGGCGTTGTCCAATCCCAGTTGAACAATAGAACGCGGTTATTGTTAGGTACATCTATAATATCGTTCGAGTTGTGGGCTAATAAGGAATGCACACCTAGCTATATTGTAGGTACCTATGATTTATTGCTTTGTAAAAATTCATCTTACTTCGGACGTATCCTACTCGCATTTACGTGTCAAGTTAAATAAAATGTACTTTTAGAGTTGTCTTATCTCGTCATCCATCTTACTTGTGTAGACTCTTATTACTTACTTACGTAAGACCTTTTTGTTATTGCTATTGGTCATTGTGCCTATTTAAAATATTATAAAAACAAAAAAATACAAATAAAGTTGGTACACCGTGATCTAAATGAGCATTGCTATGTATCCACAACTAATAAGATTATATTTATAAAGAATACCTAGTAAAGAAATACCTGAAACAGTCTCTCCACTTTTTCCCGCACAGCGTCGTCGTCAATGAGTGGCTCCACTATCTTGCCCATGAGATCGTATATCGCTGTGACTATCTCCGTCATTTCTTCTTTAGTTATGCACCCGTCGCCGTTTATATCGTACAATGAAAACGTCCAACGCAGCTTTTCTTCTAATGTACCTCTTGATAATATTGATAGCCCCGTTACGAATTCCTGTTAGAGAAACAACACTTCAATTAAAGTGTGTTATTATATCCAGCCAAATGATTGCTTTTAAAATAGTTATGAGAAATCTTTCAGCAGTACCTACCTAATATGGAAACAGGGATTGTGGAGGCTTGCTCTTTATTAAGTCAAATATAAATAAAGGTAGGCATGACTTCTTTTTACACACGCACGCGTGATAGATAGTTAGGTATCTATTACGCGTGTGGGTGTGAACATCGTTGCCTTCAAACTGCGGCGAAATGTCACAAGTATTAATAGGTGTGGTTTATTGTACCTATTTGATAAACTGCTTCTGCAAAGGTTGACTCTCATTAAACCTTAAAGTGATTCACGTTCACTGGCCATTTTGGCACCAACGACTTCCTGTGCAGATTGAGATTGGCACACAATTCGATCTGCAGAGCCTGTGGTGAACAGGACGAGTCCATATCGCACCTACTATGTGAATGCGACGCGTTGGCTGGATTGAGGATGGGTCTGATGGGATTGGCATATCCAAACCCTGAGGACTTCAGGCTTCTCCCTCTGAAGTGTACGCTACGACTGAAGCAGCACATTCATAGGGAGAGAGCTAAGGGATAAATCTTGGGGCCGACACAAAAGATCCCAATGAGTCGAAGTGTCGCCGGTCTGTACTGACTGGCCCCCACACATAAGATAAGATAAGGTGATTCAAATAACTGTTACTGAATCAGCTTAAGGCAAAGCTTTAAGTCCTGCTTATGGTCATCGTGCGAAATATGGATGATGCTTCCCTATAAACTGCGCATTGGTGTAACTATATCTAGATATACATAAAATAACCGAGGGTTATTTTTTAAGGAGAGCCCGGTCTCTAAATAGCGATGACCTACACATGCAACCATATGATTTTAAGTTGAATACTACAACCTGGGGTGGCACCAGACAATTCTGGGGTGGGCACGGCCCACCTGGCCTCCCCCTTATAAGTATACGCCAATGTAATAGTACATACCTGGTGCTACAAATTTTTAAATTTTTGATCCTTAATATTCATCCATTTTGCATAGCGTTGGTCTGCTGCACGATTCTTCCAAAGCCATTATAGCATTCCACAACGTAACTAAGTAGCACAGATATTGCTACAATATAAATCTGACTTAATAATACGCTACGCTTATTGTAAGCGTACCTACGTCCAAGATAAATATAATTTTTAAATACTATGTAGGTACTGAATAGTGAATATATTTGTATGGTAGTAATTAGCGGCAATGCTAGTTTAACAACGGGAAATAGGTCACTGCATAAGACAAGTCTCTGTAGTAGTTATCTATGTTACAAGTATACTATAATGGATACCAACATAAAGCAGGCAAACATACCTCAAAACTTAACAAGCCACTTCTGTCTTGGTCCAAGGTGTTGAATACGTAATGTGCATACTGCGCCGTGTTCGCTGAAACATCAAGATAAAATGTCTCGTTATTCGTACTTATTAACTAAAATAAAACACACTAATGAGATGATCATATCCTAGTTATTTGAATTTCCAGATTAGAGATTTTAGTGCCTATATTTCGCCGTTTGCGTTACCAGTCTGAATAGTTTAAAAGTGGATGGCCGCATCAAACATCGTACAAGTTATATGTTGCCTTTGATTAATAGGGTTGGCAATCGCTAATTGGGGGAAAATATTAATTAAATGGGTTTTATTTATCATACATGTATTTGATTTTTATGTTTCAATTCGAGCTAAGTCAACTGCGTAGAACAGAAAATCATCTATACAATTGAACATCAAGGTATCTCTTATGACATGATTTTTATATAAAAAATGGTGATCATCAGTAGTGGTACCTACCTAACTATAGCATTTACTAAGATATCAAATTCCAGAAAATTAATATAGAAATTATTTTGTTGATGAGTCAGTTTAAAGTGGTTAATTTTTATTTACAGTTATGAAATCAAACTTATGAATCATCCGTCTGATGACTCATAAATAAAGGCATATTCACACTACCAGTGGGCAGTGGGTGAACATTTTTAACTCTATGGTATATTCTGTGTGCCAGACTATTCATACAGTCCGAGCACATTCAACGCATTCTACGAAAAGTAGGTTGGTATTGTTAGGTATAGATATCTCGTGTTATAAAGTAATTCGGATAGATTAACACAACCGTTATAAATTATAGTGTACAGGGGCCTTAACAAGTGTACCTACTGCGTAATTTGACAAGACACGAGTAGGTACCTATACAATAATTTTGAAATTAGAACCAATCTAATCAAATTCACAAGACTATTAAAATATAACATCTTGAGTAGGTATATAATAAAACCTTGCTGATTTCAGTATGACCGACATAACCCTTTCATAGAATAGAAAGTTAGTTTTGTTACATACTATTTCGTTTTCTGGAGGTATAATCACCCCGTAAGATCTTAGACGGCAATAACCGACAGAGCAAGCGCACGTGCCATGACAACTAAGACAGTCTTTAAATTACAACAGTTTGTCAGCTACCTACCTATGTAATTTAGATGACAATAAGGCAACACTTACCATCAAGTGGTTTGCTAGCTAGATTGTCATTATCAGCTATAAACTAAAGAATAAAAAAATAAGAGCACTATTGTTTAAATTTAATTTATTTCAGATTTTATTACATCAGTGGTTACAGTACTGACATTTGGTTTGGACACGAATCCCATAAATTATTACCATACAGCTTGGAAGTGTATTTAAATTGTTTTCACACTTAAAAATTAGGAGCTGATCTGTAAAGAGTAAACTAAAAAAATTATCACATTGGAATAATGATTGAAGTTACCTAGAACATTTGGTTTACCTCAAATTTTCTCCTTAATTAAATACAGTAAGTATACAGTACTACAGTTTCAAGATACACCTAACTTGCTAAGTTATACAAAGCTCAGTTAATCCATAGTGCATCTCAAAATTACATTTGTTTGCATTCATTTTTATTTTAATATTAACTTAATGTTAAAGTAGAGATATTATTATAAGGTACACCACATCTTCCTCGGGAATTGGACAGTTCCTTAAGTTAAGATTTACACTAGGGGTTTTGCACCACCAGTCTGCTGTTGGTAAACCTCTATTGTGTCTCCCTCTTCCATCTCAAGTGATGTTGGTGTATCATTCTCATTGATAGGTTGTCCATCAAATCTGAATCGCACCACTTGCATTGATAGACCCTGTAAATAACAACATAAAAATTGTCAGCTTTGTTATTTCTAAGTGCTTCAATCATGAATTTAGTTTGCTTTCTGTTTGCAACGAAAGAGAACGGCAATGCAAAAAGTATTTTTATTATTCATTTGGGTGGCAAATTGGTAGAATTACTGTGGACTCCGGTTATGCTAAATGCTTGTTAGGAGGGGGTACACAACCATACAGCAATGAAATCAAAATATTGTTGTCTATCAATATTTTGAAATGTTATAATTGTAATACAGTTTGTGCTTTTGGCTTCTATTGCGATATCTGAAGGTGATAAAGATTTAGTAAGTATGTATTTAGACAATGCAGATATAAAATTAAAGATAAAAAAATTCAGTCAAACACATGTTGTGTTTGGCTCCATCAATGCATTTATTACACTATGTTCAATCATGGAATGCTGTTTTGTAGTATAAACTGTAGTTGATTATAATGCAGAACTAAGTTAATTAAGCCTGAATTATAACACTATGCAATTGTATATTTAGATAAAGTGCATGTTACACTTTATCTAATATATACAAGATATAAAAAATCACAAGCGTGAATGTGAATTTAGTATCAGTATCCTGAATTCATACAAACATGCTATGGGGCAAGCTATGGTTTCATACATTGTCGAAGTTTAATAACAGATCAATGCATTGAGCAAAATTTCAATAATAATATTGATATTTGTTTTATAAGTAGTAGTAATAACTAAATAATTGTCTCAAATCTGTGAACATCAATGGATAGGTAATTTTTTTTTGTTGAGTGAATTGTCAACTGATTTTTCATTGTTTAAACACAACAAATAGCTTTCAGGCGTGTGGAAGATTCTTCCTATTGTATTTTTACTTCCTAGAGGTCAAAGGCCGCATAGCAAACAAGATGCACTTACCGCTCTATCACAATAAGCATTCATCAATTTTCTCAATGGTGTGTGTTTTTTGATTTTGAACTGCACAATGGCATTATCTTGACCTAAGACTTTCAAGTTGATGTGTTCGCTTTCTCCCTGAAATACAAATAAAATAACCATGGAAAATCATCTCAATGAACACAATACTGTAAAACACTTCACTTTCAAAGCAGGTTACCACATTTTACTAATAACGCCATGTCGGTAAAGCACTGTTTTGTGAACTACACTGATAATATAGTAATATACGCACCTTTTTTTCGTCAGACATTGTGAAATTAGTTTATTAAAAATACTGTCAATGCAGAGCAGTAAAGCCGTTGAAAATCCAAAGATTAACAAACGAAAAACGCACTAGTGACAGATCCGGAGTCCGATGGCGTGGTAATGGCGTCCGGTCGTGGCTTGGAGGAAACAGAGCAGGTTTACCAACACATGCGCAGTCGTAATAATGAAATGGCGGGCTTCTGCGCAGTAGTGCGAACCCTTATAAAAAAAAAGGATATTTTTTGACTATGAGAAAATTATAGTAATAAACAAATTAACGTTTATTTCTAAATTAACTAATTCAAATAACTGTGACTACTGAGATTTAATTTTAGCTAGTACTTCGCACCAGAGCAAGATTTTTGTTTAAAAGTGTATACTAAATGTATATTCGAATTAATTAATTAGATTTAGTTAAATCATTACGATATTTTAAAAATATTTCTTTTAATAGAAAATCAATAGACTTCGATTGTGCTGCCAACTGCACACAGCCATTTCCGCTACTAGTGATGTACCCGTCACTGAATAGAGTTGTGTCAAGTCGATATTTGCGTTCCGTTTTACGTAAAAGACATGATTTCATAATATTGTGAAATATCTAAACGTACTGGCATTTTATTTCGTATTTATATTCTGACATGTTTGGTAGGCAAATAACTTATATTTTATTTGACGTATTTATTATATATAGATATTTATCTATATGTCATGTTATATAATTTACAAACAATTCGTTTATTTTAATTTATTTGCATACACATTATGCTTATTAGTAACGATTTTCCATTAACTTGGTAAGGTAAAATAGTTGACTTAAAATAAGTACATATATATTTTAATGTCTATTTAATTATTGGGGTTTATAGCTGTAAGCTATAGTAACACTTTAAGTAAAGTAGTCATTAGATATATGATAAAATTTCAGATCTCTTGGCCGTATCACTATTTCTTATAGCATTATTACGAGACAAAGCTATATATTGAAATTAAACACTTTATACGGATTTTATCGCGTTGTTTATTTTACTTTAAACACTGTTATTACATAATTTTGAAAACTCTAACACTACTATTATTGAATTTTACTACTATTTAAGCTATATATTATTTCTAAATAAAACTATTTGTATTTAAGTTCACGGGGAGACTAATTAGTCTCCCCGTGAACATGGCTGCTGTAAAGCAACCGAAACGTCGGGGCAAAGTGTAAACTTAAATACAAATAGTTTGTGAATGAATAACATTCGCGTAAACATAAGACAAAGCTATATACTTTATATTATGTATATTCATGCGTTCACACTTAATAATACTGCCGTACTAACGGGCATAGAGGTGGCTATGGCATGGATCCCTTGCCATATGGGTATAGCAGGTAACGAGTTTGTAGACTCTTGTGCTAAGGTTGCGGCGGTGTCTGGTTGCTCGAAACCGTAATTACTGCTTCCCTCGTGAACTTCGTTCTTTGGCTCGTCCTTCCTTGATCGGTGCTTGGAACAACCTGGCATGGCAAACGTCGAGGTTGATTAAAGGAAAGTTCTACGGTTCTATTTAACCTTTTATCCCTTCCAGACCGTGGTTTTGCCGACAAAAGAATGTAAATAAATTGGCTACATCTATAATCATCTGTCTCCATCTGGGTTTTATTTACTCTCCAGTCTTCTTAGCCAAAATTCGGCTCAGAGATCATTTTCTTTGCGAGTGTGGTCTCGAAGAGGGCACCTTGGAACATTTATTTTTCTTTTGCCCTAAAATATCGTATCCTTTTTATGATCTACTTCCTAAACAGATCCCTCGTCCTGTCAATATACCCTTCCTATTAACTTTGGCACACACCACATGCATAAAAATGTTATATAAATTCATCTCCTTTAATAAAATCAAAATATAGTCTGACTCTCGTATTCTCGTCAATCTATATCTCTATGTCTATCGTTGGTTTTGCTTGTCCTCTCTTATCTTCTAACCTTACTTACATGTAGATATTACTAATATTTGTGTTGTTTTTGTTGTAGCCCAAAGAAGAACCATTGCTCTAATGACCAATGGTCAGATTACTGCCTATTGATTAAACCAATTATTTAACTTTTTTATTTTTTTATCTCTTTCCACCCTGACGTTGGCAGAATCATCGGTATCTATTCGATGCAGTCATTCGACACCGTGAAAGGTTGAAGTTGAATACTGCCGTAAGAGATGTTGGTACAGCCCTTGTTTTATCTTCTACGGGCTTCGCGTAGTAAAAAACGGTACCTACAATAATTTAGAAGTCGCACAGGTGCGATTGTTCCATAATCGCTTACGCCCCGATCAACTGACGATGCACTTCCGTATCGTCGTCATACTCGTCATATATCGTCGCGTAGAAATGAGTGTCGTTTCCCGCGCGAATGACGTTCTCGTTTCGCAGCCGCTTTAGCCCAAAGTTTACAAAACACCGTTATTTATGATAAATAGATTTCGCGGATCACCACAAAATCTGTATAAATATCAATTTATTATCATATAGTTATAACGTCAAAGGTGTATAATCACAAGAGCATTATATTATATATAATATTTCTATGAAAAATATTTTTAATTTACAATAACATTATTTCGATCTTTTGAACTATTTAGGTATATATCGGTGTCAAAATAACGGTAATGCGTGAGCATAGATGTTAGAGTCATTATTGTGTAAGCTCTAACGTAAAGTAGTAAACACAACAACGAATAATAATAATAATAATAACCGCAGGGCAGCTTGTGGCGAGCTGAATGTGAGTGGCGACACTGCGATCCTGAATGCCTCAGAGAGTTGGTTAGGGCCTCGTCCCCGGCTTGCAGTTACTGGTTGGCTGGAGTGGAACTTCAAGAGCGCCCGTAGGACTCTCAACTCTGGCTTGCCTTGGTCGGCCGGTCAGAGGGGGGCCGCTAGAGCTATATGCTTGGGGGTAGAAGTGTCATTTTCAAGGGCATAACTACGGGGAAACCCGCTCCAGGTCTCCGTTATCACGAGACCCGTGATGGTGAAACCGGCGCCGCACCGCTCGACACCCCTAGCCACTCGCACCGGTGTTGCCCTCTGCT
Source organism: Catocala nupta (assembly GCA_963675205.1). Taxonomy (NCBI): domain Eukaryota; kingdom Metazoa; phylum Arthropoda; class Insecta; order Lepidoptera; family Erebidae; genus Catocala; species Catocala nupta. The sequence continues at coordinate 22,633,438 of OY776093.1, read as the reverse complement.
GCTGGCTTGTATGCCTATAGTGGCTTATCAGGGGGCCCATCTAGTGAGTTGGCGAGTCACCGTCTGCCCATTGCATTGATGCTATTAGAGTATTCAGGGCAGACGCCGTTTTTCATCCATATTTAGCAATATACCGGTCCACCAAACACCCATGCCTATAGCCCATATATTAGAATCCATACGTAGCAATAGTCCTATGCCTGCTGCGGCAAGTGCCGTTGTAGGTGTTCCATCCCACCTTTGATTAAAACTCTCGAAGGGCCTCTTCACGTTGGACCCATGTCTCCGTGTAAGCCTCCCAAAGGGCCAGGTATTTTCTAATATAATATGTTAGAAAGTACCTGTGATAAGAGAAACATAATAATAATATATTATATCACATACACACAACACCATCTAGCCCAAACTAAGCAGAGCTTGTACTATGGGCACTAGACGATGGATAAATATACATATATACTTTTCTTTCGTAAATACATACATATTATACATAGAAACACCCAGACCAAGACAAACAACCATGTTCATGCACACAAATGTTTGACTTGTGCGGGAATCGAACCCTATATAAATATTAAATATTAAACACTTTAACGTTAGAGGTTTTGTAATGCGCGGGAATAAGTTTTATCAGGATTCGGTGGTACAGAAAATTACAAAAAGTAATATTTCATGTAAAATAAAGTTAATAAAAATAATACGAAAGACTGTAACTTTAAATAGTAAGTCTATGTGCCATGCATTGCTTAGTGGCGTAAAATTCGGGAATTAGTAGTATTTAATTGTATCCTGTTACTCAAAGATATTGCTCCTAATATATATCTGAATAATTACAATGGCGTATAGTACAAATCTCAGAGAATAGAGATGTCGCCTTCCTTTTTGCTACAAGCATTCTTCTTTACCTTAATGCTGCGGGGATGCCCATTAAGAATCGGACCTAAGAATCTTTCTGCTACGGAGATTCTAGAGGTATAATAGAAGACTTCATAAAATTACAGAAAATAATATATTGTCATACGAGTATCGAACAGAATCGCATTTAAGAAGAGATGTATTGTTATCGTTTTGCAAGAAAGATTTTTATCATACTAGCTTTTGCCCGCGGCTACGCTTGCATGGATTAATGCATTACAAACTTTGCTTGCATGAATTATACCCACAGCATTTGACGCCGCGTAGAGGTGGTAAATTACGTAAGTCGCTCAGACTAATTATTATACTAGTCACAAACAGCCAAAAAATCTGTTTTTTTATTATCGCTAGCGTAGCTAGGGTACTTGCGACTGCTTGGGATTTTCTGTCTAGGAATTCTTAGAACAGATTTCGGAATTGTCGCCAATAAACGGCAATAAGGTCGCAAAGTGTTCGGTACTGTGGATTTGTTTTTCTATTACGTGGGACCGATAATTTTAGTTAGTAAAATGTGGGTGTAATGCAGATCTGTCTATCCCTTCGAGCATATAAGCGTGAGAGTATGAATACCTACAACCAGTATCGATACGCAATACGTTACGCCAGTTTTACAAAAAGGTTACCTAACGGTTATAAATCCTTTTTTGTTTTAGCAAGTGTATTTTATGGGCGATGATTGTTGTTTCCGCAGCGGTTGGTGTAACGTATGTGTCGTGAAATCGTGGATTTGTGGGTGTTGCCTCGCACAGATAACAACCTCAGAGGCAGTTGGGAATAATTGCCGTCGGGCCTCTGTTTTTGCCCGAATTAAATTTGGTATACGTGTCTTCATTTAAATAAAAATCGGCCAGTGAAAGCTGGTACTTTGAAATTTGGAATAAAATAATTTTGTATAAAGTAAATTAAATGGTTGAATGTATATATAGATGTTATACGTTCTAAAACAGTTTTTTTTGTTTGAGCATTTTAGGGTGATACCGTATATTTTTGTAGCCAGTTGAATAGAACACATAATCTTTTTCCTTTTTAAGGAATACACAGAGGCAGTAGGCAGAGGCCTAGTATCCTAAACGTCGGGTAATCTGGCCTATCTCTAATATAAAATCCATATGGGGCGTAAGTCTATGTATATATTTGTTTTATATTAAGTTTAACTTAATTTTTAGTATTAGTCTAGCCGGTTAATACTATTATTAAACTTTGAAACTGACCAAAATATAAGTAAATAATATTATTAAGCATATCGGGTATAATTAAACATTTAATTGACATCAGAGCTTATGGTCGCTAGTTCTATATTTAGGCATATTACTCTATCGCTGCTGATATATTAGATACCATATATTTTGCAAATTATTTCGAAATTTTTGTAAGTGAAGACCAATTATACGGTATACAGTTCTAAGCATTTTTCCGTTCTGAACGACTATGGAATTTGTGGAAATAATATTACTTTATTCTTGTAGCAAGTTATTATTTTTGACTACAAATGTAATTCTAAATATTTCGTTTTTGTGTACATCTTGTTAGCCAGAGTACTTTTCTTTATTATTGTCGCTATACTCAGAATTCGCTATACCTATTTGAGTGCAATTCAATGTATGTTACAATTCTACATAACAAACAGTGGTCAATTTATAAATTATAACACATAAAATAATATGTTAAAAGTACTATTTACCTTCGTAAGCCTTGGTAAAGGTAAATATTTGGCATCTCGCTAATTCCCCTTTCGTATAATTTTACAATATGCGACACGAAATTGTGAAAATTATTGGAGGTGAAATTACCAACGTTTTATACCTTTATTTTTCATTAATTTGAGACTTTATTAACATAGGTTCTACATTAAATTTAGCTTAAATATACGTGTCCATTGAGAATTTAATATTATATGCGTAATCGCTCATTTTAATGAGGAAAGAAAACTCTGTTAGGCACCCTTGCATTTCTAAGTGTTTCATAAATCATAATGTTCTTGCAGATATATGAACCCGCTCAAGGCTAGCTTGGTAGAATATGGCTTAACGCTTTTTAGTTCTTATATTGTCCTTGTTATTATGCATAAATATTTCCATAACTATTGTTCCGAAAGGATACACTTAACACCCACTATTCGTCAGTTATAATTTTATGTCCTACGAAATAGAGTGCAAACCTATTGTCTTTATTGGAACACAGTTACAGATGCCATGCAACAATTGAGAATTTCTTAAAAGAAAACCTAATGACATTTTCTCAGGTTCAGGAATCGAAGCCACACCAGTTGCATTCACTACCGCTATGGCATCGGTAGAGTTCATCTATTATTACAGTGTATTTTATGTAAGCTTTCTGGACTGCCTACGTCACTCAAAATTTCAGTTCATTCGTTATGAGGCGTTTCATAAAAAGCCGGTAAAAAGGTAGAATAACGTAAATTGCTTCGCCATTCTCCCCGTGCATATACAAAAGCCGATTGTTGTTCCTCGTTTCGCCATTGGAGTGCAGTAAGCGTACTTGTTAACTGCTCTGAAAGCACTCACGGGGTTCCTCGTTGCGTTTCACAGCACTTTTGCTTTCAACGTTACATCATAATGACATGCATTTGATATAAATATGAAGATATGACGTATTACAATACGTTTTGGTAACTAGGTGCTTGTGTGACGAAATGCGGGAAAGGTAAATTGACCTATTTGTGAATGATATGGAGTCTACGTGGAATATGTTGTTTAACGAACAACATGTTTTTGTTGCAGAATTGCTATAATTTAGTAAGTGTATTTGACAATGGTGTATTGTGTAGTTGTCTGATTATATGATAGTGTAATACACTTTAATGTATTTTAAGGGACGTAATATATTTTGAGATTAAAAAGATTAAGGTATGACTACGCCGAGTGTTGTGAGCTGAAATGCCACTCTCCAAACAGGAATAATTGTGTTATCCTCAATTAATGATCGTGCCGAGTCTGGGTGTTGAGTCCGAATGTTTATTAAGTCACCCGAGATACAGGAAACATTTTAGTGCGAACGTTATCGTTAAAATTAGCAATTGAAAATAGAATGGCTCAATTGAACTCATGTCGTAAAAACCCACGAGAATACTTTAGTTTTAAAGGAGTTTATTTATTATTTATTTGTTGTATTGTAGCCTACTTTATGAAAGAAATTTCTTAAATAATGCATCAAAATAAATAATGTAGAAGTTGCACTAGATGACGCTATATTTCTCTATAGTCTTTATACTGCACTACACTTGTGGCGCTGCGGATCGTTGCTAGTATGCACACATAAAATGGAAATATTTCGAGGTTACACTGCATATTTAATATTACAGGCTAAATACATAATTTCATTTAATTATCTGACATTCAAGCATGCCAGTATTTAGAAACAAAAATCACGTTTTAATGATTACAAAGGATTTTAGTTTCTGTTCTACGTACCTATACTTTTTTAATCTGCATAATTGTTGATCAACTTCAGTTATAAATGCAAAAGCAATCAGCTATTAGAATTTGCCGCCAATAAACGCTTACGCGGTGATTTTTTCATGCCTTCGTTAAGCGTCCTCTTTGCATCCAATTCGGATTGCCCTCATAGACATTGAATTTTATTCGAAGCCAATTTGCAGTTGATTGTACGACTCTTAGATAAGATTTGTTCAGCGAACTTTGGATTGAATTGTTTCTTAACGGTCTGTTAGATGTCCCATTGTCTGTTATCAACGATTGAAAGAATTATTCATCCGAAGAGGTTACACTTTTCGTTGTCGACGTCTCGAAACTTATTGGCCTGGTTCCAGGATTAAGCAAATTGCTATAAGAGCGTGGTAATGATAATTGGTACTTTTACCTTATAGCTTTCTGGAAGTATGATTATATTTGTTTTTATGATTCGATATCAGTGTTATCTTACTATAATATGATCTCACGGATTTGTTCTTAAGATATTAGGGAATATGCGATCAAAAGTAGATCAATGGGTACCAAAGCCAGGGTATATTTTTATCTGACCAATGCACTGTGTTTCGTCTAGAACATGCTAGCTGGACAAAAGTCATTGTCTAATTACCTGAAATTTATTACCTGAGCCTTTTACCAGATACCCAGGTGCCCCAATTCTGAGAATTGTTTTGGACACGTGTCAACTACTGATAAGGTAATGAGGTTAGTATATAAGGAAAGGGTAAGAAAACCACTTATTAATTGCATTTTTGCGTGTACGGAAGTAACATCCTATGTCAGTGAGTTTAAGTTTTTTCAAAAGTGTTAGTGATGGATCTTCAAGTTAAAGGTATGTACTTTTTATTTCTAATAAGAAAATAGGTTTACATTTCCCCATTTTTTTTAAATAGCTCGAGTTTAAAGAAGTTTGTCAAATTTTGATGATTTTCTGAATTCATTGGACTAGAAACTACTTGTACCCTCTTGTACCCGGGCTAGATTTTATATATAGCATAGCCATATCTGTTAGCTTTTAAATTTTAGTCATCTTAGCCTGCACACTTGAGTACAACTTTGTCATTTTGTCTGTTTTCTAGAATACGAATTCTCAGTGTCGAAAATGGAGTTTTTTGATGAATGGCAGAAACATGCTAAAGAGAACCGCAACAGTAGACTGTATGAGTTTATAGTGATGAAACATGATTTTGTTAATATCACGGAAGCATCTGAGCGGGAAATTAAAATGACAATTGGAAGATTGTCATCCAAATACACAGAAAAATGGGAAAAAATGTGGGAAATGCCGTAATCGCTTCCTGACTAAGAATTCTGAGTGGTTGTCTGGGGATTTTACATTCAAAGCATCTGTCCACCTCTCAACACCATCATCATCAAGTAAGAGTTCGATTCGTGGACGTCCATCAATAGATTTTCCTGAAGCAAGTGAAAAAACGAAAAGGAGACGCGTGGAGGACCTACTACACACGCGAGATGTAAACCAGCTAGTACCGCTGCTGAAATATCGGCACGATTATCCGGACATCGGAATTTGGCTACTGTGATTAAAGAAGCAAGCCATAGTCCGGAAAAGTGCCAAGAAATGAAAAGATATGTGGGTGAAAAGGTACGCGAACAACCAAGATGTTTGTCCAAAGAGGAGGCTTTGGCATATTATGTGGATGCCAAATCCACGAGCCACTCTTATAAACAAACGAGGAAATGGAGCATCAAGGCAGGACACCAGGTATTCCCATCATTTTATAGTGTTAGGCAGGCAAAAATTGAATGCTACCCTCCCGAGGAACAGATTTTTATAAGCGAAACGCGTGCAGAAATTAAACTTCAGGCGGTTTTAAATAAAACAGCTGAACGTCTAATTTGTGCACAGCGTGAAGTTTTAAAATCTGTAGATTCTGGCTTATCACTCTCTCTTGTTAGCAAGTGGGGGTGTGATGGAAGTTCCAGTCATAGCACTTACAAACAAAAATTCTCAAACAGTGAAGACACAGATGAGTTTTTGTTTATGTTCTCATTCGTGCCACTTCAGTTACGTGACAATAGTGGTAGAGTTGCTTGGCAGAATCCTCGACCATCTTCTACCATGTATTGTCGACCGATTAAGTTTATTTTCTCCAAAGAAACAACAGATTTTACTGTAATAGAAACCAATAAGATTTTGGAGGAAATAAACCAATTGGTGCCAACAATAGGTAATATAGATGGTAAAGAGATATCGGTCAAACACGAATTACTGTTCACGATGATTGATGGTAAAGTGTGCAACGCTATGACTGAAACTTCGTCAGCACTTAAATGTTACATTTGTGGAGCTACTCCTAAATTTATGAATGATGAGTCTAGGGAATTTGTTGTAAATAAGGAAACTCTTGGTTTTGGTATATCTCCCCTTCACGCTTGGATCCGGTCTTTTGAATGTTTGCTTCACATAAGCTATCGTCTTGAAGTTAAGAAATGGCAACTTCGAGGTCAAAGTGACAAAGAAAATGTGAAGCAACGTTCGGCTCGTATCCAAGAAAGGTTTAAGGTTGAAATGGGTTTAATTGTAGATAAACCAAAACCAGGATTTGGTAATACGAATGATGGGAATACTGCTCGTCGGTTTTTTGAGAATCCTGAACAGGCTTCAGATATTACAGGTGTAGATGTGACACTAATTAAGAACTTTGGCACTATCCTTAGAACTTTAGCTTCGGGTTACGATATTGATGTTGTTAAATTTAATTCTTTTACACAGGACACAAAAAAATTGTATCTTAGTCTCTATTCGTGGTATAAAATGCCTGTTACTGTGCACAAAATTCTTGTGCACAGTGTAGAAATTGTGAGATCGGCTCTTTTACCTATTGGGCAGCTTTCTGAAGAAGCTCAGCAAGCGCGTAATAAGGATTATAGGAGGTTCCGGGAGCACAATACTCGAAAATATTCACGTATTGCCACGAATAGGGATTTACTTAATATGTTGCTAATTACATCTGATCCTGTAATAAATGGCCTTAGGGAAGTGCCGAAAAAACCGACGAGTAAACTTCCTTCTGAGGTTTTAGAATTAATTATACCCCCTCCTGTAAATGTAAGGTCTAGTGTAAGTCATTGTAGTTCTCATCAAAATATGTCAGATTATATGGTAGATGATTCTTCAGAAGAAGAATTTAGTGATGCAGAATAAATAGAAGTTGTAAATAATATTTTACTAATGTTTTTTTAAGCTGTGTACCTTATCTAACTTTATTATTAGTTGTCAACATATTGTTTTTTAACTGCATATTTTTTAAGTAAAAAGTATTGTTATTGAGTACGTAGTAATAATGCCCTATTATGTAATTAGAAGCCAAGTCCTTAGTAGCACAATATTTTATGACTATTGTTATTTTTTTTTCATTGTTATTTTTTACCTTTCTGACAATAAAAGATTAATCGCTATTATATTTTTTTATGTTGGCACACGTGACCCTACCTCCTGTTTTTTGGTGTTATATGCGCTAATACCCCATTAGAATATCATAATAAAGCCGTACGAACTAAAAAACCTCAATAAATAATTTTGTCCAGCTAGCATGTTCTAGACGAACCACAGTGCAATGCTGGGTGGTAATATTTTAATAAACTTAGGAAAATTTCTAAAAGAAATTAGATATTTCTGTACCGTTAAAAACTTTTATATACATATTTAACAAATTAGGTCAGTCTTTTCTTTGATCTACCTAAAATTGACTAAGCGAATGGCACTTTGCGCGTGAGATATGTATATATATATATACATATATGTATATATATATATATATATATATTATATACATATACCTCACGCGCAACAGGTCTTCAAGCTGCTGCGAGCTGATTAAGATTAAAACCAGCCAGAACCAGAATTCTAGAATGATACATTGTGATAACTATAATATAATGAAATATAAAATGAAAATGAATTAATGGAAGTATTATATAAGATATAATATTAATTTTAATACCTAATTAATTATAGATGTGACATGATTACTAATAACAATTTAATGTATAATTCAATGTTACCTATGCTCATTATTCATATTGTATTTGTATCTCTTAATGGCCAAACATAGTGGACTATTGATTTATTTAAGACCTTAAATAATTGTATTTACCTATGTTTAACAAATAAATGATTATGATTCAGTTTAAAAATGCTCAATTCTTCTTTTTTATCGATTTTATATTTTGTAGAATATTAAAAAGTAAACAATGTTGTAAAGTGTATATATGTATGTGTCTGTTAAATGCCAGTTATGTCTTAGATGCCCATAGAGAAGACCTTATTGCCAACTTTTGAAATCACAAAATTCGTGCTGCTATATAATTTTAATTGGCTTATGTATGTATGTTTCTGCCTACATGCACCAATATCATGCAGGCTCTGCGAGAATACCAGCGTTGTGGATACACTGCAACATTGCTGACGCAGGACCTTATTTGTTCTTATACTTATTGGTTGTGTTTCCTGTTACCTTATGAGCGTGGAACAAATAAAATTAATTTTCTTTTTATTAAGAATTGCCGAACGAAAGACCTAATAACAACTTAGGATTCAAATCTTCGATATCGCTTGGCTACCAGTTTCTGCCTTGTGACGAACAAGGCAGTCACAGAAGCAGGAATGCGATACAAAGATAGGTAAATGACTACAATCTTCTGGAGGCAGGTCCCCAATCGAGCTTCTACAGTTATGATATATGATTCCCCTGTATAATTTATAGAGAAATCGTCTCTAACTCTCTCATCCATATAATAGTTATCAGTTACGCAACATATTCAATTAAATTGCTTTAGAGAAAAGTATACGGAATATCTCTCCGATATTCGGATATTCCATTTAGGTTATAATTATTATGGAATATTCCTATATAATTATGTATAAAGCAATTATTCAGTTGAGAGTACGCACCTAAGATAATGCGTCTTATGCATTAATGCATTGCCGTAATATCGTCGATTATGATTCACCCGTGTAAGCAAGCTGTTATGTGAATTTATTGCAATTGCGGTCTCGTATATAGCTTTACCCTAACAAAGTCTGAGATAATAGTGGACTTGTGTCCAAACGTTTCACGGTTCCACGTTACCGTTCATAATTACTTTGGCTCGTACATTACTTACATGAATATGTGGGAGGTTATAGCTTTGTTGACCCAAAGACGTAGGACGTTGAGGTCTGGGTTAAATCACCCGGTTTGACAAAGTGTTAGTGGCATTTTCCGTTAGGCTACATTCGGTAACAATATGGGATTTGTGTCCGGGAATTGACTCCTTCTTACGTTGGCCCCGTGTAACTACTAAAAGCAGGTGTGATATATATTCATGTATTTTTGTTTTTTATTATGGATGTACCTTTTCATATGAGCGGGTTTAACGCCTTGTGCAAATCAAGCGAAAGGAAGATTGTGCATGAGGTGTAATGTATAACCAACTAAACTAGGTGATCGTGCTTGTAAAGCTTGAGGATTGATGTCAGGAACTAGTTCGCAGTGCAAACTTTGGCTGTGTGAATTAGGATTTGTAATGACTGTTTTATAGTCTCATTAGCCGCTAGGTGTAATTTCGCTGAATTGGTGTAGGTATTGCATAATTAGTCAATGTATGCTTGTATGTACAAATGTGCATACATACATAGACTTATGCTATTATATTCAGCGGGGTAAAGTACAGACTACGGATTTTCACTTAATACGATTCTAGGATATTGACTTTTTCAATTCTACTCATCACATTCTTTATGCACGCTCCTCAGTTTAGAGCACTCTTTACTTAATCTTTTGCCACAATAGTTTTTTATCTGGTGAATTAACGTTTGCCTTGATATTTCTCTTATGATTCTCCCGTTTATAACTATTATATTTATATTTGCAATTAAAATATAACTTACGCACTAGGATTGATTCCTGGGTCGCGGAGGATTTTATAATCATTTAAACAACGGACACAAGGGCATCCAAACTCAGGACAATTATTTAGGGATCACACAATTTTTTTTCGTGTGGTTTCTCCCACACGGGACGAACCCACACGCACCGTGTCGAGGCTATTCTTTGGACATATATTCTTGTTACAATGTCATCTTTCGAGCAACAACTTTCTCTTATCAAACTATTCTTTATTTAAGCCTACAAAGGTACATTATAAATACTTCTCAGTGCTCTCATTTTCGCTGTATTTCTGCTGTCATATCTTTTTACCATACTAATTTTCACTTTTATACGTCGTAGGCTACAATGCTATAGCTACTGTGTAGATATATTAATGTGAACTTTTAGTCAAAATGGTAACCGCAACTAGTGGCAAATTTAAAACATTCTTTACATTTTTGCACGGTATACACATTTACAAAAAACTATCAAGTTTTATTGAAAACGTATTCCATTTGTATAAAAATATCGATATCCTTCAGTTTTATGCGGTGCTTGAGTTGGTATACATCCAAAGTCATTATCCATTGCGAAGCATTCGCGCAATCACAAGTACAATTACAGAATATTGAGCAAATGACTAGTTTGGAAATGGTTTATAAAAAATATGTTCTCTTTGAATGTTGTACGATCACTAAACATACAAAACGTTTTCAGAACATGATTGACCTTTTCGAAATTATTTTATTCTTTCTTTTTTTAGTTTGCTTATCACAAAATAAACGTGTTTACTTTCTTTTAAAAACCTCGTATTTGGAAAGCGACTCATGTTAAAACAAGTGACAAACGGCAATGAATTGCTGTAAATCTTAGAGTTCGAAAAAATGGTTCAAGTAATATGCAAAGGTGACGTGATACCACGTGACCTTGAGATCAGAGGTCATAGGTCATTTTGGGGGTATATATACTGTGCTGAGTCGAATGGCTTTTTTGAACTGTAAAAAGCATATGTCAGGGGTAATATATTGAGAAAGATTACAACTTTCTAGAGTTGATACATGTAGCTTAATTAGTTACGAGTAAATACTGTTATTTTTAAAAAGCCCCTTTAATATATCCCCTTTCAGAATATAAACATTCAAACAAAGAACACCCAAACCCGGCACATCTATTTGTGAACATTTTGATTACCTAATTTTGTCTTGCAACTTGATGTGATAATTATAGCGACTAAGAAGAAAGTAATAGATATGTCTAATACATATTTCAAAGAAAACTTGATTGCTTGTATATTCAATATTTTAAGTAATCACCTAGCCTATCATTTTACTAACTAAACTGCAGTGCCGCAACAAATTTAAACTACCTGAGTTAGGAAAACTTTCTATGGCATGGGATTAACGAGGCAGTTTTGTGTATAGTAAATAAATATACCAGTAATACGCAAATAATCTATTACCCATTTTAATAGCTTCTAGTAAAAAGTTATGAGAATATTTTAAAGCAACCGTATATCATGCCATAATTTTCAGTTCATGAAAGAAACCATATTTTGTAATTCATTTCTTTTGTACACAATAACAGACCGTTTGAAATAGAACTTTAATATAAAGACATAAAATCTATATTTGTTCGTTTGATAGGTTACAATTCTTACGGCCTCGTGGACAATTTGGTGGATGTAAAGCAGCACCCGCAGCCCAGACCACTCAACTTGATGGGATTATACGATCATGTGATGCGTATTTCATGTCCTTATTTTATTCCCTTAGTACGGCGGCACTTTATTAAAATTCTATGCGCATAAACTCGGTGCTTTCTTTATGTTGGTGTAGTTTTTGTCTAAAATCTAGTGGATGTATCAGGTAACAATACGCTGTAGTACTTAATGGTCGGATAATGAAACATTATTTATTTCATCAACAAGAATTTAATTCTTTTTATCTATTCTGGCGATGCTTGGCAAGTAATTATCAATTTATAATATAAGCAGAGTAGCGTAAAACTCACTGGTAGGGAACGAAGAAATTTGAGCAGGTTTAATATTAATAAATGCATTTACGACTTATTTAAAACATGTTTATGTTAATGTTAAACGTACTCTGTACTATTTATTTATTTATGGAAAAGTTACAATCGGCAAATTCTTTTAAATAGGTACCTATTTGTTTTTTACGCAAGATCTTTTCTGTTTAGGCATTCCGTTGTTAACGTATAGCCTTTGGAACCCTTTGCAACAACGCATACGAAGGAGAATGAAAAAGTCCATTAACGGATAGGCCGAACTGGACGTCGGCTGTCAAAACAGGCCGCAGCTGATCGTCGTGGCGACCATACATCCCTGGCAGCCGCGGTCGACATTGGACCGAACTGGACTTTTTGTCCATTGGAAATAATGATCGTCGTCTGCGGAGGTTCCCTATTTATTCGCATAAAATTATATGTCAGGCATAATTTAACACGGCATACTTTTACTTATTATAATAATAGTTACGCACAATTTTAATTTGGCATAACTGTTTAAGCATAATTACTATAAGCATAATAATTGTTAAGCATACTATTCTAAAGCATAAATTTATTTATGCATATTGATATTTAAGCATAATATTTATAGGCATAATAATTATACACCGCATAATTATAGGCATAATTATTATTAATAAAATACTTTTCGTATATAAAATAAACATGTTGGCGGCTTAGGGGTGGCCCAAGGGCGGCCAAAAGGCTCATTCGGAGGGTTTACCACTAACCAGAGATAAGGAAGTGTATAGAAAAAAAATGTAGAGCGTTTCAATACCGTTTGACAGGTTATACTTCAGTAGTTTATGTTACTAATTGTTAAAAGTTTGGCTATCTATCAAATTCGACCGATTTACTAGCAGTTAAACAAAAGATTGCAATTTATTAACAATAATGGCCTTATTTAGCGATGAAAGTGATAATGAGATGTACGAAGCCGGTTTATTTGATTCTGAACCGGCGACAGAATCTAAAGATCGCAGAGTTTATAGTCGTATAAACTACGAAAGTGAGTTTTCTGATTCTGAATTTACATTTAGATTTAGACTGAATAAAACTGCATTTGATGAATTATTGTCTAAAATATTACCATCACTGAGAGTAACTTCCTCCCGGTAAGTAAAATAAAACAGTTAGGTTATAAACTTTACCTCTATATTTGTTTAAAACTCTATATTTTTGCATATAAGTAGGTATACTACTATATGTGTGTGTAATAAATAATATAAGTAAAGTAAATACTATAAGTAAGCATCAGAAAGGAAACTAACTCGTATTAAATTTTAGTAATCATGGTGTATCCCCATTACACCAATTATTACTCACACTGAGATTTTATCACACCGGTCATAGCACTAAACTGCTGTGCGATTGATTTCCAAGCATCATCCTTTAATTTATTATTTGTAGCATTGGTGGATTTTGATGTCAACACTTTATGCTTGGAAATCAAAACGAGCAGTAGAACAATCTCATCCTTTATAAGCGCCTTTGCCTTCATCTGAAAACAAATATATTTTAGGCGCGAAATAAGTTGCAAGAAAGTTCTTTCACCATACAATAGGTTGTAGGTAATTTGTTATATATTCACTAGAAATACAATCAACACATAATACTCACGTTAAGTTGTGCCATTTTATGTTATAATAAAACAATGATACTTCTTCCAATAATTATGATGCTGTATTTACGTTCTCTTTGATTGAGTGCTATTTGAAAACAACCGATATATAATTTGTAAGGAGCGCGTCTCCTTGTGTCAATGTTGCGTTTCGTTGTTTCTTGTTGGCGCGTATTTTATTATAATTAAATATCTTTTTCGGTATAATTATAAAATAAAATACCTAAAATTATATAAGTAAACAAGCAATTAATAAACCCGAGTAATTAGCTTGACAGTAAGAATTTATTGATACATTTTTAATGTGACATCATTTTACCAAAATACAAAAATCAAACGTTTCGGAGGGACGCGATGACCCGTCCTTAACCAAAAGTAGGGATCCTACCTTTCCCTAACCATTGGTTGACTAACGTACATTTTCTTATTGAGACGGCAGTAAAAGATAGAACAAAAATAGGTTATGGTTAAACTCGGGTAGGTACCAGAGTTTAACCTTGGGTATATTGTTGAGACCGGTCGATAGACACACGAATAAAGGGAAAGAAAATTAAATGCCTTCTACGGAATTCCTGTTGTTAGAGAGAGATAAATATATTTCTTTAATTACGTTGTCATTCTGTGGTGCATGCTCATTGGCCGAGCGCGAACACGTGACTTACGTCAGGCGCGTAAAAATTAAATTAAATCCATTTCTCTTGATACTTACGCATGAAACGATACTTCTTTATCTTTCACAGTTGCAGTATATTTTTTACATTTCCTAAAAACACAGGACGGCTTTCTTTTTTTGTCGTTGAGGAAGTTATTCACTCAAGTTATTTTAATGTCACGTACACCCGCGGCACTGGTTGGTACGTGACTAAATGGACTTCTGGTAATTACCTTGCATTCATGTTGCCAGTAAAGCGCGGGCAACGTATCTATAGTTTATATATCATTGAGCCTAAATGATATTGATGCCTACTGAAATAGTATGCCAAAAAAACAATTATGTCAAAGTACGATTATGACAAAAAAAATATACCTAACCCATTATGTCAAATTAAACTAGGAAAATAAAAAGTCGTGTGTCTTTGTATAATGCTATCACAGCAATTCGGTTCTCTTTATCACCCCACTCCATTTTAATATCACAAAAATATTTAACACCGATTGGCGCGAAAATGAAAACACAATAAATATTTATAGGTATAAGAATGACAGATTTCAAATTCAAATGTAATATTATGATTTCTTTTCATTTTAATCTATATGTACATTCTATCTATACAAAAGCTACAAACACTTACCTACCTCCAGATGGACTTCCGATGATAATTTCTTGTTCACGTATTGTTGTCAAACACTCCAACCGTTCACCTAAAAGCCCCTACTCACGACTGGTGAAACGTATTTTTAGCAGGTACCGATTTGTTAGATGTAATGCAGACTTATAATAATCGATCCTATAATGGATGACAAGTAATTTAAAAATCCTTGACTTTTATCCTTGTTAAAATATTTTTGAGATTACTTGACAGAGCCTTTAGGTTGATAGTGTCCGTTTTAAATAACTGTGTTATTTACCACAAAAATATTTTATATCTTATTGGACTGGTTGTTCTTAAGATTAAAGAGCGCAAGCATACTATCTGTTCATCCGTGTAATATTAGTATATAATTATTTTAAATTCCTGCAGTAGTTTTAAAGTAAAAGGGACTAAATACTTATGATAGGAACAACCTATACCTAAAAATGGACATATAGTTCTTCATCATCTCCATCCTTAATTAGAACATTAATTATTGAATTTGTGAAATGAGCATGGATTTCTTTTTCTTTGTTTAAATTTTATGTTTATTTCTTAATATCCAAAATTTATAAATGTTGTTATGCTTAACCGCAGGACATGCTGAAAACTTTTCTACCCATGCTCACAATAAATGCATTTGATTTGAAGAACTCTGGTAACAGCGAGTTATTCAAAATTTCGAATACAGTAAGGATTTAAAACGATCATCTTGTTGGTAAAAGTCTTTTAAATGCAGAACATAAATAGGACAAAATTGTCACGGTACAAAAGCAGCCGATTGCATCATTTCTATAGAATATATAATTCAATTACAAGAACGTACCGAGACAGATAAGGCACAGACACTAGTTCCTACATCCAAACACACTCGGCGTTAAATGCAGATCGAATATTCCTAAAGATATTTATACGCAGCATTCCTGCCGCATTTGAGCCTTCTGCCTGTATGTGTGTCTGATACATACGTTGTCTTCAGATCCGACCAAAGCTTTAGAATTGGTGTTACTAACTTGCCTTTTCATGTGGCAATTTGTCAGGAGCCTACTGATCGAGGTGACTGATTGAGAGTCGTGAGCAGGGGCTTTATACGTTCATGTCAAGAGGAGGGATTGAAGGAACGTAGGGTTAAATAAAACGAACACTCTTCGTATTGTTTATTGAACCTGGGATGCCTTATTTTGTATGTATCGGTATAGGTCTTATGCTTACCTTTGAGGCGAATTACTTGTAGAGGGTGTATCGTTAATCAGGAATTTGTAATATATTACATTTGTAAATTTTTAGGCTTTCGTACTTACCCATACACATCACATATGACAAAAACAATTGCCGCAACAGAGACCAATTGTTACAAGGGACTTTCAATTAACGGACACAATTTAAACCCAGACTCAGAATAATTTCTTGTGTGTGGGATTCGAACCCTCAACACTTAGCACGACGGCAACGACAAGGCAACTATTTGCCTGCTACGCCAATCGTGTTGTCGAAATGTTAGTAAGATTCCAGAATCTCTGCAGTTGTTTCGGCTTTAATTTCCAATATCATATAGTAAGTTCCAATGATAATAGCCAATTATTGTTAGCCTCGATCCCCAATCTCACTTTTTATCTGTATCATAAGATACAAACCAGAATTTATTTACTTCTGTGATATGTTTAAAATAACTGTATCTTAAAACCTTAAAAGGAAGTTTACTATGCCAATTTCGCAAGTCAGTGATTAAGATGGTGGCCCATGTTATTGAACTCACCTAATTGCTTACCATTAGGCAAAATGCAAATATTGACTGAGAAAAAGAATACGACTTACCTGGCATCAGCTACCCGGCAGTAAGAATATATAAAATGCATCGAATGATTCTTGATTTCTTACCTTAGCTGCTGTATTGACTCGATTTAGATGGCAGGCTTGAAATATCCTGTTTTATACCAAGACCATCCTTGACTTTACGAATGGTTTTTCTACTTACCTCCTTGTGGAAAGAATTGCGAATATATAAGCTTGAAGGTGTCTTCTCTAACGACTCCAGTGGGGCATTCTGCCTTGAAGCCTCGGTATAACCTCTTCAGCTCGGGCTCCGTGAACCGGGTCGCGCGGCGCAGCGCTGCTATCGAGTCTGGCCGGTATCGCGGGAGCTGCTCACCCAACTCCTCGAGTTCCGAATCTGAAATTGAAAAAGACAATCTATTAATATGCGTAGAAAAATTTTAGAATAGTGAAGATCACGGTGAAAGAATTTTACATCAACCTAATGAGGTTGATGTAAAAATCACATGAAGAGACAAGTCTTTAAAGAGAAGTTTCAATCCCTGACGTAAGATCATGAAAAGCAATGTTTTTAAAACGATGACACGATTTGTCGAGGTTGCAGGTTTAAGTCCTGCTTCATAGACTTTTTCTCTCGTTTATATTTTGATCTTAGCATTGGAAATATACTTAAATCGTACGGCACCAGTCGAAATATTCAATCTATCTATATATTTAGGTCTCAGACTGTGTAAATGGCGATGTTTTTCACATCATCATTTTAACAAAACGTCATGCTGTACGAGAATCTAAGTAGCTTCGATTTCTTTACAACATTTATGCGTATCTCAGATTTAAGTTTAAGTTCTGGATTTTTATTGTAGTTGTTGTCTTAGCACTAGTACAATCAGGCTTCACCAAATAGTTGTAATCCAGAATGGGAGGGTATTACTCGCATTTTTTTGCAACGATTATAGAAAGAATAAACTTAAGCGCAAATCATAAGTACGATTACGTTGGTTATTCATAATTTAAAATAGCAATGCGATGTTTCGTGATATTTCTGCTCAAGACGTTTCGTTGTTAGAAGGTTAATTGATCGTTTTAAATACTTAGGCAGCCCTAAATTCAATTATCCGTTTTTAGTCTCAGTTCATAATGTAGTACTGCAGAGTGCCACATTATATCAACTATCATTAACTTGAATGGAAAGTCAGACGCAAATAGCCATAATCCGCTCGGCTCAAATTGACAGCGTTTAGACAGCAGTACGTTCCGTCGAATGTCGTATGTCTGAGAGGCTAAAATAGGCTACGATAGACTTTGGCTACCGTAGTTGACTGCGGAGAAGCTCCCGACGAAGTCAATTATTTGATCACTAATTGGGCGTCAAAGTCAAAGCCAAAAATCATTTTTCATTTAGGTCATGAAGTAAAACTTATGACCGTCATAGTTTAGTGGCTAGTGACTTAACTATTTAGGTAACTCTTGCTAATATCGCACAAAGGATAATCTCATTGTTATGCCTCATAATAACTGCATACAGCAGTTATTATCAACCATTGATCCAACAACAATCTCAAAATCAACATTAACAAGACAAACATTATGCAGTTTCAAACATACAAAGCTAACACACCTCATCTAAAAATATCTTACAATAATCAGTTCTTAAACAATGTTGAAGAGTGTGTATTTTTAGATATCTCTGTAGACAAATATTGTAACTGAAAGCCACGTATACAAAAAAATCATCTTTAATATTGTCTTCTGTTTACGCGAATGCTGAAGAGAAACCGAAACGCCGCATCGGGGAAAGTGTAAACCTAAATATAAATAGTTTTAATAATTTTATTAGCTTAAAAATTAGTAAAGTTCAATAATACTAGTAGTGTAACAGTTTCTAAATTATGTAATACCGTGTTAAATAAACAATGCGATAAAAGCCGTATAAATGAGTTTAATTTCAACGATTCATCTTTGTTTTAAAAAGAGTTAGAAAAACAGTAAATGAAAAGGCTGTAATAATGACTTACCATGCCTATGTATCCTTCTTACTACGATACGGCATCATAGTCTGGGGCAATTCAGTAAACTCTGATAAATTATTTGTAGCCCAAAAGAAATGCATCAGTGCAATTTTCAATTGCGACTACCTCGACAGTTTTAAACCCTTATTTAAAAAACACCAAATTCCCCCATTGCCATATATGTATATATTAGAAATCTATATCTTGGCTAAAAATAATAAAGCACTTTTAAAAAAATTTTGAGGTAAAGAAGGTAGCCGAACTAGACATAAAAATCGTCTAGAAATACCGCAAATTAGCTTAGAATTAAATAAACGCAAATCATGCTGTATGACCATACAACTATATAACCACATTACAAATAATTTTAAAAAGTTACCGTATAAACAATTTCGTACAGAATTATGCAAGCTACTACAAGAAAAAGTCTCTTATAACATTAATCAAGACAATATTAATTAATCAACTCTATAAAATGTAAGTAATAAATTGATATTTCAACCCTTGATATAATATATTGTATTTTTCTATTAATAATATAATTCCAGACTTTAAATTAACTTTATTATTGTATTGACTACTGCATGATGTATGACCCATTGAAAGTTATATAACTATGTAACAATTTATGTAAATTACCCTAATAGAATGTACAACATTTTGATGTTGGTTAGATACGCCACATTTGGCAGAATATGCAGAACAAGAATAATTGAATATCTGTAATGACCATATTCTTGGTAATAAACGCTTCTATTCTATTGTGTGGCCGATTACATATTTAAAATTCTTGATTCTTGAATCTTCGTGTCCAAATAATACTTATTTTATGGAAATAAAATATTTGAATTGGAATATACATTTCAATTAGGTTGAAAACAACTAACGGTGTATCAAATAATTCAGATCTTGCATCAATATCGATTCCATAACTGCTTGTTCATCGTACTTTAAAACATGTAACCACTTGAAAAGTAAATGTTTGCGTTTAATTTTTAAAAAGCTATACAAATGCTTTCATAATTAATTCATTTTTTAAGGCAGTTGAAAACAACTTCCACGTCATTACATGATTTACAAACTTTTGGGTTACAGTTTTGAGTAGTCCCATGGTGTGTATTAAACACTCCGTGGGAAGGATTTAAGACTGCGCCGAGCGAAATGTGCCAAAACTGGCGGTCACAGTTAAGTTGATAAAATCAACACTTTTTGTTTAATACAAATGTAAAATATGCATTTGCCAAAACAAGGAATGTGTTTACAATTACTCTGTGTAAAAAACTTAAAAGAATTAATATTATCGCCTACAAAATTACGTAAATTTGCACGAAAAACGCAAAAACGTAAGCTCGTGTTCCTTGACTTTAAGGATTATAACAGTATAAATCTATTCTATTTTACAGCTTAAACGAAACATAAATAGTTATATTACAATTTGTCCGTCCCAAATATTTAAGTTATTGGTTGACAATATATGTAGATACATATTTATCAAAAAACACTTCAAATCCTCCATACAATTTTACTATGGCGGCCGCGCGCCGATTTGAATATCGAGCTCTGTCATTCAGTCCAACCGCGGCTAACGCACGGCGCAGTCTTAAAAAATGTGAGAGTAAATTAGTGCCAAGTAATTTGATTAAGCTGCTCTATCAAATAGATGAAATAGATTTATGGTAAACCAGTAACCGTATAAAGAGGTGGGGCACGGAGAGATTTTCCTCAAACAGAAGCACTCTAGTTGTGCAATTACCTTCAGTTTATAAAAGACTGCAGTAAAACAATCTTGTGTTTGTGTTCCTTCATCAAGTAGAGATTTTATGGTACTTAAGGAGGCACTAGTTAGTATTCTTTGCCGTTTGATATAGCATTACAGTGACTCCGTTTTCAATCGATTGGCTACGTGTTAATGATTCACCTTACGTTGTTATCATTCATGGGCTATGGATACCATAGTATCCGAGGCTTAAGAACGATTATACGTAAGTACTTGGATAACCTATTGCCGATCATTAAAAAAGTAGTCTTTCTAAGTCAAAGTCTAAGGCAAAGTCTTTTGCTTACAGTACTGCGCCGCATAAAGAATCCTGGAAATAACACTCAACGCTCCTGACGTTAACGTGGAGTATTGTTTATAACTATGCGCTGTGTAGAAACACAGCGCATAGTTAAAAAACAATATAGTTATTTGAGTACGATTTTCTGTAAGGTGCAGATACTATTTCAAACGATAAGTTCCAGTTTGAAGTTAAAATAGAATACCAGTTTGAAGGTACCTGGCTGTGTATAAACTTTGGTTATAATAAAAAGTTCAAATATTAATATATTTAAAGATGATGTAAGAGAAAAATGCTCTTAAATGTATTTAAGTCCTCGTTCTATGTCGATGTTGCAAGCTTAAGTTAGCGTACGCCCTCATATTACATCGGACGACCGAAGTGTTTCTTGTATCCCTCACCACAAAGGCCGGCGTCTACAATGAAGTTCGAACAATGAATAACATCCTACGTTTGTTGATATTAAAGATCATCCATCATTTATCGATATGTCATAGCAAGCAGCCCGGGGAATTGAATTTCCGAAATATCGGTGTACATTGCACGATGTCTGTTTGACTATGAAATGAGTATTGGAATTTTATTCGCGTGTTTGTTAACATTATTCATCTAACAGGCGTATTCTCAAACGTAATCATGAAGCTTTTTTTATAAATCAATTATTTATTGTTTGATTTTGATTTGTAAAAATAATATATACGTATTTTTTGTATTATCCTATAGACTATTGACAGTACAGATAAATATTTTGTTGCTTGAAACCTACCAAAAAGAAAACTTTTAAATATTTTTATTACCTTAATTGTATGAGTTTTAGCTATTTAATATAATTGCCATACATATACAAAAATCAAGAAAATAGATGAGCACACATCTAATTTTGCTAAACATATATTATTATTAATGAACATTTATACAATTTTTATTTAAAGGATATACTTTTAAATACAGATTGTGTCTGCCCATTCGTTGTTTCAATTCGTCATAATGAGTAACATATTAAAAATATATTGATGAAATAGTTATTATAAATACCACAATGTTATAGATTTTTTTCATACAAAATGGCAACTTGATATTTTATCCCTATTATAATGTAGATCAATTCAATCATATTCTGACGTGAAAATATTCGCAATAAACTCTACACTCATAAATTAATATTATATAATATTAGCCATATTCATTCTTCATTATTTCATTAAGAACTACAGTTTCTATGTATCTTCTGTCAACAGTGAATAGAGTATATAACTAAGAAAAATAGAACTATTTGGACCCTAAAGTGATTGTTATCTTGCAATGTATTCTTGCAGTTTGCTTACCGGAAGTATACAAGCTCATAAGATCAGACCGGTGGTTTTTGCCCTTTTTGAAGGTTTAGGATAACCAGGTGTGCAAGGTTTAATATGCTGCAGTGATCGTACTTTTAACCGACTTCAAAAAAGGAGGAATCTCCAAGAATGACTCCTAAAGTAACTGATTATAAATAGATATAGTATAAGTATCAATAATTTCGTTGATTGTTAATGTTCTTGTTTTGTAGTCGGTTCTTGTTTTTAAAATCTAATTTTTGCCAACTGATTAGCGTAAAAAACTGAGACCATCAGTTAAGTTAAGACAAACTACAAATGAATTAGATCGCGTGTGCTAATTATGCGTTAAGCTTACACAAAACTTAAATGCTTTTACACATCGAAACTATTTGAAACCCTAAAACGGAAATCGAGTTTACCAGAATGTATGCCACAGACAGTAAATTAATAATGAGGGAGCGAAGCAAACAGTGAGAAATAAACTACTCCCAACTAATATGCAAGTCTAATGTGTTAATCTCTGGCAAACTTGCTACGATGGTATAACTCGGTCTGCGAATGCCTGGTAGTCTGCGTTCCCACTTGGCAAAGAAAATGTGGCTGATAATATGCTCATCAATTGCTAGCTATGTAGTTAAATGTCGTGTGATATTATGAAATACTGGAAGGTCAAATTAAGTAAATCTGTTCATAATGAAGTATCATATGCCTTTTTTATTTATTTGATTTTAAATAAACATCGGTCGGCTCGATGGCGTAGTGGTCAGTGTCACACCTGAGGTCGCGGATTCGATTCCCGCACAAGTCAAACATTTGCGTGCATGAACATGGATTTTTGTCTTGGTTTGAGTGTTTCTAAGTATGATACGTACGTATTTACAACAAAAAAATATATATGTATGTTTATCCATTGTCTAGTACCCATAGTACAAGCTCTGCTTAGTTTAGGCTAGATGGTGTTGTGTGTATGTGGTAGAATATTATTTTGACATCGATTGCGTTTTTTTTAAACTTTACTAGATATTTGTAATTCAAATTACTAGTATTCTTGTTAACCCCTCCAGCTAAGCTAAAATGCTTGTGTTAGGAGTGGGTTCACGTCAGTAGTGCAATGGATGAGATTCGAACCCGCGACCACTCGATCGCAAGTCCAATGCCTTATCCATTGGGCCGCTTCTTAAACTTTCTACCTTTTAGCATACTGAAATGTATGCATAATTTAATTAATATTGGTGCAGTTACCATCGCATTTAAAGTATTAGCATGGATATTATAATATCCATATTTTTTTATTAAGTAAGCATTGAGTAACTTGTGAATGTTTTGTATAAAATAAAAAATGCCGCAAATAGTTTGCTTAGTGAGGAACCTCCAACATGGCAGTCCCATGTTCATCCTATTAAGTTAACGAAGCGAATCTTACGGATATTTTCTATAAAATAAAATTGCCCGCGAATAATTGGCTTAGTCAGGTATGTCTTTAGTAAACTGTGCCCGTAGACGTTGTCTGAATAGCAACGAAATGTCGTATTTGAACAGTTTGCCTCTATTTCCTTTGTGTTAGAATCTGTCTTAGGAAGTTAGTGATATGTAAAGTGTATCTTTGACTGTTGTCAATCTTTATGACTTTGGATTAAGTACAGAATCAAACTTATTTTATAAGAAAGATTTAAACATAAATTACTTCTCAGGAAATCTTATTTCAAATGTTTGAAATATAATAATTCGCGCTTTCCTATAGATTCTTTTTAATATTGCTACGATACTCTTGTCTATATAGACAAGAGGTTAATATATATAATCCGTGATTATAGAGTCGATTTTAGAGAAAATAGGTTCTAATAGATTTTGTGATTGTTGACATAAACATTGCTGTTTTTGACTAAATTCACCGACTAATTATGTATTGCAATATAATTATACTCTATTTATCCATAAGCATTGTAAACATATTAAGAAGGCTGCAAGCGTTGAAAGACATTGCTAATTCTTTGGACTATCTGATCACGCGAAGGGACAGCTCTTATCAAATAAAACCAAGAAGTAGAATCTAACCAAAGACACTAATTCATTGAGTTTCCATGTTTTAAGTTCAATAAAAGTACCTAATACAACTCCTTATTGCAAAAGTACCAAGACACATTATTTCAAAGAAATTCAAAGAAAGAAACACAAGCTACTTATTCATTATCTGTATCTAAAGACAGAAAAAAATGAGGTCGAATTCTTTTTTTTCAAAAGCATCTATATTCGTTCCGTTCGTCGGTCTTCAGCATTTGTCATGTACCAGATGACTGTGACGTTGAAATATCAGTACAGAAAAGTCCCACGTTAAGTCGTGAAGTACGCGCTGCGTACTAATTAGTTCTTTACGTAAGAGTTCTCTAGACTTTTTGTGCCTCGTTTACAATTTGGTCTAAACTAGCGAAGACTCGTATTTCAGTAATTACCTCCGAGTGGCCTGTTAAATACAAGTGCGATTTTCGCTACGATAAAACTTCCAATTTTCGCGACTGATGGCCATGTAAATTACAGTTGATTGCGCACGTTATATTGTAATGTGTACCAAAAATGTTCATTAATTAGTCTGTGCGTATTTATATGCTTTGAACGAATGAGAAAATAAATGGCAACTGGATGAGTGTGAACTATATAAAATTCATTTTCAGTTCGGCGAATTTGAAATATGATGCGATAAGCAATTGTGTATGTGAAAATGTAAAATTGAATTAAAATTTGATTAAGCGGTATTAGTTTGGTTTCCAGGTTACCTAAGTTATGTTATTAGTATTATATTTCATTCGATTGTTTTCAATAACGTAGATACGGTAGTATATGTCCTGAATACAACTGCAGTTTTGTTTTCATAAAATTCGGAGTATTCGCAATCGCCGAATTAATCGAATAGTAGAATTGAGATTTTGGGAACACAATTTGATTAAGTTAATTACTACGAAGATGGAATACTGGATCCTCTTTTTTTATTATTTAACCACCAAAAATACCAAATGCCAAAAAAATATACTTTATAACTATAATCATCGTATACAAAATAGTACTAAAGCCGATTAAGTTATTGTCAATTTAAACTTGATTTGTTACCTAAAATCTTGCAGTTTTATATCAATCAAAGATAGGTTCACTGGCAGTACACGCGGCATCTGTGCCTTTCCAAAATGTATAATGAAATAGCTCGTCAGCGGCATATTGTCAGAAATTGGTATAGCTTAAGACTAATTGCCGAGCTCCGAATTCGTTCGGAATTCGCATTCCATTTCCCTTACAATTAGGGCTGATAACGCGTAATTTATTACCAGCCCACTCCCTCGAGAGTGCGCTGCGGATGGTTTAAAGCTTTTTAATTATGTGTGGACTTCATTAATCGGGGTAAAGTGCATTTAATAGCAGGTGCCGGTTGTTTTATTATTATATGTATATGAAAATTTTATGGCGTTTATCAAACTTCACAGCTGTGTTGGATATCTGTAATCTATTTTATTACGATTGTAAGTCTTATTTTAATTTTTATTAACTACATATTTGATTTGTATTTCTTTGTGTAGTGGGAGTTCTAGGTGACTGTTAGCTACTTTATGTGGACTTTGCGGGAGCGCAAAAAGCTTAAAACTTAGAACTTAACTAAACATAGTTTTTCCTTAAGAGCCTGGTAGTGCCTGGCCTGTATGGGTGCTGAGATTTAATTTTATCGCAGTGTGTGTTTCAGTTTCCACACCTCTCAATCACAATTACATGGGATCGAGCTGTCGTGGGTTCGATGTTACGCGAAGTGAAATTAAATGTTCTAGCTGAGCTCGAGGGGTAAACAAGTTCATTAGTAATCAATAGTAATCTTTAAAAATAATAATAGGCAACTGCGGCAAGGACGGAACCAATTACTAATTTATAGAGCTACGTGAAAGCTCTGTCTTGAGCAAGAGTCGCGTCTACTGGAAAAGCCTATAATGTATATCATTTTCTGCCATAAATGTTTAATGTGGGTAGAGATCGAAACCACAACACGTGCCGCACTAGTTGTGACGAGGCGACCACTTAATTCCTATAGTCGGTGCCCGGTTGACGTCAATAGGCTCAGTCTATATTATGTGAACTTCAACATATATGGCGAGATCCACATGTTACATTGTCTACTTCTTTTTGGACTATTCAACATATTAATGTATATTCTCGTCATAGCATATGTTAGTAACAGGCTTATTAAATCACAAAATAATTTTACATTTCCACATTTTTGTAATACCTCTGATTTCAGTTACCGACTTTAGAGAGTAAATAACAATAACGCTACGCATACGTGCTATTATATACTATTTGCGATTAAAATTCACCCACGTTTGTAGCCTTCTTTTAATAAAGCGTGACACATATTTCGAAAGTTAATATTAATCAATATAAAAAATATTATTTCAGGGTATGTTTTTCCATCGATTCATGTTCAGAATAAGCAGTATAATGACTTCTGTAAATATAGTGAGAATATAGATAGGCATGTTGTATAGGCGCGTTAATATGTATTTAATATACAGCGCGCTTATATATTAATGAGATTGCAAATGAAAGATGATGCTCTTTACATAACATATGCATGCTTTGAATATGCATGGAGTACTTAAGCTCATGTACATTTAAACAGAAGCGAATGAAGTTCGAAAAGTAACAAGTAACCTTTAGATTATATTTGTAGCAGTGTGACTTCGTAGCAGTTCGTAGACATTTGCTACGAACTGCGGAGCGCAATAATTATAACCACAAAATAGCCAGTATTTCATATTGTTTTATTTGGCATATTTATTGTAGTGATGAGGTAGTTTAATCGGTCAAGTTAGTAATATTAATACGCTAATCTTGCGGTATCCAATCTCAGACAGAACAAACGTTGTGTGTACGTTTGTGCTAATCTCCATAATTGCTATACAAATTTAAATGTGCTTTTAATTAATGTAGTAAGTAATTGATTAGAGTTTAGGATGCAACATTTTTGAAATATCTTAGCATCCAATTACGTTAGGATAACAAAATTATTTGCAATATAAAAAGAGCGATTAATTTAAATGTTTGTCGTTTACGTAACGTAAGACGATAATATGTTACAAATATTTTATAAACAAACCGAAAACAGGAATAACGAGGATTGGTAAAAAAGTTTTTGATATCACAAATATTTACAGACTTTTTGTTATCGTGTCGTGTGATTTTTAATTTCTTTTTCGTGAGAGTCTATTATTAGTCTTTATTTTTAGAATCAGTTTACCCAAAACGACAATTGTAGCGACGCAGTTTGCTTTCCAAATAGGAAATTCAATTTAAATAATAACATTTCTTATGAGTATCTAAAATTTATGTTACGTTCTTTTGCTTTACATGTCTGTTGTAATACACGCTTTAAATAGATGTCAATGCAAAGTTAAAATGGTATATATTTAATCAAGCATTTTATAAAAAATAGCATTTGTTTAAGTCCATAAATAATGTAATGTGAGATGATGAGTCAAGCATAAGCGATATGCTAGTAACGTAGAAATTGAAATACCGTAGTTTCTGCCTACTCCTCCAAGAAATAGATCTATGTAAACGAGTTTATGTACACACCTATGTAGGCAACTAAATTATTATGTTTATAATATTATTTTTAAGTCATATTTATTTATTACCCATTTTATTTTAAAATTGTTTTATATTAGTCCATATAGAATGTAGTAGAGTGAATGAGGTAAGAGCGATATGCCTGTATTATAAATCATTTATTAATTTGCGGAAAACATTGTTACAATGGTGTTTAAATAAATTTGACAATTTATTATGAGATATTTGTATGCTTTTAAAGCAAAACATAGTGCACTATAAACTGTTATCGATATAAGACCATAAATATAATCCCAACAATGTATGACACATAAAATTTTATTCTATTCCAAATTGTTCAACAGGTACAAGTATCAAATGTTTTCTTAAACGTTTGTTAACCTTCATGTGGCATGCAAATAATTATAATTAATTAACATTATAATATAATGTTGAAATTGTTGTTTATAATATTCAAATGGAATGTCATCTGTGTAAATTAGAATAGATTAAGACAAAATAAATAGGTTGGAATTAAATTGAAAGTCTCTGCCTACCCATTCGGGCAATACGCGCTGGTCTCTATGTATATAATAGTAAACGGCTATTATTCCGTTTTATTTTTACAAATGGAAAATAATTATATATTATTCTTGATTCGAACTCATAACAGTTTAATTGTATACGAAAATAATGAAAATGACAAAAAATATTTTCATTGCTTTTTACTAGCAACGACTGGGGGATATTGCCAAGCACCACAATGAGCTATAGCTCATCATAAATAGAAAGTATCAAAAGCTAAACGAAACCACGGAACAGAGCGTTCAAATTCAGTATACAACATTATCATATATACTTATACGATAAAAAGTTAGGAAACACACAAAGTCAATAGAAACTAACGTTGTGCTCAATAACAAAATGACTTTAATAAGACCGCGAATAAACATATAATTTGTCCAAATAAGTCCAGTCATTTAGTGGGAATGAGGTGGATTTCTCTCGTACGCTTTTTATATACATGTATGCTTATGTACGTATAACCTTTTGTACCCTTTCGATGTAATCGGGCAATAAACACCAAATTATTCCACAAGGAAAAATCACAAGGAAGTAAAGGGAATCCGTAGTAGAAGCCCTCAAGGGTTTATCTCATGCGTCGATGCTCATTAAACTGATACCGACAGAAACAGAGGCTTACGTTATTATTCAGTCACTGGTTTAAATGGATAATGAATTTAAACCTAAATTAACAGTATAAAATATGTTGGTTTTAGAAAGGATTTAATAAAAGTATTTTTTATACTGGTGGTCAACTGAGACGTTTACGTATTTACGTAATTTACGTAATATTATTGTTCAATTTTATAAACCGCCTAGATGTCAGTAAACTTTTATTGAAAGGATAACGTCGCGTGAAGCCGTAGGAATCAGTGCACTTTATCGACCTTTTTATAAATTCTAATAAGTTTATCCAAATCGCCGCTAGAGGCGCTGTCAAAATATATACGGTGAAACACGCTACTCTGCATCGTAGACTATGACAGTTCTTTCTGGTTCTATTAATTAATATCAAGGATTTTATACAAAATAGGTGACAAATAAGCGTACTGTACTGAATGAATGTTTACAATTCCAGTAATACCACTCGCGCGTTGCCAAGCTTAGCGAAAAGGATTTAAAGATTTGATGGAAGGAATGGACTGAGAAATGTATTTATGTGAGCAGACTTACTAGTAAGTAAGTACTGAGTACAGTGGAACGCAGTAACAGTCTTACTATTCTTACGCTGGCTTCCTACCTTTGGCGTCTCCCAGGAGAGCCGTCTTTCTATAAGTGGCTGCCTTTCACGGGCGAGCCGGCTTATTACCCGCACCAAATAATTGGCATAGCCTCGCTCTTCCACTTATGGTACGCAAACCGAGGCGATAAGTCGCTAATAGGATGTCTAATGATCGTCATAAGTGCGCACGCCGTAATCGTTTGAGTTTGCTTTCTGTTTAAGTTATCCCGTACTTATGGAGTGACATCATAGTCTGTAATTGTCTTGTGACATTTTAAACTAGGTAAACAGGCTTTTTTTGCCAGGCAAATTCTTTAGCTCAAAATCGTAGCATTTAAACAGTTATTTATAAGTATAATATATAGTATCCAAAATACAAACCGATAGTTGCCTAAAAAGGCACGTTAACTTAAGTAAGTTAACGTGCCTTTTTAGGAAACTATCGGTTTGTATTTTGGATTAGCTGTTCGTGTTTTCGACAAATAATAGACAAAAATATACCAACTAAGGATGAATCGAATAAATCGCTAACGAATATGACTGTTGGGTTGTTAAGTAATTGGGCAATTCGGACTAATAGATACAAAAGCTAAACAACAGGTTAGCTATCAGTGGATGGTGGCAGTGAATAATAGTCCGAAATTTATACTCATATTTTAGTTTTAGAAAATGCTGTCTATAACTGGCCCCTCAAAGTACCCTCGATACCGCACTTTAGGCGACTGGATACTACAGCATAGGTAAGCAGTCTATTTAGTAAGTGTTTTTGGTTATTCGAAGGTAAATGTTTTTAGTTAACAATCAACCATACAAATAGATCTTACTGGTTGTTTACAAATCCGAACCCAAAACAATATTTTGTACAAAAACAAAAAGATTTCTACTGGAATTTGTACAAAATTTAAATTCACACTTTTAATAACAATGACATTGCCCCATAGTCTGTAAACATTGGTCGACCGTTTCACCGTTTTACAACTTAATTTCACAGATATTACTCTCCAAACACCATAGACCCGTCATTGCGATAATAATAACAGTTTCTGGCCAAAACACAAAAAGTATTAAGCGATGTACATTTACGTTGTGATTAGAATATTAAATGAAGTCAACAGGACAGGTGGAATCTAAAATTAGGCAATTTTCCAAAAGGCCACGTATTAAAGCGACGCGCTTACGGTAACCGGTAACGAAATTTAATTTTATACCCATTTCTATTAAAGGTGCGACCCGAACCCAATATACGAATATGATGTAAAATGTAATTTAATATTTAGGTTTGGTAAGTATATTTAGATTATTATTTTTATTTCTAACTTATTTATTGTATGTTGAAAATTTAACACCTTAGTTTCATTTCATCTTTTGTTTTCTTTCTTTCTTTATAAATGCCGTGCCAAGGCGAGATCTCAATGGTTTTGCCTGCAGGATTTTAGGCTTATATAATGGTGCAACACGTAAAATTATTTGTGTCATCATTATATACTTTCAATGCAAGTTTCTAAGAAAATTGTATATAATGACACTAGATTACGTAAGTATTGCGGCCAATTCTTGCGTTTATTAGATTTTAAATAAACCTAGCCCGCGAAATATGCTTGTACAACTTTGTCTACCCTTTCGGGCAGAGTATACACAAGAGTATGTATAAGTTGAGAAACAAATAACAAAATTAAAAACTACGCAGACAGTCGTAAATGGTTCTTTAATTGATACTAATGATTAGACCGGGATAGAGCTATTAGCACAATGACGTCATTTGCTGGCGACGCCGTGTGTTTGCAAACTAATGTTCGCTTTACTTAAAGGGATACCATACAACCTTCTAAAGTTTAAAAGCTGTGCTAATAATAATTTTGCCTTATAATGTAAGCAAGATCTTAATTAATTATAATATTAAAATAACCCTCAATAACCTGTCTCGCAGTTCTTTCGGCCTCCTATCAGAATAAGATTAGTTAGGCTATAGCTAATATATTGTGTATTCTGTGGTCATAGATAGATGAATATACACAAGATAAGACACTGGCCCAGTGCGAGTTGGCAGACTACACACGTAATAAAACTCCATAAACGAGTGGTAATTATAATAATAATAATATTATTTCTCTCCTCTGGGACAGTCGTTATTTCATCATGAAAATAACACGATATCGGAGGGCACAGTACACTAGCTTTTAAACTACCACCTTTGCCTTGTGATATAAACAAAAAAATTATCACCAGGTTAAATAAAGGCGCACAAACCGCAGGGCAGCTTGTGGCGAGCACCGTAGGACTCTCAACTCTGGCTTGCCTTGGTTGGTCAGAGGGTGGCCGCTAGAGCTATATGCTTGGGGTTGGAAGTGTCATTTTCAAGGGCATAACTATGAGGAAACCCGCTCCGGGTCTCCGTTGTCACAAGACCCGTGATGGCGAAACCGGCGCCGCACCGCTCGACACCCTTAGCCACTTGCACCTGGGTTGCCCTCTGCTGCTGGCTTGTATGCCTATAGTGGCTATTCAGGGAGCCCATCTAGTGAGTCACCGTCTGCCCATTGTATTGATGCTATTAGAGTATTCAGAGCAGACGCCGTTTTAAATCCATAGTTAGCAATATACCGGTCCACCAAACATATCTATAGCCCATATATTAGAATCCATACGTAGCAATAGTCCTACGCCTGCTGCGGCTAGTGCCGCTGTAGGTGTTCCATCCCACCTTTGATTAAAACTTTCGAAGGACCTCTTCACGTTGGACCCATGTCTACATGTAAGCCTCCCAAAGGACCAGGTATTTTCTAATATAATATGTTAGAAAATGTGTATTATGTGTATGTGGTAGAATATTATTATTATTATTATTGCCTATGAAAATAAATTTTAAAATAATGGATTATCAACATACATATGTCGTCTCAATACGATTTACAGCTTTTATTAATAATAGTACGAGAGCAGAAGCCATTCTATTGTCTAATACAATATACAGAAGAGACTCCAGTGTAAGCTCGTATATCTTTATATTAACATATAAAATACAGGATATATTTCCTCAGCTTGTAAGCTCTGAATCGTAAAGATATGTGTATCTGCATGGAGACCATACGTACAACTCGCTTTATCAAGTTATCGCATAAATCTCGAGAAACTCAGTCATATATCTCGATGATTTGACGGAATAGTGCCGCGGAATCATAAAAAATGTGTAAGGAACATGAGAAAATTGAACGCGAGCGATCTGCGGGTTCATATATACGTCGACATTATCAGGGCACAGTCCGGGTGTCAGGATTATGTCGTGAGAACGTGCGTTCGTGCCAACCGCTGCCTTGAATATCAAGTGCGTGCGTTTGACACTTCAGAGCCGGTGAAAACGCTCGTAAAGGACTTGCGTACGCCTTGAGTCGTACCCGAGTCGCAGGGTAACCGAGCATTTCTACCGCACTTCCTAGATTATAAAGTTATCATAAACTTCATGTACCGAGCGTGCGACGACGTCAATAAAAATTGTGTTTATAAAATAAAATAGACTGTCTTTGCGGTAAACATATCTCTACAGGTAAAACTGTGAAGAAAATTCAATTTTGTCTTTCAATTTAATACACGCTTCACATGCTGTAAATAAGATTTACGAAGACAAAATTAATATATCACGATCTAATTACATCCTTAGATATATATCTAAGAATTTATAAATATGTATATTTTAAGTTACCGATGTATAGCATACTAAAGATGTTCAACGCAGACTGCTAATCCTGAATGAGATATATTTACTAACGAATGGAGTAAAATTAAGCGTATATGGATATGTATCCACTGATTTATGTTTACCTAAATTATATTTTAAGTATCGTTTCAATACAGGAGAGAATGAGAGCGAGAGTGGCAGAGAGAGAGAGAGAAAGAGAGGCAGAGAAAGAGAGAGAGGGAGGGAGACATAGAGAGGGAAAGAGAGAGATAGACGAACTTCAAGCAGTTATAACGAAAAAGGTTAGGTAATAAATGCGATCCATTACTAATAAATTTAATTTAACCAGATTTCACTCATTTATTCGAGTGTCAACGAGTAAGCCAATCAAAAGTTATAAAACAAGGAAGTTTCTCAGTTAGTTGGATGAAAATCGGAATTTTTCCAAAACGCTTCACGTTTCGGCTCGGAGAGTGGAATTTGCATCGACTACGAAACTGTGTACCCACCTGAGTTTTTGTTTCGTCAGAGCGGATTTTACGAATACTGGGCGCCATTGCCCAGCCCGAATCCAGTCACTTCTACCGCATTGCGTCTCATTATTGAGGGCGGGCATTTGAATACTTGGAGAGAACAGTTTGTTTCCCACAAATGATGACGGAGTTGACAAGTCAGGCTTTTGCGATCGGTACCAAGATTTCTCTATTAATATTTTGGCACGCTGACATCGTCAAATTTAAATCTTTGGAGATGGTATGTACAATAGAACCGGTTGTAAAATGTTTCAAATTTAAAATATAATATTGCCAGTTACAATGACATTTTCATATCTTTAGCAAAATTATAATGAATTAATTCTGTTCCAATGATCATCTTGTCAGCTAATATTAAAGCATTGAAATTAGAATATACAAAGCCATTGTTTATATTGAAAATAAGCCACGTTTCAGTCTTGTAGTCAGTTAAGCAAGTTAATCAAACCAAGTGAATACAATACTGTCCGAAAATTTCATTAAGCCAATTTAGAACATAGAGGGGCAAGTTTCTTAGATTAAATGATAACAGACGCAGATATAGATCAATTGGAGATACCATAAATATCTGTCGGGCCCAACCCTACGAAATAAGCCTATCGGCAAGGAATGGTTGAAATGAAATGGGTCAGTTTAGATAACAAATGTTTCTCCAGTGCATGGTATTACTGTCAAGAGGCCTTTTAAAAGCTTGTAGTCCATAAATCCCAACGTTTGCGGTATTCATAAGATTTGCAATCCTACTTCAATTTCAATAGATATAGATCAAAATTAAAATATGCTACTTCTACTGCATCTTGCCAAACACTTGCGCCGAGTGTTCACACAGAACAGTAAAAGGACCGACTTCATTTGGCTCTGGGTGGTCTTTGCTTCCGTACGTAGACATAATCTCTATAGTAATGTAATTTAATCGATATATCTGTGTGGGTAATTGTATAATGGATGAATACTAGTAACGCGTAATTAGTTGATTAAATAGTTGATTAAACATGCAAATATTCAGTAATCGGCACTACTACTAAACAGAATAATTAACGAGTCACTCTCGGTAAGTAATTCGTCTTGACATCTTATATCGCGATGAATTATGTTCCCGGCTTGATCTCCGACGGCTGCATTGTGCAAACTTTTCAAGCCATTTCTCAAGGGTTTTCCAAGATTTCTCTCGCTTTTATCAAACGAATGAGTTAATACGTCATTTGCAACTAGATTTATAGCAGCTCTGTTAAAGCCGTTTTTTTATTTTAATGATTTTGTGGTTGAATACTGTTATACGCGCATAACCTCAGGGGATTTTAAGCACTCAAAAGTTTTATGTTTCACGGTGAGGTTCGTGATTTCGGTAGGTAGATTTAAGCGATGTTTCAATTTCAACCGTTCATGCTTATTGTATTAATTAAGCTGTGAGTTTGACAATTTTATCAAATATTATTCGGAAAGCTTAAAGACTGAGCTAAATTGCAATGGAAATATATTATAATGTTTTGTACCTTTACATTCTACCGCACTTTTATTTTTTTACAGTGTGAACAGTATGTAAATGAATTCTCTTTTAAAATTTCGAACGTTTTACTAAATTGCCACTAAAAATGCAACTGTTTTTTTCAGTTTACAATGTCCGCACTGATTTACGGCCAGTTGTAAGGGTAAATATCGAAAACAAAGGAGGTTATGTCGTCATAGTGTTGCAAGAAAAGTGATAGATGTGTGGAGAATAAACAGAAGTAAGGAAATTGCTTTTGCTGGGCGTAGAGCGGAAATTTTGCCGAGTGTGCGCGTGTGGACGTTAGCCTTGTTGGGAACTATAGAAACATGTCGCATATGAGGTTTTCATATGTCGCCATCGTTATGAGAACTTTCATTTATCATTTCACTCAAGTTGGCCGGTTGCCTGCTCTATTGTAATATTCGGTTAATAAAGCCTTGTGAAAATGTGGAGTTTCATAGTGGGTAAATTATGTTAATAGATAAATAATAGCATTTGAATATATCTAAGCTTCATTGAATTATTTCAAAGCGTAGGTTGAGGTGAGCTAGAATTAAAATACGTAGGAGTGTAACTGTATATAAAATAGAATATTTTACTTTAGGTACTTTTAGTGTTTGTTTTGGTGTGAGTGGGAGCTTATAATTATAATTTCATCGTTTCTCTGCTGCGTCTAGAATAACAACGATACAAATATACTTAAAGTGTTATATGTTGTTATCCTAGATTTAAACATAACATATAGTTAATTGAATACAATATTAGAAAACGGGTCCTAATCGCTTTTGAAAATATTCAAAGATTTAATATTTATATCTCGAGTAAAAACTTTTGTCTGATATTGTTTTATATACACAAATTGCGAGAGTACATTTTTTAACAGACAGATCATGTAACATTTTTGTAAATTAATTAGAATAAGAACAAGACATCTTTATTTATTAATGACTTCTACTCAGAACCACAGAGGTAGACATTTTAGTGTCTCTGTTTAATAATAATGTACAAAAACATTTACTGGTTCATGTGTGATCAATGGCAGTATTCACTGCTTATCATGTCAAAGAATCTTTTACCTTCTATATGTATGTGAAGATAGTGTATCAAATCGTAGTCGGTTGGAGATTGCATTCACGTCGACACGTTTGCCTGAGCCGATTATCTGATATTGAGATTTGGGTGAAATTCAATTTCGGCGCAGTCTTTCGCGATCAATCTAGTTTGGGAACTCCTATAGTCAAATCCCAATAGTTTTATACTACTGACTCGACAGGTTTAGGGATAAAGTTTCTCTAAATTGATACGACTTTGGATACTTATAATTGTTCTCTTTTAGGCTTTGCTTTGACTCTAAAACTAGTCCTTCGGGATTGTGGTAAGATTTGTGAGGAGGAGATCAATACTAAGTATCGATGGTATGCCTTTTAAACTGTAGGATCTGTTGTGGTTGTTTACAAATAGACATTGTGTTGATTTGTCTATGGTGAATTCTAACTAAGCCTAATTAATATTATAAATGTGATTGCGAGTTTGTTTGTTTGTTACGCTTTCACTTCTAATTACGCGACCGATCATCACGTAATTACGCATACACGTTGTCTGGGGTTCCTGTTTCCTTTCATCCAGGAAAAAGTACTGTTTCCGATGGATATAAAGTTATTGACAACATCTACATGCAGGCGAGCGAAGACATAGGGAAAGTTTAGTATTATTATATTTACAAAGAAAAAAGTTATTTGCGCTTTGCTTCTACGAGAGACCTAAATAATAATAACCGTGTCGCAGAAGCGACGGACGGCGCCGAGCGCAGACAGCAGAGGTTCTTTTGAAAAAGGCAATTCGCTCTATTTATATTTGGATACTTTTTATCGATTAGAGGCCGATAATGATTGCCGTAGTTTGTCAGCTGGCAATGCCAAGAGTAGTATACTTACGTCGCTTGTTGACGAAAGAAAAAGGAATTAAAATAGTGATAGATGGAACTAAATTGTTTACACTCTTTTTGACGAGACTTTTACATCTTACTTACTAGACAAACTGCAACTTAAGTATACAATTACCATAATAGTTGATTTTATTTGGCCTTAAAAGATCAGGCAGAATAAGATTATTAAGAGGGTTCTCTTGGTACCTTTTGAGTGCGGAACTCTAAGAGTAGCAAGAATAAGATTGCAGTGGCTCGTATTCGCTCAGGTATCTCCATATTTAATCGCTCTAAAGCAACTACAGAGAAAGTGGGGACAAAAACCGAACAAAAAGTGGAAGGTTTACTAATTAAACTCGATCATTTATTCACTGGGAGAGCAAGCTGTGAGCAATATCCGAGCACACGCGGTGCAAGTAAATCGCCTCTAAGAGCTTGCAACATCGTGGCTGGCTATTTCCACAGGTTTTATTCAAGCCGTTTAATAATATTTTAATATTCTATTTCTTTACAAACGTTTG
Organism: Catocala nupta; assembly: GCA_963675205.1. NCBI lineage: Eukaryota > Metazoa > Arthropoda > Insecta > Lepidoptera > Erebidae > Catocala > Catocala nupta. The sequence continues at coordinate 22,595,599 of OY776093.1, read as the reverse complement.
CGAAATAAGCTTTAGGTAAAGGTTTGTAGTTTATTCTACTTGCTGTCGTTTATAGACATTGGGAGACCTCTGCCTTCCCCTCCAGAGAACTATAAGTGAGGTTATGTCTGTACGGTATGACCATAACAATACAGGAATCGACCAGTGCCAAATTTTACCAAAATGTAAGCTAGATTTTTTACCCTATATTCTATTAAAGGCAAATTCTTCGTAGTACGTCTGTAAAATGTTGTTTTCAGTCTTGTTTGCCTCTAACAGAGCATAGGCCGAGGACTACCTTCTCCTTTAGAGAAATGTTTGAATATCTATAATCGTTAATCAAATGTACTCCAAAATTCGCCAGTTATAGTTTTAGTGCCTATATAATAGGGGTAGGATTTATGTAATTTAATTTGAATTCCACACAAAGGAGTATTTTTCATATGTTTTCGTGAAAAACTTCCAGAAATTGTTATGCTATCCACGGACGAGTGGTTACAAAAATATTACCACAGTTGAAGCCTTTTGCCGTCGATACAACATCCCTATTGACAGATTACGTGTGTGGTTTCCAGACACTTCAATCAGATATATCTATACCGAGCTATTCAGCGCTTGTTTTGAGATCCAACACTAAAATAGAGATATGATATCTTTTGTTAAAAGAAAAATTGGTCGGAAGACAACAGTGGAATTTAGGAGTATTTATATTTACTACTACTACTACTACTAGTGGTTGCCCACTGGTTAAAAGTCGACCATAATTGAATAATTATTTTAAATTTTAAGTTTGATCATTATTAAGGTTTTATTGTCTATAAGTTTAATCTGATAATCACATTTTATTTAGATTTTACCAAGGCTATACAGGTTTATTAACTTATATTTTTCAAACTAATTTTTATTTACTTAACTATACTCTTTCACTGACGATATTCCTAAACTTGCTACTTTGTTACCTTTTTTATTTTATTACATATAAATAAGTTATATGTAACCATAGTTACGAAAAATTGTACGACGTCAGACGAACAATGGCGAAATAGTACAAACGCGATTCGACTGCATGTGTCAAATGCATGGTTGTGTGCGTGTAGTGATTTTTCATTAATTTAATGCATTTTTAATGCATATTTTATAAAAATGATATGATTCGCCACTCCTTCTCCATATAAACTTTAACTGTGCCAAAGGACATCGGCGAATTTCGGCCCTCACAAAAACAACGGACAGAAGTTAAATGTATACAGAAAAAAAATACTTATTTTTATTGATTTTTAATTACTGTAAACAGAAAAATCTATGGTTTACATATAAATATCACGAAAAAAGGTAATAAACGTACTGTAAAACCGGAAACAGTTGCCTTTTCGAGTATCTAATGTTGCCAGCCTTAAAAATAGATAAGGGTATTATTTATTATTCTAACATTAATGTTTTTAATAGGTATACAATACATGGTCTCCATTGTCAGTTTGAATAGTTATAATAGTTTAAATAAATATCAATCACGGTAAGGTATGTTTAACTATAATTACTGGCGTTTGACTTTATGTTTATACGTGCGCTTCTTCTATTATTATTTTATTTTTATGTTGGATCAAAAGGCTTATATTCAATAACAGAAACGGAATGGCAATAACGAACAATAAAGCTGTCAAAAATAGTAACAAGTTACATTCGTGTTGACTTTGCACTCGTGCGCAGTGAACGTTAATAAACTAGCACTTATTTTTGCGACTGTGATTTATTTGTGACCTGGCTATTTATTTGGATTCTGAAACTGCATCTTCGATTGACCTGGCTTTGTTGTTATTGGATATTTGTGTAAGTTGTCTCAATATATTAATTACAATCACTACGGGCTGAGCCTCATTTTTGCCACGCAAGTTACTAATCAAAGAGCAATAAAATAGTATTTATGAATATTACTATTTATACCTAAAATATTTTTATCTATAAAATATATATGATTTACTTATTATAATTATATAAACCATAAACAAATATGTACCTACAATTTTCGTACCTACAAAACGGTGTCATTATTATAACCTAGAATTATACATATAAACTCAAATATCTCTTTAATACCACCATTAATATACCTTTTTTTTTACATATATCATTTGTATGTATTTAGCAGTAATTTGATTACATTTTCATTCTTGTCCGCGATGGGCCTGACGAACTAAGGGACTTCGCCCGTCTCCTTTCATACTCCTCCGTTTGCGCAATTTTCGTAAAAAGCAGTACAAAGTTTTTGCTTCACGTATTAATATATAGATTATTTCGAATCAATATTCAAAATTATGTCATATATAATATTCTATCACATACACACATCATCATCATACAACACCATCTAGCCCAAACAAAGCAGAGCTTGTACTATGGGTATTAGACAATGACATACATATTATACATAGAAACACCCAGACCAAGACAAACATCCATCCAACATCCATCCATACATGTTCATGCACACAAATGTATGACTTGTGCGGGAATCGAACCTGCGAAGTCAGGCGTGGCAGTCGGTTACACTAACCACTAGGCCATTGAGGTATTTATCGTTACGTACAGCTAGTTATCCAGGATATAGGTTACGACATACAGGATATAGCGACCCTGTCCGTCCGTCGCTCACGCAGTTTGTTAGACTCGACTGCGACAAATTAAGTTATCAATAGCTAATTTTAAACGGTAATAAATTAATGTTTTGTTATTGTTCCATTGTTCTCAAGATTAATTCATTATTTGTTTTACATTTTCAATAACACATACACAACAATTTTAAATATTAAATAAGATCAACGGCAAAAGTATCGCTATCAAACACAGGTATCAAGCTACCGGGGATGGTTGGGACTGCAAAGACAGGAACCTCCGAAAAATGCGTGCCTTCTGCATCAAGGATTTGACCCAGCAATCTCACGCGAGCGTCTTGAGCGGATGTTTGAGGCCCTTCACAATCGATTCGGGGATCGAAAAGACCTTATACACACATGTATTTTTTCAAGGCATGGAAATACTCTCTATCATGCAAGATCTATAATATGTGAACATTCAATAACTATAAATAAAACATATAAAACAAGATGGCGTATTTGTACTGCATGCGACATCAGCGCATGAGATTTAATTTACGAATCCGGTAAAATGTTATTAGGTTCCTCTGTCTAGAAATTGTCAGCAGGGAACCTGGAACTTTCCCGGGTCGACGGCAATAGGCCTGCTCTCTATTATGTGGGATTTAAAATTATAACTAGCGATAAGTGTGTAAATATACGTCTCTGTCTTACTGCTCTTTGGCTTTAGACTACAGATGTATTAAAAGCCTGTAAGACTAAAATCTTCTTAAATATATATCTCGATAAAGATGGACAGTTATTGTAAAGATAATACGGTACGACGCTAGCATAAAAGATCCTCAACGTATTTTGTTTAACCTAACCTCTGGGGCATTTGTTCAATCGCCAATACTTTTGGACTAAAGCCAGGATCAGCCGAAGCGCATGTGGATTAAATCGGTTGGTTAGAATTATGCTCGCTATTTGCTGAATTCAGTTAGCTTTTGTGTTAAGAGATTTAGGTAACAGCTTATAAATATGTTTGAGAGATTTTCAGGTGGTTTTCGAGTATTTACATGCATGTCTGAGTAGAAGGACTGTGTGATTTGCGTAATATCGACTTTAAAGTTTGAGATTACGCTTGCTGTGTCTGCCAAGTTAATAAGCGTAATGTGATGGTTAATGTTCAATGGTATATTTACATTAAATAAATCGTAAAGTAGTTATTTGTCTGTTTGTGCATGCTATGTTCCACAACCACTTTACAAATTTTTGGCTTCATTGTCTATATTCCTGCTTTATTAAATCAATGAATTAATTTAAAAAATAACTAGTTAGCTTTACTTCGACAGTTCTGTTGTTGCCTACTCTAGAACAAGGACATATTGGTGCTCGACTTTAAATACTATACCTTCTTAAGACACCTGGAATCCCTACATACCGCGGCAACATAACACAAGGTTGTTAGACTGTGATCTTCCGCAGGGTACTTTTCCACTCAGGTTTACAATTAAAGCGAGAACCCTGCTGTAACTCTGCTTAAAAATATACTTAGTGATGACAGATATAGAACCTAATAACACTGTCGAGCCTGTCAGTATTCTAGTCGATAGAGTACAAACCTCTACCTCATTGTACTAAACAAATAATTCTAATTTTAAACACAGAATAGAATCTTTACGGACTCGTATATTAGCTAGTAACCCGAGTCCCTTTATATGAATTAACGACACCCATTATACCAGAAACGTGTTATCCAAGAAAAACAAACTAACCTGATTAACCTGAACCTTTTAGCCTCTATTTCTTCTTCAATTAAGAGCAAAGGCCTCCGACTTGTACATATATAATATAAAAGATAGGTAAAGATGAGGGGAAATCAATTTATCTTGATTTGTACCAAAGAGGTAATTCCCTAACAGCTATTTTCTCATTATTTACTTGCCTCTATCTACCTATTTTGTTCTTCCTGCCTATTATTTATGTATATAACTTTTTGACGCCGTTACTATGGTTCTTTACCATGAAACAGGTCAAAAAGAGGATTTCTTTTAAAATCAATACAATCAAATAATGAAGTTGTTTTACGTTTAAAGGAATTAGGACACATACAGATCAAGAAAATAAATAAGCAGTGTTGACTTGAATTGGCTATTAACAGCTCACAATCTGAGCTAAACTAAAAGTAATTATATTTAAATCTATAAAACATTGGTGCCAATTCTGTTGTCACAAAATTCACTTAGCTAAAAATCTCTAAAATTTAAATTAGTACTGTCAAACGACATTTTGTATTCTGAAATCGCTAAAAGTGACAGGACTAAACAAAATTTTAGAGATTTTTAGCTAAGATAAGAGAATTTTGTGACAAAAGTATTGGCACCATTAACATAAGAACACAATTTTCTTCAACAGAGCAATTAAGTATTTTGAGCTGCCAAATTGACTATATCTTATTTATGACGGCAATTAAACCAGTTGGGGAACATAACTCGATTACGTCACGAACAGTCAATTTGACTGTGCGGATGATGTAGTGTTTTAAGTGGACGTCTCGATGTTACCACTGTGCCGAGTGTTGTGGGTTCGAATTCCACACGGGACAAAAATTTGTGTGTTCCACAAATGGTTGTACCGAGTCTGGGTTTTGTTTGTGTCCGTTGTTTAAATGTTTGTAAAGTCCCCCGCGACACAGAAATTATTACTAATGCGCGAGTTATCTTTAAAATCCAAAAAATATAGAAACAAACAATATACCGTGTATTATAGCAAAAATACTCCTATGTAAGATGTAAAAAAGCTGTAATAACATTAGTTTACCAGAGGTTCTTCTACGATTATATAATATCTGATTCAGGTTTGATAAGTCATTTTAGTGGAAGCCTTTTATCAAGCGGATTTCAACACTTAATATTGACATTCATAAATGGGTTAGTACCAATATACTATTTATATATTTCAGTTGTAAAGTAAATTTGTGAACACCTATTCTACAGTGAACAGCGACTTCTAACTAACTAAGGTTTTGAAGCTATGGAACACATCTTAGCTTTTGTTCGACCACAGACATTATAAGCTATAAGCTTCTAGCAAATAAGTAAATAAATAAATAAATAAACTTATGCCTCAGGACCAATAAGGCAAACAATAGGTACTCCACTATAAGTACGGAGGAGCCACACCCTAATTAATCAATAGCCTGCAACAAGTAAACCTCCATTAAGTAAACCTCTATGATGCTGAAATATATGCGATATACCAGGAAGCCTCCCATAATACTTACAGCACACCCATAATCCTAATACGATACTGTAACACCTTCTCGATATCCATAACTCGGTATCGAATCATTATCGTAAATCGGACACATGGTACGGGTACATGGTACAATCTAAGTGAACATCTATGATTTGTGTGAGACTTGCTTCCCGCGCTTTCACACCTCCTTCGAATTTTCTTATCCACTTCCCGCTCATAAGGAAAATGTTTATGTTACGAGAGATAATGGAAAAATCATCACAATAACTTTCGCTTGTGTCCCGAACAATCCGTGTTAGATTAACTGTGGGTGATTGCCTAAATTGGGGTGAGATTTCTTGTGTATTATATTTTGTAACATACAAATTGATTTGTAGTTTTATTTTGTTATGCGGTTCTTGTGTATAATAAGATCTCGGTTTCAGTTATCAGCTCGGGTGAAGTAACGGATGAAAAATTTAATTAAGATATTATATAGTTTGATTGCCAAATAGTCAAAATACAAAATTATACTTTTGTGTGCAACTTCAAATCAAAAATAAATGTAAGTTAAACAAAACACAAGCTTTATAAAACGACCAACCTTATTACAAATTAGAAAAAAGATTATATTTAAAAATGTTTTATTTAAACGGAGTAAGTATCTCGTATCTTCAAAGGATTCATTGTAATTTACATATTTTAAGAGATAAAAGATTTATACCACGATGAAGTATTTTTAAGTGTACCAGGAAATAAAGGCGAGTTCTTTATTAAGTAAGAATAATAAAAAGTTGGTATATCTATATGCACACAGACTTAGGCTCTTTTTCTTAGAGGGAGAGGCTAAGGCACTTGCAACGATTCTGGCATATCTGCCTTGCTTCATTTGATTCTCTACTCATTATATTCTTTAGACACGCATGTCAGTGTAAAGAATTCTTATCATAGTACTTATCCAGAATGTTACTTGTATTCCTCGCATCGAGATCGTTACGCGCTATTCTAAGCAATAAACGATTACATATAATTATTTAGTTATCAATAGATAACACACAATTTTAATGAAGTTTTTGGACAAATATTAATACGATTAGGTGTATAACTGGGATGTCATCAATTATAATTTATATAAGAAATTTTACATTCATTAATAGAGGTAAAAAATTTGGTGCCAAGACTATTTGTCTGGATGTAGTTTATGTCCGTTGTTTGAATGTTTGTAAAGTCCCCCGTGACACAGGAATTATTTCTAGTGAGAGAAATTTCTTCAAAAAATAACAACAAAATTTTTGTTCTGTTGACTATTTGCATTAAAAAGTAGCGCCATAGGTATTGAAACAGCATGCGTGAATGTTATAGCAATACGAATAGTTATGCTACAAAAGTCTTACAAGGAATTAAATTAACCGATTTTGTTTTGTAATTATCACTATTGGGACTTATTTAAGTCTTCACGTTGCGTTGTTATGCTATTCTGTGTGGGAGCGCTCACCTAAATTTTCACCTTGGGAATGTACTATAATATTCGTATATAGGCGGAATCACCTAAATAACTTCTCTAACGGCCTTTCCCCTCAAATATGCCTGCGGCAATTTAGGAGGCTATTTTCATATTATCTTTATTATTCCTAAAAGCCAGTGTGTTGGCCGGGAGTCAAGTACGTAAAGTGCCCAGAGCTGTTTGCCCACTAAGTAATCGCTTACGTCGGAGATATACTTATACACTAAAATTATGTATTTATTTAGTAAATTTGGTTGAGATTTAGGTTCATTCTGGATTTATTTTTGGCTGCTTTGTTGGTTCTACGGCGTTCATTTTGTGATGGTAAGCCGATTGTAAGTTTTTTTTTCGGGTAGGTAAGAGTCTTATTGCTTGTTAGATTTTTTCTTTAGCAACACGGTGTTTGTGTTTAGACAATTTAGTTCCAGTGACAAGAAATTTGATTCTTAAATAGCTTAATTAAACAGCCCAATCCTGCCTTTATAACATTATAAAAAAGTTCCAAACAAAATGAAAATAAAACAAATTATCTATTCACCCTTAACCTAAAGCTAAAGTTAACGTATTGAAAAAGTCATTGCGGTTTCAAATTTCGAACAGACGGCAACAAGATGTAGGCAGGCGCCGCGATAATGTTGGCACTAGTCTCACGCGATCGCGTGCGGCGCGCCGGCCCTTGACATTGTGCTCTAGTCAAACGATACTGATTAGAGTTGCCAAGTATGTCGAATTTGTAGGCTTATGTCTAGGTCAACGGTTGCGCATAGTACTGTCTGGACTTTAGATTCGAGATAAGGAACAAGTTATGGCTAAGATTGTCACCAGTAGGTAAATGGTATCACCTTTGTTTATGGGCTGGGCTATAGTTAGTCCGAGTTTAGTTAGGCAATATTTGTGCTAAGTGATTGCTACTAAATAATTGCGTTTGATGAACAGCAATGACTATTGCAGTTTCGTCAGTATTTAAAGTATAGCCAGGGGTTTACAACAGTCATAGGTGGCAATGGGCTCGCTTCTATAATTGTTGACATGCATGCTATATATGACCGATACAATATAAAGTTATAAAGCTCGATAGAAAAGTGTAAATATAAATAAAGTAATAATAGTTTAAACTTATAATTAATATGAACAGCGATAAGATACGTATTTAAAATTATAATTTATTTTTGCAACGTCGTAGTTCTATTCCAATTTTTGAAGTGAAAACTTCTTTAGGCGCGTTAAGCACTTTTTGGGTGAAAAATATAATGGAACTCGCGTCATCGTCACCGAACGCTTTCCATGAGCTATATGTAGGTATACTGTTTATATATGTGTTCTTTTTGGGTGAACAAAACGCGTAAAACTCGCGTCATCGTCACCGCACGCTAGTTACTTAGTTTTCACTTCTATCAGCAGATCCCAAAGACTGCCCCGCATGTTTTATTTTTTGGTATTTACAGGGTTGACAAACAAGCAGCCTCACATTAATTTGTTATCGACTCACTGTATTTGTACAAGAAATAATCATAGTCTCGCTGTGAACATGGATGCTGAAAATCAACTGATACATCGGGGAAAGCGTAAACTTAAATAATTTTAATAGTTTTAATATCTAAATAATAGTATAGTTTAACAAAACTAGTCTCAAAATTATGTAATAAAAGTGTTTTAAAATAAAAAACGCGATAAAATCCATATAAAGTAATTTTTTTATTTATTTTAATTTTAATGTATAATATTCGCGCAAGCGTATGGCGATATACATTTTGATCTTGTTAGCATTGCATTATTAAGTATTACGTTCTATAGGACAAATCTCAAGTAATTTTTTTGTAACACGAGCTAGTGTGCATGTTCTCTAACTGAGCCACGCGACTACTGGAACGACACGTTTGAGTGATGCATCACATTTCGATGTCGGGATCGGCCAAAGTGTTATTGCGTTTCATAGTTCGTTTCATAGTCAAATATAGTTGACTGGAACTGCATAGATAGCAAAATTTTGACATAATAACTTGTTTTTACTATTTATTTTTCATGGATTTACAGGCAATCATAAGGCAAAAAAAATCTATGGATGATAATGAACACTTTTGCAATGTGAGTCAGACAACGTTTTACTTTGATGGATCTAATCAAGTGGACAATTACGGGCTACGTGTGTAATTTGGATAGATCAAAGTAACTAATCAAAGTTTCCCCTTGAGGACTCCAAAGTTACAGTAGACTAATTCCTTTAGGGATTGTTGTGGGATTTGTCACTTTATGTTTACGAGTATGATCAAGTGGATAGCTTTATGTGTCCCGTAGACAATTCTGGTAATTATCATTCGCATCTGCATCGCACAAACTGATTAGGATCGAGCTTATTGGCTCATTGTACGTGAATAGCAACGTCAATAAAATGATACAGGGTGATTTATTTTGTGACTATTTATATGTAGTGTCTCTATAACATTATTAATACACTAAGTATTTTGGGTTTTATTCATTATTGAAATGATAGCGAGATATATGATTTTGTTTTGATTAGTTGCCTCGTTCGTACGAGTTTATGTTTATTTTTGGTCAAGCAAAGTATTATTGAATTTTCATTATATAAAATAAATAAATAAGTGTTTTTTTCTGATTCGCTCTTTACAACGCATTAATTGAATAACACCTTAACCACTGTGCTATTAGTGCCAAATAATTTTTACTTATCTATCACAGCTTGGCAGGCGAACATAGTTAGAGGACGTGTTTGCCACTTTTGTCCTCGTAAATGGGCCATCGTACGTAAACAACTTTGGATCTTTACGTAAGTATAGTCACCTCAGCTCTCTCTGGAAATACAGCAGCCGAACGATGTTGTTCAGTTTCTTCTCAATTGTTTGCGTACTGTTTAGAAGGTTAGGCAACCATATTCCTTAATTTGACTGTTATATATAATAAAAAATCTGCTTTCGTATGTTTGTGTCAAAAAATCTCGAAAACTAGTCAATGGATTGCCTTGAAATTTTTACATAACGTTGCATTTTTACGTAAGAGTGTTTTTATATATTTTATCCCGAATTATAAAATATCTGACTGACCACTGCGAAGCGTGGCCTGGCTAAGCTAGTTTCTTATATATATTTTTACGGTAGTAGTAGTCAGTAGGTATGAAATTAGAGAGTGGGGTATAAACTCTACAATATTACGTCTGACATAAATACTACTTATTTTAAATGGTGTCGCTTGTAAATGAGAGAAATACGCCTTGTATTTCTCTCATTTACAAGCGACACCATTTTAAAACATACCATATTTTATCTACGTTGCCAAAGTAAGGCCGAAGAAAATAATTGTCGCACCCGTTTTATATTTCTTGCAAATATGAGACCTTGTTTTTCCAGAAAAATAATGGACGTGTAAAATAAAAATACTTTTTTCCTTTGAAACAAAATACTTAAAGGACTTTACTTACTTCTATTCTTAAAAGTAAAACTTCACACTCTAACTAACTCACATCAGAGTAACAAAAATCTGTTCAAAATAGAGTTCCGATCTATTCAAATAAAATCAAATGTGAACAAAACTGCTTTTGATTTAAAACATACTAGACTAAACTCGTTAAAACTATTTTATCGATCGTCTGAACAAAGAACAATTATTTATTTCATATTATATATTATTACTATATATTTTTATTACAATCAACAAAGGTTTGTTTGCCGGTATGTCTAGCCGGCTAATGTTTGTAGTTAGTCCTGACGTTCTAGGTTCGGTATTCGGGTTAGGCAAAGTGTTCTTAGTAACAACAATAGAGTTTATTTAGCAGATGGTTAAAGCGTCGTTCCTTTATTATAAGGGTATATTTTGACACCCACTTATCTAGCGAATAGTAGATGTAATAAAACTGCCTAGCTGTAAAGGCGTGTATGCGTCTATTCTATGTATGTATTGGAAGGTAGCAACAACTAACTAGCATTGATTACCTAAAAATATATATTCTGCCACTCAATTTTATTCGTTTTTTTTTTATATCTTTAATTAGCGCCGTTTCATGCCTAATATCGTAAATAAAAATATAATGTTAAGCGGGTCCCGAGTTGAAAAGGCAAAGACATTGCCTTTTCAACATTGCGTATAGCCACGGGTAGGTCTCATAGACGATAGAGAAAGTTTACTGTGTTGCTAGAATTACACAGAGCTTGCAATGTTACTTGTTTCGAGTACTTTACTTGTTTTATTGGAGTACACACGTTATGCGACGCTATTGACGTTGTAATACTCGTACTGAAATTTATTCGGTAATTTTGTGGCAATTCGGTGGAAGTTTAGAACCGTGATGTTTAGTGGTTTAGAATAAGTACATATAATATTGGTGCGTTATATAACGGATAAAATCTATTGTTGACTTTTATTGCGTACTTTAATTTTTCAATGTGTTGTTTTTATTTCATGCAACATTGAATAAACTTAAGTTATTATTTGGTTGGGTCATACCAATATTAGTTTTATACACTCATAATGAGTATAATAAAGACTGTGTAACTTGTTAATTGATTTCTACTGAAACCTGTGACAGAATAAAATAGTTCTCGAGCAGTTTATTTATCAGATGGTTGATTTATCACATCAGACAAAATTGAATTTCGAATCCAACTCCCGCTATCCAAAATTAGAATGCGCGCATTCGGAAATTCGAACAGTTCACAAAATTAATGTAATTTTCGCGTAGCTGTGTTTTGTCAACAATGTTAACTGAACTACCTATTCATTCTTGTCACCTAGATTTCTATACCAGGTTTATAGGTGTAAGATATCGTGCATAGATCTAATTCGCCATTCGTGTCGATCGTAAAGGTCGAATTTATGAGAACTTTTGAAACCGGGTCGTTTCATGACTACAATAAAATGTCTGATGTGCCCGCACATAGTTTTCACTCTATTTTGCCTGTACAAACTTACGATGTTTGTTTTGTATTTTGTTCAGCAAGGGTTTTATGACTTACGTGTAAACAGTAAAATTTATTAATTTACACAATGATTCGATATTCGGAAGATAAATAAAATTTTCGGTTAAATTAATGCTCATTGTTCTCTAAAACTGGGCGATATTTTAATCATATCTTTTATTGTTTGAGTAACGGAACCGCTTACCAAAAGGATAAAATAACCACACCTTACTTTTCAGAAGATATCAGCAAATTAATCTATTGTTTGTCGGATTAGTAAAGGTATCTGAGCTCTTTACAGGTAGTTTTCTGTAGGCAAAAGGTTGTCCTTATCCAGAAGCGCCATCGGCAATGGGATATCTTTTTGCAGGGCATTGAGTTAATAGTTAAGTACTAGAGAAGACGTCACAACTTGATAGTTTGTAACACAAACTAGAGAACCAGCACTCTAACTCACTCAAGTAATTACTGCAACAATAGCATTGAGTGCAAAATATTAATATTTAAAACATATCATAATGTGCTTTACGTTACTACTTAATGAATCTTGCACTTAAACGTGTCGTCCTAATAATCGCTTGGCTCAGACTAAGCGAGTTAGAGAGCATGCACCCTAACGCGCGTGACAAACAATTTACTTGAGATGTCCGCTCTAGTACGTAGTAATAATAACTCAATGTTACAGGATCGACAGCACACATGTTATAGATATACCCTGTATTGAAAACATATATGGTCTACCATCGGTGGCCTCTAAGCTTATTTGTCACTTTAAACGCAGAAAATCTATTTACACATAACTAAACTGGACATTTTTAACGAATAACGTCACGAATCTTACTTTGTAAGTAAATGAGAACTTTAAGGCGCAAAGCGTTTTTAATAACAAAGACCGTAATTGCTTTCGTAGACAGTTTCCAGAAATTTCCTTCAGCATTGTCACTCTCCGTCAGCGGGCCCGACTGGACTGTCAATTATCCCGTAATGGTTACAACACTACCCCCATTTTTCTTTAAAAGAAATTTCACTCAATCATCTGAAAAAGAAACGAATTTGTATTGAAAATTGGTCTGAAAGCCTAAATGGACGCTTTTTAAGAGAGATCAAGTTGTACCTACTACGATATTAATTTGAGTAGTTCATTTTGTACAAAATGTATCCACTTTGTGTTTATACGGAATGCTTTTGCGTTTTATTTGTGCGTTACCATGTTTGTTTATTTTGTTTACGACAGTTGTATCGTGCTTTTATGAAGCATATTTTATATTATGTATTTAGTAACCTTTATAAAACTACAACATCGTTTTTTAAAAAGACTAGCAACGCTCCTTGATGGCTTTTCTAGTCTTCTTAAGAAGTGATGTACTCTTAGCAGGGGATCAGCATGTTATGTTTTACAAATTTGCAAGGTCGGCAACATCGACGAGTATTAGAAGTCTAAGTAAACAAGTTGATGCTTACCGAACGGTAAGCATCAACTTGTGTTAGTTATATAAAAAATAAGAAAATCGTCGCATGCAAAAGTGAATGCCTGAGAATTTCACTAATGTTCGCTAATGTATATAAAAGCTACAACCGTCTACATTATCTTATTTCTTTCCCTCTCTCACTCCCCTTTCTTATATTTAAAACAGTCTCAGGTGCATCATGAACCTTTTTCTAAAAAGAAAATTAATATAAAAGTGTTTAAATTGCTTTTAGAAAAGATTAGAACAATTTTTATTTAGATCTAATAGTAGAATATAGTACTAAGAATCGTTTAAGATGCTAGAATTTTACTAAGGATTCATTTTAGTTCTTAGAAAATAGATAGTATATTTTTATGGAAGTTCTAGAATAACTATAAATTATAATGGAATAAAATATTATAATTCAATATTTCATAAATAAAATTCCAGAAACATCCTGCGTTTATTTCTTTATACATTTAAGAATTACTAAACTGCCTCTTACATATCACCTGTATATGTCAGAAGATATAATGTATTAAATTAAGCACACATTTTCCAGATATATTTTGGTCCCAAGAAGTCATATCGTCGTGAACCAGAGCTTTCGTTTCCGTGTAGTTAAGAATTACTTGACAGAAGAACCTTATAATATTCTGCTCCAACCAAAACAAAGCTCGAGATTTCGCAGTCGGCATATAGTGTTACTATACCACAACATATAATATCAGGTCTGTATTAAGCTGTTTCACTGCTGGGCACGGCCCTCTTCTCAGTGTAAGCAGGTTAAGGCCTAGTCCACCACGCTGGCCCAGTGCGGATTGGCAGACGTCACATATCATCGAGAACAATATGGAGAATTCTCAGACATGCAGATTCCTCATTTTTTTTCCTTTCACCGTTCAAACAAACAATAATTAACTATTTAACACGCACATAAGTTCGAAAGTCAGAGATGCGCGCCTTGGGATTGAATTGGAGACCTCTACGTCGTTGCTGCTTAAGGAGTTCAATAAAACGTGCAAAAATCATTTACCATCGACACGAACAAGACCTATCGGTGGTTATACATATCAATAAAAGGTCCAAAAAGGTCAATAGGTCGGCCATAATGGTGACTATAAAATGGGGATAAAACTGGATATTGTGAGTGGAGCCAGAGGACGATGTAACTTGGTATTCAGGTTTACGTGTCCGGAAAAAACTGTGGGAAAATGTGGAATACATTATATAGGGTACATTAGCTTTGTAACCAATGCTTGTGTCCTTTTAAATGCAATGGACGTGGTAGATTTAAATGGCTTGAATCATTTTACAGCAAATAAATGTTGTAGCCGACTATCTATTCGAAATAGGGGATGAGGACAGACTTAGAGGTAATGGGTAAGTAAAGCTTTTGATGATATAGATTATACCATATATAGCATTTGTGTCCTTATGTCTTTTATAATTAATAATACAATATCAAACCTAATTATAAGTCGTCCAACTGTTGGCATTATTTAAATATGGGCTTAAGAAGTGGTAACCTGTGGAGGTTTCATCGAAGGAAATTCCGAAATTGCTTATTAAGATATTTGTTTCAATTTGGGTGCTTTTTGCTTAATTATAATATACTCCGGTAGTTAACATCGATCACATCTTGATCATTGACAGCATACTTGCAGAAGAAACAGAAGTATATAGACATATACCAGGATTTCAAAATTACACAACTTCCGGTTCCGCAGCGGTAGTGAATGCGACTGCTGTGCATGAGGTCTCGGGTTCGAATCCCGGGTCGGACCAACATAAAGGTATTGGGTTTTTCTGTTAAGAAATCTCAATACGAGCCCGAAGTTAGGAAGTTGGCGGTGTTAGACACCCCGTGCCTCGGAAAGCGCGTACAGCCGTTGGTCCTGCGCTTGATCTCTCTCCGGTCGTGTCGGATTATCCGTCCCATCGGATCATGAGGGTAAGGGAACAGAGAGTGCACTTGTATTTGCGCACATACTTGTGCACTATAATATCTCCTGCGCAGATGGCCAATCTACGTTAAGATTGGCCGCCGTGACCGAAAATCGGTCTGGAGGACATTATTATCCCGAGTTAAAGGCAAAATATTTTAGGGTAGGTTAGATCTAATCGTTAGAAAATTCTAGCAACATTTAATTCTAGAAGCAACACGTTGTTTAAAAATTCTTCTGCCTTCTTATACATGAGATCTTAAACTTAATGTAGCTGCAATAAACTTGTGCTTATTCCTTCATCAAAATACAGGCAGGGGTGTATATTGTTATGATACATATTTCGTTCTGGAATTCAGTGATGCGTTCTCTGGGATTTAATTTAATATCTCTGGCTATGCATACTAACGCTGTCCCCATTTGGACTAAAATTGCTTTTATCGTTGATAATAAAATAGTATGTTCGATCTGGCTAGATCAGCATGAAAATTATGGTGGTATAAATTTGCGACTGAAACGAATTGCCTCATAAACGGTGTAATGTCCACTATTAAATAAAATTACTCGCCGATTCAACTTTATTACGGAACTTAAGACAGTCTTAGCCTCGATTCAATTGTATCATGCTAAAAGCTTAGGCAAGCATTATCTATTCTTTAATATCATAGTAATATTAGAACAATAAAGTTAATTTAAATTTTGAAGTCTATATAGTCAGTTATTTTAAGAATTGCTCTGGTCGTAAAGATTGTACACGTTTCGATAATTAATTTAGAATATGATACAATATCACTATTTTACGGAAAATCGGCATGTGAGTAGTATATTAGTAATAGTTCAACGAATCGTTGACTAGAACCGAATATAGGTTTTCGATTAGCACTCATGAATGAGTAAACTCAGCGTCGTAGAACTAATATAGTGTAAATAATTCTTATAACTATAAGAATTATGACATCCATTTTCATGAAGATTTCTTTATAATTTAACAAGTTAACTGCATGCACTCAAACATGCGTATGTGATGTCGGTAAAAATATATAATAAGGTTCCAGATACAATAAAAAAATTAGAGGCTACACCGGCGTTTATAATTAAATTAAAAAGTCTCTTGATAGAAAAGTGCAACTACACTATCAATGAATACCTGAATGATAATCAACTAAAGACTTTACTACACTGGTACACATACATTCATAACAATTAAAGTGGTTACACTAAAGTTCTAGAATAAAAACTGATATAGGTACACTTATTATGTAACATAAAGATTATATCATATATCATAATATATTATCCTCTCTCCTACTTTGCTGTGCCCGACAGGGTTCACAATGACTCATTTAACTTAAGCACTATCACCTAAGTATATATTGTGAAATGCAACAAAGTATTGAGTATTAACTGCCGCATTAGGAATAATGTGTCGAAGACGACTTTACAAACGTTAAAATAACGAGCTCATTTAACTCCTAGACTTCGACGAACTATTTGTGAAACGCACGAATTTTTGTGTCGTTTGGGAATTGAATATACATCACTCGGAGCAGTGTCAGTGGCGACGCGACTATTTAAATTACTATTATAAGTGTGTAGCCTTCTTAGCCGGTTTTTGAGTTTTAGTTCACGTTCATAGCGTGAAATAATAAAATGAGGATTTACTGCAGCACTGAAATTGTACATTAAACATACGATGTGGCTAAACATAAGGAGCAAAATCCTTTCGCTGTGGTTTTCATAGTAACACAGAATATTCTGGTCGAAATTTACCTACAAAATATGTATGCTTAAAATCCTAGAAATTTCGCTCCAAATATGATACAGAGTTTGTGTCCTCAAATGTATACAGTGAAAGCAAATTGAAGTGGACAGAAAAACAAGCGAGGATAGTCCGTACTTTCGACGCAACCCAATTAGCGTGTCTATTGCAAACCCTGACTTCAAAATCACAGGTAGGGATCGTGTATTAATCGAATTTTTATGTTATGAGAGTAAAAAGATGAAGAAATAAGATGTAACGATGCCGATGGTTGGATAACTAAATCAGAGTTTGAATACGCAATACAAGTTTTGATTTGGTATCCTCGAAGATGTGTTTAGCGAATGGTATCGAATATGGAGATTGCGATTCATTACTTTATTTAATAAGGTTTTATTATAAATCTACAAGTTGGGAAGTAATAGCAATAGCTGACGCAGTTCCTAATTTGATCTCCATGTACCACCTTCTGCTAAATCGTATTTATTATTGATTTCTTTTAAATTATGTATGTATGGAGATTCAAATAAAACATTTTCTTTCTTCTTTCTTCTAATTCGTGACGTTTGCAATAGGTATAATAAATAAAAGTATGCGAGCAAATAGACTACACGGATGGCGTAATGATTGAAGTCGTCAGCTCGCCACTGCAATTGCTAAGAGTGTTGTAGGTTCGATCCCCACACGAAACAATAATTTGTGTGATCCACAAATTACTTTATTGTGTTTCGAGTCAGGGTGTTCGTTGTTTAAAAGTTTGTTAAGTCCCCCGCGACACAGGAATTATACCTAGGGCGGGAGATTTCTTTTTATGAAATGAAAAATAACAGTATAAACAATATCTTCGCTAAGATTTATTATTTGAATACATTATTATCAGCCTGATGAAAGATGATTATTCTCGTGTCACGTAGTATAATCTCGATAGGCACCATTTGTCACACAGGTACACAAGTCACAAAGCTACTTTTGGCTTCCATAATATTCATTCGAGCCCGCCTCACATCCCGGCCGGCTTCAACGAGATGTCAACCCGTCGCCACCTGTCTGTCCGTCTCTTAACGTGACGACAACCGCTCGGGAAATTAAAACCTTTGATTAAACCTTCCTAATGTGGAATGGAAGCCAGATTTTAGCTGTTTGAGTCTTAGTAATGTGGGTGTCAGTGTCTCGGATTTTGGCAGGGAATATTAGACGGTTGCGGGTAAATGTTCACTTGTTTTGGCGTTTATGTTACTTAGATGTAAATTGTATTCTCTAAAATTAACCTACTTTCATCTCTTCAATTTTGTAGTTGTTATGAAGTAGGCAGTGTTTCCGAATTACTTAGTTATATTACTATGGTTACAAGGTGTTGTGAGTTTGGTTCTAGCGAGGGCGAATACATTGAAATTAAAGTCATTTACACTTTCCTAATTTTTAAGCTAATAAAATTATTAAAACTATTAAAACTATTTATATTTAGGTTTACACTTTCCCTGACGGTTCGGTTGCTTTTCAGCAGCCATGGTCTCCCCGTGACCATGGCCTAAAAATGAGTAAAGTTCAATAGTAGTAGTAGTGTAACAATTTCAAAATTATGTAATACAGTGTTAAATAAACAACGCGATAAAATCCGTATAAATGAGTTTAATTTCAATGAATAACATTCGCGTAAACAGAAGACAATATTATGTAGTACGGGTCAAGTATTCATGGATGATTACAAGTGAGGTAGCTTTTAGAAACGCTGATCAGATCATTTGTATACATTTGCAAAGTACCTATGTAATGAGTCCCCTAAGACATTGATAATGGTTTGTGCGGTCTTCCAACTTGTGTAGAATTAGCTTGGCAGCTTATATAACCTGGCACCTCCCACAATAGGTCCTTCGAACTTCATGACATATATTTTTGTTCTGCTGCTAAGTGTAATACTACCCTAGCCTAATAAATGTCGTATTTATTTTAATTTAGGACAATACCATTTGTGGTATTTACGACACAAAATTTAGGTCAGTAATCTATTCTCAACAGTAGTTTTATAACAACAGTTGGTTTTCACCTTCAAAGTCTATAGTTAATCATCTCTTACTTACTCTGAGGCTAGAATTTTGCCTAGTAGTAGAACAAATATGGGTTAATAATCATGATGAATCACTGTCGCCGAATACGAACTTGTTTCAAAATTACATTACGGGCATTAAAAATATAATTACCATTTTGTTGTTTAACAAAGTGAAACGAAGTACAATAAAAAGTAATTAATGACGAAATTAACAAGTATCCCGAAGAAAGAGTCGTAACTTTGAAAAATTTGCGTTATACTTTGAAAATATATTAGGAACCTTTTTTCTCCGTTTTGACGGTTTTCCCAAAGTTTTGGGAAATTTTATTCTCTTAAAAATTCTTTGCGCATCTTTAGGCCTATCGTTTGTCATCAAATTAAAACGGTCCTTTGCTTTGGAATCTGGGGTCAATAAAATATCTACTTTTCTGCATATAAAATCTTTATTTTTTGTTTTGAATAATATCAAATCGCTTGAGGCCTCCATTAAAGTTATATTTATTTCAAGTTTAGATGATCTTTGTGCCCACTTTTTAAATATTTGTGTAATTTTATTCCAAATCCTATCCTACTTACAAATCCTCAGTAGCAGCACGTAGTCTGCTGCTGGTAAACGGCAGTAGCAGACTCCGTACTGCTCGTCCCTTATTATTTAGCTTAGCTGGTAATATGCGACGATATACCACTGCCAATCCTTTGGGTATACACCTGTGCCACGACTGTTGCCAATAACTACTTCATATAATTTCAGCTTCTTTTTAATCTGGTTCTAAAACACAAATAGAATAGAAGAAAATAAACCGAACTGCACCTAAAATTATTAATGACTTTCAAAGCTAACAATCAACGTTTGAATTTAGAATTCTAAGTTCAATAATGAACTTTCGACAATTCAACACGTCAAATGTTAAGTTCAAAGCTGCATCGAGCCGTTGACATTTATTTTATAGAATCGAATGTCCTGGAGGGATGTGAGCAGAAGCCGTAAAGAGTTTTACGGTTCTATCCTGTTTGACCAAACGCCTATAAACTATGCCCCTCACGAGGGCATAGTTTATTCAGTATGTTCTATACGATGTGTTAAAAATCAGGTGTGATGGATATTCGATCTTTACATATAATAGCTGTTCTGTGGCTCTGAATATACACCTTATCTCCACGATGTATGAACCGATTAAATGCGGTTTTCAGTGATCTATTAGGATATGTTTTAAGCTATTATTAGAAGACTGACACGTTTGTTTTGTAATATAAATTGTTAATATCGCACATGATGATTTTAATAATAAGATTTGTTGTTTTTTTTTATACAATTTGTCTTTTACATTGACTTTAAAAGTTTAGACATGACATAGCTGCTTAACAAGGGAGGGCTTGGCAGGCCTGTCATTAAAAAACAAGGATTTCCTTGAACATTCTCAAAAATGTATCATTTTAAAATGTTAAATGATCGTTTAAAGATGAAGTTTATGAATATCCGAAATCTGTTTCACTAAAAATCTTAAAGAGACGCCGATATTTTGTGATTATTAGCTTCCATCGGGTAGCAATATGACGATCACAATCTGTTAAAAGAGAATTTAGGAGATATACTAAGAACAAGATAATCATAACGGATATTGCGGCGCCAAGGTACGCTGTAAACGACCTCGTGAGTGTAGCCTCGCCCTAATATAGGAACGAACCTATTTATCTTTCATTTAACTAAAAATGATTTTCAGGAAATCTTATCCGGATTTTATGGTCTCGGGGTCCCAATGTAGAATAAAAATGTAACAGAGATTTTATGTTGTTTAGATTTATGTTGTGAATGAAAGTAGATTGTTTGATTTAAATGTTAAGAAAATATATTAAAATAATTTAGCTTTTAGTTTTATTTCCTAAGTAGCTTTAGGATTGTTAAAGTTCTTGACTAAAGTAAAGTTAGGTTAAAATATGTTATAACTGATTTTCTCGTTCGAGGCTGCGAGCCTCCTCGCCGGATCGATGCCATGGGACCTGGAAGCGGCGCTCCTGGCGTCGCTCTATCGTTGGCGCCAGGAGGCGCTAGCTCGGGGCGAAGGACCTGTTTTTCCCGCAGTCGAGGCGGCAAGGTCCGAGCTCCGCCAGTTCCTAGTGGCGAATTGGAAGGAACGACTTGTGCACCCCAGTGCCGGGCACGCCACGATTGTGGCGGTAAGGCCCGTATTTGAGGAGTGGCTGGAGAGGCGGCATGGCGCCCTCACCTTCCGGCTGACACAGGTTCTGACTGGCCATGGTTGTTTTGGCCAGTTCCTGTGTCGTATACGCCGGCAAGAGACGCCCGGTTGTCACCACTGCGGCGACTGCCGCGACGTTGTTGAGGACACGGCGCTGCACACTTTGGCGGTTTGCCCCGCCTGGGCATCGCAGCGCCGTGATTTGATCGCGGCAGTCGGATCGGTTGCCCTCTCGCTCCCGGCCGTAGTTCAGTCTATGGTCCGGAGTGAGAGGTCGTGGAACGCCGTCGCCTCCTTTTGTGAGGAAGTAATTTACATCAAGGAGGCGGCGGAGCGGGAGAGGGAGCGTTTAAACCCTCTCCCCAACCGCAGAGCCGGGCGCCGGAGGGCGCGCGATGACCTCCAGCCACCCTGAGGTTTGACCTGGGGGTGGCGGGCTTTGTGGGCCTGCCCGCCATCCGTTCAGCACCAGGTCCGAGAGGCGGCGTGCGTGTTCCCACGCGCGCCTATGTGTCGAGTCCGTCTCCCCTCTAGGGGAGACAGTAGGGTTTTATATGACGTAGTGCCTATTTTGGGTAGGTCTTTCGTGTAGTGGCCTGCCGTTTCATACGGCGGGCCGTAACCTTGGCGGGGTCGCGACCGCATGCGAAAGCGATTCGCGCGGCCCCGTCGATAGTGGTTGTGTCGAGGAACACCGTGGTAGGTTTAGTCGGTATCCCGGGAGGTACATTATATTTTCAACATCTTTCTATACCCCGGCGAGTCCGACATAATCCCTCCGCCCGCCCCCGCGGAGGGATATGCGTCATAGCATTCCCCCACGTAAAAAAAAAAAAAAAAAAAAATGTTATAACTGATTTGGTAGTTTGGTTTGACAATTATTTTGTCTGCGTCAGTAGTCGTTAGTGAATGCGACTGCTGTGCATCAGGTCTCAGTTTTGATTACCAGTTCAGGAAGAATGATATTGAGTTTTGTTGTCAAGAAAATATTCCCGTACACACGCTTCAGTCCTACTTATGCATAGGTTGAAAATAAGAAAACTGAGTATGTATTGGTAATCTTGCTTTTAATTTTTGAGGCAACGATATCCTTGTCCCATTGTATCCACTCGTGTAACTTTTTAATGACTAGACTGATTGCGATCATATTCATAGTTTATGGATATCTAGTTCATTGTCATGCTTGGATATTATAGGCGGCAACGTGTGTGTGAAGTTATTGCAGCACCTTTCAAAAATGCAAATATTTCTTAATTTTATATATTTATATGAAAGAACAGCAGCTGTATAAAATAATATATGTAGTTATTCTTCGGGACATAATTCTAAGAGTTATTCGTATCTGATTTCAGGTATCAAAATTGCGATATTATGCAGGCAACACAGCATGATAATTATACTGGAGCCGAGATTTTTCCACTCTGCGTTTGTCAAGATCTTTCTCTTTATCGCAACTCACGGCATCTACTACGGCAGATTTCTCTGCTATCAGCGGTTCTAATAAAATTATGCCTCCGGCACTCTGGTTCAAAATGGCGCAAATATTCATAGCCACGCGCTGTAGATTTACATTCTCGTTGATATGCCTCGTTGTCATCCGACTTATTGTGTTTGTTTATAGCTTTTTATTTTTTTTATTTTCACACGCGGCTTGTTTGTGGTTTGTTGATTTTTTCGTATTGTCAATAGCAGTATTTTTATTTGTATTGTTATGTCAGCAGTATGGTTTGGATTCGTTGAATTACGCATATCAATGTTGGCTCCGGTTAAAGTGAATGGGATTGTTCTGACCTTTTAAGAAATTATTGAAATATATTGTGCTAGATGTTGCCTACGGCTTTGCTCGCGTTAATTTAGACTTTGACAATAAATTTCTATACCTCGCATATAGTACTTTTCCTGCATGAAAGATACGTTGCGTACAAGTAAAGGTTCCTTTTTCGTACCCCTGATAATGTGTATGCAAAATTTCACGATGTTTGGTCGACAAACAAAATCACATTCGAATTTATAATATTAGTTAGGTTTAGAGTATGACACCATTGTTTTAGTTTTAGGCAGAGGTATATTATAGCTATATTTGTCTTATTATATGTATGTCCTACATTATAGTAGAGTAGGTATTCTACTATTTTCACGCATAGACGTAGGAATTCACATACTAAACTCCCGTACTAAAAATTGTTTTCTTATATCGGCCGGACCTCGCTCGTACATACGCACTTACACTACTGCAATGGGCCGAAATTACGCGATACGACGGAGTCATATTAAAGTGAATTGCATTACGTAAAAATTAAATAAAAGTAAAATTAATAAATTAAGTATTTTGACATGCGTATGTTTGTCTTTTTTTTAATCTTTATTTAAGGAGCTTTGACACAATATGACTAAGTCGCTCCATCACAGCCACCGCGAATGTTTACAAATGTTCATGAATTTATTATAATAATATTATAATAATGTCCTCCAGACCGAATTTCGGTCACGGCTGCCAGTCTTAACGGAGACTGGCCATCTGCGCAGGAGTGCACAAGTGTGTGCGCATTTTATAATATATATTATATAAAGACCTAGCTAGATTTGAAAGAGGTTTAAATAGTATACTATTGCATCTATCAATATCACGCTGCAGTTATATTTGATTGTTGTTTTTTACAGAAATACGTAATGTATCATTACTAGAATATTTTATTCACTCACACGTAGGTACTTACGCTCTCGACACATTAAAACGTCAAAACTTTGTTACAGAACGGTGTCCATAAATTCCTAAGTGAATGCTTTCAGCATACAGATTCAGATATATGTATAAGCTACAATGTTTGAATAGATTGGAATGTCGACTGTTAGTAACGTTGGGCATCCTAAGTAACGTTATAAAAGACTAAGTGAGTTTGTTTGTTACGCTTTCACCCCTAACCCTTTTCTTGACAATTGATCTCGTGAGATACAGTCAACTTCAAAAAACTTAATTTCAAATCTATTGACTTTTGAACGCAAAATTACATGAAAATTCATTTCGTAACAAAAATACTTTTGGAAATATAAGTATATTTCCAAAAGTATTTTTGTTACGCAGGGGGATTTTGGCTCCACTGTCATATTTTTAAATAAACATTAATTTTCAACGGAGTCGACGCGATGCCGCGGAAGCTGGGTTGTACTCGATCGATCATCATGACCTTTCATATACACGGTGTAAAGACACGGGGAACCTTTCATCAAGAAAAAAGGTACCGGCTAAATAAGCGGCTAGCCAGTACTTTCCTCGCCCGTCTTGCCTTGCAATGCCTCACACAATTGCATTAGTGCGATCGTTTGCAGACTCGATGCATAAGCTTCTAAGCTAAAATATTACGTGAAAACCAAATTATACTATACTAGCATTTACAGTACATTTTTAAAATAAAATATATCTTATGTTATCCGGTGATTATATAGCTTTTTAATGGAGAAAGAATTAATTTATTAAATCGGCTGTGTAGATTTTCTTTGTAGTTTACAAACAAACAAACAAAAAATCTAATCTTTCCTCTTTATAATATTAAGTATAGATTTTGACCCTGTAGCAATACTTTTTGGTTCCACTAATGTCAAGAAATCTAGGTAGTTTATATCGCGGGCTTTATAACGATCAAGTTGCATAATAGAGAAAACCGTATCCTTGGAGCAATTCTACGGCAATATGATTTCTTTTATTGGAACGACGTATAAAAACAGTTCAATTTTGTTCCCGCAGAAAACGGAGCGGTATTTTTAATCGAGTCATTAGTCTTATCCTAGATTCGATTTCCGGGCAGTTTAGCGTTGTTCCTATTACCTGAATTTGTAATGTGATCATATTTGCTCGGATATCATAGCTACTTATTTATAAGTTATAGTTGTAGAATTCTTCCAGCGATTGAAAATATTTTATAAAAATATTTAGTGTTTAGTGTTTTTGACACAAACACAATACCTAATATATATTTCGTGTTGACCTCATTATGAGACTAACTCACAGACATTGATTATACAGACTCTATTTAAATGTATTCAGTACTTTTAGTTCTGATTTACTTATATCGGTTAGTCCTTAACTTTTAAACTATGAATTTGATATTCTAATTTACTAATTGTTAGTCTTCCATCGGATATTTAAGCTGCTGTGCATGAGGTCTCGTGGTCGATTCCCGGATTGGGCTAAGTGTGAATTACTTTTCATCAAATTCTCAATTGCACAGAAGTCGCCGTGCGATTAATTGGGACCAAAAATATGGTTGGCCAAATGCGGGTGTATTCCGCCTCTGCCTACTCTTTGGGGTTATACATATGTGTGCGTGAAACTGTACATGTATGTATATAATATATATATATGTAATAAAACGTTATATAAAGAAATCATATAACTCTACATAGCATTACCACAGTAAATCTTTTGTGTTACAAGTTGAAATAAAAATGTGTTGCAACAGATTTTTATTAAAACAGAGGTTATACAAAACTGTTGAGCGAATGGCACTCAAGTTGGCTCGGAGTCCGGAAGTTCGCGACGGTTCTACAACTCGACTCTTTTGGGACCGATGTTAAGTAACATGGCTTGGTGTTCTGAATGTACTAACCTACTTTGTTTTGCTTCTAGAGAGTTCTACGTGAATTTCATTTTATTAAAACGATAAAAAAATAAAGATGCATTTTGTATAAGACGTATTCTTAATTTAAGCTAGAGAAGAGAAATAATAAATGAATATCAATTATGAATAAATCTTTATTTTTAATTAAGATCTGTGTTATTGGTCATTTAGGTTCAGTATATACTATTTAGTAAATGTTAATAAAACCGTCCTGTCGTATTATTTACTACATGTCTTGACTTGCCAAGAATCAGTATAATCCAGAATGTTAAATTCAGAATGTTATCCATCGACTTATAAGATTAAATAAAAAGAAACTGTGCTAGTTAGATTTCGAAGATTTTCGAGTATGCTGCATACAAAACTTTTTTGAAGCATCTTATTTGGTTTATTTAATTGGCATGATACTATTAAAATGTTACTCTTATGGTGTGGTTAAAATAAAAGGCTAAGAAACGCCATAATAGCACCTTATTTACTCAGAAAGGTTTAACTTAAAACAAAATAACAAAAATATTCTATGTCAAAAGAGGTTATACTAAGGCAAAAGTCAAAATAAAGTTGACTAATTGCAATATAGTCGCATTCGTTGTTATATGTATCAACAAGGCGTGGTCATAATTTCGGCTTATATACTATTTCAGAGATAGATAAAGCAAAAATGATAAAAACTATTACAAAATGATACGTATTATTGTGTTCGGACTGTGTGGACCGAGTACTAAATTAGTTTAATTTTTAGCGTGCTTTGCATGAAATATTTCTGATGATGAAAGGTTCCATTGACCGCAGCCAACACGGTCCCTCTGATGGTAAATGGTCTCCGTAAAAATCTCGTACCATCAGATCAATCGTATGACTACATACCATCTAAGTTAGATAGCACTTCATATGGCGTATTTGTATAAATATAGGTGATACAAGTCCTCACATGTAAATCACAATTGATTTAAAATAGTGCAAACATTTGCACAAATACGCCATGTGAAGTGTCTACGTAAAATTCACCTACACACACACATTTAAAACTTTACACATAGAATGCACTCACACATACTCAATATTACATAATACTTATTAACTAGTGAGGCACTAAAACAAATGCGTATGTAATTATCGTAAGTAGAATAAGGATCGTATCGCTCGCAATATAATCACGGAAACGTCAATTATATTCAATAATCCACAATCAGTCGTTAATATGGTAAAACGGCTATTATGCAAACGATTCGGCTTAATAGCGAACAACGCTATGGAAATGAGGAATAATGTAGGGATAACAATTGTTTGTTAGCAACAAGTGTGTCCCAACCCTAGTCTTTGTTTGTTTTTATTTTATTAGTGCGGTACTTTTGGGAATGGCTGTCTGACATGGGATGTTAATGTTTTTAACATTCACGTGAAATAAATATGGATAAGTCGTGTATATTTTGTTTTTCTGCAGCTGTCAGCGTTGGTTTTTGTTTGGCTAAATAATAGTTACTTCGTTGGATTTTCTTATATTATATATGGTGGTAAATTTCTGTTCATTTGTGTAAGCTTATAGGATTGAATCCTGGTTGAGACACTAAACTAGTTTTGATAACATATTGCATAGTATATATATGTTGTATATTCATATTGCTATATCCCCGAAGCATAGATAGCGAAATGGCCGACTACCGGGAACATTTTCAGATATCGTACTGCTCCTGAGAATAACCTATCAGAAAAGCTCAGTAACACTGCAAAATCCAGAAGCTAAACCGGAGACCTCATACTTTGTCACACGATCATATGCCATGGGAGTAACGTGGTATTCTTTTTGATTTATTTTTAAATGAATATAGTTCAGTGGGGAGACCAACAGACTGCAATGCAGAGGGTCTCGGGATGGAACCCACGTCGCGCACCTCTGACTTTCGGAAGTTATATCTTTTCGAAATTATGTGCGTATTGATTGACAATTATAGCCTGCTTCGTGCCTCGGAGAGCACGTTAAGCCGTCGGTCCCAGCTGCCATGAACATCTATGGCAGTCGTTATTGGGAAGTCAGTGCCCTATAATATCCTGACACTAGTCTAGCCTTAGGGTATCGTTAGCCTTCGGGTTGCGGAGGTTAAGTGGCAGCCGCTCCGTGTAAAAACTGATATCCAGTCAAATCTGGTTAGAATAGAAAAGCTGACCCCAAGTGACCTGGGAATAATAAAGGCTAGGGAGAAGAAGATATATTTATGTATGTCATTATCCCACAAACACAAGGGATCTTTGAACATTTTATTTGAATGATTTAAATATAACCTCCTTACCTTATAATTTAAACATTAATACCAGGAAAATTTTTAATAAAATATACGTAATTATCTATATCACTAACAATTAATAGTATCTCAGTAGAACATAAAAACTATCAAATACCTAATACTTTGGTTAAAATTAGGAATAAATACATATATTTAATATGAGACGACAAAATTAATTCAAATAACCTTCTGCTACTAATTGATTCACTTTGGAATTAAAATAAATGTTTCACCAGCTGATGCGTTTTACAATATATACCAACTCTTTATAAAAGTCACATTTATACTGTTCACAGCGTTTTTTTAATTGAAGTTTGGGGCAACGGCACAAAAACGAACTACAAATAATATAAAATAAATTTGTAAAATATTTTTACTTTTGGATGTTGATTAAATATTTGTAGGCTCATATCCAATTTATTCCAACTATGTTTATTATTAACAAAATATTTGTAAATAATTTGGTATAATACATCTGTATAAAAGCCTTTGTCAACTCTATAAAGATGGAAAGTTATCGAAAACTGGGAAGGAGAATGCGATCTTACATCCTCCTCTTTATTTTAGTGTTAACGACACTATGTGCTGAAATATCTATGTATTTTTCATTTAAATAGGTTTTAGTACAGTTAATACAAATTACACTAGCAGAGCTAGTCTTTACAATCTCACTATTGAGTTCACTCCTGACTTTTGTCACGTAATCTGTTTTAATTAGTAATTATTTACTTTTCTTTGCAAAACATCTGGAACATAAAAAGATTTTAGTCTTCGCTTATTTTACAGAGACATCCCTTATTAAGGTTTCAGATGATACTATAAATAAATTCAAAGAACAATTCTCTGAACGATTGATATGATTTAAACTTATAAAGCTAATACTTAAAGGTGTGGCTAAACATGTAGCTATAATATTAAGAACAATATAGTAGAACATAAAAGTGTGTTTACATGAAAGTTTTAAGTATTTTGTGTATTCGTATTTCCATGAAAATTTGATGCACCTTCGTTTTTAAGCAAATAAAGAATAATCGGTATGTTTAATTTTAATTGCTGGATCTGCCAGTGGCATACTTAATGGAACGCAGTAACAACTTCTCAAAGATATGGCTGCGTTCTCTTGAAATTTCTTTATTTTTACACTTTTTTATTTTTCTTTTATTAGTATTTCTTTTCTATAAACATTAAATGGATTGGAATTTTACGGGCACCTTCACGTGTACATCCTATGTATATTTTATGGCATTTGTAGATTTTCTGAAAATTTTATTCTCGTTGCATAATATTCGGTTGGTTACCACACAAAAGAGATTATTGGTAACCTCTTTTGTGTGGTAACAAACCGACTCGTTTGGACGAGTATGCAACGAGAATACATAGTAATTCTCTTATAGAAGCACTGGCATGAAATGATGAGTGCAGATTCGTGTTGAATGAACAAATACGCGAAACTAGCCGTAAGACGTTTAGTCTCTCTACGCCACCAAACAATTTTGATATATCAAAAACTCTGCATATATATAAGTCACAGCGTTTTGTTACCTGTCTACGTTTTGTTGTATAAATATTTTTTTGAAAATCAAATATGCCCAATTTTGTATTTATCAAAACAAACTTGTACATATGGTTTTATATCGTTATGTATATGTATAACTTAGGGCACCAGCCACTACCAACGGTAGTGAAACCGGCTGCTATGCTTTAGGTCTCGGTTTCGATTCCTGGGAAAACCGTAATTGGGTTTGCCTGTCAGGAAATTCTTAGTAGCACGCAGTTCGAATCTGTGCTCGATAAACGTGGTAAAATCTAAAACATAGCAAAATATGGATGTATTACATTTCTGCGAACTCTTTCGGTTTTAGAGACGTGAGATCTTGATTGTTTGTATGTATGTAACACGTAGCTGTGTTAAAATGCTTTAACACAGTTACCTGTTATTCAACGAGAGGTTGCGGGTTCGAATCCCACCCATTGCACTACTGAGGTGAACCCACTCCTAACACAAGCATTCAAGCTTAGCTGGAGGGGTAAACAAGAATATAGTAATTTGAAAACAAACAGCTAGTAATATTTTAAAAAAGTAAAAATATATATAAATTTATCCTTCCGTTGTTAGTAGACTAATAAAAAGTCTACGCATCAGTAACCTGCCTCTACTTTAGTTTATTGCTTGTTATTTAGTTAATTATTTGTCTAGTTCCTGGAAGCCATCTCACATTGGACATCGAGCAATGACAGAAGACGTTTACAAACGTGTGACGTCAGAATAATATAACCGATCAAAACCGTTTATGATCACGTGGTTCCAACCAAAAATAAATTAGGTACAATTGGACTTTTTGAAAATTAATCTATATTTTTATTTTAAATTACTTTAAAGGTATTAAAAATTTAAATTACTTTACAGGTCACGCGGCTGGCAATGAATAAGCCATTATTTTTCATACTGTCCAAAAGGCTTTTGTATTCTAAGAACAACTCAGCTTCATAAAACTTGTAATGCCCAGAAATTGAATTATTTGATTTGGAAATAATACAATTATGGCAATATAATAAAATGAAATATTAACAATTATGTCTGTTTGTATATTCTCAAAGATATTGATATATCATATATCCAAATAACGCTAGCTATGTATGGCCTTATTGTCGTCTACAGAGGTCAAGGCGGATTGGATATTGGTATTGAACATTTCATGGCACAACGATTGGGACTTCTACATGCGTCAGTGAATCAACTACGAGGTGGAATATATACATACGTCTGCAATCTTGTAAAATGTGAATTACATCTAAAATACATTAGCTATTTTCTATGTTTTATATAAATGTTGGTGTTAAATCCGCCAGGCTGAAGTGGGACTGGGCCGGACACGTCTGCCCCATGCACCCAGAGAGGTGGGCACAAATTGTGACCAATTGGGTGCCAAAAGACAGTCGACGGCGGCGACAGGGCAGACCTAAACGGAGATAGCGAGATGACTTGGACGTCTTCAAAAGGGGCTGGCAGGGAATATGTTTGGATAGAGTGGTTTGGAAGTCCAAGGGAGAGGCTTTTGCCCAGCAGTGGGACATAATACAAGGCTAGGAAAAATAAATATTGTAAGTTTTCGTAATTTCACCAACGAGCATACACATATATATATTTTTTTGTTAATGCCTGCCGTGGCAGCCTGTAAGTAAGGCAAACACATAATGTATCCGTATTTATGCTTTTAACTTAATGTCTTAATGTATGCTTTGTTTATTGTCCATAAATAAATAAAAGAGGGCGAGTCTTTTTCCGTCTACCGGGTATAATTTCAGATTACTTGCTGCTCCTGAAAATTTTCTATCAAATACCTCAAGAACTGTGTCTGTTGCCGACATCGTACTCGGCCCCTCACGATCACAAGTAAACATAAATGTTCTCATACTAAATGTAATATTTCATTCAAAATTCTACTCCTTTATATATCCTCAAGGAAATTTGTATCTGAACCGCTGTTAGCGGTTGACACATTATAAAACTCGCCAAAATATAGTTGACTAAATATGAGTGTGGTGTATCACACTCACTCACTATCTATATCTCTATATGCGTGTAACTATGTTTTTATCTATGTTATCTACATTGATCTAATAAATATGTAAATTGTTTAAGCATAGTATATACATAATATCATAAAGTGACAGCAATGCGTCAGACCCGAGACACAAGCTTAAGCAAGTTTATAACAGAATGTTATTCAATTAAAATGACATCGGTTTCTGTAGTAACCAGTAATGTTATTCAGAGCGAGTCCCGAGACTTTCATGAATGAACGGATGCATGCGACAGATTGTAGCCACGCATGCATAACACTCGTGCATGCATGCATGAGTGAATGGGACCGACGGGCGACTTACTCCGTAGATTGAAGGATTCAACGTGAAATGCCGTACATTAGAACATTCTGGATTTTGATTGAGTTTGCTTACAATGTTGTAGTTTAATTTGCTGACGTGCAGTGCATGTTTATTCATAAATGTTATAGAATAGGTTTATGATGGGTTGCCAGTAACATATAGTTTCATAGACTTCTGCATACATGTCTTGTTTGTTTTGTTCTTCAATGATGTATGTTCATATTGAATCCCTCGAGGCACAATGCTTTCATTGTTACTGAGATAAGAGGTGACTGCTCGTAATTTAAAATAGTATGGTAAAGATATTTTGACCGACATAATGTAGAGATGCTTGTATAGCAAAAAAATATGTATAGTATAATAACATATATATAGAAAATTCTACCTAATTACATTATGATCTTACCTTAACCTAATCAATACGAGTAAGTAATAAACCAGATTTTGGATGCTCATATACTTACCTTCCATTTTCTTTCGCCACACGTATGATCCCTTTTCAGGTCGGCAACGTGCGAGTGATATCCTGAATATTCCAAGCAACTATAGGTAGCTTAAAGAATGACTACTTACTATCAGGCGTGCCATACATAGGTACGGCCTTTGGCTTCGGCTTTTCTACATTACAGTTATCATCGTACTATCGTACAATTTGTGTATCACGAATATATTTATCTGAATCTATCAGATTTTTGCTTTACAATATAAATT
Organism: Catocala nupta; assembly: GCA_963675205.1. Lineage (NCBI taxonomy): Eukaryota > Metazoa > Arthropoda > Insecta > Lepidoptera > Erebidae > Catocala > Catocala nupta. The sequence goes on along the minus strand of OY776093.1, from coordinate 22,562,504 downwards.
GTTTATACTCTAAAGTATTTGTTATTAAAATTTAATCCAAGAGGTAGTAAACAGCTGTGATTAATTTGCGTTTTTCAGTAAAGGTAAAATACCTCTCGAAATATGCAAATATTAGTTCTTTGCTGTGTGTTCCTCAAGAGGATTCTTCAAAGGAAAACTATTATGAATATTTTAATCATTGTTTCTTTCATTTCTATTTTTTGAATTCCGAATGCTGCAACGAGTAGATGTTATGTTTTCCAAAATTAAAACTGCACCTAATGTTTCAGTGAACAGCGTTCGTACTGTTGGCATTTACAAAAATATTAGACACATTTTAAAATGAATATTAAAAAATATGTTATTTTATTTTGTTATAAATATAAAAACTAATAATTTTAAGGAAAACTAAGTCAATTATTTTATAAGTTTAATTGATTACAATAACTCAAATTAAGTTGATTTATTGACTGTTTTTTTTATTCCAATAATCCTTCCGCTTACAAATACTGCACTAATCATAATTAATTATAGGTATTTATAGCAGCGATGGCATGTCTGTAGGACTGCTACCCAAAGATCTCAAGTCCTATGCGTGACTTTTCGATGTTATGTGCATATTAAATTAAGCAGACTCTATTTTGACATATCTTTATAATCTTTTCATACAGGCAAATTTACTGAATAGATACTCTTAATTATGGCCCTTCTCTAGATTTACTCTGAAATGTATCTGATCTGATTAGAGTAAGCAACATTTTGTTATATTAATATAATATAAAAAATAAAGCATCCGTTTATAAAGCAGAAATAAAATATGTATTTCTACAAACTTAACATTTTTACATTACTCTACGAAATATCTAAAAAGAAATACTGCCGCATAAAAATACAAATCTTTTGAGCAAATTACAAAACCGGAGAAGACTCGAAATTTAGATAGTAATGAGAAATATGCACACGAGCGGCCGCATAAGTAGCTTACCTAGTACTTCTTATTTCGCTCAGAACAGCACCTTAATTAACTAATTAAACTCGGCAATAACTAATTTATTCAGTCGGTATGCAGCGTAGGTCGAGTTTTTCAAAGAGAGAACTGCATAATCCTTGTTCCTATTAGTTTATCAAAGTTCCATTGAACAGATAACGCAATGGATTAAGTTTATTTTTATAATATACTAGGTAGTGTCCGCGGCTTCATCTGTGTATCTACTTGAAACTGTAATAGTATAAATGTGTATTCGATTGTGGGCATAAAAATTACGTGATCTACAAATCGTAGTTCCAATGTGTGTTATTTGTGTCCATTGTTTCAATGTTTGCTTATTATACCGAATGCAAGGGTTATTTAAAAAAATATTTTTTTCTTCTTAATTTATTGTCGATTAACGCTCGAGAATAAAGAAATGATTTGTATGATCCAATTATAGGTTTTGTAGTTCTTCAGTTAATACATTTTAATATCAGATGTGAAACTTCACTACCAGATGCAACTGAACATCGCAGTGAAACGCTTAGAAAACTAAATTTATTCCAGCTGAAACTCAACATTTGTAGTAGCTAATCGTATAACAATTTCAGTTCTAATTAGAATAGCTTTAGTTAACATTTACCCTAGACATTCTAAATTAATTTACGAAGCACTAGACTTTAAATTACTCGTATAAAGTGTAGCATTTGAATACAATACAGACTCGTATGTGAACGCACGTAGGCGGTGCGATTACATGAATACAACGTATTTGTTCAAATGTAAAACTGTGATCGAAACGCCAATATCAATTACAATCCTACCAACATTGCATATAGGTCTCGTTTGACGGTCACGTATAACCAAAATGTGTGTTACGTGACAGGAATGTTCCCCTTTAGCTAATAGGATTAACGTTATGTGACACCCGGGAAAAGAAATGATGTTCGCGCGCGACGCTTATGAATAATTTGGTATTGGTGAATTTTTATATGATTGGTGTCGCTGTTTCTGAGGTGAATGGGGTATTAATCTTTATAAGCCTGTGGATATTCGGCTCGGAACATTATTTTTTCGTAAACTGCCGTCTTTTATTCATAGTTCGTGTGAATCGCATGTTATTTGATAAAGATTGCTTCTTGTATTTCAATTGATATGGTCGTGGTGTTAAATATTAATGGAACTGTGATAAATTTGGCATGTTGTTTATAACGTTAATAAGGAAAGTATATTTACTTGGACATTTTTGAATTGTTGCTTGCGTTCTTTATGCATGTTTATTTAAATCTGAACTTTATAAAGTTCGTTTATGCATAAAGCGAATCAATATAATGCTTACGGCGATCACTAGATAGCGTACATATGTACATACGTGTCAAAGTAATAGGTACCCAAAATTCACTATCAACAAATAAATAAAATAAGAAAATATTTTATGTTTCGTAGTTTCTCAACGTACCTTATTGTTATGTTTAAAGCAGGGCTAAAACAATGTGCTGTAACAAGGCGACCAAATATATTTTCATGTGTTTTTTATGAGTATCTTCAATGATAA